>CM039506.1:19330113-19342613 GCA_022432975.1 Begonia masoniana
AAAGAAGAATCATGCGGCATAATCTCCTGATCACTGCAGACTGATCTCTTGCACCTGCTTCGGGCAGTCTTTAACAAAATGGCATGCGTCTCCACACCAATAGCACACATCCGTGCCACTCTGCACTGGCCATGGTGTTCCTTCTAACATTTAGGGCAAAGAGGTATCTGAGGAGCCCCCTGTACCTGCTTGCCTTTCCCTCTATCATTGCCTCCCTCTAGAGGTCTTTTAACACCCCTCTGCTGCTGTTGGGGCTGTGCTCTAGGCTGCCAACCTCGTGACTGAGGGCGAATCTCTCGGAAGAAGCCCTTAGCTGGCTCCCTCGGTTTAATAGAATCTCTCTCAACTGCCTCAATATCAAGCGCCCTAGCCACTATCTCGTCATACGATACATTACGTACCCTTGATATAGTAAGGCGCATCCGGACTCCTGACTAAGTCCCTGTAAAAATCGGCGTACCTTGTCCTCGTTTACCGCTGACCTGACGTGGCGCGAATAGAGAAAGGGCTTCGAACTTCCTCACATACTCGACAATCGAACCTACTTGCCGTAACTGCATAAACTCAACCATCTTCGCCTCTCGTACAGTATGGCTGAAATACTTGTCGTAAAACAACTCTCTAAATCGTTCCCAACCCATAACCGTAACATCGGTGGTCGTCTTGATGGAATCCCACCAAAATCGGGCGTCCAATGCAAAGTGGTAGGTCACCAATGCAACCTTCTCTCCATCCTCAATGCTAGCATAAGCCAGCATGTCCTCCATAGTGCGAATCCACTCCTCGGCTGAAGAGGGATCCATAGACTGTCCGTTAAAAATGGGGGGCTGGAGCTTCTGAAATCTCTCCATCCCACGATTACCCGGAATGGTGGCCTCCCGAGCTCTAACGCCCTCTCGGTCTATCAAAGTACCCAGCTGCTGAGACTGTCTCTCCATCTGCTGAGCCTGTCGTTCCATATGCTGAGACTACTGGGCAATAAAATCCTTAAGGGTGTCTATTGTATCATCTCGGTCGTCTCGGTCATTTCGTGGACGCCCATATTTATAAAATTCCTATACAAAAGTTAAAACACAATACTCTAAGAAACTAGAAATCAAATAAAGCTATAAACGTACTTACAGTTGATGAAGAATGTTTGCGTAGTGGCTGTGCAGTCGAGCAGTCTACAGAACCGATTTTAAAACCCGGCGGCTCTGATACCATAATTTTTCACGACCCTAGTACTGCACCCGGTTTTCCCGTACTATTTTTTTTTATCACAATACTTTAAATAAACTCTAAGCGGAACCTAAACCGAAATCGAAATCGGAATTGTAAGTCGTTTAAAACAAATACAAAAACAATTGAAATTAAAAATAATTTAAAACATTTAAAAATAAACAAATTAAAAACATACAGGGGAGGGCAAAAAGGGAATGCAGGGGCGATTGATCATAGCGATCAATCGCCCTTTGGCGATCGCAACAGGCGAAGTCGCCTATTGCGAATCGCCATACTCCCTGGAATTCCAGAGAGTGGCGATTTGAGAGGGGCGATTGATCCCCTCCTCAGGCGATCAATCGCCACCCTCTCTGCCTCCCTTCCACTTTCGTGCCTTTTCTTTGCTTCTTCTTTCCCCATTCATTCTTTCTTTCAATTTTCTCCTACGCCAACTACAACTACACAAATACAACTTAACCAACACAATATCATCAAATAAAAACTCACTCAAATCCTCATTCTTTTTACACATCACCGTTCACCCAATAAACGACTCGAAATACATTTTAAAACTAAGTACATTTTCATGCAAACGAACTGCGTGGATATATTTAAAACCTAAACAAATCCACCTGTTTTGAAATCACCCAAACGGTTATCAAATTAGTTTCCAAAACATTTCAAACATCAAACCTATCCACTAACAGATCCAAACATCCTAAAATGTCTATCTATACAACCATCAATCAAAATCATCCTAAAAACCCAAAAATCTATACATACGTCCCCACGGGTCAGGTAAGCGTCGACTGCGCAACACACCACCGCAGGCCATCCTCCGTCAACTGCGTCACTCCTCGGGTGGAGGGATCTCGTCCTCACCTGTCTCCTTGTAATCACCTACACCATACAGACATCTATGAGATAAAAATCTCAGCAAAACTTGTAAATGTAAATGCATGCTATGCGTGTGAGTTCGTAAACCATTCGTTATTTTCTTTACTTTATATGCACTGTAGGTGTCACCGAGATCCTATCCCCCTAACCGGAGAGAGCTCATCCATTGGGCGGACTACTCTTTCCAGCTAGAGGAGTGGGGTGCACGCTTACAACACGTACAACCGTGCCTGAGCCCCACCTCGCGTGACCTGTAAACTGTATGCCTTGCGGCTTGTAAACTGTATGCCTTGCGGCCTGTAAACTGTATGCCTTGCGGCCTGTAAACTGTATGTCTTACGGCTGTTTTTCTATGCATTAACTTTAAAACACTGTGCGGAAATCCATTTTCATGCTTTTCTTTAAAACACGTGATACGTGAACAGTTCAATATGACATAAAGTAAACAATCACATATATACCATCAAGACTATAAATGCATAACCTATAACCTATAAAACAACTAAACCTGTCTACCCAACCAAAGTAAATAGACATACGCATCTCCAAAACTCCTCGAGACGGCTTCGACATACGGTGTAGGCCAATCAGCCAGAGAATATCACGAGAACTTACCTCGTGTCCAAAGCAGCTCAAGCTCCGTCCACGAGCGTTGTTTGTCTGAGGCAAAACACAACATCGACGTTAAGACTAATTTAAGCTTCTAAACGTCCAAATTAACAAAACCTTAACTATAGAATTTTCTTAAAATCTTAACCTAACTAATCGAAGTATTTAAACCACGATTAACTCGCGATAGTTTAAAAATCACGATTAACGAGTTTTCCTAAAAAACCCAAAAATTCTCAAATTTTAACTTTTTCACAAATTAACCTTACTTCGTCCAATAACACTCAATACGTTCATCACATTGAGAACAACGGTAAACCTATGGATTTTGAACCCTAAATCGCGTTTTTAACGATAATCTAAACGAAACCCTAATCTTTTTAACTTTACGAAACTCAAAATCTAACGCTCTAAAACTTTAGAATCATACCTAGAGCGTCAATTGGAAGAGAAAGCACAAAGAAAATGGAACTATTGGAGGACGAATCGGAGGTCGGAATGGGAATCGCTGTGAATCGCCAAGGAGGGAGGAGAGGAAATCGCAGCAGAGAGAGGAGTTCGCGTGGAGAAGAAGAAGACAATTCAATTTTTAATAAAAATTGACTTGGTAAATTACTGTTTCGCCTTTCCTTTGTTTTCTATTTGTTTCGTCCTTTATTTCGTTAATTGTCTAACTATTCATTTTCTCCAAATCTCCTTATTTCACCAATAACTCCAACTTATTATTTGGGATTTATTAAAACTATCTGTTCGCAATTCGGACCTCGTTTACTATTTTTTGTAAAACGTTATTTATATTACGAGAAACGTAATTTCTCTAAATATAGCGTTATTACTCCGAAAAATTCCGTAAATTCCTTAAAATTCCAATTAATAATTAGGATCATAAAGGCGCTTTCTTCTCGTAAAACGGGTTTGATTTGACATATATACAAAATGCACATATATATATTATAATATAAAATTCCGTACAGGCCGGATATTACACAGGGATTATTGCATGCAAACAAAAACACAATGCAGACTAATCTCAGAACACATGCAGTTTCTAACTCTCTGTTGTTCTCATTTCATTTTCATTGTATTAATTTTTTCATAAGCCGTGTGGATCAAGTAGGCGCACATCCTATAACTGTCTAGGATGGCCACACATGATCTATTTCCACATCGATCGTAGAATCCTATAACTGTCTAGGAGTTCATACTCACGACACATTACGTATTTTAGCAGTACATTTCTCTTAGAAGTCATCTGGGGTGCTAAGCACTCATTCCCGACGAGGCAGCTTTACTCAAGACCAAAGTTGCAGTTCTTTTTATCTTGTTACATTTCACGCTTATATCTCAAAACCATGCTAAAACTCATATTTTTCGTAGTTCAAAATCATGATGCATGGCAATAAAATGCTCAAACACAAAACAAATAACTGAACAATCAAACAACCCTACCGTTCCATGGTGTAGGCCCGAAGGCAAAACACACACATTCCTCTACTTACCTGGCTACTCCGCACGTACTTACTCACTTCAGTTATGTCAATGTCAAACGCACGACTCATCAACCTAGCATAAACAGGGAATGCACTTAGTTGAGATGCAACAATTAGAGGCCATGGACGTGGTCGTTCAATTAGCCCTTACGGTGGAAAGACAACTGAAGAGAAAATGAAAGACCAATTTTTCTAGCAAATTTCCACCTAGACATTTGGACCAAGACAAACCAAAGCCTCCATGGAAAAATGATGAGAAAAGACCAATCAACCTTATTTGGACCCTGAAAGCACCAATCAACCATAACAAACCCCCCTCCAATGGACAAGAACCAAGCAAATCCATCCAAAGGACAAAGAGCATGAGATGTTCAATGCTATAAATGTCTAGGCAAAGGACATTACGCTAATGAATACTCTAACCGTCGAGTGATGGTAATCAAAGAATCAACCAGAGAATAGAAAAGTGAAAATGACGAAGGACAACACCTCGAGAAAGAAGAAGAATAGGTAGAAGAAGAAAGTTAACATGAATCGAATGATTGCATAGCTCAAGAATGACCCCTTTTGATGGTTATACGGCGAGCCTTAATTTCTAAGAATGTAAAGGAGGACTGCCAACGTGAAAACATTTTCCAAAGTAGATGTGCAATCAAGGATAAAGTTTGCTCAATTATCATTGATGCTGGAAGTTGCATTAACGTAGCTTCCCAAGAAATGGTGAGTAAACTTGGATAAGAAACTACCAATCACCCTAAGCCTTATAAGTTACGATGGCTTGATGATAGAGATGACATCAAAGTAACAAAGCAAGTGACCATAAACTTCACTATTGGGAAATATAAAGATTCGGTACTTTGCGACATTGTTCCGATGAATGCCAATCATCTTCTATTAGGACGACCATGGCAATACGACCGGAGGGTGACCCATGAAGGATTTCTCAAGCAATATACCTTAAAATTTGGTGGTCAAATCATCAATTTATTACCTATGACCCCCTAGCAAGTGGCACATGACGATGTAGAGAGGAAAGAAGATAAGATTAAGGAAAATCTTTTCTTAACAAAACGTAGATTAAGAGCTGCAGTAGCCAATGGAGAGACCTTGATCTTAGTACTCTTTACAGACCGTATTATGAAACTAGGAGAGATACCTTTATCGGTCCAAAATGTGTTTAATTCTTTTCAAGATATCTTTCCTGAGGAATTGCCACTGGGCTTACCACCTATTAGAGGTATTTGAGCATCAGATAGACCTCCAGCCTGGAGCCATGTTACCGAACAGAGTGGCCTATAGGATGAGACCTGAAGAGGCTAAGGAATTACAAGAACAAGTCCAAGAGTTCCTAGGAAAGGGTTACATTAGAGAATCCATGAGTTCTTGTGTCGTACCTACGTTGTTAGTACCCAAGAAAGATGGCACAATGAGGAAGTGCGTCGATAGTCAAGCTATCAATCAAATCATTATCAAGTATAGATACTTAATTCCTAGGCTCGAAGACATGTTGGACGAATTAAGTAGAGCATCCATCTTCTCCAAAGTTGATTTGAAGAGTGGTTATCACCAAATACATATGAAAAAGGGTTATGAATGGAAAACCGCCTTCAAGACCAAGTACGGATTGTTTGAGTGGATTGTTATGCCATTCAAATTTACTAATGCCCCGAGCACCTTCATGAGGTTGATGCACCATGTTCTTAAGGACTTATTAAGAAAGTTTGTTGTCGTTTACTTCGATGAGATCTTGGTGTACAGCCCCGACAGTCTAAAACATGTCAACCATCTCAGGATGCTTTTTCAAACTCTCTGTAAAGCTAAATTGTTTGGAAATTTGAGTAAATGCTCTTTCGGCCAAAGAAAAGGTTTATTTCATGGGTTTTATCATTTCAAAAGATGGTTTAAAAGCTGATGAGGATAAAGTGAAGGCCATTAAGGATTGGCCCACACCCAATAGCATAACTGAAGCCCGTAGTTTTCACGGATTAGGCTCTTTTTATAGGAGGTTTATTAGAGACTTCACATCAATTCAAGTTAAAACCTATAATGTGAAATGGATAACTTAGGTTCTAACCACAAGTCATGTAACACTCAACCTCATTTGCTTGATACGTTCAACACTTTTTGAACAAATCGATTGAAGTGAAGTTTCTTATGCTTCATCAAACGCATTACTAAGTCTTAATTACTCGTCCATGAAGGGTGTTGGGTCCTCAATACACGTCGTTCTCATCACTTCAAGTTAAAACCTTGAATATGAAATGGATAACTTAGGTTCTAACCACAAGTCATGTAACACTCAACCTCATTTGCTTGATACATTCAACTCTTTTGGAACAAATTGATTGAAGTGAAGTTTCTTATGCTTCATCAAACGCATTACTAAGTCTTAATTACTCGTCCATGAAGGTTGTTGGGTCCTCAATACACGTCGTTCT
Organism: Begonia masoniana; assembly: GCA_022432975.1. NCBI lineage: Eukaryota > Viridiplantae > Streptophyta > Magnoliopsida > Cucurbitales > Begoniaceae > Begonia > Begonia masoniana. The sequence goes on from CM039506.1 coordinate 19,336,751, forward strand.
CACCACTTCAAGTTAAAACCTTTAATGTGAAATGCATAACTTAGATTCTAACCACAAGTCATGTAGCAGTCAACTTCATTTGCTTGATACGTTCAACACTTTTGGAACAAATCGATTCAAGTGAAGTTTCTTATGCTTCATCAAACGCATTACTAAGTCTTAATTATGCGTCCAAGAAGGTTGTTGGATACTCAATACACGTCGTTCTCATCACTTCAAGTTAAAACCTTGAATGTGAAAGGGATAACTTAGGTTCTAACCACAAGTCATGTTGCACTCAACCTCATTTGCTTGATACGTTCAACTATTTTGGAACAAATCGATTGAAGTGAAGTTTCTTATACTTCATCAAACGCATTACTAAGTCGTAATTACGCGTCCATGAAGGTTGTTGGGTACTCAATAAACGTCGTTCACATCTCTTCAAGTTAAAACATTGAATGTGAAATGGATAACTTAGGTTCTAACCACAAGTCATGTAGCACTCAACCTCATTTGCTTCATACGTTCAACTTTTATGGAACAAATCTATTGAAGTGAAGTTTCTTATACTTCATCAAACGTATTACTAAGTCTTAATTACGCATCCATGAAGGTTTTTGGGTCCTCAATACACGTATTTCTCATCACTTCAAGTTAAAACCTATAATGTGAAATGGAGAACTTAGGTTCTAACCACAAGTCATGTAACACTCAACCTCATTTGCTTGACACGTTCAACTCTTTTAGAACAAATCGATTGAAGTGAAGTTTCTTATGCGTTCATCAAACGCATTACTATTCCTTATTACACGTCCATGAAGGTTGTTGGGTACTCAATACACGTCGTTCTCATCACTTCAAGTTAAAAACCTTGAATGTGAAAAGGATAACTTAGGTTCTAACCACAAGTCATCTAGCACTCAACCTCATTTGCTTGACACGTTCAACTCTTTTAGAACAAATCGATTGAAGTGAAGTTTCTTATGCTTCATCAAACGCATTACTAATTCTTAATTACACGTCCATGAAGGTTGTTGGGTACTCAATACACGTCGTTCTCATCACTTCAAGTTAAAACCTTGAATGTGAAAAGGATAACTTAGGTTCTAACCACAAGTCATCTAGCACTCAACCTCATTTGCTTGAAACGTTCAACTCTTTTGGAACAAATCGATTGAAGTGAAGTTTCTTATGCTTCATCAAACGCATTACTAAGTCTTAATTACTCGTCCGAAGGTTGTTGGGTCCTCAATACACGTCGTTCTCATCACTTCAAGTTAAAACCTTAAATCTGAAATGGATAACTTTGGTTCTAACCACAAGTCATGTAGCACTCAACCTCATTTGCTTGATACGTTCAACTCTTTTGGAACAAATTGATTGAAGTGAAGTTTCTTATGCTTAATAAAACGCATTACTAAGTCTTAATTACTCGTCCATGAAGGATGTTGGGTCCTCAATACACGTCGTTCTAAACACTTCAAGTTAAAACCTTGAATGTGAAATAGATAACTTGGGTTTTAACCACAAGTCATATAACACTCAACCTCATTTGCTTGATACGTTCAACTCTTTTGGAACATATCGATTGAAGGGAACTTTCTTATGCTTCATCAAACGCATTACTAAGTCTTAATTGCGCGTCCATGAAGGTTGTTGGGTACTCCATACATATCGTTCTCATCACTTCATGTTAAAACTTTGAATGTGAAATGGATAACGTAGGTTCTAACCGGAAGTCATGTAACACTCAAACTCCTTAGCTTGATACGTTCAACACTTTTGCAACAAATCGATCGAAGTGAAGTTTCTTATGCTTAATCAAACGCATTACTAAGTCTTAATTACGCGTCCATGAAGGTTGTTGGGTACTCAATACACGTCGTTCTCACCACTTCAAGTTAAAACCTTGAATGTGAAATGGATAACTTAGGTTCTAACCACAAGTCATGTAGCACTCAACTTCATTTGCTTGATACGTTCAACACTTTTGGAACAAATCAATTGAAGTGAAGTTTCTTATGCTTCATCAAACGCATTACTAAGTCTTAATTACGCGTCCATGAAGGTTGTTGGGTACTCAATACACGTCGTTCTCCTCACTTCAAGTTAAAACCTTGAATGTGAAATGGATAACTTAGGTTCTAACCACAAGTCATGTAGCACTCAACCTCATTTGCTTGATACGTTCAACTCTTTTGGAACAAATCGATTGAAGTGAAGTTTCTTATGCTTCATCAAACTCATTACTAAGTCGTAATTACGCGTCCATGAAGGTTGTTGGGTACTCAATACACGTCGTTCTCATCACTTCAGGTTAAGACATTGAATGTGAAATGGATAACTTAAGTTCTAACCACAAGTCATGTAGCACTCAACCTCATTTGCTTCATACGTTCAACTCTTTTGGAACAAATCGATTGAAGTGAAGTTTCTTATACTTCATCAAATGCATTACTAAGTCTTAATTACGCGTCCATGAAGTTTGTTGGGTCTTCAATACACTTCGTTCTCATCACTTCAAGTTAAAACCTATAATGTGAAATGGATAACTTAGGTTCTAACCACAAGTCATGTAACACTCAACCTCATTTGCTTGATACGTTCAACTCTTTTAGAACAAATCGATTGAAGTGAAGTTTCTTATGCTTCATCAAACGCATTACTAATTCTTAATTACACGTCCATGAAGGTTTTTGGGTACTCAATACACGTCGTTCTCATCACTTCAAGTTAAAACCTTGAATGTGAAATGGATAACTTAGGTTCTAACCACAAGTCATGTAGCACTCAACCGTATTTGCTTGATACGTTCAACTCTTTTGGAACAAATCGATTGAAGTGAAGTTTATTATGCTTAATCAAACGCATAACTAAGTCTTAATTAGTCGTCCATGAAGGTATTTGGGTCCTCAATACACATTGTTCTCATCACTTCAAGTTAAAACCTTGAATGTGAAATGGATAACTTTGGTTCTAACCACAAGCCATGTAGCACTCAACCTCATTTGCTTGATACGTTCAACTGTTTTGGAATAAATCTGATATGAACCTAAGATATTAGAGATCTTAGACCCAACACGCAATACGGAATTCAAAGGGAATAATGCCTTTATTGATTCGAAAGAATAAGAAGAAGGAACTTGACCCCTATCGATAGATAGCGATGGAACCAAAGTTATCAGAAAAAGTAGCTAGACCCGAACCAAACTCGTTGGTTGAACCTAAGCTATCATGTTCGATCTTTTCAAGAATACACTTGAAGAAGTTCAAGTTCTAATCCAAGAACTCAAGAAGAGAATTATAAGGATCTCACCTCAAAGCAAAAGCTTAATAAAAATCAATTCATTCAAAAGTCCCTAAAATCTATTACAAGCCTCCTTTAAATAGGCAAAGGGATAAAACTAATAAGGTAATAACATAATTAGAAATAATCAAAATATCATAATTAGACAATAGAAAAGTTTCCAAAAATAAGAGAAGGAAAATTGGAAACTGGTGCAAGTGGATGGTGGCCGCGGAACTTAGGTGTAAGTAACGTGAGTCTCGAGTTTAATTCAGATTGTGGGCCTAGCCCAATGGTGTGGCACTTGTAAGAACTTTGAAGTTAAAAACTCTTGGGCTAGAGTAGTGCCATGTTGGGTGACCATGTGGGAAGTCTTTATTTTTGAGACTTCGTTTTGGGCTTCGTTTTGTGCTTCTTTTCCAGTCCTTGTTTCTTCATCCACACTTAGTAATATTATTGCTCGTTGCACATTTTGTGATGATTCCTTTTCTTGGATGTCTTTGATTAAAATTTGTAGTCTTTTGTTTATTTTCTTCGTTCTTGATCTCGTCATTGGTCCTCCTATATTCATCAATGGATCTTGGCTCCCTATTGCTTCTTGATTGTCCTTAGTTGCTCCTTTGACTACATCATTCCCTCCCTCTTCGAAAAGATTCGTCCTCGAATCTGCATCAAACAAAGATAAGTCACTAACATTAAAAGTAGCGCTTACATTACCATATTCGCTCGGTAAGTCAATCTTATAAGCATTGTCATTGATGCGTTCCAACACTTGGAAGGGACCGTCTCCTCGTGGTTGTAATTTATTCTTTCTCCGCTCCGCAAATCTCTCCTTTCGTAGATGCACCCAAACCCAATCTCCGGGTTCAAAAAATGATTTCTTTTCTACTCTTGTTGGCTTGTCGCGCATAGTGCTCGTTCTTTTGTATAATGTTTTCTCGAACCTTCGAGTGTAATTCTCTTACGAATTCAGCCTTTCTTTTTCCATTTAAATCAACCAATTCGTTAGAAGGTAACGGTAATAAATCAAGCGGTGTAAGAGGGTTAAAGCCATACACAATTTCAAATGGTGAGTAAGAAGTAGTAGAATGAACAACTCTATTGTAAGCGAACTCAACATGTGGCAAGCAATTTTCCCATTGTTTTAAATTCTTAGAAATTATTGCTCTCAACAAAGTAGATAAAGTTCGATTCACTACCTCGGTTTGTCCATCCGTTTGGGGGTGTGCCACGGTGGAAAACAACAATTTTGTACCTAGCTTATTCCTTAAGGTTCTCCAAAAGTGACTTAGAAACTTCACATCCCTATCACTAACAATTGTTCTAGGTAATCCATGTAAACGCACAATTTCTTTAAAAAATAAATCCGCTATATGTGTAGCATTATTAGTTTTAGAACATGCTATAAAATGTGCCATTTTACTAAATCGATCCACAACCACAAAAATACTATCCTTACCTCCTTGTGTTCTTGGTAAACCTAACACAAAGTCCATGGAAATATCCGTCCAAGGGTGCTCGGGCACGGGTAAAGGACTATACAATCCATATGGTTTGATCTTTGACTTTGCCTTCCTACATTCAATGCATCTTTCACAAATAGTTATAACATCATGCTTCATTTTTGGCCAAAAGAAATGTTCTATCAAGACATTCAAAGTTTTGTCAATTCCAAAGTGTCCCATTAATCCTCCACCATGTGTTTCTCTAACAAGCAATTCACGTAATGAGCATTTAGGTATACAAAGTTTATCCTTTCGAAATAAATACCCCATCATGTCTATAATAATCAGCACATGCAATTTTCTCACAATCTCTCCATACATGACAAAAATCTATATCTGATTCATACAAATCCTTAATAAATTCAAATCCTAACAATTTAGATTGTAGAGAAGTGATTAAAACGTACCTTCTTGACAACGCATCAGCGACTACATTGTCTTTACCTTTTTTGTAATGGATGACATATGGAAAGGTCTCCATGAATTCCATCCACTTGGCGTGCCTCTTGTGCAATTTACCTTGTGACTTTAGGTGCTTCAAACTCTCGTGATCGGAATGAATAATAAACTCCTTGGGCCACAAGTAGTGTTGCCATGTTTGTAACGTCCTTACCAAAGCATAGAGTTCCTTGTCATATGTTGGATAATTTAATGCCGCTCCACTAAGCTTTTCACTGAAGTAAGCAATCGGCTTCATTTCCTGCATCAAAACACCTCCAATTCCCTTTCCCGATGCGTCACATTCGATTTCAAATGTTTTATCAAAATTTGGTAAAACTAGAAGGGGAGCATTAGTTAGTTTCTCTTTTAACAAATTAAACGCTTTGTCATGTACTTCGGTCCAGTTAAATGCAATATTCTTTTTAACTAATTCATTCATAGGTGCCGCAATAGTGCTAAAGTCTCTTACAAATCTCCTATAAAAGCTAGCCAAGCCATGAAAGCTACGTACCTCATTTGCATTGTTTGGTGTGGGCCATTCCTTGATTGCTCTTATCTTTTCCTCATCTACGGATACCCTCTTTGAGCTAACTACAAAACCAAGGAAAACTACCGATTCCATGCAAAAGGTACATTTTTTAAGATTAGC
>CM039506.1:19347613-19389440 GCA_022432975.1 Begonia masoniana
TTGAAATGCGGAAATTTAAATGACTGAATTGAAATGCGGAAATTTAAATGACTGAATTGAAATGCGGAAATTTAAATGACTGAATTGAAATGCGGAAATTTAAATGACTGAATTGAAATGCGGAAATTTAAATGACTGAATTGAAATGCGGAAATTTAAATGACTGAATTGAAATGCGGAAATTTAAATGACTGAATTGAAATGCGGAAATTTAAATGACTGAATTGAAATGCGGAAATTTAAATGACTGAATTGAAATGCGGAAATTTAAATGACTGAATTGAAATGCGGAAATTTAAATGACTGAATTGAAATGCGGAAATTTAAATGACTGAATTGAAATGCGGAAATTTAAATGACTGAATTGAAATGCGGAAATTTAAATGACTGAATTGAAATGCGGAAATTTAAATGACTGAATTGAAATGCGGAAATTTAAATGACTGAATTGAAATGCGGAAATTTAAATGACTGAATTGAAATGCGGAAATTTAAATGACTGAATTGAAATGCGGAAATTTAAATGACTGAATTGAAATGCGGAAATTTAAATGACTGAATTGAAATGCGGAAATTTAAATGACTGAATTGAAATGCGGAAATTTAAATGACTGAATTGAAATGCGGAAATTTAAATGACTGAATTGAAATGCGGAAATTTAAATGACTGAATTGAAATGCGGAAATTTAAATGACTGAATTGAAATGCGGAAATTTAAATGACTGAATTGAAATGCGGAAATTTAAATGACTGAATTGAAACCCTGCAACTTGCAGAAAAGAATCCGACTTGAGATTCGGATGCTAGGGTTCCGAGACAAGCAAAGAATGTCTTTCTCGATTATGGCATCACCAAGAAGTTTCCTCGTTATAACAAACGAGAGTTTTTTTTTTTTTTTTTTTTTTTTTTTTTTTTTTAACTAAAACGAAAAAAGAATAATTCGAAAGGTTTTGTGGAGAAGAAAGAAGAAAACAAGAATGATAAGATAGCTTCTTTGAATCGAAGAACCTTTGCTTCTGATACCAAATGATGAACCTAAGATATTGAGATCTTAGACCCAACCGCAATACGAATTTCAAGGTAATAATGCCTTTATTGATTCGCAAGAATAGAAGAAGGAACTTGACCCCAATCGATGAATAGCGATGGAACCACAGTTATCAAAACAGGTAGCTCGACCCGAACCCAACCGTTTGGTTGAACCTAAGCTCTCAAGTATCGATCTTTCAAGAATACACTTGAAGAGATCAAGTTCTAATCCAGAACTCAAGAAGAAATTATCAGGATCTCACCTCCAAGCAAAAGCTAATAAATCACATTCTTCAAAGTTCCAAAAATCTATTACAACCTCCCTTAAATAGGCAAAGGGATAAAACTAATAAGGGTATAACATAATTAGAATAAGCAAAATATCATAATTAGACAATAGAAAAAGTTTCCAAAACTAGAGAGGAATTGGAAAGTGGTGCAAGTGGATGTGGCCGCGGAACTAGGTTTAAGTCCGTGAGTCTCGATTTAATTCAGATTTGAGCCTAGCCAAATGGTGTGGCCAAAAAAAAAAAAAAAAAAAAACACTTGGGGTTACAAAAAAAAAAGAAAAACTTTTGAAAGTTTAAAAACTCTTGGTCTCGAGTAGTGCCATGTTTGCGTCTGACCATGTGGGAAGTCCTTATTTTTTTTAGACTCGTTTGGGCTTCGTTTTGTGCTTCTTTCTTTTCCTCTTTGCTTCTTCATCAACACTTAGTAATATTATTGCTCGTTGCACATTTTGTGATGATGCCTTTTCTCTTGGATGTCTTTGATTAAATTTGTAGTCTTTGGTTTATTTCTCTTTCTTCGTTCTTGTCTCGTCATTGTCCCCCTATATCATCAACGGATCTTGGCTCCCTATTGCTTCTTGATTGTCCTTAGTTGCTCCTTTGACTACATCAAAATCGATTGAAGTGAAGTTTCTTATGCTTCATCAAACGCATTACTAAGTCTTAATTACGCGTCCATGAAGGTTGTTGGGTTCTCAATACACGTCGTTCTCATCACTTCAAGTTAAAACCTATAATGTGAAATGGATAACTTAGGTTCTAACCACAAGTCATGTAACACTCAACCTCATTTGCTTGATACGTTCAACTCTTTTGGAACAAATCGATTGAAGTGAAGTTTCTTATGCTTCATCAAACGCATTACTAAGTCTTAATTACGCGTCCATGAAGGTTGTTGGGTACTCAATACACGTCGTTCTCATCACTTCAAGTTAAACCTTGAATGTGAAATGGATAACTTAGGTTCTAACCACAAGTCATGTAACACTCAACCTCATTTGCTTGATACGTTCAACTCTTTTGGAACAAATCGATTGAAGTGAAGTTTCTTATGCTTCATCAAACGCATTACTAAGTCTTAATTACGCGTCCATGAAGGTTGTTGGGTACTCAATACACGTCGTTTTTCATCACTTCAAGTTAAAACATTGAAGTGAATGGATAACTTAGGTTCTAACCACAAGTCATGTAGCACTCAACCTCATTTGCTTGATACGTTCAACACTTTTGGAACAAATCGATTGAAGTGAAGTTTCTTATGCTTCATCAAACGCATTACTAAGTCTTAATTACGCGTCCATGAAGGTTGTTGGGTACTCAATTCACGTCGTTCTCATCACTTCAAGTTAAAACCTTGAATGTGAAATGGATAACTTAGGTTCTAACCACAAGTCATGTAGCACTCAACCTCATTTGCTTGATACGTTCAACTCTTTTGGAACAAATCGATTGAAGTGAAGTTTCTTATGCTTCATCAAACGCATTACTAAGTCTTAATTACGCGTCCATGAAGGTTGTTGGGTACTCAATACACGTCGTTCTCATCACTTCAAGTTAAAACCTTGAATGTGAAATGGATAACTTAGGTTCTAACCACAAGTCATGTAGCACTCAACCTCATTTGCTTGATACGTTCAACTCTTTTGGAACAAATCGATTGAAGTGAAGTTTCTTATGCTTCATCAAACGCATTACTAAGTCTTAATTACGCGTCCATGAAGGTTGTTGGGTACTCAATACACGTCGTTCTCATCACTTCAAGTTAAAACCTTGAATGTGAAATGGATAACTTAGGTTCTAACCACAAGTCATGTAGCACTCAACCTCATTTGCTTGATACGTTCAACTCTTTTGGAACAAATCGATTGAAGTGAAGTTTCTTATGCTTCATCAAACGCATTACTAAGTCTTAATTACGCGTCCATGAAGGTTGTTGGGTACTCAATACACGTCGTTCTCATCACTTCAAGTTAAAACCTTGAATGTGAAATGGATAACTTAGGTTCTAACCACAAGTCATGTAGCACTCAACCTCATTTGCTTGATACGTTCAACTCTTTTGGAACAAATCGATTGAAGTGAAGTTTCTTATGCTTCATCAAACGCATTACTAAGTCTTAATTACGCGTCCATGAAGGTTGTTGGGTACTCAATACACGTCGTTCTCATCACTTCAAGTTAAAACCTTGAATGTGAAATGGATAACTTAGGTTCTAACCACAAGTCATGTAGCACTCAACCTCATTTGCTTGATACGTTCAACTCTTTTGGAACAAATCGATTGAAGTGAAGTTTCTTATGCTTCATCAAACGCATTACTAAGTCTTAATTACGCGTCCATGAAGGTTGTTGGGTACTCAATACACGTCGTTCTCATCACTTCAAGTTAAAACCTTGAATGTGAAATGGATAACTTAGGTTCTAACCACAAGTCATGTAGCACTCAACCTCATTTGCTTGATACGTTCAACTCTTTTGGAACAATCGATTGAAGTGAAGTTTCTTATGCTTCATCAAACGCATTACTAAGTCTTAATTACGCGTCCATGAAGGTTGTTGGGTACTCAATACCGTCGTTCTCATCACTTCAAGTTAAAACCTTGAATGTGAAATGGATAACTTAGGTTCTAACCACAAGTCATGTAGCACTCAACCTCATTTGCTTGATACGTTCAACTCTTTTGGAACAATCGTTGAAGTGAAGTTTCTTATGCTTCATCAAACGCATTACTAAGTCTTAATTACGCGTCCATGAAGGTTGTTGGGTACTCAATACCGTCGTTCTCATCACTTCAAGTTAAAACCTTGAATGTGAAATGGATAACTTAGTTTCTAACCACAAGTAACGTAACACTCAACCTCATTAGCTTGATACATTCAACTCTTTTGGAACGAATCGATTGAAGTGAATTTTCTAATGCTTCATCAAACGCATTACTAAGTCTTAATTACGCGTCCATAAAGGTTGTTGGGTACTCAATACACGTCGTTCTCATCACTTCAAGTTAAAACCTTAAATGTGAAATGGATAACTTAGGTTCTAACCACAAGTCATGTAGCACTCAACCTCATTTGCTTGATACGTTCAACTCTTTTGGAACAAATCGATTGAAGTGAAGTTTCTTATGCTTCATCAAACGCATTACTAAGTCTTAATTACGCGTCCATGAAGGTTGTTGGGTCCTCAATACACATCGTTCTCATCACTTTAAGTTAAAACCTTGAATGTTAAATGGATAACTTTGGTTCTAACCACAAGTCATGTAGCACTCAACCTCATTTTGCTTGATACGTTCAACTCTTTTGGACAATCGATTGAAGTGAAGTTTTCTTATGCTTCATCAAATGCATTACTAAGCGTCCATGAAGGTTGTTGGGTACTCAATACACGTTGTTCTCATCACTTCAAGTTAAAACATTGAATGTGAAATGGATAACTTAGGTTCTAACAACAAGTCATGTAGCACTCAACCTCATTTGCTTCATACGTTCAACTCTTTTGGAACAAATCGATTGAAGTGAAGTTTCTTATACTTCATCAAACGCATTACTAAGTCTTAATTACGCGTCCATGAAGGTTGTTGGGTCCTCAATACACTTCGTTCTCATCACTTCAAGTTAAAACCTATAATGTGAATTGGATAACTTAGGTTCTAACCACAAGTCATGTAACACTCAACCTCAGTTGCTTGATACGTTCAACTCTTTTAGACAAATCGATTGAAGTGAATTTTCTTATGCTTTATAAACGCATTATACTAATTCTTAATTAGACGTCCATGAAGGTTTTTGGGTACTCAATACACGTCATTCTCATCACTTCAAGTTAAAACTTTGAATGTGAAATGGATAACTTAGATTCTAACCACAATTCATGTAGCACTCAACCTTATTTACTTGATACGTTCAACTCTTTTGGAGCAAATCGATTGAAGTGAAGTTTCTTATGCTTAATCAAACGCATTACTAAGTCTTAATTACTCGTCCATGAAGGTTGTTGGGTCCTCAATACACGTTGTTTTCATCACTTCAAGTTAAAACCCTTGAATGTGAAATGGATAAACTTTGGTTCTAACCACAAGTCATGTAGTCACTCAACCTCATTTGCTTGATACGTTCAAACTCTTTTGGAACAAAATCGATTGAAGTGAAGTTCTTATGCTTCATCAAACGCATACTAAGTCTTAATAACGCTCCATGAAGGTTGTTGGGTCTTCAATACACGTCGTTCTCATCACTTCAAGTTAAAACCTTGAATGTGAAATGGATAACTTAGGTTCTAACCACAAGTCATGTAACACTCAACCTAATTTGCTTGATACGTTCAACTCTTTTGGAACAATCGATTGAAGTGAAGTTTCTTATGCTTCATCAAACGCATTACTAAGCTTCATGAAGGTTGTTGGGTACTCAATACACGTCGTTCTCATCACTTCAAGTTAAAACCTTGAATGTGAAATGGATAACTTAGGTTCTAACCACAAGTCATGTAGCACTCAACCTCATTTGCTTTATACGTTCAACTCTTTTGGAACAAATCGATTGAAGTGAAGTTTCTTATGCTTCAACAAACGCATTACTAAGTCGTAATTACGCGTCCATGAATGTTGTTGGGTACTTAATACCCGTCGTTCTCATCACTTCAATTTAAAACCTATAGTGTGAAATGGATAACTTAGGTTCTAACCTCAAGTCATGTAACACTCAACCTCATTTGCTTGATACGTTCAACTCTTTTAGACAATCCGATTGAAGTGAAGTTTCTTATGCTTTATAAAACGCATTACTAAGTCTTAATTACACGTCCATGAAGGTTGTTGGGTACTCAATACACGTCGTTCTCATCACTTCAAGTTAAAACTTTGAATGTGAAATGGATAACTTAGGTTCTAACCACAAGTCATGTAGCACTCAACCTCATTTGCTTTATACGTTCAACTCTTTTGGAACAAATCGATTGAGTGAAGTTTCTTATGCTTATCAAACGCATTACTAAGTCTTAATTACTCGTCCATGAAGGTTGTTGGGTACTCAATACACGTCGTTCTCATCACTTCAAGTTAAAACCTTGAATGTGAAATGATAAACTTGGTTCTAACCACAAGTCATGTAACACTCAACCTCATTTGCTTGATACGTTCAACTCTTTTGGAACAAATCGATTGAAGTGACGTTCTTATGCTTCATCAAACGCATTACTAAGTCTTAATTACTCGTCCATGAAGGTTTTGGGGGGTCTTCATACACGTCGTTCTCATCACTTCAAGTTAAAACCTTAAATGTGAAATGGATAACTTAGGTTCTAACCACAAGTCATGTAACACTCAACCTCATTTGCTTGATACGTTCAACTCTTTTGGAACAAATCAATTGAAGTGAAGTTTCTTATGCTTCATCAAACGCATTACTAAGACTAAATTACACGTCCAGGAAGGTTGTTGGGTACTCAATACACGTCGTTCTCATCACTTCAAGTTAAAACCTTGAATGTGAAATGGATAACTTAGGTTCTAACCACAAGTCATGTAGCACTCAACCTCAATTGGTTGATACGTTCAATACTTTTGGAACAAATCGATTGAAGTGAAGTTTCTTATGCTTCATCAAACGCATTACTAAGTCTTAATTACGCATCCATGAAGGTTGTTGGGTACTCAATACAAGTCGTTCTCATCACTTCAAGTTAAAACCTTGAATGTGAAATGGATAACTTAGGTTTTAACCACAAGTCATGTAACACTCAACCTAATTTGCTTGATACGTCAACTCTTTGGAACAAATCGATTGAAGTGAAGTTTCTTATGCTTCATCAAACGCATTACTAAGTCTTAATTACGCGTCCACGAAGGTTGTCGGGTACTCAATACAAGTCGTTCTCATCACTTCAAGTTAAAACCTTGAATGTGAAATGGATAACTAGAGTATGTAGAATCATGTTTGTGTTGTCAGCAGATTAAAGCTGAGCATCAGAGGCCCTCAGGAGCATTACAACCTTTACTAGTTCTTGAATGGAAGTGGGATTGCCTAGAACAGCAAAGGGACATGATGCAATCTGTGTGATAGTTGATCGATTAACTAAATCTGTCCACTTTCTGCCGATGAGAATGACTTACTCGATGGATCAGCTTGCTGAATTGTACATGCAAGAGATTGTTAGATTGCATGGAGTTCCTAGTACCATAGTTTCAGATAGAGATTCCAGATTCACATCTAAGTTTTGGAAGAGTTTGCACAAGGCTATGGGGACACAGCTTAGTTTTAGCACAACTTTTCACCCTAAAACAGACGGACAATCCTAAAGAACTATTCAGACCTTAAAAGATATGCTCCGTGCATGTGTACTAGAATTTCAGGGTTCTTGGAGTAGGTACCTATCATTAGTGGAATTTTCCTATAATAACAGTTTCCAGGCAACAATAGGAATGGCACCGTATGAAGCATTGTATGGACGTAAATGTAGATCTCCTTTGTACTGGGATGAAGTTGGTGAAGCACAGTTGCTTGGTCCTGTCATTGTGCAACAAACTGTTGAGAAGGTTGCCCTCATCCGCCAGCGGATTATGACAGCTCAAAGCCGACAGAAAAGTTACGCTGATAAGAGACGTAGAGAATTGGAGTTTGAGGTAAGTGATGAAGTTTTCCTCAAGATATCACCATTTAAAGGAGTTGTGAGATTCGGGAAGAGAGGCAAGTTGAACACCCAGATTTATTGGACCATTCACGATTCTGAAGAGAGTTGGAATGGCAGCCTATTAGTTGCAGCTACCAGCTTCTATGGATGGGATACACAGTGTGTTCCATGTTTCTATGTTGAAGAAGTGTGTACGAGATCCATCACAGATTGTGGGACAGCAGAGTATTGAAGTTCTTCCTACCCTTGCATATGAGGAGAAACCAGTAAGGATCCTAGACTATGCTGTGAAAGTGTTGCGCAACAAAGAAGTTCCACTGGTAAAAGTCTTATGGCATAACCAGAATATTGAGGAGACAACTTGGGAGCACCAACAAGACATGATGGACCAATATCCAGAATTATTCAGGTACTGAATTTTGAGGACAAAATTCTTTTAAGGAGGGTAGATTGTAACACCCGGTTCCATTTTAATCGAATTATTTTACTAATGTGTGATGTACATTTTAGGGTTGAAATTAGGGAGAAATTAGTGATTTGGTTAATGAATGACTAGGTAAGGGCAGAATTATAAATTGGGGATTTAATAGTGGATAACCTATTTAAGGGAAGAGGATTTGTGATTAATGCACAGTAGCCGCCACTGTTTTCTATTTCCCTTTCAGCTATCGTTTCAGCAGAGTGCTCTAAGAGATTCTCCCTCTGATTTCTCCAGTCTAGGTGAGTTTCTCCTCGATCTTTCTTCTTGCTGATGATTTAGGATGGATATAGAGTATACATTTGTTGATTTGCTTACTGAAGAATGTGAGTTTCGAGAATGCTGTGAACAAACTAGTTCGAGTTTTGTGGTAATCGGGAATGTACTATGAACTAAGCTTCCAAACTAGTTTCCCTAGACTTCTGGATAGATTAAAATGAGGCTTAGTAGAAATATGATTAATATTCTGTTATGACTTAGGTGAACGAACTTCTGAAGTGGTTTGAAACCGAGTATTTTCCGAGGAGAGCCAGGTAAGTGAAGTATGCTTGTGCCTTCGGGCCTACATCACAAAAACAATAGGACTTTGTTTGCTTGAATGTGTTTGTATGTCATGTATCATATTTTGAGAATATGCGAAAATGAATTTCATGAAATGGCATGGTGAAGAATGAACAGATTGTAACAGACAAGCTATAAGTGAACTAATTCACCCCTTAACTTATGAAGGGATTTTATACTTTGGGAGAAGTGATCCAGCTCCCAAGTTCACAGGGGGATCTGAACAGTAGTTAAGGGAACTAATCCGCACCTTAATCGAGAGAGAGGATGTATGACTTTGGGAGAAGCGATCCAACTCCCAATTTCATAGGGGGATCAGATCAGAAACGAATGTATATGCAACTGAGATGAGAAAAGTAGAAACTGCATAATTAGGAATTTATGTTTCAGCATTTCCATTTCATTACTGCTTTACTTACTTAGCATTAGGCTAATAGATGAGTTTTGTGATATAGGTAAGGAAGTGACAGCAGGTGTGTTCTCTGAGTTTGCTGAGAACTAGGCAGGTCGGAGAAGGGCATTCATGTATCGATCTGGCAACTGATGGGGTGGTTTAATTGGTGTCAGTAGATATGAAGGTTCGGTGAACCGTGATTCAATTTAAGTATGTTGAGAGTTTTTATAACAGTGGTAGTTTTGATGTTTTGAATACAATCTGGGATTTCTGATAATGATACTCTGTTGGTTTTAATAGTGGTTTTTACCAAATTTTGGAGTAATATACAGATTGAGTAGTTTTGAACGTTTTATCTTTATAACAAAATGCTCAAGTTCTTTAGGTAGTCGGAGTCTTCTTTGATTAGAGTGAAATTGTTGCTATGCTGTTTTGTAGAGTATTTTGTCTATCGGTGGGTTTAGTCCATCGGTAGAAGTTGAGTATTTTGTGACCGGTATGAGTTAGATGAATGAATCATCCAGCTGACGTCATCGGAAGATGTCTTCAGTAGAAGTCATCGGCAGATGTCTTCGGTATAAGTCTTTAGTGGTTTTGTCATTTTGTGACCGGTATGAGTTAGATGAATGAATCATCCGGCTGACGTCATCGGAAGATGTCTTCAGTAGAAGTCATCGGTATCAGTTTGTAGTGGTTTTGTCCTCTAGTAATCGGAAGATGTGAGGAGTCTTTTTGTCGTTTTGCGATCGGGTGATGTGGAGTATTAAATCTGTCGGTAGATGTGGATTTGAGAATTTTGTCGTTTAGCGACCGGACGACGTGATCGGTTTTCCTCTTTCTCTTTCAACCAACTGTCTTGAATATTTTAATTATTTAATAAAGATTGTTTTTATACAATGATTTTTCCGCTGCAAGTTTTAACATTTAAGAGTCAAACCTTGACCATCGAATGGAAATTTGAAATTTTCTCAAGGAGTCATAGTTCGGTTCAGTATTTGGTGTAGCGAACCGGGTTAAGATAACTCGGGTTGTTACACGGAATGAGTTTAATGAGTCACGTGGGAAGCACATGTCAATCGGAAGATGTAGTCCTTTTCACTATCGGTAAGATAAGTATAAGTCTTTTCTTTTAGCGATCGGAATGAGTTTAATGAGTCACGTGGGAAGCACATGTCAATCAGAAGATGTAGTCTTTTTCATTATCGGTAGGAATAAGTATAAGTCTTGTCGTTTAGCGATTGGAATGAGTTTAATGAGTCACGTGGGATGCACATGTCAATCGGAAGATGTAGTCCTTTCACTATCGGTAGAAGTAAGTATGGTGTCTTGTCGTCTTGCGATCGGCAGATGCGAGAGAAAACTTGGTCATTGCAATCGGTAGACGTTCTAATTTTCAATTTCCTCAGTCAAACGTTTAACATTCTGCCTTTTGTTAATGTTACCTACTTAATGAATTCTCCGATGAATGGTCGTGGATTTAAGATAAAATAGATAGAGTTTATATCAATAAGAGAAGATTTAAAATTTCTTCGTAAATTTCTTAGTCCAGTCCTATGTTATGGGTAACAAATCGGGTCTGGGAGACTCGGGGTGTTACAATTATGGTATCAAAGCAAAACCGGGTTCTAAAATCGATTATGTAGACTGCCTACCAGAACTGACTGCCACTTGAGTACACTCCAGCAACTGTAAAGTTTTTATGATTCTAGTAATGTTATTAAGATAAGATGTGTTTATGATTATTTGTTCAGGAGTCTCAAAATGGTAAAAGGGGAACAATGAAGATAGTAACACCATTGCCTCAGCTAACCGAGTTAGTCATTCGCCGTCCGGCCAATTGAGCATGGGTGGCTACTAAGAAGAGCAAGGAATTCTAGCTCAAATACAACTCACGCCCATGGAAGTGAGCGTTTCACCACCTTCGACCTCCAGTATTCAATGGTCAAGTTTCGGATCCTATCTACGCTGAAGAATGGAATCGAACAATTAGGACATGTTCAGTATGCCAAGGTCGAAGAGAGTGACAAGGTTACATGTGCTGTTTTCAGCTTGCACTGGGTGTCAGGCATTGGTGGGACCTCTATTCAGAGCACTGCAAGTGAGGAAACTATGACTTGGGCGTGGTTCAAAATGGCCTTCTTTGATAAGTACTTTAGCCAAGCAGTTCGGGCCAGCAAAAAGATGGAGTTTATGCAGCTGCGCCAAACCGGCTCTGTGGTTGAGTACATCTGCAAGTTTGAGGCCTTGTCCAGGTTTGCACCCCGACTGATGGATGATGAGGAAGACAAGATCACCAGTTTGTCCATGGACTGAAACCGAGCCTCTTCCAAGGAGTGAAGACTGCAGGAATCCATAACATACCTTATTCTGAAGTGGCTGCTAAGGCTTTGGAATTGGAAGAAGTAGAGTCAACAGTACGAGGGCAATGTGAACCGCCAAGGAGTTTTTCAAGGAGACTAGCACCACCCGCGCCAGGGCAGAGGTTGGCAAACCACAAAACTGAATAAGGACCGCAACAACAGCAGAAGGTGTGAAAGACCCCTTCATCCCAATTTATGACAAGGCAAAGTAACGGCACCTCTAGCTCTCTATGTTCCACCTGCCAGAAGAACCACCATGGCGATTACAAATTATATTCTGGCCGTTGCTGAATAGATGTGACAAGGTTGGACCCATGTCCAGGGGACTGCCCTATGTCGCCAGACCCAAATCGAACATAGTACCCCTAGAGTCTATGCTTTAATGGAGGATGGCTGAAGCGGCAGCCTACTGTCCATAACAGGTACAATTTATGAATCTGTGGTATGTTCTCTGCTTAAACTTTTAGATACGGAGGGCCCACACTCGTTTGGTTATCAACCCTCTTCGTTTGTAAGCAGGTTAGAACTCCTGTGTCAGGCCGAGATGTCATATAGTGTTATGTTACCATCAACAAGTCTTTACATTCAAGCAGATATTAAAAGGTGATATTAATGTCCTTTCAGGAGATAAGAGTTTAGGGTCACGTAGAACTAAATCGTAATTGATATGAAGGATATGAAGTCATACTAGGACATGGATTGGTTATTCAAACAGGTATGCCATGATAGTTTGTAGGTCTGGATTAGAGTTGAATTTTGACCCCCCTGGTAGGTGTTCATTCCAAGCTATCCAAAATAAGAAAAATGCCAATTATATCCTCACTAGAGACTCCACGTTTACTGAAGATGGTTGTAGAGTTTCCTAGCTAGCATAATTGAGGTGCGGGGTGAAGATGAGATAGAACTTCAGATATCCCTATAGTCCGAGAGTTTCCAAGAAGCATTTTTGGATGACTTGCCCCGGTTAACCCACCCGACGAGAGCTTGAGTTCGTGATCGATACATACCCTGAGCATTGCCCTGTATACTAAGAACCATATCGCATGGCACCTGTTTAGTTAAGAATTAAAAGCGAACTACTACGGAATATTTGACAGGGATTAGTTCGAGCCCAATTAAAATTTCTCACCGGGTGTCACCTTATCCTTTTGTTACAAGAAGACGGTTCTCTTAGAATGAGCAAGATTACAGAAATATCCAAGTTGACAATCACGAATAAATATCCCTTACCTTACCCCGAATGACGACTTGTTTTGTACCACTCAAGGAGCTAAGTATTTTCCAAAAATTGACTTAAACTTCGGGTTATTACCAACTGAGGGTTAAGAGAGTGATATCCAAAGACAGCCTTCAGAAACCCTATATTGACACTATGATTTCTGTGTTATGTTGTTCTGTGGACTGAAAATTCACTGCAGCTTTATGGACTGATAACAGTGGTTTTTTTGTGAGTATTTGGACAGGTTTGTGATTGGTGTGTTTATAGATTGACATCCTAATTTACTCACGAACTAAAGCTGACCATGAAAAACACTTAAGAGTAGTTTTTGACGACACTAACAGCAGCAACTCTGATGCCAAGTTGTCCAAAAATGTGAGTTCTGGTTGGATAAGGTCAGCTTTCTATGCCATGTCATTCCTGCTATGGCATATCTGTAGATCCAACCAAATCAGGTAGTTAAGGTTTGGCCCCACCAAGGAATTTACCGAAGTCCCGAATTTTCCTGTGATTTGGCAGGTTATGTATAGGAAGTTTTATTAAGGGATTTTCATGATAGCCAACCCTTACTATTATAACAAAGAAGGACCTTTAATGGCTCTATTGGAACAGGAGCTTGTGAAGTAGTTTCCAGACCTGAAACTGAGTTGAACAACAGCCCCTCTTTTGGCACTCCAACGAGGAATGGAGATTTAGTGTTTATTGTGACGCATCAAAATTGTCTGGGATGTTTCGAATGCAGGAAGGCAAAAGTTGTGGCTTATGCCTCTAGCACTGAAGAGTTATGAGAGAATTACCTCACTCATGATTTGGAATTAAGCCGCGTTTGTCTCTGCACTGAAGATTTGAGACACTATTTGTATTTCAAGCAATGTGAAGTGTTTTCTGACCATAAAGCATGAAGTAACCTCTTTACTCAAAATACATTAAACATAGGCAGAGACGTTGGTTGAGTTTGTTCAGGATTATTCCTTTGAAATTAAGTATCACCCACCACCCGGGTAAGGCTAATGCTTTAGCCGAGCATTAGAAGAATGTCAAAGACAATGCCGCCTGCGGTGTCACCATGTCATCACCTTGAAGGGTTGAATTTCGAAATTTGCGAGTTGGCGATAGTCCCAGGAGTAAGTTTTTGCTTTCGGCATTATCTATTTCTCAAACTATTTTTGGATAAGATTAATGAGGCGCACCAGAAAGGATTGCAGATAAGATTATCATAACGTAGCTAGAGGATCCTCCTCCTGGTTAAGAAGTCTCTCTAAGGAATGTATTTTAAAAATTTAGGAATCGATGGTATTTTCCATGGGATGCAGAATTAAATAGGTTGATCTTGTCGAGGCGCACTCGTCTCCTTTACTGACACCCTTGGCAACCTTAAGATGGATCGGGATTTAAGGTTACTTATTGGTGGCCAATATTGAAGAGGGATGTTTGCCAAGTATGTGGAGTAGTTTTGGTATGCCCCAACAAGTTAAGGCAGAGCATCACTTCTAGGAGTACCCTTCACCTTAATCGATCCCTGCTGGAATGTGGAAAACATTGCCATGGCATTTTTGTTGTAGGATTTCCTAAGACACGAAAGGTCACTGATAGCATTTTGGGTGTAATTGACAAAAAAAAAAAAAAGAATGACGAAATCAGCCCATCTCCTACCCTTGAATACGACTTACACTATGGACCCAACTTTCTAATCTGTACTTTCAGGAAATTATCCAATTGCATGGGATTCCGAATTCATCCCATTGTCTCAGATCATGATCCTAGGTTCACCTCGAGGTTTTGGCAAGTCTTCAAGGCACGTAAGGAACAAGTTATCTTCAGCACTGCTGTTTCACCTCAGACTGATGGGCAATCTGAACGACAATTCAGACACTAGGGATAGTTGAAGGGCGTGTGCGCTGGATTTTCAGACATCTTGGAGCCGGCTACCTTGCCCTTGGTGGAATTATCCTACAACAATATTTACCATCCCCACACAAAAACAATAGTAGGCACATTCCAAGCACTCTTATGGCATGAAATGTAGATCCCTTATATAGGGACGAATGGCGAAGCAAACTTCTAGGCTCTAAAATTTTGCAGCATTGTCAGACAAGATCGCCCTTATTAGTGAAGACTGATGAAGCACAAAGCTGACCAGAAGAGTTAGTCAGACCAAGAAGAGATATCTGATTTGCGTCGGGGGAGAGGTCTTCTGTAAGGTTTCACTGTTTAAGGGAGTCTTAGGATTCTCAAGAATGGAAAGCTTATCCACATTTATTGGGCCCATCCTTGTCTTGGAAAGGATTGGTGCTGGCGTTACAAATTTGCAATTGCCTCTATCACTGGAAAAGGTCCTATTTCTGTTCATGTGTCAATGCTAGAAATGCATACTGACCCGACACAGGTTGTAAGCCAACAGACATTAAGGTTGAGCCGATGTTACAGGTATGAAAGAGGGACCAGTGTTCGATTATGGAATCTGCAGTATAAGACCCTTCGGAATAAAGAAATTCCCCTGATGAAGTTTTGTTGACAAATCATGGAATTGATGAGCGCCTGCACATGGGAACGTTCAGGACATTTGACAAATAATGCCGGAGCTCTTTGTTTATCCTTTTCAGACAAAATTTTTGTTTAAGGAGTGGTGGATGTAACTGATGCGAACCACGCCAACGTTGACGGTGACCCACGATCAAAATATTGGGCGCGTCGCTAAACCCGAATCTACAAGTCGAAAAGGAAATCCTCGTGACACCCTAAACTTACAGATCCGAACCTTGGAATGAGAGACGCCCAAAACGATATGCCCTGTTCTTTGATAAGTCAGGATTTTTAAACGCCACAAGGGAACCTTGATAAGTTCCGGAGTTTCTTTCTTCAAGAAACAGAGAAATTCTCATCACAAGTAGATAAAACCTGAATACCCTTTTTATTCAACTAGGAATGAATTTATAGGCATGAAACACCCTTCATGCTAGGGTTATTCAAGAACAAAATACTTATCTTGTCCTTGTAACTTTATTAAAATAATGACAAGTGCGAAATATGACAACTTATGACTTGACTCGCAAGTATTTTTAAACCCTAAAAAAAACGACATCGCTTAACTAATAATAAAAACGAAAATGACATAAAAAATCATCCCAAAACAGCTTGGATTAAGAGACACTCTCTGTTCTTGCTCGAATGCATTTTCCTTCTGAGGTAAGATTTGCGGACCAAATGCTCATTTGCTCCTGATAGGCGCTTTGCCTTTTGCTCTCGTTATTGGTCCTCCACTTGTAATGATATCCGTCTTGAGGTCCTCTCTTCCTCCCTCTTGAAAATGATTTGTCCTCAATCAAAATCCATCAAAAGGAAATTAGTGATTTGGTTAATGATGACTAGGTAAGGGCAGAATTATAAATTGGGGATTTAATAGTGGATAACCTATTTAAGGGAAGAGGATTTGTGATTAATGCACAGTAGCCGCCACTGTTTTCTATTTCCCTTTCAGCTATCGTTTCAGCAGAGTGCTCTAAGAGATTCTCCCTCTGATTTCTCCAGTCTAGGTGAGTTTCTCCTCGATCTTTCTTCTTGCTGATGATTTAGGATGGATATAGAGTATACATTTGTTGATTTGCTTACTGAAGAATGTGAGTTTCGAGAATGCTGTGAACAAACTAGTTCGAGTTTTGTGGTAATCGGGAATGTACTATGAACTAAGCTTCCAAACTAGTTTCCCTAGACTTCTGGATAGATTAAAATGAGGCTTAGTAGAAATATGATTAATATTCTGTTATGACTTAGGTGAACGAAACTTCTGAAGTGGTTTGAAACCGAGTATTTCCAGGAGAGCCAGGTAAGTGAAGTATGCTTGTGCCTTCGGGCCTACATCACAAAACAATAGGACTTTGTTTGCTTGAATGTGTTTGTATGTCATGTATCATATTTTGAGAATATGCGAAAATGAATTTACATGAAATGGCATGGTGAAGAATGAACAGATTGTAACAGACAAGCTATTAAGGGAATTCCCCCTTAACTTATGAAGGGATTTTATACTTTGGGAGAAGTGATCCAGCTCCCAATTTCACAGGGGGATCTGAACAGTAGTTAAGGGAACTAATCCGCACCTTAATCGAGAGAGAGGATGTATGACTTTGGGAGAAGCGATCCAACTCCCAATTTCATAGGGGGATCAGATCAGAAACGAATGTATATGCAACTGAGATGAGAAAGTAGAAACTGCATAATTAGGAATTTATGTTTCAGCATTTCCATTTCATTACTGCTTTACTTACTTAGCATTAGGCTAATAGATGAGTTTTGTGATATAGGTAAGGAAGTGACAGCAGGTGTGTTCTCTGAGTTTGCTGAGAACTAGGCAGGTCGGAGAAGGGCATTCATGTATCGATCTGGCAACTGATGGGGTGGTTTAATTGGTGTCAGTAGATATGAAGGTTCGGTGAACCGTGATTCAATTTAAGTATGTTGAGAGTTTTTATAACAGTGGTAGTTTTGATGTTTTGAATACAATCTGGGATTTTCTGATAATGATACTCTGTTGGTTTTAATAGTGGTTTTTACCAAATTTTGGAGTAATATACAGATTGAGTAGTTTTGAACGTTTTATCTTTATAACAAAATGCTCAAGTTCTTTAGGTAGTCGGAGTCTTCTTTGATTAGAGTGAAATTGTTGCTATGCTGTTTTGTAGAGTATTTTGTCTATCGGTGGGTTTAGTCCATCGGTAGAAGTTGAGTATTTTTGTGACCGGTATGAGTTAGATGAATGAATCATCCAGCTGACGTCATCGGAAGATGTCTTCAGTAGAAGTCATCGGCAGATGTCTTCGGTATAAGTCTTTAGTGGTTTTGTCATTTTGTGACCGGTATGAGTTAGATGAATGAATCATCCGGCTGACGTCATCGGAAGATGTCTTCAGTAGAAGTCATCGGTATCAGTTTGTAGTGGTTTTGTCCTCTAGTAATCGGAAGATGTGAGGAGTCTTTTTGTCGTTTTGCGATCGGGTGATGTGGAGTATTAAATCTGTCGGTAGATGTGGATTTGAGAATTTTGTCGTTTAGCGACCGGACGACGTGATCGGTTTTCTCTTTCTCTTTCAACCAACTGTCTTGAATATTTTAATTATTTAATAAAGATTGTTTTTATACAATGATTTTCCGCTGCAAGTTTTAACATTTTAAGAGTCAAACCTTGACCATCGAATGGAAATTTGAAATTTTCTCAAGGAGTCATAGTTCGGTTCAGTATTTGGTGTAGCGAACCGGGTTAAGATAACTCGGGTTGTTACACGGAATGAGTTTAATGAGTCACGTGGGAAGCACATGTCAATCGGAAGATGTAGTCTTTTTCACTATCGGTAAGAATAAGTATAAGTCTTTTCTTTTAGCGATCGGAATGAGTTTAATGAGTCACGTGGGAAGCACATGTCAATCAGAAGATGTAGTCTTTTTCATTATCGGTAGGAATAAGTATAAGTCTTGTCGTTTAGCGATTGGAATGAGTTTAATGAGTCACGTGGGATGCACATGTCAATCGGAAGATGTAGTCCTTTTCACTATCGGTAGAAGTAAGTATGGTGTCTTGTCGTCTTGCGATCGGCAGATGCGAGAAGAAAACTTTGTCAATTGCAATCGGTAGACGTTCTTAATTTTCAATTTCCTCAGTCAAACGTTTTAACATTCTGCCTTTTGTTAATGTTACCTACTTAATGAATTCTCCGATGAATGGTCGTGGATTTAAGATAAAATAGATAGAGTTTATATCAATAAGAGAAGATTTAAAATTTCTTCGTAAATTTCTTAGTCCAGTCCTATGTTATGGGTAACAAATCGGGTCTGGGAGACTCGGGGTGTTACAATTATGGTATCAAAGCAAAACCGGGTTCTAAAATCGATTATGTAGACTGCCTACCAGAACTGACTGCCACTTGAGTACACTCCAGCAACTGTAAGTTTTTATGATTCTAGTAATGTTATTAAGATAAGATGTGTTTATGATTATTTGTTCAGGAGTCTCAAAATGGTAAAAGGGAACAATGAAGATAGTAACACCATTGCTCAGCTAACCGAGTTAGTCATTCGCCAGTCCGGCCAAATTGAGCAGTGGGTGGCTACTAGAGAAGAGCAAGGGAATTCTAGCTCAAATACAACTCACGACCATGGAAGTGAGCGTTTTCACCACCTTCGACCTCCAGTATTCAATGGTCAAGTTTCGGATCCTATCTACGCTGAAGAATGGAATCGAACAATTTAGGACATGTTCAAGTATGCCAAGGTCGAAGAGAGTGACAAGGTTACATGTGCTGTTTTTCATCTTGCACTGGGTGTCAGGCATTGGTGGGACTCTATTCAGAGCACTGCAAGTGAGGAAACTATGACTTGGGCGTGGTTCAAAATGGCCTTCTTTGATAAGTACTTTAGCCAAGCAGTTCGGGCCAGCAAAAAGATGGAGTTTATGCAGCTGCGCCAAACCGGCTCTGTGGTTGATTACATCTGCAAGTTTGAGGCCTTGTCCAGGTTTGCACCCCGACTGATGGATGATGAGGAAGACAAGATTCACCAGTTTGTCCATGGACTGAAACCGAGCCTCTTCCAAGGAGTGAAGACTGCAGGAATCCATAACATACCTTATTCTGAAGTGGCTGCTAAGGCTTTGGAATTGGAAGAAGTAGAGTCAACAGTACGAGGGCAATGTGAACCGCCAAGGAAGTTTTTCAAGGAGACTCAGCCACCACCGCGCCAGGGCAGAGGTTGGCAACCACAACTGAATAGAGGACCGCAACAACAGCAGAAAGGTGTGAAGAGACCCTTCAATCCAAATGATGACCAAGGAAAAGGAACGCGACCTCTAGCTCCTCTATGTTCCACCTGCCAGAAGAACCACCATGGCGAGTACAAATTATATTCTGGCCGTTGCTATAGATGTGACAAGGTTGGACACCTGGTCAGGGACTGCCCTATGTCGCCAGACCCAAATCGAACAATAGTAGCGCCTAGAGTCTATGCTTTAATGGAGGATGAGGAAGCAGTGCAGCATACTGTCATAACAGGTACAATTATGATCTGTGGTATTTCTGCTTATACACTTTTAGATACGAGAGCCACACACTCGTTTGTATCAACCCTCTTCGTGTGTAAGCATAGGTTAGAACTCTTGTCAGCCGAGAGGTCATATAGTGTTATGTTACCATCAGAAAAGTCTTTACATTCAGAGCAGATAGTAAAAGGTGATATTATGTCCTTAGGAGATAAGAAGTTATACGTAGAACTAATCGTAATTGATATGAAGGGATATGAAGTCATACTAGGAATGGATTGGTTATTCAAACATTATGCCATGATAAGTTGTAGGTCTGGATTAGTTGAATTTTGACCCCCAGATGGAGATTGGTATTCATTCCAAGCTATCCCAAAAATAAGAAAAATGCCAATTATATCCTCACTAGAGACTCAACGGTTACTGAAGAGTGGTTGTGAGAGTTTCCTAGCTAGCATAATTGATGTTCGGGTGAAGAATAAGATAGAACTTCAAGATATCCCTATAGTCCGAGAGTTTCCAGAAGCATTTTTGGATGACTTGCCCCGGTTACCACCCGATAGAGAGATTGAGTTCGTGATCGATACATACCCTGAGGCATTGCCTGTATCTAAGAACCCATATCGCATGGCACCTGTTGAGTTGAAGGAATTAAAAGTCGAACTACAGGAACTAGTTGACAAGGGATTTATTCGCCCCAATTTTTCTCCCTGGGGTGCACCTGTCCTATTTGTTAAGAAGAAAGACGGTTCTCTTAGAATGTGCATAGATTACAGAGAACTATACAAGTTGACAATCAAGAATAAATATCCCTTACCCCGAATTGACGACTTGTTTGACCAACTACAAGGAGCTAAGGTATTTTCAAAAATTGACTTACGTTCGGGTTATTACCAACTGAAGGTTAAAGAGAGTGATATACCAAAGACAGCATTCAGAACCCGATATGGACACTATGAATTTCTTGTGATGTTGTTTGGACTGACAAATGCACCTGCAGCTTTTATGGACTTGATGAACAGTGTGTTTTGTGAGTATTTGGACAGGTTTGTGATTGTGTTTATAGATGACATCCTAATTTACTCACGAACTAAAGCTGACCATGAAAAACACTTAAGAGTAGTTTTGACGACACTAAAACAGCAGCAACTCTATGCCAAGTTGTCCAAATGTGAGTTCTGGTTGGATAAGGTCAGCTTTCTAGGCCATGTCATTCCTGCTGAGGGCATATCTGTAGATCCAACCAAAATTCAGGTAGTTAAGGATTGGCCCCAACCAAGGAATTTTAGCGAAGTCCGAAGTTTCCTTGATTTGGCAGGTTATTATAGGAAGTTTATTAAGGGATTTTCAATGATAGCCAAACCCTTAACTAGTTTAACAAAGAAGGACCTTAAATGCTCTTGGACAGGAGCTTGTGAAGAGAGTTTCCAGACCTTGAAACTGAAGTTGACAACAGCCCCTCTTTTGGCACTCCCAACTGAGGAAGGGAGATTTAGTGTTTATTGTGACGCATCCAAAATTGGTCTGGGATGTGTTCTAATGCAGGAAGGCAAAGTTGTGGCGTATGCCTCTAGGCAGCTGAAGAGTTATGAATAGAATTACCTCACTCATGATTTGGAATTAGCCGCGGTTGTCTTTGCACTGAAGATTTGGAGACACTATTTGTATGTTCAACAATGTGAAGTGTTTTCTGACCATAAAAGCCTGAAGTACCTCTTTACTCAAAATAAATTAAACATGAGGCAGAGACGTTGGTTGGAGTTTGTTAAGGATTATGACTTTGAAATTAAGTATCACCCGGGTAAGGCTAATGCTGTAGCCGATGCATTAAGAAGAATGTCAAAGACAATGCAGCCTGCGGTGTCAACCATGTCATCACCCTTGAAGGTTGAGATTCGGAAATTCGAGTTGGAGATAGTCCCGGAGTTATCAGTTTTGCTTTCGGCATTATCTATTCGGCAAACTATTTTGGATAAGATTAATGAGGCGCAACAGAAGGATTTAAGGGAGAAGAGTATCATAACGAGTAAGCTAGAGGATGCCTCCTCTGAGTTAAGTCTCTCTAAGGATGGTATTTTAAAATTTAGGAATCGATGGTATGTTCCATGTGATGAAGAATTACATAGGTTGATCTTGGTCGAGGCGCACTCGTCTCCTTTATCTGTACACCCTGGCAACACTAAGATGTATCGGGATTTAAGGTTACATTATTGGTGGCCAAATATGAAGAGGGATGTTGCCAAGTATGTGGAGTAGTGTTTGGTATGCCAACAAGTTAAGGCAGAGCATCAACGTCTAGGAGGTACCCTTCAACCCTTATCGATCCCTGAATGGAAGTGGGAAAACATTGCCATGGATTTTGTTGTAGGATTTCCTAAGACGACTAAAGGTCATGATAGCATTTGGGTTGTAATTGACAGAATGACGAAATCAGCCCACTTCCTACCATTGAAGACGACTTACACGATGGACCAACTTGCTAATCTGTACGTTCAGGAAATTATCAGATTGCATGGGATTCCGATATCCATTGTCTCAGATCATGATCCTAGGTTCACCTCGAGGTTTTGGCAAAGTCTTCAAGGCACGTAAGGAACAAAGTTATCTCTCAGCACTGCTTTTCACCCTCAGACTGATGGGCAATCTGAACGGACAATTCAGACACTAGAGGATATGTTGAGGGCGTGTGCGCTGGATTTTCAGACATCTTGGAGCCGATACCTGCCCTTGGTGGAATTATCCTACAACAATAGTTACCAGTCCACCATAGGTATGGCACATTACGAAGCACTGTATGGCAGGAAATGTAGATCAGCCTTATATTGGGACGAAGTTGGCGAAGCAAAACTTCTAGGCTCTAAAATTTTGCAGCAGATGTCAGACAAGATCGCCATTATTAGGAAAAGACTGATGACAGCACAAAGCTGACAGAAGAGTTATGCAGACCAAAGAAGGAGAGATCTTGAGTTTGCTGTCGGGGATGAGGTCTTCTTAAAGGTTTCACTGTTTAAGGGAGTCTTAGGATTCAGCAAGAAGGGAAAGCTTAATCCACGATTTATTGGGCCATTCCTTGTCTTGGAAAGGATTGGTGCTGCAGTTTACAAATTGCAATTGCCTCTATCACTGGAAAAGGTCCATAATGTCTTTCATGTGTCAATGCTAAGAAAATGCATACGTGACCCGACACAGGTTGTTAAGCCAACAGAAATTAAGGTTGAGCCGATGTTAATGTATGAAGAGGGACCTGTTCGAATTATGGAATCTGCAGTTAAGACCCTTCGGAATAAAGAAATTCCCCTGATGAAAGTTTTGTGGACAAATCATGGCATTGAAGAAGCCACATGGGAACGATATCAGGACATGTTTGACAAATATCCGGAGCTCTTTGTTTTATCAATTTTCAAGGACAAAAATTTTGTTTAAGGAGTGGTGGATGTAACTGATGCGAACCACGCCAACGATGTGACGGTGACCCACGATCAAAATATTGGCGTCGTCGCTAACCCAGAATCTACAAGTTCGAAAAGGAAATCCTCGACCCGAAATCTATACAGATCCGAACCTTGGAATGAGGAGGACGCCACAAACGAATATGCCTGTTCGTTTGATAAGTCAGATTTTGAACGCCACAAGGAGAACCTTGATAAGTTCGGAGTTTCTTCAAGAAACTAAGAGAAATTCTCTCACAATTAGATAAAACCTGAATACCCTTTTTTTATTCAACTAGGAATGAATTTATAGGCATGAAACACCCCTTCATGCTAGGGTTTCAAGAACAAAATTACTATCTTGTCCTTGTAACTCTTAATTAAAATAATGACAATTGCTAAAATAATGACAACTTATGACTTGACATACGACAAGTACTTTTTAAACCCTAAAAAACGACAATCGAATTAACTAAATAAATAAAACGAAAATGACATAAAAATCATCCCAAAACAGCTTGGATTAAGAGAACAATCTCTGGTTCTTGCTTCTGAATGCAATTTCCTTCTTGAGGTAAGATTTGACGGACCAAATTGCTCATTTGCTCCTTGATCTGCTTTGCCTTTGCTCTCGTTATTGGTCCATCCACTTGTAATGTATCCGTCTTGAGGTCCTCATCATTCCCTCCCTCTTGAAAATGATTTGTCCTCAAATCAAAATCTGCATCAAAAGGACTCAAGTCAGAAACATTAAACGTTGCACTTACATTGTACTCACCAGGTAAATCAAGCTTGTAGGCGTTGTTGTTAATTCGCTCAAGCACTTGGAATGGTCCATCACCACGAGGAAGCAATTTAGAACGTCGTTGTGCGGGGAATCTCTCTTTGCGCATATGCAACCAAACCCAATCTCCTGGTTCAAAAATGAGTTGACGGCGACCCTTGTTGGCATTCTTGATGTATTGATCTGTTCTCCGCTCAATGTTTTGTCGAGCTCGCTCGTGGAGTTGTTTCACGACTTCTGCCTTCTTCTCGCCATCTAAATTCACTTGTTCAGAAACAGGTAAAGGTGATAAATCCAATGGGGTTAGCGGATTAAAACCATAAACAATCTCAAATGGTGAAAATTTAGTGGCTGAATGAATTGAACGATTGTAGGCAAACTCAACATGTGGCAAATATTCCTCCCATGACTTAATGTTTTTGCTAATGACTGCCCTCAACAATGTCGATAAAGTCCTATTCACTACCTCAGTTTGACCATCAGTTTGGGGATGACAAGTAGTTGAAAACAAAAGTTTTG
Source organism: Begonia masoniana (assembly GCA_022432975.1). Taxonomy (NCBI): domain Eukaryota; kingdom Viridiplantae; phylum Streptophyta; class Magnoliopsida; order Cucurbitales; family Begoniaceae; genus Begonia; species Begonia masoniana. The sequence continues at coordinate 19,372,332 of CM039506.1, forward strand.
TTCCTAATTTCCCCCACAAAGTTTTCCAAAAGTAACTTAAAATTTAGCATCACGATCCGAAACTATTGTCCTTGGCATCCCATGTAACCGTACTATCTCTCGAAAGAACAATTCAGCAACATTAGAGGCATCATCAGTTTTATGACAAGGAATAAAATGAGCCATCTTAGAAAAACGATCTACAACCACAAAAATCGAATCCTTACCACGCTTAGTCCTAGGTAACCCTAGCACAAAGTCCATCGAAATGTCAATCCAAGGTGAACTAGGAATAGGCAGTGGTGTGTAAAGCCCGTTCGGTTGTACTCTCGATTTAGCTTGCTTACACGTAAGACACCTACCAATTATCCTCTCAACATCTCGTTTAATGTGGGGCCAATAGAAATGTTCTTGTAGAATTCCTAGAGTTTTTGCTACCCCAAAATGCCCCATCAACCCTCCCCCATGGGATTCCCTAATCAATAAATCACGCAAAGAACAGTTGGGAACACACAATTTACCTTCCCTAAATAGGTACCCGTCATGCCTAAAGAACTTCCCAAACCCAGATTTCTCACACAACCTATAACTCTCTCCAAAATCAACATCATCAATGTAAAGCTGCTTGATATGTTCGAATCCAAGTAATTTAGCATCTAAGGTTGATATTAAAACATACCTGCTAGAAAGTGCATCAGCAACTACATTCTCCTTACCTTTCTTGTACTGGATGACGTATGGGAATGGCTCCAAGAATTCAGACCAGTGACCATGGCGTTTGTTCAGCTTGTGTTGGCTCTTGAAATGCTTCAAGGTTTCATGATCGGTGCGGATCACGAACTCCTTTGGCATAAGGTAGTGTTGCCACGTCTCGAGGGCACGAACTACAGCATAGAGCTCTTTGTCGTACGTCGGGTAGTTGAGCGTTGCGCCGCTCAACTTCTCACTGAAGTATGCAATTGGTCTTCGTTCCTGCATTAAAACAGCTCCAATCCCTACACCTGAAGCATCACACTCAACCTCAAACATTTTATCAAAGTTAGGTAAAGCAAGTAAAGGGGCATGCGAAAGTTTATATTTCAGAATCTTAAATGCCTCCTCTTGTGCCTCGCCCCACTTGAATGGAACATTCTTCTTCATCACATCGGTGAGCGGTGCGGCCACGGTGCTAAAGTCCTTCACGAATCGCCGGTAGAAGCTAGCAAGTCCATGAAAACTTCGCACATGTCCAACAGTCGTCGGAGTTGGCCATTCTTGAATTGCGGAAACCTTTTCATTGTCAACCTGGATTCCCTGCGCGCTAACAATAAAACCAAGAAAAACAAGCTGGTCGGTGCAAAAGGTGCACTTGCCCTGGTTAGCGTACAATTTCTCTTTCCTAAGAACATTCAAAACTGCTCTCAAATGGGAAACGTGGTCATGCAGATTCGAACTATATATTAAAATATCATCAAAGTATACAACCACAAATTTTCCAATAAACGGACGCAAAACATGATTCATCAAGCGCATGAAAGTACTAGGTGCATTAGTTAGCCCAAATGGCATGACCATCCACTCGTACAATCCATGTTTTGTTTTAAACGCCGTTTTCCACTCATCTCCTTCATTCATTCTAATCTGATGGTATCCACTCTTAAGATCAATCTTTGAAAAGACACAGGAACCATGCAACTCATCAAGCATATCATCTAAACGAGGAATAGGAAAACGATACTTTACCGTGATATTGTTGATGGCGCGACAATCGGTGCACATTCGCCATGTACCATCCTTCTTAGGAACCAAAAGAACGGGAACAGCGCACGGACTCATGCTCTCCCTCACGTACCCCCTTTCCATCAAGTCGTCCACTTGACGCTGTAACTCCTTTGTCTCCTCTGGGTTGGTGCGATAAGCTGGCCGATTAGGAATAGAGGCTCCGGGAACAAGGTCAATCTTGTGCTCAATCCCGCGAATGGGTGGCAAACCTTTTGGAAGCTCATCGGGAAATACGTCCTCAAAGTCCTGCAAAAGAGAAACAACCAGATTTGGAAGGGACAAATCTAGCTTGTTAGTATTTAAAATATCTTCCTTGTACGTGAGAAGGATCATTGGCTGTTTGTCGGTAATGGCTTGTTTCAAATCACTCTTGGTTGCAAAGAGATTCTGTTTAGAAATGGATGAACTCTCTGGTTTTCTCTCAGGTTTTCCTTGTTTCCACTCTTTTCTTTCTTGTTCACTCGATTTCTGCAACCTAATTTGATCTGCAAAGACCTCTCTCGGGGATAAGGGTACTAACGTGATTGGCTTGTGTTTATGGGTGAATGAATACTTGTTGGTGAAACCATCATGTTGCACTCTTCGATCAAATTGCCACGGTCTTCCCAACAGGATATGACTAGCTTGCATCGGTACCACGTCGCACTTCACTTCGTCTTCGTACTTTCCAATCCGAAAGGGTACCACCACTTGCTTGGTGACACGTACCTCCCCACTATCATTCAACCATTGCAGCTTGTAAGGTCGTGGATGTTTCAACGTTAACAATCCCAATTTCTCCACCATAGAAGCACTAGCCACATTGGTACAACTTCCCCCGTCGACTATGACGCTACACACTTTGTCTTTCACGTGGCACCGGGTGTGGAAAATATTTTCTCGCTGCACCTTATCATCTTCGTCCTCCTTTATCTGCGCACTCAAGGCACGTCGTGCAACCAAAAGGAAGTCTCCGTTGGCAGCTCCTACCTCCTCATCATCCGTGGAAACATACTCCAATGACGGCATATCTGATTCACCCTCGTCATCACTAGCCTCGGACTCGATCTCTCCACTCTCCCGCAACACCATCACTCGCTTATTTGGGCATTGACTCGCGATATGTCCTCTCCCAAGACATTTGAAACACTTGATCTCACTGGAGCGATTGGGTGTAGGTGTTGGTTTGGCCTGGTTGGAAGAGGGCGTAGTTGTTGCCCGCTGTTCAAACTTACCCTTAGAAGTGGAGGGACTCTCTTCCTTCTTCGGATACTTTGGCTTCCAAGGCGTTTGGTTCAAGCTATGTTGACGGTTACTACTACGTCGCTGCTGCTGTCTCTCTACCTTCAAGGACATGTGAACCAAGTCTTCAATCTCAACATAATGTTGTAGCTCAACTGCGTCGGCAATCTCGCGATTCAACCCCCTCAAGAATCTAGACATTGTCGCTTCTCGATCCTCTTCGACATTGGCCCTTATCATCGTCATCTCCATATCCTTGTAATACTCATCCACACTCCGACTCCCTTGCCGAAGAGTTTGCAATTTGTTGTGTAGATCACGACGGTAATGACTCGGTACAAATCGTCGTCGCATCACCCTCTTCATCTCTGCCCAACTCTCAATGGGAAGGTCTCCGTCTTGCCTTCGATCGAGGCACAACTTGTCCCACCACACTATTGCATACTCTGTAAATTCTATGGCAGCAAGCTTCACTTTCTTTCGCTCGGAGTAATTGTGGCAATCAAAAACTAGCTCTATTTTCCGTTCCCAGTCCAGGTACTCCTCTGGATCACTTTTTCCTCGAAACTCAGGAATCTTCATCTTGATGTTTCCCAAATTATAATCAAGTCGGCCTCGGTCTTGTCTTGCGCGGTCATTCCCATGTCTTCCACGACTGCCCACGGACACCCTATCAAGATCATCCTCCAAGTTTCTCTCATCAATTTCATCGATCTCTTCCATAGGGAACTGCCTACGCTGGTTTCTTCTCAGTGCATTATGCCCAGCCGGGGGTTGGACTCGTGTCGCAATCTGTTCCACTTGATCAATTCGCTCATTGATCTCATTGAACCCTTGTCTCATCAGCCGTCTCATCTCCCCCATGATCGCCTCCATTTGTAAATTTGGCATGTTAGCAGGACGTTGGTTGTCTTCTGCGTCGGACATGGTTAGGTATTCTCTGCAAGAACGTAGAAGGTGAAGTAAAATAGGACCTCACAACACTCCCTCACGTGTTTCACTCGAAAATGTGGAAAATCACTCAATTTCACTCGTGTTTGCTCTCAATAATATTGGCTTTTACCTTTAGATATGCTCACCCACTCGTGCCTTTTCCACTCGATTTTTTTTTTTTTTTTTTTTTTTTTTTTTTTTTTTTTTTATATAAAGAAAACTAATCAAATAGTAATAAATGAGTTTTTCCTGCAATAACAAAAACTGACAAACCAAAATAAAAGAACAAAAAAATAAATAAATAAATAATGGCAAAATAAGTACTACAATTACGAAACAAATAAGCAAGTAAAAGGTGAAGAAATATAGGACCTCACAGCACTCCCTCACGTGTTTCACTCGAAATGAAGAAAAATCACTCAATTGCACTCGTGTTTACACTCAATAATATTGGCTGTTACCCTCTAATATTCTCACTCACTCGTGCCTTTTTCCACTTGAATTCTCTTTGATTTCTTTCGAAACTAACCGAATAGTAATGGAAGTTCACAAGTGGCGAACTAAACAAGACAAACCAAAATAACAGACACTACAATTAGTGATGAAAGAACTAGCTCAAAATAATCAGAATAGTATAAGGATGCAAAGGAACAATCCAATGAGGTAAGGTAGTTGAATAGATTTAGAGAAACACAATTTTTTTTTTTTTTTTTTTGAATTTGTAACCGAATTGGTAACCGAATTTGTAACAGAATTGGTAACCGAATTTGTAACCGAATTGTAACCGAATTTGTAACCGAATTGGTAACTGAATTTGTAGATAACTTTTTAGTGCCCAAACCAGATCGGAATTTTACGTTCAGGTACGATTTGGAAAGATCAAAATCTCATCTAACAACTTAAAGAATAACACTTTCGCAATCGGAATCGTTATCAAGATGAAAACTGCGAAATACTTTTGAGAATCACCAATCCTTGACAGTTACAAAATTTCACTTTTGAATAAGCAAACAAGATCCGATTTTGACGTTTCAACACAGATCAGAAAGCTGACACGACGTTCTATGATTCATATGAAGACGATGTTTTCGTTTGACGCATATTTGAATAGCGAATCATCGAAATAAATTGAAACAGATTTCAAGACTCAAGATTAAAATTTCTGAAACAAAACAAAATGGAAAGGAGGGATAGAACCTGACGAACTCGATTTGGCTCTGATACCAAATGATGCGAACCACGCCAACGATGTGACGGTGACCCACGATCAAAATATTGGCGTCGTCGCTAACCCAGAATCTACAAGTTCGAAAAGGAAATCCTCGACCCGAAATCTATACAGATCCGAACCTTGGAATGAGGAGGACGCCACAAACGAATATGCCTGTTCGTTTGATAAGTCAGATTTTGAACGCCACAAGGAGAACCTTGATAAGTTCGGAGTTTCTTCAAGAAACTAAGAGAAATTCTCTCACAATTAGATAAAACCTGAATACCCTTTTTTTATTCAACTAGGAATGAATTTATAGGCATGAAACACCCCTTCATGCTAGGGTTTCAAGAACAAAATTACTATCTTGTCCTTGTAACTCTTAATTAAAATAATGACAATTGCTAAAATAATGACAACTTATGACTTGACATACGACAAGTACTTTTTAAACCCTAAAAAACGACAATCGAATTAACTAAATAAATAAAACGAAAATGACATAAAAATCATCCCAAAACAGCTTGGATTAAGAGAACAATCTCTGGTTCTTGCTTCTGAATGCAATTTCCTTCTTGAGGTAAGATTTGACGGACCAAATTGCTCATTTGCTCCTTGATCTGCTTTGCCTTTGCTCTCGTTATTGGTCCATCCACTTGTAATGTATCCGTCTTGAGGTCCTCATCAGTAACACCCGACAACTTCAGTCAGGTAAATCTCTCCCTTGAAGAAACTGATTTAACTGTCACTTCTTTTATTGACCTCTATGATTTTAAATTTAATGCCAAGACTTAGTTAATTGCAAGTTGAGTGAAACTAGGTTGGGTGGAAAGTTTGTAATTAAGGTGGATTTTAATTGGTATAAATAGGTTATGGGAATTCTTTAACCTCGTTAAAAACCTCGCTGTAGCCGACATTTCTTCTCTCGGCGATTCCCTTCCTACCAGAGCTCCCCCTCTGCTAGCTATTCCTCCGCCGGCGACCGATTCTTCGGCCTCCACTTCGACAATCCACGCTCTAGGTAAGACTTGGACAATGTAGTTACTGGTAGTTACTTAGAGCTCTGTCTTCAGCTAGAACTTGAGGTTTCGGATTCTTCACTAACAGAGTAATGGTAGTGACATTCATAGTCTGTGTTTAGTAATGGCTTATTTGATTATTTCGGTTCTAGAAGTTTAATCTGTATACACTAGGCGCTCGGCTAGGAAGATTTAGAAATATTTATATTAGGTACTAGGATGACTTTTGGTTAGGATTTTGATTTAACACTGTAATGTGAAATGTTTTTTAGGTGAAGAAATTTGAAGAGAAGTGCTCAAGTTGCTAAGGAAACCAGGTAAGTGAGTGAGTAAAACTCCCGGCCATTAGGGCCCTACATCACAAGGGTACTAGGTAGAAGTGTTTATGACGTTTATAAGTATTATGTGCTAATGTCTGTTCGGTCGTGGTACTTGAGTTTGTGATATGATTCTTTGATGAATGAATGGCTTGTCCAGTAGTCTTACGAATTAAGAATACTCATGCTCATGCATCATGAATAGTTCTCAAGCATATGAAAATATTTTAAGTGCATGATTTCACCCATGAACAAGATATGAACATGAAACTTATGCAACAAGGATTAAGAGAGGGTTGGGGCGGTTTAGCGTATGTCACTGTCCAAAAGAAGGACCATGAATACGACCCGCAAGAGACTATGTACACTCTCACTGTCAACCCCCTTTTCGGCACAAATCCTCCCTTAATCCATAGATGAAAACGATGAACGAGAACAAGAATACGAAAAGATCATGAATATGTGTTTCTTTTAATTGTGCATTCACGCATACATGTTAGCATTGCACTCCTTACTAAGCATTAGGCTCATAGTTTAAACCTTATGATATAGGTGAAGAGCTACCAGGTGAGAATTTCAAGTCCAATGAGGATGTCTAAGACCGGTTGCTGTTGGTGCTCAAGGTGGCAGTGTGTGTGGCTGGAAGGCGATTTCAACTCTTGGTTACTACTTTTATTATGTTAGTAAGGTTATGAATTCTGAGGTTTATATAGGATGATCTCTTAAAACAATGGATACAGGAACCTGACTGACTAAATTCTGAATTTGAGAATGATCATGAAATGATAGAATGATCTGTTTTGTTAGAGTCTCTCGCTACACGTATTCCAGATGAGACTATGGTCCAACTGTGTGATTGCTGATTCCGTCATGTTGAAGTTGTGAAAGTCTGGAAGTTTCTTGTCTATCGGATGATGTCTTCCATTGGATGATGTCTTCCATCGGATGATGTCTTCTATCGGATGATGTCTTCCATCGGATGATGTCTTCCATCGGAATGAGTTTAATGAGTCACGTGGGAAGCACATGTCAATCGGAAGATGTAGTCTTTTTCATTATCGGTAGGAATAAGTATAAGTCTTGTCGTTTAGCGACCGGAATGAGTTTAATGAGTCACGTGGGAAGCACATGTCAATCGGAAGATGTAGTCTTTTTCACTATCGGTAGGAATAAGTACATGGGAAGCACATATCAATCGGAAGATGTAGTCTTTTTCATTATCGGTAGGAATAAGTATAAGTCTTGTCGTTTAGCGATCAGAATGAGTTTAATGAGTCACGTGGGATGCACATGTCAATCGGAAGATGTAGTCTTTTTCATTATCGGTAGGAATAAGTATAAGTCTTGTCGTTTAGCGATCGGAATGAGTTTAATGAGTCACGTGGGATGCACATGTCAATCGGAAGATGTAGTCCTTTTCACTATCGGTAGAAGTAAGTATGGTGTCTTGTCGTCTTGCGATCGGCAGATGCGAGAAGAAAACTTTGTCGATTACGATCGGTAGACGTTCTTAATTTTCAATTTCCTCAGTCAAACGTTTTAACATTCTGCCTTTTGTTAATGTTACCTACTTAATGAATTCTCTGATGAATGGTCATGGATTTAAGATAAAATAGATAGAGTTTATATCGATAAGAGAAAATTTAAAATTTCTTCGTAAATTTCTTAGTCCAGTCCTATGTCATGGGTAACAAATCGGGTCTGGGAGACTCGGGGTGTTACAGACAAAGTATGCTCATTTTATTCCAATCAAAATGGACTTTTCCTTGATGAAGGTAAGTAAGTTATATGTTGAAAACATTGTTCATCTTCACGGTGTCCCTTCAAGTATAGTGTTTGATAGAGACTCAAGGTTCACATTCATGTTTAGGAGAGGCCTTTAGTGTTTTGGGTACCGAACTAAATTCTAGTACAACACATCACCCTCAAACAGATGGTTAGTTTGAGCGTACTATTTAAATTCTTGAAGACATGTTGAGATCATGTGTTCTAGACTTTGGAGGTACTTGGATAGATCATTTAACTTTAGTAGAGTTTGTCTACAACAATAGTTATCATACCAGTATTGGTATATCACCTTATGAAGCTTTATATGGAAGACCTTGTAGATTGCCTTTGTGTTGGGCTGAGACCACTAGCTCACTATCCACACAAGGACTCCAGACCACCTACCTTGCAAGAATGCAATTTTCCTTACAAAGAATTGATCTCCATGGTTGAAGAATTGAAGGCGTGGCCAAGATAGTTTCTAGCGGACTTGGGCACTCCTTTTGTGTCTTTTCCTTCTTTTTGCCACCTTAGGTATACTAAGCATGGTTATTGGAGTTAGTATCAGTTTTGATTGGATTAATAAAAGATTGGTGTGTTTTCTCTCAAGAGCCGAAAGGGCATTGCTCTCAAGGTAAGGCCTCGGAGCATACTTCCGAGCAGAGTTGCGCCTCCAAAAGCTATCCAAATTTGTGGTTATTTGGTGGCACATATTAACATCGTATTCCTTCATCTTATCTAAGTAATAAATAAAGAGGAAAACGTGGAAATCAGACCTCATACTATTATAATCATCCTTGGATGGTTATATTAACCGGAGGTGCTCAAAGATACCTCTCGGACCAGTTACGGGTTCTCTTGCATATTTTCTTCATTTTGTGTTTTTTTTATTTGAAACTTGCAAAGTCTATTCTTAGCACATGAGGTAAGAATATCTCCAAAATTCGTTGCATTTGGATCTCATTTACTTATATAATGACTGGATGAATTTGGGGTGTTCTCAAGCAGAACCGTGAATACCGAACCTTTGGATTGTTCTTGTGTTTAACTTTGATTTTGAAGGTTCAAACCATGTCATTCATGTTTTGTGAAGAAAAAGTGTCGATTTCATTCAACCAAAACTATCAAAATACAATGTAGAGAATGCTTAAATATGCTCCTAAAATTCCTAGGGTTGCTGGTTCAAATAGAAGAAGAAAAGTCGACTGAAGGTGCGCGTGCGCTCCACTATTGCACTATCCTTGCATGGACACGTGGCTTCCTCTCCTTGGATGCTTTAATGGCATGGTTACAGCTGAGTGAGGAAAGTTCTGGAACATGTCCTCCAAGCCATTGATTTGGCCAAGTCATCCATCCAAGTGAAAAGATATCAATGGTCCTCGGTTGGTGGTGGCCGAGCCCTCCATCCTTGCATGGTTGCTTGATTGAACCTAGCACCCACAAATCTAAATGCATACATGCTAAAAATAAGACAAAAAGCAAATGTTTGCCAATAAAATACAAGAAGGGCCAATGTTTGCAAAGACAAAAATATGCATAAAATTTGGTTACAAAGAAGGATGTAAGTAAAAAAAATTCGCTCTTTCTAGTGGCTTGAATCTGAATGTAGTTTACATGTGAGCACGTGCGTAGGTTAGTCCATATCCATAGGGTTTGGTTCCCACTTTATGTCATCAAAATTAGTTGTGCCTACAAAACTAGCAAGTGTGTTAGTAAATATATTCAGAAGTGAACTTACCTTGGTTTGAGAGCGAGTCACCAGCCCCCGTGGCATATAACATTTGGTCCATAAGTTGAAGCATATCATTTAGTATCAGAGCCTTGCAGTTTTCTTGATTATTTTGCTGTGTTTTTTGTGATTTTATTAGTTGATTTGTTGCTAAAAATGGTTAGGAAAAATTGTTTCAATTGTTATCAAAACGATTATGACTTTGAGTATAAACCGAGGAAAAAAAATTTTGATGAATTTTCACCAACTGAAGAAGTGTTTTGGGATAAGGGTTGGGCACTTGTTCTTGATTGTGAAATTAGCATTGACAGGTTGTCCGAAATGTTTAGAGAGTCCACTCTTGCCAAGGAGGAGAGAAAGGTTGTTGACTCTCATAAAAAATAAACAAATGGAAGAAAGGTGTGGTGAGTTGTTGGAAGTAGGACTTGTAGAACCGCCACCGCCAATTTGTTTTGTTAATTCCTTTTGTAGTTTGAATGACTTGGATAAAGGCTCTCATATTGTGGAAATAGCCTCTTTCATAGATGACCAAGTGGCTCCTTCTCAAGGGGAAAATCCCATGGATTCCGAGGATAAACAAATGTTGGTGATTAATGATGGAATTGCTACTGTGCATAACCGAATAAATTTTTGTGCAAAGGAAGAAATCTTGGTGAAGGTTTGTGAAGAAGGGTCCCTTACAACAAGCATGGATAGGGAAAAGATGCCTAAGGAAGTAAATTATTAAAAGGGGCATCATTCCCTCTTGATGTTTAAAAACCCTCCAAACTTAGGAAATCAAGAGAAGGGGTTATTAGAGGTGCACCCTTGTTACACTCCAAGATGGCCCGAAGTGGAGATCTCTTTTATGTCATCAAGGAAAGTAGTTTATTTTGGGAAAAGTGGATTAACTCAGAAGGGGGGAAGGATGTTTTCAAATCAATAGTAGCCTTGGATTTGAGGACAAATCCTTTTAAACATGGAGAGTATGATGTGCCTTGAGTTCCACTCCCATTCCATCACGCCAAAGGGGTTCCTAACTTGTTTGTTCATATTGTATTATCTTCATTCTTAGCGTGGATGATAAAACATAAGTCCAAAACTGTGACGACCCCAACCCCGTAAGGGTCGCCACGGACTTGCCATGACGTAATCTTAACTTAAGCCCTCGTACTTGCATATAAAATTTTTCATTTTTACTTAACACCTTAAAAGAAAAAAAGGACTTAGACAATTGACCCACCTCTATCGACCTTGAGGGTCAAACTTTGACTTAGACATTTTGGGCGTAAAATTGTAAACCTTTAAAACATTAAAATGAGAGCTAAAACCATTATTCGTTAAAACATCGACTCAGTTTTTGGGTCTTAAAAATCCTTTAAAATACATGGGGGAAGCTCGTAAAATACGTTTAAAAAGTATAGTAAAAGGTCAGGTTGAAACATGTTTTGAAAAGTCAGCACGCGGGCGCTCGTCGCCCAAGCGGCGTGCAGCGTGCGCGTAGAGGGCCGATCGATCGGCGACCTCTGTAACGCCCAGAAATTTTAGTTTATGGGTTATGAGTTATAAATTTCCGAGTCTTAAATTTTAAGCATTATAGTGTTTTAATTCGTGAAATTTGTAAATTAAGTCCCATTAACGAACATGAAGTTTTGTTTGAACCCTAGGGATAAGTTGGAATATTCGGAGAAATAAGAAATTTTTGAAGAAACCAAATTGATAGACGAATTGTGAACGAAGTGAGGGAAATGAACTAAGGGCAAAATTTGTAATTTAGGAAATCAAAATTTAATTTAAGACAAATACCCCACCCCATTCAGCCTTCTCTCCCTACGTGAACCGATTTTTCCACCTTCCCCTTGCGATTTCTTTTCTCCTCCATCGCCGATCACTCACGTTCTGATTCTGACGATTTTCATTCAAGTTTTCTTCCCTAAATCGACACTCTAGGTAAGTTCTACACTTTAGCATAGTTTAGTTGTTGTTTTAGGGTTAATTTTGGTTTAGGGTTTAGTGTGAAAGTTTTCGGATTTGTGAGAAATTGATAGGATAACGGTTTTATAGCCATTAATGGTACATTGGTTGTTATTTTGGTAGATTGGATCAATTGATAATGTTAGGTTGATTGTTTGGGTTGATTTAGTTAATGGAAGGTTGTTGGAAGCCATTAATGGAGTTTTAAAAAAAATTCATGAGCGTGTAATGCTTGATGAAATGCCCGAACGAAGTGAAAGGGAGTTTTTAGAAAAATTGTCTTAGCTCGGGATTTCGTTTAGTTTTAAATTTTATAATTTAGAGTCAATAGTAATGACATGTTATGAAAATGCCTTAGGTAACCCAAGCTCTCAAAGGACGGTACTCGGCATAGCTAGGACGTCAGGTAAGTGAGTGTTAGGTTTCCGGCCCCTAAGGCCCTACGTCGTATCGATGTTAGAATGGTTGTTATGATAGTGTTCGATAGTTGTAAGGGTTTTGGGGAGTCGGGTAGCTTATTGTAGTGTGTTAACTATTAGTTAAGAGCTTTGTCCGCCTACGAGCCATAAATGTTAAAGGAATGTTATGAGTTGTTTTGATGGATGTAGCGTATGTGTATATCTCCTCATGCTTCATGTTTTTATGAAATATGCATACGAACTATTTACGAGCATGTTTTTACGAAGAATTGAATAATAAAGATTTAATAATGATATGTGTTCTCACGGGGTAAGGCATGGTTCTCACGGGGAAAGTCATGGTTCTCACGGGGCAAGAAAGCGGTCTACTACGTAGACCAATATGTAAATGTTAACGAAACAAAACGATGTGAACATGTTTTACAAACGTCATGCATATATGTAAATGTTATATTTAGTGTACTCTTTACTAAGCATTAGGCTTAATGTGTTTATCGTGCGATGTAGGTGACGAGGACGTAGGTGAGGAATTTCCTCCAGATGATCATGCATAGGGGGTCGGTGGACGGTGCTCATGGCGACGGGGCATGTTTTTGGCTAGGCTTGAAGACCCGTGGGTGTGCTCCGAGTGTTTTGGGGTAAATATATGTAAATTGAATTAACATAGAATATTCGAAAGATTTTAAGGTGTATGTAGAAGTTTAACATTTTGGGGATTTTATATTGAATACTGGTTCGGAGTTATGTGTTTTGGATGGTTTGAAAAACGTATTTGTTTTGGAGATGTTTTTGGAAATTCCGTGTTTAAGTTTAACACGATGTTAAGGATTAAGTTGGGTTGTTACTTGATGATTTTAGGTATTTTAAACTGTAAGGACACGCTCGGTTTTTAGAGCGATCCACGCGATTTATTTTCATAAATTTTAAATACGTGTTCGGGTATGTCTTTAAGTCGGGTTTTTGGTAGTTTTGATGATTTTATGTTTGATGAGGTTGATGAATGATTTTAAAAGGTTTAATGAAATGGGTATGTATTGGAAGTAGAAGAAATGTGTAAATGTAAAAAAAAATGGAGAAAGAGTGGGCTGCGCAATGTGCGCGTGGCGTGCGCGCTGTGCGCGCGCCCAGAACAAGCCCAGCCGAACGTTCATGCCAGAGGGGCGAACAGTCGGCGCTTATAGTCGCGTTTCATCAAAAATCCAGAGGAGGTGCCGATAGTTCGCCGTTGGAGGCGAACGATCGCCTCGGAAGGCACTGGGCGCGCTCGCCGAGCGCTGCGCGTGCGCACCAAGGGCACCCACCAGAATTTTTTTTGATTTCTGACTTTTTCCAAACATGTTTCAACCCGACCTTTCACGATACTTTTTAAACGTATTATTATGAGCGACCCCTACATATTTTAAGGGATTTTAAGGGCCCAAAAACCGAGTCGACATTTTCCAAAAAATGGTTTTAACCTCGTTTTAATGATTTAAAAGTCGACGAACATTACGCCTAATATGTTTAAGTATAAGTTAGACTCTAGAGGGTCGTTTGAGGTGGGTCACTTGTCAACTTCCGATTAGTTTTAGAGTATTGAGTAAAAATGAAAAGGAAAAATTTTTATGTGCTTCCGAGGGCTTAAGTTACGATTAGGTCATGGCTAGGCCGTGGCGGCCCTGACCGGGTTGGGGTCGTCACAACCTCTCTGCCATGCGCCTCAAGACCTTGCGCGGGTACCGATGGATCGGCGCCCAGCGCCGATCGATTGGCTAGGGCGCTGCGCGCCCCAGCAGCGCGTACCGCGCGCACGCGCCTAGCGCGCCCCAGCGTGCTCCGGTGCGCCCCACCGCGCATTTCAACCTTCTTTTCACCATTTTCTCTACATTTCTTCCTTTCTTCCACCTACACTTCACTCATAAACTTACTTCGATTCTTTCCAAACATAAAACACCTCAAACCTCAAAAACCCGACTCAAAACGGAACCCAAAAACGCATTCAAAAACATTTTGAAAATTCACGAAAACCAACAGCATGGATCGCTCTAAAAACCAAGCGTATCCCTACAGGTTTAAAATACCCTAAAACAATTCCATAACATCCTCAAGTCATTATCTCCATTTCCATTTAACATACGTACCATTTTCATTTCAAAACCTCGCCCTAAAATCATCGATTCCTACTAAAAATCAATGAACCGACAACAATACTAAACCTTTTTATCAATATTAAAATACATGCAACAAAAACTCGTAAATCATAACAAAGGTAGACCCATTCATCAGAACTATCTCCAAAACATCGAAAACTCTGAGCTATCCACTATACAACCAAAAATCATTTTCAGACTAACTCACACCTATTATATACACCTATATTTACCAGACTGTTGCTCGGAGCACGCCCACGGGTCAATAAGCCTGGCCAAACACTCCCCGCCCGCCACGAGCACCATCCATCCACCATCTAAGCCTTGTCGTCCAGAGGAGGCTCCTCACCTTCAATTCTGTCACCTACATCATACGATTTAACATTAAGCCTAATGCTTAGTAAGGGAGTGCACTATAAATAGCGTATGCATGAATGCATGACTTTCATAAAACATGTTTAGTTACTTGTTCTTATTCTTTTCACTTGATATGGATTAAGGAGGGGATCGTGCTGGGGAGTAGGCAGGGTGCATGTACATGGTCCTCACGGATAGTATTCATCGTCCATTGCATGGACAGTGATCATGGTCCCTCGAGATGGACAGTTTTATTAACATGGCTATACCGCCCCAACCCACACATAATCATTACATACGTTTTAATTTCATGTTTTCTCGTTACATTTCCTTTACATAATTCATGCATGTAAAACATTTCATATGTCATTTGAGAAAACATGATGCATGAGACATTTACGCATAACATATCATCAAAACAGATCATAACGTACATAAACGTACCTAACTCATATACGAACCTAACAAACCACTATTAGTTAACGTCCTAGGCTACCCGACTCTCTAGGACCCCACAATCGTGAAAATATCATTAAAACACTAAATTCCTACCATCAACATAATGTAGGGCCTTAAGGGCCATATACCTAACACCACTTACTTGGCGTCCCTAGCAATGCCGAGCACCGTCATTAGCTTAGTTCACCAAAGGCAATTCACAATCCGTCATTAGAACTGACTTTACATAAACTGTTTCTAAAATAAATCGAAACTCCTAGCTAAGACAATTTTTTCCTAAACTCTAATTTACTTTATTCGGGCAATTCATCGAGCACATTGTGCTCACAAACTATTTAACCTAGCATTAATGGGGTTCAAGCTCTCCAACTACCAAAAATCAACCTACAATCCAACAACCACCATAATGCACAATTATTAACCATAAACACAATAAACCATCAATTTCTAACCAAAACGATAAATTTCTCAAACCTAAAATGAAAACCCTAACCGAAATCAATCCTAGAAATGAAAACTAAACGTGCATAGAGTTTAGATCTTACTGAGAGTGTTGATTTGTCAAAGAAAACGGAAGAAAAACTCGCAGGAAAAAGGATGAATCGCCGGCGTGGAGGAATAGTGTGGGAGGAGGAGAAATCGTGAAGGAGAAGTGTTTTTCTTCTCTGGAGGGACTTTGCAGAATGAAGAACCGTGGGAGAGGGGAAAGGGGTTTTATTTGTGTTTTAAAAATTAACTTCCAAAATTATAAGTTTGCCCTTTGTTCAATTCTTTGCTTAATTCGTTATTTCGTCTATCGATTTGGTTTCTCCGAAATTTCTTTATTTCTCCAAATATTCCAACTTACTCCTAGGGTTCTAACGAAACTTCCCGTTCGTAAAACAGGATTAACTTACTATTTTTACTAATAAAGCGTTAATATTACACTATATAGCGGAAAATCGGAAACTCGGGCTTGGATTCTTTGAAATTTCCTTTATTTCTCTAACCCTCAAAATTAATTACTAAGATTCTAACAAAACTTCATGCTTGTAAAATAACCTTAATTTAATATTTTTACGAAAGTGCCCTTGAGAGCGGAAACCCGAAAACCCGGGCATTACATCCTTCCCTCTTTAATTGGAATTTTGTAACGACCCAACCCCCCGATGGGCTCGCTGCTACGTGGTTTCTCGAAGGCCGTTAGCTCAAGTGGTACTCCTCACTTGTAGCCTAGGTATTAGTCCCTGAGGTCTTGGGTTTGAGTGGGGGGGAAGGCAAAAACTCCCTTCAGGGGGTGGGGGGGGGGGGGGGGGGGGGGGTGGGCGGTGGTGGGGGGGGGTGGGGGTGGGGTGGTGGGGTGTGGGGGCGGGGGGGAGTAGGACCGTGAGTAAACCGTGAACGTCCAATTCGTGAAACACTGGAGCGGGCCCATCGGGGGCTTGGGTTCGTTACAAAAAGACGCCTTTTTTGTACAGCCAACCCCCCATGGGCCCCTTTTTCTTGATACGTTCATTCTTTTGGAACAAATCGTTGAGTGCACGTTTCTTATGCTTCATCAGCCGCATTAATAAGTCTTATTTTCTGTCCATGAAGGTTGTTGGGTTCCAATACCGTCGTTCTCATCACTATAAAGTTAAACCCCTGATGTGAAATGGATAACTTAGGTTCTAACACCCAGTCTGTAACACGCACCTCATGTGGCTTGATACGATTTTCTCTTTGAAAAATGATTTGAAGTGAAGTTCTTATGCTTCGTCAAGCACATTACTAGGCGTTAGTTTCGCGTCCATGAAGGTTGTTGAATCCTCATACATTCTCATCACTTCATTAAAACCCTAATGTGAAATGGATAACTTAGGTTCCAACCTCAAGTC
>CM039506.1:19389540-19520876 GCA_022432975.1 Begonia masoniana
TGTGTCATCTCTCGCAAGTTTTTAATTTTTATACCAAAATTACAAATACACATTCAGGTTTTAACTTGAAGTGATGAGAACGACGTGTATTGAAGACCCAACAACCTTCATGGACGAGTATCTAAGACTTTGTAATGCGTTTGATTAAGCATAAGAAACTTCACTTCAATCGATTTGTTCCAAAAGAGTTGAACGTATCAAGCAAATGAGGTTGAGTGCTACATGACTTGTGGTTAGAACCAAAGTTATCCATTTCACATTCAAGGTTTTAACTTGAAGTGATGAGAACGACGTGTATTGAGGACCCAACAACCTTCATGGACGAGTATCTAAGACTTTGTAATGCGTTTGATGAAGCATAAGAAACTTCACTTCAATCGATTTGTTCCAAAAGAGTTGAACGTATCAAGCAAATGAGGTTGAGTGCTACATGACTTGTGGTTAGAACCAAAGTTAACCATTTCACATTCAAGGTTTTAACTTGAAGTGATGAGAACGACGTGTATTGAAGACCCAACAACCTTCATGGACGAGTATCTAAGACTTTGTAATGCGTTTGATTAAGCATAAGAAACTTCACTTCAATCGATTTGTTCTAAAAGAGTGAACGTATCAAGCAAATGAGGTTGAGTGCTACATGACTTGTGGTTAGAACCAAAGTTATCCATTTCACATTCAAGGTTTTAACTTGAAGTGATGAGAACGACGTGTATTGAGGACCCAACAACCTTCATGGACGAGTAATTAAAACTTAGTAATGCGTTTGATGAAGCATAAGAAACTTCACTTCAATCGATTTGTTCCAAAAGAGTTGAACGTATCAAGCAAATGAGGTTGAGTGCTACATGACTTGTGGTTAGAACCAAAGTTATCCATTTCACATTCAAGGTTTTAACTTGAAGTGGTGAGAACGACGTGTATGAGGACCCAACAACCTTCATGGACGAGTAATTAAGACTTAGTACTGCGTTTGATGAAGCATAAGAAACTTACTTCAATCGATTTGTTCTAAAAGAGTGAACGTATCAAGCAAATGAGGTTGAGTGCTACATGACTTGTGGTTAGAACCAAAGTATCCATTTCACATCAAGGTTTTAACTGAAGTGATGAGAACGACGTGTATTGAAGACCCAACAACCTTCATGGACGAGTATCTAAGACTTTGTAATGCGTTTGATTAAGCATAAGAAACTTCAATTCAATCGATTTGTTCCAAAAGAGTTGAACGTATCAAGCAATGAGGTGAGTGCTACATGACTTGTGGTTAGAACCAAAGTTAACCATTCACATTCAAGGTTTTAACTTGAAGTGATGAGAACGACGTGTATTGAAGACCTCTCTTGCGTTTGTCGTCCTAACAACCTTCATGGACGAGTATCTAAGACTTTGTAATGCGTTTGATTAAGCATAAGAAACTTCACTTCAATCGATTTGTTCTAAAAGAGTGAACGTATCAAGCAAATGAGGTTGAGGCTACATGACTTGGGGTTAGAACCAAAGTTATCCATTTCACATTCAAGGTTTTAACTTGACGTGATGAGAACGACGTGTATTGAGGACCCAACAACTTCATGGACGAGTAATTAAAACTTAGTAATGCGTTTGATGAAGCATAGGAAACTTCACTTCAATTGTTTTGTTCCAAAAGAGTTGAACGTATCAAGGCAAATGAGGTTGAGGCTACATGACTTGTGGTTAGAACCAAAGTTAACCATTCACATTCAAGGTTTAACTGAAGTGATGAGAACGACGTGTATTGAGGACCCAACAACCTTCATGGACGAGTAATTAAAACTTAGTAATGCGTTTGATTAAGCATAAGAAACTTCACTTCAATCGATTTGTTCTAAAAGAGTTGAACGTATCAAGCAAATGAGGTTGTGTGCTACATGACTTGTGGTTAGAACCAAAGTTATGCATTTCACATTCAAGGTTTTAACTTGAAGTGATGAGAACGACGTGTATTGGGGACCCAACAACCTTCATGGACGAGTAATGAAAACTTAGTAATGCGTTTGATTAAGAATAAGAAACTTCACTTCAATCGATTTGTTCCAAAAGTGTTGAACGTATAAAGCAAATGAGGTTGAGTGCCACATGACTTGTGGTTAGAACCGAGTATCCATTTCACATTCAGATTTAACTGAAGTGATGAGAACGACGTGTATGAGATCAAACAACCTTCATGGACGAGTAATGAAAACTTAGTAATGCGTTTGATGAAGCATAGCAAACAACACTTCAATTGTTTTGTTCCAAAAGATTTGAACGTATCAAGCAAATGAGGTTGAGTGCTACATGACTTGTGGTTAGAACAAAAGTTATCCATTTCACATTCAAGGTTTTAACTTGACGTGATGAGAACGACGTGTATGAGGACCCAACAACTTCATGGACGAGTAATTAAAACTTAGTAATGCGTTTGATGAAGCATAAGAAACTTCACTTCATCGATTTGTTCCAAAAGAGTTGAACGTAACAAGCAAATGAGGTTGAGTGCTACAGGACTTGTGGTTAGAACCAAAGTTATCCATTTCACATTCAAGGTTTTAACTTGAAGTGATGAGAACGACGTGTATTGAGGACCCAACAACCTTCATGGACGAGTAATTAAAACTTAGTAATGCGTTTGATGAAGCATAAGAAACTTCACTTCAATCGATTTGTTCCAAAAGAGTTGAACGTATCAAGCAAATGAGGTTGAGTGCTACATGACTTGTGGTTAGAACCAAAGTTATCCATTTCACATTCAAGGTTTTAACTTGAAGTGATGAGAACGACATGTATTGAAGACCCAACAACCTTCATGGACGAGTAGCTAAGACTTAGTAACGCGTTTGATTAAGCATAAGAAACTTCACTTCAATCGATTTTTTCCAAAAGAGTTGAACGTATAAAGCAAATGAGGTTGTGTGCTACATGACTTGTGGTTAGAACCAAGTTATCCATTTCACATTCAAGGTTTTAACTTGAAGTGATGAGAACGACGTGTATTGAGGACCCAACAACCTTCATGGACGAGTAATTAAAACTTAGTAATGCGTTTGATGAAGCATAAGAAACTTTACTTCAATCAATTTTTTCCAAAAGAGTTGAACGTATCAAGAAATGAGGTTGAGTTCTACATGACTTGTGGTTAGAACCAAAGTATCCATTTCACATTCAAGGTTTTAACTTGAAGTGATGAGAACGACGTGTATTGAGGACCCAACAACCTTCATGGACGAGTAATACGTTTTTTTTTTTTTTTTTTTAGTAATGCGTTTGATGAAGCATAAGAAACTTCACTTCAATCGATTTTTTCCAAAAGAGTGAACGTATCAAGCAAATGAGGTTGAGTGCTACATGACTGTGGTTAGAACCAAAGTTAACCATTTCACATTCAAGGTTTTAACTTGAAGTGATAAGAACGACGTGTATTGAAGACCCAACAACCTTCATGGACGAGTATCTAAGACTTAGTAATGCGTTTGATGAAGCATAAGAAACTTCACTTCAATCGATTTGTTCCAAAAGAGTTGAACGTATCAAGCAAATGAGGTTGAGTGCTACATGACTTGTGGTTAGAACCAAAGTTATCCATTTCACATTCAAGGTTTTAACTTGAAGTGATGAGAACGACGTGTATTGAGGACCCAACAACCTTCATGGACGAGTAATTAAAACTTAGTAATGCGTTTGATGAAGCATAAGAAACTTCACTCAATCGATTTGTTCCAAAAGGTTGAACGTATCAAGCAAATGAGGTTGAGTGCTACATGACTTGTGGTTAGAACCAAAGTTATCCATTTCACATTCAAGGTTTTAACTTGAAGTGATGAGAACGACGTGTATTGAGGACCCAACAACCTTCATGGACGAGTAATTAAAACTTAGTAATGCGTTTGATGAAGCATAGGAAACTTCACTTCAATTGTTTTGTTTCAAAAGAGTTGAACGTATCAAGCAAATGAGGTGAGTGCTACATGACTTGTGGTTAGAACCAAAGTTATCCATTTCACATTCAAGGTTTTAACTTGAAGTGATGAGAACGACGTGTATTAAAGACCCAACAACCATCATGGACGAGTATCTAAGACTTAGTAATGCGTTTGATAAAGCATAAGAAACTTCACTTTAATCGATTTGTTCCAAAAGAGTTGAACTTATTAAGCAAATGAGGTTGAGTGCGGGGGGGGCGGGGGGGTGTGGGGGTAATGACTTGTTGTTAGAACCAAAGTTATCCATTTCACATTCAAGGTTTTAACTTGAAGTGATGAGAACGACGTGTATTTAGGACCCAACAACCTTCTTGGCCGAGTAATTAAGACTTAGTAATGCGTTGATTAAACATAAGAAACTTCATTTCAATAGATTTGTTCCAAAAGTGTTGAACGTATCAAGCAAATGAAGGGTTTCCCTGTGTTTTGGGTTAAGTGCGACAGACTCTGTGGTTAGAACCAAAGTTATCCATTTCACATTCAAGGTTTTAACTTGAAGTGATGAGAACGACGTGTATTAAAGACCCAACAACCTTCATGGACGAGTATCTAAGACTTAGTAATGCGTTTGATTAAGCATAAGAAACTTCACTTCAATCGATTTGTTCCAAAAGAGTTGAACGTATCAAGCAAATGAGGTTGAGTGCTACATGACTTGTGGTTAGAACCAAAGTTATCCATTTCACATTCAAGGTTTAAATTGAAGTGATGAGAACGACGTGTATTGAGGACCAACAACCTTCATGGACGAGTAATTAAGACTTAGTAATGCGTTTGACGAAGCATAAGAAACTTCACTTCAATCGATTTTTTCCAAAAGAGTTGAACGTATCAAGCAAATGAGGTTGAGTGCTACATGACTTGTGGTTAGAACCAAAGTTATCCATTTCACATTCAAGGTTTTAACTTGAAGTGATGAGAACGACGTGTATTGAGGACCAACAACCTTCATGGACGAGTAATTAAAACTTAGTAATGCGTTTGATGAAGCATAAGAAACTTCACTTCAATCGATTTGTTCCAAAAGAGTTGAACGTATCAAGCAAATGAGGTTGAGTGCTACATGATTGTGGTTAGAACCAAAGTTATCCATTTCACATCAAGGTTTTAACTGAAGTGATGAGAACGACGTGTATTGAGGACCAACAACCTTCATGGACGAGTAATTAAGACTTAGTAATGCGTTTGATGAAGCATAAGAAACTTCACTTCAATCGATTGTTCCAAAAGAGTTGAACGTATTAAGCAAATGAGTTGAGTGCTACATGACTTGTTGTTAGAACCAAAGTTATCCATTTCACATTCAAGGTTTTAACTGAAGTGATGAGAACGACGTGTATTGAGGACCCAACAACCTTCATGGACGAGTATCTAAGACTTAGTAATGCGTTTGATTAAGCATAAGAAACTTCACTTCAATCGATTTGTTCCAAAAGAGTTGAACGTATCAAGCAAATGAGGTTGTGTGCTACATGACTTGTGGTTAGAACCAAAGTTATCCATTTCACATTCAAGGTTTAAATTGAAGTGATGAGAACGACGTGTATTGAGGACCAACAACCTTCATGGACGAGTAATTAAGACTTAGTAATGCGTTTGATGAAGCATAAGAAACTTCACTTCAATCGATTTGTTCCAAAAGAGTGAACGTATCAAGCAAATGAGGTTGAGTGCTACATGACTTGTGGTTAGAACCAAAGTTATCCATTTCACATTCAAGGTTTTAACTTGAAGTGATGAGAACGACGTGTATTGAGGACCCAACAACCTTCATGGACGAGTAATTAAAACTTAGTAATGCGTTTGATGAAGCATAAGAAACTTCACTTCAATCGATTTGTTCCAAAAGAGTTGAACGTATCAAGCAAATGAGGTTGAGTGCTACATGACTTGTGGTTAGAACCAAAGTTATCCATTTCACATTCAAGGTTTTAACTTGAAGTGATGAGAACGACGTGTATTGAGGACCCAACAACCTTCATGGACGAGTAATTAAAACTTAGTAATGCGTTTGATGAAGCATAAGAAACTTCACTTCAATCGATTTGTTCCAAAAGAGTTGAACGTATCAAGCAAATGAGGTTGAGTGCTACATGATTGTGGTTAGAACCAAAGTTATCCATTTCACATTCAAGGTTTTAACTTGAAGTGATGAGAACGACGTGTATTGAGGACCCAACAACCTTCATGGACGAGTAATTAAAACTTAGTAATGCGTTTGATGAAGCATAAGAAACTTCACTTCAATCGATTTGTTCCAAAAGAGTTGAACGTATCAAGCAAATGAGGTTGAGTGCTACATGACTTGTGGTTAGAACCAAAGTTATCCATTTCACATTCAAGGTTTTAACTTGAAGTGATGAGAACGACGTGTATTGAGGACCCAACAACCTTCATGGACGCGTAATTAAGACTTAGTAATGCGTTTGATGAAGCATAAGAAACTTCACTTCAATCGATTTGTTCCAAAAGAGTTGAACGTATCAAGCAAATGAGGTTGAGTGCTACATGACTTGTGGTTAGAACCAAAGTTATCCATTTCACATTCAAGGTTTTAACTTGAAGTGATGAGAACGACGTGTATTGAGGACCCAACAACCTTCATGGACGAGTAATTAAAACTTAGTAATGCGTTTGATGAAGCATAAGAAACTTCACTTCAATCGATTGTTCCAAAAGAGTTGAACGTATCAAGCAAATGAGGTTGAGTGCTACATGACTTGTGGTTAGAACCAAAGTTATCCATTCACATTCAAGGTTTTAACTTGAAGTGATGAGAACGACGTGTATTGAGGACCCAACAACCTTCATGGACGAGTAATTAAGACTTAGTAATGCTTTGATTAAGCATAAGAAACTTCACATTCATATCGATTTGTTCCAAAAGAGTTGACGTATCAAGCAAATGAGGTTTGAGTGCTACATGACTTGTGGTTAGAACCAAAGTTATTCATTTCACATTCAAGGTTTTAACTTGAAGTGATGAGAACGACGTGTATTGAGGACCCAACAACCGTCATGGACGCGTAATTAAGACCTTATTAATGCGTTTGATGAAGCATAAGAAACTTCACTTCATCGATTGTTCCAAAAGAGTTGAACGTATCAAGCAAATGAGGTTTGAGTGCTACCATGACTGTGGTTAGAACAAAAGTTAGCCATGTCCACATTCAAGGTTTAACTTGAGTGATGAGAACGACGTGTATTGAGGACCCAACAACCTTCATGGACGCGTATTAGACGTAGTAATTGATTTGATGAAAGCATAAGAAACTCACTTCATCGATTTGTTTCCAAAAGAGTTGAACGTATCAAGCAAATGAGGTTGAGTGCTACATGACTTGTGGTTAGAACCAAAGTTATCCATTTCACATTCAAGGTTTTAACTTGAAGTGATGAGAACGACGTGTATTGAGGACCCAACAACCTTCATGGACGAGTAATTAAGACTTAGTAATGCGTTTGATGAAGCATAAGAAACTTCACTTCAATCGATTTGTTCCAAAAGAGTTGAACGTATCAAGCAAATGAGGTTGAGTGCTACATGACTTGTGGTTAGAACCAAAGTTATCCATTTCACATTCAAGGTTTTAACTTGAAGTGATGAGAACGACGTGTATTGAGGACCCAACAACCTTCATGGACGAGTAATTAAGACTTAGTAATGCGTTTGATGAAGCATAAGAAACTTCACTTCAATCGATTTGTTCCAAAAGAGTTGAACGTATCAAGCAAATGAGGTTGAGTGCTACATGACTTGTGGTTAGAACCAAAGTTATCCATTTCACATTCAAGGTTTTAACTTGAAGTGATGGGAACGACGTGTATTGAGGACCCAACAACCTTCAGTGGACGAGTAATTAAGACTTAGTAATGCGTTTGATGAGCATAAGAAACTTCACTTCAATCGATTTGTTCCAAAAGAGTTGAAACGTATCAAGCAAATGAGGTTGAGTGCTACATGACTTGTGGTTAGAACCAAAGTTATCCATTTCACATTCAGGTTTTAACTTGAAGTGATGAGAACGACGTGTATTGAGGACCCAACACCTTCATGGACGCAGTAATTAAGACTTAGTAATGCGTTTGATGAAGCATAAGAAACTTCACTTCAATCGATTTGTTCCAAAAGAGTTGAACGTATCAAGCAAAATGAGGTTGAGTGCTACATGACTTGTGGTTAGAACCAAAGTTATCATTTCACATTCAAGGTTTTAACTTGAAGTGATGAGAACGACGTGTATTGAGGACCAACAACCTTCATGGACGAGTAATTAAGACTTAGTAATGCGTTTGATTAAGGCATAAGAAACTTCACTTCAATCGATTTTTCCAAAAGAGTTGAACGTATCAGCAAATGAGGTTGAGTGCTACATGACTGTTGGTTAGAACCAAATTAGCCATTTCACATTCAAGGTTTTAACTTGAAGTGATGAGACGACTTGTATGAAGGACCCAACACCTTCATGGACGAGTAATTAAGACTTACTATGCGTTTGATGAAGCAGAAGAAACTTCACTTCAATCGATTTGTTCCAAAGAGTTGAACGTATACAGCAAATGAGGTTGATGGTCTACACTGACTTGTGGTTAGAACCTAAGTTATCCATTCACATTCAAGGTTTTAACTTAAGTGATGAGAACGACTTTAATTGAGGACCCAACAACCTTCATGGACGATAATTAAGACTTAGTAATGCGTTTGATGATCATAAGAAACTTCACTTCAATCGATTTGTTCCAAAAAAGGTTGAACGTATCAAGCAAATGAGGTTGAGTGCTACATGACTTGTGGATTAGAACCAAATTATCCATTTCACATTCAGGTTTTAACTTGAAGTGATGGGAACGACGTGTATGAGGACCCAACAACCTTCATGGACGAGTAATTAAGACTTAGTAATGCGTTTGATGAAGCATAGAAACTTCACTTCAATCGATTTGTTCCAAAAGAGTGAACGTATCAAGCAAATGAGGTTGAGTGCTACATGACTTGTGGTTAGAACCAAAGTTATCCATTTCACATTCAAGGTTTTAACTTGAAGTGATGGGAACAACAAGTATTGAAAACCCAACAACCTTCATGGAAGAGTAATTAAGACTTAGTAATGCGTTGATGAAGCATAAGAAACTTCACTTCAATCGATTTGTTCCAAAAGAGTTGAACGTAACAAGCAAATGAGGTTGAGTGCTACATGACTTGTGGTTAGAACCAAAGTTATCCATTTCACATTCAAGGTTTTAACTTGAAGTGATGAGAACGACGTGTATTGAGGACCCAACAACCTTCATGGACGAGTATCTAAGACTTAGTAATGCGTTGATGAAGCATAAGAAACTTCATTCAATCGATTTGTTCCAAAAGAGTTGAACGTATCAAGCAAATGAGGTTGAGTGCTCACTGACTTGTGGTTAGAACCAAAGTTATCCATTTCACATTCGGTTTTAACTTGAAGTGATGAGAACAGACGTGTGATTGAGGACCAACAACCTTCTGGACGCTAATTAAGACTTAGTAATTGCGTTTTGATGAAGCATGAGGAAAACTTCACTTCAATCGATTTGTTCCAAAAGAGTTGAACGTATCAAGCAAATGAGTTGAGTGCTACATGACTTTGGTGTTAGAACCAAAGTTAGTCCTTTCAATTCAGGTTTTAACTTGAAGTGATGAGAACGACGTGTATGAGGACCCAACAACCTTCATGGAGCGAGTATTAAGACTTAGTAATGCTTTGATAAAGCATAAGAAACGTCACTTCAATCGATTTGTTCCAAAAGAGTTGAACGTATAAGCAATGAGGTTGAGTGTCTACTGACTTGTGGTTAGAACCAAGTTATCATTTCACATTCAAGGTTTTAACTTGAAGTGATGAGACGACGTGTATTGAAGACCCACAACCTTCATGGACAAGTAATTAAGACTTAGTAATGCGTTTGATGAAGCATAAGAAACTTCACTTCAATCGATTTTGTTCCAAAAGAGTTGAACGTATCAAGCAAATGAGGTTGAGTGCTACATGACTTGTTGTTAGAACCAAAGTTATCCATTTCACATTCAAGGTTTTAACTTGAAGTGATGGGAACGACGTGTATTGAGGACCCAACAACCTTCATGGACGAGTAATTAAGAATTAGTAATGCTTTTGATTAAGCGTAAGAAACTTCACTTCAATCGATTTGTTCCAAAAAAGTTGAACGTATCAAGCAAATGAGGTTGAGTGTTACAAGACTTGTGATTAGAACCAAAGTTATCCATTTCACATTCAAGGTTTTAACTTGAAGTGATGGGAACGACGTGTATTGAGGACCCAACAACCTTCATGGACGAGTAATTAAGAATTAGTAATGTGTTTGATGAAGCATAAGAAACTTCACTTCAATCGATTTGTTCCTAAAGAGTTGAACGTATCAAGCAAATGAGGTTGAGTGTTACATGACTTGTGGTTAGAACCTAAAGTTATCCATTTCACATTCAAGGTTTTAACTTGAAGTGATGAGAACGACGTGTATTGAAGGACCCAACAACCTTCATGGACGAGTAATTAAGAATTAGTAATGTGTTTGATGAAGCATAAGAAACTTCACTTCAATCGATTTGTTCCTAAAGAGTTGAACGTATCAAGCAAATGAGGTTGAGTGTTACATGACTTGTGGTTAGAACTAAGTTATCCATTTCACATTGCAAGGTTTAACCTGGAGGTATGAGGAACGACGTGTATTGAAGACCCAACAACCTTCATGGACGTGTATCTAAGACTTAGTAATGCGCTTGATTAAGCATAAGAAATTTCACTTCAATCGATTTGTTCCAAAAGAGTTGAACGTATCAAGCAAATGAGGTTGAGTGCTACTGACTTGTTGTTAGAACCTAAGTTATCCATTTCACATTCAAGGTTTAACTTGAAGTGATGAGAACGACGTGTATGAGGACCCAAACACCTTCATGGACGAGTATTAAGACTTAGTAATGCGTTTGTTAAGCATAAGAAACTTCATCTTCAATCGATTTGTTCCAAAAGAGTTGAACGTATCAAGCAAATGAGGTTGAGTGCTACATGACTTGTGGTTAGAACCAAAGTTATCCATTTCACATTCAAGGTTTTAACTTGAAGTGATGAGAACAGACGTGTATTGAGGAACCAACACCTTCATGGACGCGTAATTAAGACTAGTAATGCGTTTGATAAGCATAAGAAACTTCACTTCAATCGATTTGTTCCAAAAGAGTTGAACGTAGCAAGCAAATGAGGTTGAGTGCTACATGACTTGTGGTTAGAACAAAAGTTATCCATTTAACATTCTAGGTTTAAACTTAAAGTGATGAGAACGACGTGTATTGAGGACCCAACAACCTTCATGGACGAGTAATTAAGACTTAGTAATGCGTTTGATAAAGCATAAGAAACTTCACTTCAATCGATTTGTTCCAAAGTAGTTAAGTAGCAAGCAAATGAGGTTCAGTTGCTACATGAACTTGTGGTTAGAACCTAAAGTTATCTATTTCACATTTAATGTTTTAACTTGAAGTGATGAGAATGACGTGTATTGAGAACCCAACAACCTTCAAGGACAAGTAAATAAAACTTAGTAATGCGTTTGATGAAGCATAAAAAATTTCACTTCAATCGATTTGTTCCAAAAGAGTTTGAACGTATCAAGCAAATGAGGTTGAGTGCTACATGAATTGTGGTTAGAACCAAAGTTATCATTTCACATTCAAGGTTTTAACTTGAAGTGATGGGAACGACGTGTATGAGGACTCAACAACCTTCATGGATGAGTAATTATGAATTAGTAATGCGTTTGATGAAGCATAAGAAACGTACTTCAATCGATTTTTCCAAAAGAGTTGAACGTATCAAGCAAATGAGGTTGAGTGCTACATGACTTGTGTTAGAACCTAAGTTATCCATTTCACATTCAAGGTTTTAACTTGAAGTGTATGAGAACGACGTGTATTGAGGACCCAACAACCTTCATTGGATGAGTAATTAAGACCTTCGTAATGCGTTTGATGAAGCATTAGAAACGTCACTTCATCGATTTGTTCCAAAAGAGTTGAACGTATCAAGCAAATGAGGTTGAGTGCTACATGACTTTGGTTAGAACCTAAGTTATCAATGTCACATTCAAGGTTTACTTGAAGTGATGAAACTGACGTGTATTAAGGACCCAACAACCTTCCATGGACGAGTAATTTAAGACTTAGCTAATGCGTTTGATGAAGCATAAGACAACGTCACTTCAATCGATTGTTCCAAAAGAGTTGAACGTATCAAGCAAATGAGGTTGAGTGCTTACATGACTTGTGTTAGAACAAAAGTTATCCATTTCACATTCAAGGTTTTAACTTGAAGTGATGAGAACGACGTGTATGAGGACCCCAACAACCTCCATGGACGAGTAATTAAGACTTAGTAATGCGTTTGATGAAGCATAAGAAACTTCACTTCAATCGATTGTTCCAAAAGAGTTGAACGTATCAAGCAAATGAGGTTGAGTGCTACATGACTTTGTGGTTAGAACCAAAGTTATCATTTCACATTCAAGGTTTAACTTGAAGTGATGAGAACGACGTGTATTGAGGACCCCACAACCTTCATGGACGAGTAATTAAGACTTAGTAATGCGTTTGATTAAGCATAAGAAACTTCACTTCAATCGATTTGTTCCAAAAGAGTTGAACGTATCAAGCAAATGAGGTTGAGTGCTACATGATTTGTGGTTAGAACCAAAGTTATTCATTTCACATTCAAGGTTTTAACTTGAAGTGATGAGAACGACGTGTATTGAGGACCCAACTACCTTCATGGACGCGTAATTAAGACTTAGTAATGCGTTTGATGAAGCATAAGAAACTTCACTTCAATCGATTCTGTTCCAAAAGAGTTGAACGTATCAAGCAAATGAGGTTGAGTGCTACATGACTTGTGGTTAGAACCAAAGTTATCCATTCACATTCAAGGTTTAACTTGAAGTGATGAGAACACGTGTATTGAGGAACCAACAACCTTCATGGACGCGTAATTAAGACTTAGTAATGCGTTTGATTAAGCATAAGAAACTTCACTTCAATCGATTTCTTCCAAAATAGTTGAATGTATCAAGCAAATGAGGTTGAGTTCAACATGACTTGTGGTTAGAACCTAAGTTATCCATTGCACATTCAGGTTTTAACTTGAAGTGATGAGAACACGTGTATTGAAGGACCCAACACCTTCATGGACGATTATTAAAACTTAGTAATGCGTTTGATGAAGCATAAGAAACTTCACTTCAATCGATTTATTCCAAAAAGTTTGAACGTATCTAAGCAAATGAGGTTGAGTGCTACATGACTTGTGGTTAGAACCTAAGTTATCCATTTCACATTCAAGGTTTTAACTGAAGTGATGAGAACGACGTGTAATTGAGGACCCAACAACCTTCATGGACGAGTAATTAAGACTTACTAATGCGTTTGATGAAGCATAAGAAACGTCACTTCAATCGATTGTTCCAAAAGAGTTGAACGTATCAAGCAAATGAGGTTGAGTGCTACATGACTTGTGGTTAGAACCTAAGTTATCCCATTTCACATTCAAGGTTTTAACTTGAAGTGATGAGAACGACGTGTATTGAGGACCCAACAACCTTCATGGCGAGTAATTAAGACTTACTAATGCGTTTGATGAAGCATAAGAAACGTCACTTCAATCGATTTGTTCCAAAAGAGTTGAACGTATCAAGCAAATGAGGTTGAGTGCTACATGACTTGTGGTTAGAACCTAAGTTATCCATTTCACATTCAAGGTTTTAACTTGAAGTGATGAGAACGACGTGTATTAGGACCCAACAACCTTCATGGAAGAGTAATTAAGACTTACGAATGCGTTTGATGAAGCATAAGAACGTCACTTCAATCGATTTGTTCCAAAAGAGTTGAACGTATCAAGCAAATGAGGTTGAGTGTACATGACTTGTGGTTAGAACCTAAGTTATCTATTTCACATTCAAGGTTTTAACTTGAAGTGATGAGAACGACGTGTATGAGGACCCAACAACCTTCATGGACGAGTAATTAAGACTTAGTAATGCGTTTGATGAAGCATAAGAAACTTCACTTCATCGATTTGTTCCAAAAGAGTTGAACGTATCAAGCAAATTAGGTTGAGTGTTACATGACTGTGGTTAGAACCTAAGTTATCCATTTCACATTCGAGGTTTTAACTTGAAGTGATGAGAACGACGTGTATTAAGGACCCAACAACCTTCATGGACGAGTAATTAAGACTTAGTAATGCGTTTGATGAAGCATAAGAAACTTCACTTCAATCGATTTGTTCCAAAAGAGTTGAACGTATCAAGCAAATTAGGTTGAGTGTTACATGACTTGTGGTTAGAACCTAAGTTATCCATTTCACATTCAGAGGTTTTAACTTTAAGTGATGAGAACGACGTGTAATGAGGACCCAACAACCTTCATGGACGAGTAATTAAGACTTAGTAATGCGTTTGATGAAGCATAAGAAACTTCACTTCAATCGATTTGTTCCAAAAGAGTTGAACGTATCAAGCAAATTAGGTTGAGTGTTACATGACTTGTGGTTAGAACCTAAGTTATCCATTTCACATTCGAGGTTTTAACTTGAAGTGATGAGAACGACGTGTATGAATGACCCAAGAACCTCATGGACGAGTAATTAAGACTTAGTAATGCGTTTGATGAAGCATAAGAAACTTCACTTCAATCGATTTGTTCCAAAAGAGTTGAACGTATCAAGCAAATGAGGTTGCGTGTTACATGACTTGTGGTTAGAACCTAAGTTATCAATTTCACATTCGAGGTTTTAACTTGAAGTGATAGAACGACGTGTATTGAGGACCAACAACCTCATGGACGAGTAATTAAGACTTGTAATGCGTTTGATGAAGCATAAGAAACTTCACTTCAATCGATTTGTTCCAAAAGAGTTGAACGTATCAAGCAAATTAGGTTGAGTGTTACATGACTTGTGGTTAGAAGCCTAAGTTATCAATTTCACATTCGAGGTTTTAACTTGAAGTGATGAGAACGACGTGTATTGAGAACCAACAACCTTCATGGACGAGTAATTAAGACTTAGTAAATGCGTTTGATGAAGCATAAGAAACTTCACTTCATCGATTTGTTCCAAAAGAGTTGAACGTATCAAGCAAATGAGGTTGAGTGCTACATGATTGTGGTTAGAACCTAAGTTATCCATTTCACATTCAGGTTTAACTTGAAGTGATGAGAACGACGTGTATTGAGGACCCAACACCCTTCATGGACGAGTAATTAAGACCTACTAATGCGTTTGATGAAGCATAAGAAACGTCACTTCAATCGATTTGTTCAAAAGAGTTGAACGTATCAAGCAAATTAGGTTGAGTGTTACATGACTTGTGGTTAGAACCTAAGTTATCAATTTCACATTCGAGGTTTTACTTGAAGTGATGAGAACGACGTGTAATGAGGACCCAACAACCTCCATGGACGAGTAATTAAGACTTTGTAAGGCGTTTGATGAAGCATAAGAAACTTCACTTCAATCGATTTGTTCCAAAAGAGTTGAACGTATCAAGAAAATTAGGTTGCGTGTTACATGACTTGTGGTTAGAACCTAAGTTATCAATTTCACATTCGAGGTTTTAACTTGAAGTGATGAGAACGACGTGTAATGAGGACCCAACAACCTTCATGGACGAGTAATTAAGACTTTGTAAGGCGTTTGATGAAGCATAAGAAACTTCACTCAATCGATTTGTTCCAAAAGAGTTGAACGTATCAAGAAAATTAGGTTGCGTGTTACATGACTTGTGGTTAGAACCTAAGTTATCCATTTCACATTCAAGGTTTTAACTTGAAGTGATGAGAACGACGTGTATTGAGAACCCAACAACCTTCATGGACGAGTAATTAAGACCTACTAATGCGTTTGATGAAGCATAAGAAACGTCACTTCAATCGATTTGTTCCAAAGAGTTGAACGTATCAAGCAAATTAGGTTGAGTGTTACATGACTTGTGGTTAGAACCTAAGTTATCAATTCACATTCGAGGTTTTAACTTGAAGTGATGAGAACGACGTGTATTGAGGACCCAACAACCTCCATGGACGAGTAATTAAGACTTTGTAAGGCGTTTGATGAGCATAAGAAACTTCACTTCAATCGATTTGTTCCAAAAGAGTTGAACGTATCAAGCAAATTAGGTTGAGTGGTACATGACTTGTGGTTAGAACCTAAGTTATCAATTTCACATTCGAGGTTTTAACTTGAAGTGATGAGAACGACGTGTAATGAAGACCCAACAACCTCCATGGACGAGTATTTAAGACTTTGTAAGGCGTTTGATGAAGCATAAGAAACTTCACTTCAATCGATTTGTTCCAAAAAAGTTGAACGTATCAAGAAAATTAGGTTGCGTGTTACATGATTTGTGGTTAGAACCTAAGTTATCAATTTCACATTCGAGGTTTTAACTTGAAGTGATGAGAACGACGTGTAATGAGGACCCAACAACCTCCATGGACGAGTAATTAAGACTTTGTAAGGCGTTTGATGAAGCATAAGAAACTTCACTTCAATCGATTTGTTCCAAAAGAGTTGAACGTGTCAAGAAAATTAGGTTGCGTGTTACATGACTTGTGGTTAAAAGCTAAGTTATCAATTTCACATTCGAGGTTTTAACTTGAAGTGATGAGAACGATGTGTATTGAGAACCCAACAACCTTCATGGACGAGTAATTAAGACCTACTAATGCGTTTGATGAAGCATAAGAAACGTCACTTCAATCGATTTGTTCCAAAAGAGTTGAACGTATAAAGCAAATTAGGTTGAGTGTTACATGACTTGTGGTTAGAACCTAAGTTATCAATTTCACATTCGAGGTTTTAACTTGAAGTGATGAGAATGACGTGTAATGAGGACCCAACAACCTCCATGGACGAGTAATTAAGACTTTGTAAGGCGTTTGATGAAGCATAAGAAACTTTACTTCAATCGATTTGTTCCAAAAGAGTTGAACGTATCAAGAAAATTAGGTTGCGTGTTACATGACTTGTGGTTAGAAGCTAAGTTATCAATTTCACATTTGAGGTTTTAACTTGAAGTGATGAGAACGACGTGTATTGAGAACCCAACAACCTTCATGGACGAGTAATTAAGACTTAAAAACGCGTTTGATGAAGCATAAGAAACATTACTTCAATCGATTTGTTCCAAAAGAGTTGAACGTATCAAGCAAATGAGGTTGAGTGCTACATGACTTGTGGTTAGAACCTAAGTTATCCGTTTCACATTCAAGGTTTTAACTTGAAGTGATGAGAACGACGTGTATTGAGGACCCAACAACCTTCATGGACGAGTAATTAAGACTTACTAATGCGTTTGATGAAGCATAAGAAACGTCACTTCAATCGATTTGTTTCAAAAGAGTTGAACGTATCCAGCAAATGAGGTTGAGTGCTTCATGACTTGTGGTTAGAATCTAAGTTATCCATTTCACATTCAAGGTTTTAACTTGAAGTGATGAGAATGACGTGTATTAAGGACCCAACAACCTTCATGGATGAGTAATTAAGACCTACTAATGCGTTTGATGAAGCATAAGAAACGTCACTTCAATCGATTTGTTCCAAAAGAGTTGAACGTATCAAGCAAATTAGGTTGAGTGTTACATGACTTGTGGTTAGAACCTAAGTTATCAATTTCACATTCGAGGTTTTAACTTGAAGTGATGAGAACGACGTGCAATGAGGACCCAACAACCTCCATGGACGAGTAATTAAGACTTTGTAAGGCGTTTGATGAAGCATAAGAAACTTCACTTCAATCGATTTGTTCCAAAAGAGTTGAACGTATCAAGAAAATTAGGTTGCGTGTTACATGATTTGTGGTTAGAAGCTAAGTTATCAATTTCACATTCGAGGTTTTAACTTGAAGTGATGAGAACAACGTGTATTGAGAGCCCGACAACCTTCATGGACGATTAATTAAGGCTTAGTAACACGTTTGATGAAGCATAAGAAACTTCACTTCAATCGATTTGTTCCAAAAGAGTTGAACGTATCAAGCAAATGAGGTTGAGTGCTACATGACTTGTGGTTAGAACCTAAGTTATCCATTTCACATTCAAGGTTTTAACTTGAAGTGATGAGAACGACGTGTATTGAGGACCCAACAACCTTCATGGACGAGTAATTAAGACTTACTAATGCGTTTGATGAAGCATAAGAAACGTCACTTCAATCGATTTTTTCCAAAAGAGTTGAACGCATCAAGAAAATGAGGTTGAGTGCTACATGACTTGTGTTTAGAATCTAAGTTATCCATTTCACATTCAAGGTTTTAACTTAAAGTGATGAGAACGACGTGTATTAAGGACCCAACAACCTTCATGGATGAGTAATTAAGACCTACTAATGCGTTTGATGAAGCATAAGAAACGTCACTTCAATCGATTTGTTCCAAAAGAGTTGAACGTATCAAGCAAATTAGGTTGAGTGGTAGATGACTTATGGTTAGAACCTAAGTTATCAATTTCACATTCGATGTTTTAACTTGAAGTGATGAGAACGACGTGTAATGAGGACCCAACAACCTCCATGGACGAGTATTTAAGACTTTGTAAGGCGTTTGATGAAGCATAAGAAACTTCACTTCAATCGATTTGTTCCAAAAGAGTTGAACGTATCAAGAAAATTAGGTTGCGTGTTACATGATTTGTGGTTAGAACCTAAGTTATCAATTTCACATTCGAGGTTTTAACTTGAAGTGATGAGAACGACGTGTAATGAGGACCCAACAACCTCCATGGACGAGTAATTAAGACTTTGTAAGGCGTTTGATGAAGCATAAGAAACTTCACTTCAATCGATTTGTTCCAAAAGAGTTGAACGTGTCAAGAAAATTAGGTTGCGTGTTACATGACTTGTGGTTAGAACCTAAGTTATGAATTTCACATTCGAGGTTTTAACTTAAAGTGATGAGAACGACGTGTATTGAGAACCCAACAACCTTCATGGACGAGTAATTAAGACTTAGTAATGCGTTTGATTAAGCATAAGAAACTTCACTTCAATCGATTTGTTCCAAAAGAGTTGAACATATCTAGCAAATTAGGTTTAGTGTTACATGACTTGTGGTTAGAACCAAACTTATCCATTTCACATTCGGGGTTTTAACTTGAAATGATGAGAACGACGTGTATTGAGGACCCAACAACCTTCATGGACGAGTAATTAAGACTTATTAATGCGTTTGATGAAGCATAAGAAACTTCACTTCAATCGATTTGTTCCAAAAGAGTTGAACGTGTCAAGAAAATTAGGTTGCGTGTTACATGACTTGTGGTTAGAACCTAAGTTATGAATTTCACATTCGAGGTTTTAACTTAAAGTGATGAGAACGACGTGTATTGAGAACCCAACAACCTTCATGGACGACTAATTAAGACTTATTAATGCGTTTGATGAAGCATAAGAAACTTCACTTCAATCGATTTGTTCCAAAAGAGTTGAACGTGTCAAGAAAATTAGGTTGCGTGTTACATGACTTGTTGTTAGAACCTAAGTTATGAATTTCACATTCGAGGTTTTAACTTAAAGTGATGAGAACGACGTGTATTGAGAACCCAACAACCTTCATGGACGAGTAATTTAGACTTAGTAACGCGTTTGATAAAACATAAGAAACTTCACTTCAATCGATTTGTTCCTAAAGAGTTGAACGTATCAAGCAAATGAGGTTCAGTGCTACATGACTTGTGGTTAGAATCTAAGTTATCCATTTCACATTCAAGGTTTTAACTTGAAGTGATGAAAACGACGTGTATTGAGAACCCAACAACCTTCATGGACGAGTAATTTAGACTTAGTAACGCGTTTGATAAAACATAAGAAACTTCACTTCAATCGATTGTTCCTAAAGAGTTGAACGTATCAAGCAAATGAGGTTCAGTGCTACATGACTTGTGGTTAGAATCTAAGTTATCCATTTCACATTCAAGGTTTTAACTTGAAGTGATGAAAACGACGTGTATTGAGGACCCAACAACCTTTATGGACGAGTAATTAAGACCTACTAATGCGTTTGATGAAGCATAAGAAACGTCACTTCAATCGATTTGTTCCAAAAGAGTTGAACGTATCAAACAAATGAGGTTGAGTGCTACATGACTTGTGGTTAGAACCAAAGTTATCCTTTTCACATTCAAGGTTTTAACTTGAAGTGATGAGAACAACGTGTATTGAGGACGCAACAACCATCGTGGACGAGTAATTAAAACTTAGTAATACGTTTGATGAAGCATAAGAAACTTCACTTCAATCGATTTGTTCCAAAAGAGTTGAAGGTATCAAGCAAATTAGTTGAGTGTTACATGAATTGTGGTTAGAACCTAAGTTATCCATTTCACATTATAAGTTTTAACTTGAAGTGATATTAACGACGTGTAATGAGGGCCCAACAACATTCATGGATGAGTAATTAAGACTTAGTAATGCGTTTGATGAATCATAAGAAACTTCAATTCAATCGATATGTTCCAAAAGCGTTGAAAGTATCAAGCAAATTAGGTTGAGTGTTACATTAGTTGTGGTTAGAACCTAAGTTATCCATTTAACATTCGAGGTTTTAACTTGAAGTGATGAGAACGACGTGTATTGAGGACCCAACAACCTTCATGGACGAGAAATTAAGACTTAGTAAAGCGTTTGATTAAGCATATGAAACTTCACTTCAATCGATTTGTTCCAACAGAGTCGAACGTGTCAAGCTAATGAGGTTGAATGTTACATGGCTTGTGGCTAGAACATAAGTTATCCATTTCACATTCAAGGTTTTAACTTGAAGTGATGAGAACGACGTGTATTGAGGACCCAACAACCTTCATGGACGAGTAATGAAGACTTAGTAATGCGTTTGATGAGACATAAGAAACTTCACTTCAATCGATTTGTTCCAAAAGAGTTGAAGGTATCAAGCAAATTAGGTTGAGTGTTACATGAATTGTGGTTAGAACCTAAGTTATCCATTTCACATTATAAGTTTTAACTTGAAGTGATATTAACGACGTGTAATGAGGGCCCAACAACATTCATGGATGAGTAATTAAGACTTAGTAATGCGTTTGATGAATCATAAGAAACTTCACTTCAATCGATATGTTCCAAAAGCGTTGAAAGTATCAAGCAAATTAGGTTGAGTGTTACATTAGTTGTGGTTAGAACCTAAGTTATCCATTTAACATTCGAGGTTTTAACTTGAAGTGATGAGAACGACGTGTATTGATGTAACGACCCGAGGAGGATCGTCACGTGTCATGACTTTCCTTTAAACTTATCCGTACTTTTATACCTCTGTAATCGTAGTATACTTTTTTTTTCTCAGACTTATATCATATCTCATCTTAACTTAAATTCGCTGAATAACCGCGTTTAGCTTTCACTCCTGCCGATCGCTAAACGACAAACATCTAGTTGTTCTACCGGTCAGCACGTGCATCTCACATGATTCATTAAACATCTATCGGCAGGCACACATATTTGCATCTGCCGACAGTCACGTGCAACTCGTGTGACCAATTAAAACACCGTTCAATTATACAACGGAAGCCACCTACATCTGCCGATGAGAGAACAATAGACGATGCTCTCATCTGCCGATGGCAAATACTCTATATCTGCCGATGACGTGGCATCACATCTCCCGGTAACTTAACTCACTACTCATACCGATCGCCAGATAACAGACATTGTCGTCATCTGCCGATGGCTTAAGACAACTACATCTTCCGACAGATTAACTCACCATCTGCCGATGATACGTCCCATGTCTGCCGATGAGAGAACCATAAGCGAGGCTCTCATCTGCCGATGGCAAATACCCCTTATCTGCCGGTGACGTCAGCCGGAAGACAAATACTCTTCCTCTTCCGATGACGTTCTCCGGAAGTCAAACTTACCCGACTCCCATCACAACTCTCCTGCCGATGACGTCAGCCGGAAGACAAATACTTTTCCTCTTCCGATGACGTCCTCCGGAAGTCAAACTTACCCGACTCCCATCACAACCCTCCTGCCGATGACGTCAGCCGGAAGACAAATACTTTTCCTCCATCATCCCTCGGCATCAGACATCCCTCCTTTTTTTTTAGACTTCTATCTTGATAAATGTAAACCTCATAACTTAAATCTTAATGGCCAAAACTCATCAGAATAAATCATGAACTCATTCAAACTCACACAGCGGAAGACTTAATTAAAATAGTTCATTTGATAACTATAGCTATATCTTCGGACTCTGAAATTAAGACAGGCAGTTTCTAAAATCCCAAATTGTTAAATAATCCGAACCTACTTGACTTGGCTTCTTAACAACTTCATTAAAACTTATACGAGCTTTAACCAGAATTCCCCATTCGCCATCCAGCCACAGATTTCACACTGATCACCTCCAGCAACCTAGCTTAGACATTTTCATCAACTTTGAATTCCTCACCTGATATTTCTTCACCTACATCATAAGGTGTAACTGTAAGCCTAAGGCTTAGTAAGGAATGCAAACTATTATGAGTTCATGAATGCATAACTTGGAGAAAAACATGCTCATAAGTCTTTTCTTTTCATGTACTTATCTTAATCATCATTCATAATCGTATCTCGTATTCATTGTTCATAATCATCATTCGTAGACATGCTCATATTCATCATTCCTTTCATCATTCATATTCTTCATTACATTATGTGGTTTAAGGGAGGATTTGTGCCGGTAAAGGGGGTTCGACAGTGAGTTTGATCATGGTCCCTACTGCGGGTCGTATTCATATGTCCTACTGCGGACTGTGACATACGCCGAACCACCCCCAACCCTCACTTAACCACGTTGCATAAGTTTTATCTTCTTACCTTATTCATGAGAAAACATATTTCAAAACATTTTCATATGCTTGAGAAGTAAAACATGATGCATAACATAAATGCACTTAATCATCGAACTAAGACAGGGGAGTACATGAGAATAACAGAACCATATCCATCGACATTTCATCAAACATATAGCAGACAATGTTCACTAAATCTAACTTAATCCTTTGATGTAGGGCCCTATTGGCCGGAAACTTAATACATTCACTTACCTGGATTCCTTAGCAACTTGAATCACCTTCTCTTCAACTTCTTCACCTAACACATTTCACATTACAGTAGTTAAAATAAAGTCCTAAAAGTTCTAATCGAAAGTCATCCTAGAATCTAACAGCTAAGGTTCTCTGTGCAGTCTGAAATCCAAAACCGAAACAGCTAGATATAGCTATCGATTAAACGGGGTCGGTTATATAAAAGGTCCAGAATCGATTTAAAGGTGGCATTACCAAATGAAGATAAAGAACGATAACCAACTGACTCAGCCATTGAAGAGCCCGAAAGTACAAGTTCAACTGAAAACAGAGTTCTAAATGACTACCCGGCATCTACATTGTCAAAATCTTACCTAGAATGCGGGTTATCGGAGTGGAGGTTGAAAAACCAGTTGCTGGGGAGGAAAAAGGCTCCAGAGAAGAAGGGAGTCGCCGAGAGGAAATGTCGGCTGCAGTGAGGTTTAAATGAGATTTAAGGTTTCCATTTTCTATTTATACCTAATCCTTCAATCTTTATTACAAAATTGCCACTCAACCTAGTTTTACTCAACTTGTAATGAATTTGCCTCAACGTTAAATTTAATCATAAAGGTTAAATAAAGGGTAACAATGAGAATGGTCAGAAAAATTCACCTGGCCGAAATGTCGGGTGTTACATCCACCCCTCCTTAAACAAAATTTTCGTCCTCGAAAATTGGTCAAGCAAAGAGTTTTGGATACTTGTCCAACATATCCTGCTGTAGTTCCCATGTAGCTTCTTCAATACCATGATTCTTCCACAAGACCTTAACCAACAAGATTTCCTTATTCCTTAGAGTCTTCACTGCAGAATCCAAAATTTGTACTGGTTTCTCTTCATACACCAAATTAGGTTCAATTTCGATTTCTGTTGGTTCAACAACCTGAGTCGGATCACGTATGCATTTCCTTAGCATAGACACATGAAAGACATTGTGAACCTTTTCCAAAGATGGAGGCAAAAGTAATCTATAGGCTGTGCTACCAATCTTAGCTAAGACAGGGAATGGTCCAATGAACCGTGGGTTAAGCTTTCCCTTCTTACCAAATCTTAAGACTCCTCTAAATGGTGAAATCTTCAGGAAAACTTCATCGCCAACAGGAAATTCAAGATCTCTTCTTCTTTGGTCCGCATAACTCTTCTGCCGGCTTTGTGCAGTTAACATCCTT
Source organism: Begonia masoniana (assembly GCA_022432975.1). Classification (NCBI taxonomy): domain Eukaryota; kingdom Viridiplantae; phylum Streptophyta; class Magnoliopsida; order Cucurbitales; family Begoniaceae; genus Begonia; species Begonia masoniana. The sequence continues at coordinate 19,413,850 of CM039506.1, forward strand.
TTCCTAATGACTGTAATCTTGTCTGACATCTGTTGCAAAATCTCTGGGCCCAATAACTTCGCTTCACCAACCTCATCCCAGTACAAAGGTGACCTACATTTCCTGCCATACAAAGCTTCATAGGGTGCCATACCAATGGTGGACTGGTAACTATTGTTGTAAGAAAACTCAATCAGAGGTAGGTGTCTACTCCATGTAGTCTGAAAGTCAAGCACACATGCTCTCAACATATCCTCGAGTATCTGAATGGTCCTCTCGGATTGTCCATCTGTCTGCGGGTGAAAAGCGGTGCTGAAGGATAACTTTGTGCCTAAGGTACCTTGTAAACTTTTCCAGAATCGGGAGGTGAATCTAGGGTCACGATCAGAGACTATGGATACGGGAATCCCATGCAATCTGATAATTTCTTGAACGTAAAGATTAGCAAGTTGGTCCATCGTGTAGGTTGTCTTTACAGGTAAGAAATGAGCTGACTTTGTCATCCTATCAATCACAACCCAAATACTGTCATGTCCTTTAGTTGTTTTAGGTAAGCCTACAACAAAATCCATGGCAATGTTTTCCCACTTCCATTCGGGAATAGGTAGAGGTTGAAGGGTACCTCCTGGTCGTTGGTGCTCGGCTTTAACTTGCTGGCATACCAAGCATGATTCTACGTACTTGGCGATATCCCTCTTCATATTAGGCCACCAATAAAGTAACTTCAAGTCTCGATACATCTTGGTGCTACCGGGATGTATAGAAAAGGAAGACGAGTGAGCCTCGGCCAAAATCAACTTACGTAATTCTTCATCACAAGGGACATACCATCGATTCCTAAATCTCAGGATTCCATCATTGGAAAGACTAAACTCGGAGGTGGCGTCCTTCAACTTATTCATCATACTGTTATTCTCCTCGGAATCATTCTGTTGTGACTCTTTGATCTTTTCCAAAACCGTTGGTTGAATGGTCAAATCGGTAAGTAAGGCTGACAACCCTGGAACTAGTTCCAATTCAAACTTCTGAACTTCAGTCCTCAAGGGTGCAGACAAAACTGACACTGCGGGTTGCATTGTTTTTGACATTCTGCTTAAAGCATCGGCTACAGCATTAGCCTTACCCGGGTGGTACTTGATTTCAAAGTCATAGTCCTTAACAAATTCTAACCAACGTCTTTGTCTCATGTTTAATTCCTTTTGGGTGAAAAGATACTTTAAACTCTTGTGGTCAGAAAACACATCGCACTGCTGTCCATACAAATAGTGCCTCCAAATTTTTAAAGCAAAAACAACTGCAGCTAGCTCTAAATCATGAGTGGGGTAATTCTGTTCATAACCTTTTAGCTGCCTAGAGGCATACGCCACAACTTTACCTTCTTGCATCAAAACACATCCCAAACCAATCTTGGATGCGTCACAATAAACACTAAATTTTCCTTCTTCAGTTGGGAGAGTTAATAGCGGGGCTGTCGTTAACTTCTGTTTCAATGATTGGAAGCTATCTTCACAAGCTTCGGTCCAAAAGTACTTGAGGTCCTTCTTGGTTAAATTGGTCAAAGGTTTAGCTATCATAGAGAATCCTTTAATGAACTTTCTATAGTAGCCAGCCAGACCAAGGAAACTTCGAACTTCACTGACATTCTTTGGCTGTGGCCAATCCTTAACGGCCTGAACCTTAGTTGGATCTACTGATATGCCCTCAGCAGAAATGACATGACCTAAAAAGTTGACCTTATCCAGCCAAAATTCACATTTGGACAATTTGGCATAAAGCTGCTGCTGTTTTAAGGTTGATAATACTATTCTCAAATGTTCTGCATGGTCGGTTTCAGTCTGTGAGTATACTAAAATGTCATCTATAAACACAATCACAAACTTATCCAGGTATTCACGAAATACTCGGTTCATCAAGTCCATGAAAGCGGCAGGCGCATTAGTCAGTCCAAATGACATCACAAGAAATTCATAATGTCCGTAGCGGGTTCTGAAGGCTGTCTTTGGTATATCTCCTTCCTTAACCTTCAGTTGGTAATAACCCGAACGTAAGTCAATCTTTGAGAATACCTTAGCTCCTTGTAGTTGGTCAAACAGGTCATCTATCCGGGGTAAAGGATATTTATTCTTGACTGTCAACTTATTCAGTTCTCTGTAGTCTATACACATTCTAAGAGAACCATCTTTCTTTTTAACGAAAAGGACAGGTGCACCCCAGGGAGAACTACTAGAACGTATAAATCCCTTGTCAACTAATTCCTGTAGTTGGACCTTTAATTCTTTTAACTCAACAGGTGCCATTCGGTAAGGATTCTTAGATACAGGTAATGCCTCGGGGTATGTATCAATCACAAATTCTACCTCTCTATCGGGTGGTAGTCCCGGTAAGTCGTCCAAGAATGCTTCAGGAAACTCTCGTACGGTAGGAATACCTTGTAATTCCACTTTATTCTTTACTCGGACATCCATTATGTTAGCTAGGTAACTCAAGCAACCACTCTTCAGTAACCGTTGAGTCACTAGTGAGGATATGATTGGTATCTTACTCATCTTTGGAATAGCTTGGAAGGTATACCGATCTCCATTTGGGGGTCGGAAATCAACTAGGCCAGACCTACAACTAATCGTGGCATAATGCCTAAATAACCAATCCATTCCTAAAATAATCTCATATCCTTTCATGTCAATCATAATCAGTTCTACATATAGCTCCTTATCTCCTAAGGACAAAACATCACCCTTCAACATTTGCTCAGAATGTAAAGACTTCCCTGATGGTAACATAACTCTATACGGTTTATCAACTGGCGAAAGTTCTAACTTATGTTTACACACAAACAGGGTTGCTATGAATGAGTGTGTGGCTCCCGTATCAATAAGTGTATAAGCAGAAAAACCACAAACCATAATGGTACCTGATATGACCGTGTGTGGTTCAACATCATCATCCTCCATCATAGCATAGACTCTTGGTGCAACTCTGATTCGATTCGGGTCTGATGGCATCGGGCAGTCTCTGGCTATGTGTCCAACCTTGTCGCATCTATAGCAACGGCCAGAGTGCAGCTTGCACTCACCATGGTGATTCTTCTGGCAGTTGGAGCATAGAGGGGCTAATGGTCGTTTTCCTTTTCCTTGATCATCGTTTGGATTGAAGGGTCTCTTAACACCTTGCTGTTGTTGTTGCTGGTTTCTGTTCTGCTGGGGTTGCCATCCCTTGTTCTGCCGTGGTGGTGGTTGAGTCTCCTTAGTGAACTTCCTTGGCTGTTCACGCTGTGCATAAGCTGTCATCTCAGCCTCCTCCAATTCCAGGGCCTTAGCCGTCACTTCGCCATAAGGTATATTGTGTATCCCAGAAGTCTTTACCTTCACATACAAACTCGGCTTCAGTCCTTGAACAAATTGGTAAATCTTGTCTTCATCATTCTCAACCAGTCGGGGAGCAAACCGTGACAAGGCATCGAATTTGCATATATAATCCGTCACAGAGCCAGTTTGCCGCAGGTTCATAAATTCTTTCTTCTTGCTGGCCTGAACGGTCCTATTGAAGTACTTGTCAAAGAAGGCAGTCTTAAACATATCCCAAGTCATAGTCTCTGCATTAACAGTGCTCTGAAGAGAATCCCACCAATGCCTTGCATTCAGCTCCAAATGATAGACAGCATAGGTGACTCTATCTCCTTCATCAACTTTCGCATACTTAAACATGTCCTCTACTTTTCGGATCCATTCCTCAGCATAAATGGGGTCAGAAACTTGGCCATTGAATGTCGGGGGTCTGAGCCTGTGGAAGCGCTCACCCCCATGATCATGAGTTACATTAGAGCTGGAGTTCCCAAGCTCTTCTCTAGTAATCACTAGTTGCTCTATTTGTCGTGATTGGCGATTAACTAATTCTATTAGCTGAGCAACGGTGGTACTATCCACGTTGTCTTCCCTCTGTTGACCTCTTACCATCTTGAGATTCCTAAGCAATAATAGAAACACATCTTAACATAATGACATCACTAGAATCGTAAACACTTACAGTTGTTGGAGAGTACTCAGGTGGCAATCTGTGCTGGAAGGCAGTCTACAGAACCGATTTTAGAACCTGGTTTAGCTCTGATACCATAATTGTAACGACCCGAGTAGGATCGTCACGTGTCATGACTTTCCTTTAAACTTATCCGTACTTTTATACCTCTGTAATCGTAGTATACTTTTTTTTTCTCAGACTTATATCATATCTCATCTTAACTTAAATTCGCTGAATAACCGCGTTTAGCTTTCACTCCTGCCGATCGCTAAACGACAAACATCTAGTTGTTCTACCGGTCAGCACGTGCATCTCACATGATTCATTAAACATCTATCGGCAGGCACACATATTTGCATCTGCCGACAGTCACGTGCAACTCGTGTGACCAATTAAAACACCGTTCAATTATACAACGGAAGCCACCTACATCTGCCGATGAGAGAACAATAGACGATGCTCTCATCTGCCGATGGCAAATACTCTATATCTGCCGATGACGTGGCATCACATCTCCCGGTAACTTAACTCACTACTCATACCGATCGCCAGATAACAGACATTGTCGTCATCTGCCGATGGCTTAAGACAACTACATCTTCCGACAGATTAACTCACCATCTGCCGATGATACGTCCCATGTCTGCCGATGAGAGAACCATAAGCGAGGCTCTCATCTGCCGATGGCAAATACCCCTTATCTGCCGGTGACGTCAGCCGGAAGACAAATACTCTTCCTCTTCCGATGACGTTCTCCGGAAGTCAAACTTACCCGACTCCCATCACAACTCTCCTGCCGATGACGTCAGCCGGAAGACAAATACTTTTCCTCTTCCGATGACGTCCTCCGGAAGTCAAACTTACCCGACTCCCATCACAACCCTCCTGCCGATGACGTCAGCCGGAAGACAAATACTTTTCCTCCATCATCCCTCGGCATCAGACATCCCCCCTTTTTTTTTAGACTTCTATCTTGATAAATGTAAACCTCATAACTTAAATCTTAATGGCCAAAACTCATCAGAATAAATCATGAACTCATTCAAACTCACACAGCGGAAGACTTAATTAAAATAGTTCATTTGATAACTATAGCTATATCTTCGGACTCTGAAATTAAGACAGGCAGTTTCTAAAATCCCAAATTGTTAAATAATCCGAACCTACTTGACTTGGCTTCTTAACAACTTCATTAAAACTTATACGAGCTTTAACCAGAATTCCCCATTCGCCATCCAGCCACAGATTTCACACTGATCACCTCCAGCAACCTAGCTTAGACATTTTCATCAACTTTGAATTCCTCACCTGATATTTCTTCACCTACATCATAAGGTGTAACTGTAAGCCTAAGGCTTAGTAAGGAATGCAAACTATTATGAGTTCATGAATGCATAACTTGGAGAAAAACATGCTCATAAGTCTTTTCTTTTCATGTACTTATCTTAATCATCATTCATAATCGTATCTCGTATTCATTGTTCATAATCATCATTCGTAGACATGCTCATATTCATCATTCCTTTCATCATTCATATTCTTCATTACATTATGTGGTTTAAGGGAGGATTTGTGCCGGTAAAGGGGGTTCGACAGTGAGTTTGATCATGGTCCCTACTGCGGGTCGTATTCATATGTCCTACTGCGGACTGTGACATACGCCGAACCACCCCCAACCCTCACTTAACCACGTTGCATAAGTTTTATCTTCTTACCTTATTCATGAGAAAACATATTTCAAAACATTTTCATATGCTTGAGAAGTAAAACATGATGCATAACATAAATGCACTTAATCATCGAACTAAGACAGGGGAGTACATGAGAATAACAGAACCATATCCATCGACATTTCATCAAACATATAGCAGACAATGTTCACTAAATCTAACTTAATCCTTTGATGTAGGGCCCTATTGGCCGGAAACTTAATACATTCACTTACCTGGATTCCTTAGCAACTTGAATCACCTTCTCTTCAACTTCTTCACCTAACACATTTCACATTACAGTAGTTAAAATAAAGTCCTAAAAGTTCTAATCGAAAGTCATCCTAGAATCTAACAGCTAAGGTTCTCTGTGCAGTCTGAAATCCAAAACCGAAACAGCTAGATATAGCTATCGATTAAACGGGGTCGGTTATATAAAAGGTCCAGAATCGATTTAAAGGTGGCATTACCAAATGAAGATAAAGAACGATAACAACTGACTCAGCCATTGAAGAGCCCGAAAGTACAAGTTCAACTGAAAACAGAGTTCTAAGTGACTACCCGGCATCTACATTGTCAAAATCTTACCTAGAATGCGGGTTATCGGAGTGGAGGTTGAAAAACCAGTTGCTGGGGAGGAAAAAGGCTCCAGAGAAGAAGGGAGTCGCCGAGAGGAAATGTCGGCTGCAGTGAGGTTTAAATGAGATTTAAGGTTTCCATTTTCTATTTATACCTAATCCTTCAATCTTTATTACAAAATTGCCACTCAACCTAGTTTTACTCAACTTGTAATGAATTTGCCTCAACGTTAAATTTAATCATAAAGGTTAAATAAAGGGTAACAATGAGAATGGTCAGAAAAATTCACCTGGCCGAAATGTCGGGTGTTACAATTGAGGACCCAACAACCTTCATGGACGAGAAATTAAGACTTAGTAAAGCGTTTGATTAAGCATATGAAACTTCACTTCAATCGATTTGTTCCAACAGAGTCGAACGTGTCAAGCTAATGAGGTTGAATGTTACATGACTTGTGGCTAGAACATAAGTTATCCATTTCACATTCAAGGTTTTAACTTGAAGTGATGAGAACGACGTGTATTGAGGACCCAACAACCTTCATGGACGAGTAATGAAGACTTAGTAATGCGTTTGATGAGACATAAGAAACTTCACTTCAATCGATTTGTTCCAAAAGAGTTGAAGGTATCAAGCAAATTAGGTTGAGTGTTACATGAATTGTGGTTAGAACCTAAGTTATCCATTTCACATTATAAGTTTTAACTTGAAGTGATATTAACGACGTGTAATGAGGGCCCAACAACATTCATGGATGAGTAATTAAGACTTAGTAATGCGTTTGATGAATCATAAGAAACTTCACTTCAATCGATATGTTTCAAAAGTGTTGAAAGTATCAAGCAAATTAGGTTGAGTGTTACATTAGTTGTGGTTAGAACCTAAGTTATCCATTTAACATTCGAGGTTTTAACTTGAAGTGATGAGAACGACGTGTATTGAGGACCCAACAACCTTCATGGACGAGAAATTAAGACTTAGTAAAGCGTTTGATTAAGCATATGAAACTTCACTTCAATCGATTTGTTCCAACAGAGTCGAACGTGTCAAGCTAATGAGGTGGAATGTTACATGACTTGTGGCTAGAACATAAGTTATCCATTTCACATTCAAGATTTTAACTTGAAGTGATGAGAACGACGTGTATTGAGGACCCAACAACCTTCATGGACGAGTACTGAAGACTTAGTAATGCGTTTGATGAGGCATAAGAAACTTCACTTCAATCGATTTGTTCCAAAAGAGTTGAACGTATCAAGCAAATGAGGTTGAGTGCTACATTACTTGTGGTTAGAACCTAAGTTATCCATTTCACATTCAAGGTTTTAACTTGAAGTGATGAGAACGACGTGTATTGAGGACCCAACAACCTTCATGGACGAGTAATTAAAACTCAGCAATGCGTTTGATGAAGCATATGAAACTTCACTTCAATCGATTTGTTCCAAAATTAGTTGAACGTATCAAGCAAATGAGGTTGAGTGCTACATGACTTGTGGTTAGAACCAAAGTTATCCATTTCACATTCAAGGTTTTAACTTAAAGTGATGAGAACGACGTGTATTAAAGACCCAACAACCTTCGTGGACGAGTATCTAAGACTTAGTAATGCGTTTGATTAAACATAAGAAACTTCACTTCAATCGATTTGTTCCAAAAGAGTTGAACGTATCAAGCAAATGAGGTTGAGTGCTACATGACTTGTGGTTAGAACCAAAGTTATCCATTTCACATTCAAGGTTTTAACTTAAAGTGATGAGAACGACGTGTATTAAAGACCCAACAACCTTCATAGACGAGTATCTGTAACACCCGGTTTTCGGGATTTAAATTATATTCCAATATAAACGGCAATTTTGTAAATATGTCGAATTATGTCCGTTTCGCGAACGGAAGGTTTTAACGGAGCCGTAACGATTAATTGGAATTTATGGAAAAGTATGAGAATTTTGGAGAATCGAATCGTTAGTCAAATAACGAGACATATGGAAGGAGAAATTGAAATCAAATTGAAGGACGATTTGGTAATTTTCAAACCAAGATTTTTATAAAAATCAATTCTCTTTTTCACTTTCCCCTCACTCACGTTAACCTCCTTCTCTCTCAACCCTCTCTCTCCTTTGGCGCGACTTTTCTCCCCTCCTCCGGCGATTCTTCATTCCGGCGACGATTTGCCTTCTTCCGGTGACTCGAATCTTCTCGTTTCTTCATCGCCTTTGCTCTCTAGGTAAGGCTCTACACTTTTGGAGTGTTAAATATCGATTTCTAAGGTTTAAAACAATTAGGGTTTGTTAGGGTTTTCGTCGAAAACGTGAATCGGTGTTTGAAATTTATAGGTTGAGCTTATTTATGCCTCTAATAGACGTAATGGTTATTATTGGAGCTTAGTTTGTTGGTTTGTTGAGGTGTATTGGAGATTTGGATAAATTGGAGCTTAAAAACCTTCATTAATGGAATATTCGAAATCTCGAGCGCAAATTGCTCGACGAAATGCCTCAATGAACTAAAATAGAGTTTAAGAAAGTTTTCTATAGTTAGGAGTTAAGAATTTTTGAGTTTGATGAGTTAGGCTCGATTTAATAAGTATATTGTGAAATGTTATAGGTGAACAAGCGTTTGTGGACGAAGCTCGGCATGCAACGGACGTGAGGTAAGTCTCTGTGACTTGTTTGGCCATTTAGGCCTACACCGTACGAATAGAGTCGATCGAGGATATTGGAGATGTTTGCGTGTTTCGGGTGATTAGGACGGGTAATTAGACTACTTTAAGTTATAGAAAGTTTAGTTTTGATGGTTGTTAAATGCTTTATTTTCATTATTCGTTATCGTCATTGCATAGAGCACGTTCATGCATTTGTTTTCCAAGCACGCATGCAAAATGAATTTCAAAGCGTTTTACACAGAGAAAAAGGTAAATAAAGTACGTAATTGAACAACAGAGATAGTCACGCCGGGTGCGGTGGTTCAGGCATGGCTGTCGAAGGAAGCATGCTTTCCCCCCGTGTTAGATCCGAGGGGCTATCCAAACGCGGGATGTGCCGCTCCTATCTAACGAGAGTGAAGCCCCGGGTGACACATAGACACAGAAACAAAGAAACAAAGAAATGAAATGAATGCAGAGTTTCAAAAGAACATAGCATAGCATAGCATACATTTGCATTCACTTAGATTTACTGAGCCTCTAGCTCACGTGTTTAATTCTATGGTGTAGGAGACATTGAGACAGGTGAGGAAGACGTCCCTCCGCCTGAAGTATGAGCAGATTGAAGGAGGAGGCCCGTGGGAGTGCGCTGGCAGTCAGAGCGTTATTTTGACCTGTGGGGACGTACATAGGTATTTTGGGTTAGACATGATAGAAATTGTTAGAATATTATAGGATGTTGGAATCTGGTTAAGTAGTATAAAATATTTTGTGAATTGGATGTATTTTGTAAATGTTTTACCGATTTCAAAAACAGGAGGATATGTTACACTTTTAAACGGAACCACGCGGTTTGTTTTCATGAAATATGGTTATGTTTTTAAACGTGTTATGAGTCGGTGAATAGGTCTTTAATAGCGTGTGTAACGTATGCGAGAGACGGGGTTATTGCATAGAAGTGTGATTTGTGAAACTTTAATGGTATGTGATGAAGAAAGATGAAGGAAATGTGAATGTTGAAAAGTGTTTGAGTGTTGTGTGAGAAATTGGTGATCAGGGCATGAAGAGAAAGAAGAGGAAAAGAAAGAAATGTGAAGGGCGACGGGTCGTAGAAAGAGAGGAGTTGGAACGCAGAACTCTCTGGTTTTCCAGAGGGTTTGGCGACTGTGCACGGATAGAGAGGCGCTCGGTCGGTTTAAAGGTCGGATTTCACGTTCTGGAAACAGAACGTGAACCGACCGAACGCAAGTCTTCATGCGTTCGGTCGTTTGTATGAGGGGCGCCCGAACGCAAGTCTTCATGCGTTCGGTCGCGTGTGTGAGGGGCGCCCGAACGCAAGTCTTCATGCGTTCGGTCGCCTATGCTTTTTAGGCAGAATTGCCTTTCCTGCCTTGTTTCTATTGGCCGATTTGTTTAATGAGTTAAATTTGATTTAAACCTTTTTAATTAATTGTTTTAAGTTATTTAATTAATTCTTTAGGATTTGTTTTCAATGGTTTTCCAAATGACGTTAACGAAATCGTTTTCGATCGAAATTCCGTTTAATTGTACGAAGTATGTTTAAGTTTATTAGAATAAAAAAAAAAATATATACGGAAAAATTAGGGTACGGGATTGGGTCGTCACAGTATCTAAGACTTAGTAATGCGTTTGATGAAGCATAAGAAACTTCACTTCAATCGATTTGTTCCAAAAAAGTTGAACGTATCAAGCAAATGAGGTTCAGTTCTACATGACTTGTGGTTAGAACTAAAGTTATCTATTTCACATTCAATGTTTTAACATGAGGTGATGAGAATGACGTGTATTGAGAACCCAAAAACCTTCAAGTACGAGTAATTGAAACTTAGTAATGCGTTTGATGAAGCATAAAAAATTTCACTTCAATCGATTTGTTCCAAAAGAGTTGAACGTATCAAGCAAATGAGGTTGAGTGCTACATGAATTGTGGTTAGAACCAAAGTTATCCATTTCACATTCAAGGTTTTAACTTGAAGTGATGGGAACGACGTGTATTGAGGACTCAACAACCTTCATGGACGAGTAATAAAGAATTAGTAATGCGTTTCATGAAGCATAAGAAACTTCACTTCAATCGATTTGTTCCAAAAGAGTTGAACGTATTAAGCAAATGAGGTTGAGTGCTACATGACTTGTTGTTAGAACAAAAGTTCTCCATTTCACATTCAAGGTTTTAACTTGAAGTGATGAGAACAACGTGTATTGAGGAACAACAACCTTCATGGACGAGTAGCTAAGACTTAGTAATGCGTTTGATTAAGCATAAGAAATTTCACTTCAATCGATCTGTTCCAAAAGAGTTGAACGTATCAAGCAAATGAGGTTGAGTGCAACATGACTTGTTGTTAAAACCAAAGTTATCCATTTCACATTCAAGGTTTTAACTTGAAGTGTTGGGAATGACGTGTATTGAGGACCAAACAACCTTCTTGGACGAGTAATGAAGAATTAGTAATGCTTTTGATTAAGCATAAGAAACTTCACTCAAATGAGGTTGAGTGCTACATAACTTGTGTTTAGAACCAAAGTTATCCATTTCACATTCAAGGTTTTAACTTGAAGTATTGGGAACGACATGTATTGAGGACCCAACAACCTTCATGGATGAGTAATTAAGAATTAGTAATGCTTTTGATTAAGCATAAGAAACTTCACTTCAATCGATTTGTTCCTAAAGAGTTGAACGTTTCAAGCAAATGAGGTTGAGTGTTACATGACTTGTGGTTAGAACCTAAGTTATCCATTGCACATTCAAGGTTTTAACTTGAAGTGATGAGAACGACGTGTATTGAAGACCCAACAACCTTCATGGACGCGTATCTAAGATTTAGTAATGCGTTTAATTAAGCATAAGAAACTTCACTTCAATCGATTTGTTCCAAAAGAGTTGAACGTATCAAGCAAATGAGGTTGAGTGCTACATGACTTGTGGTTAGAACCAAAGTTATCCATTTCACATTCAAGGTTTTAACTTGAAGTGATGAGAACAACGTGTATTGAGGACCCAACTACCCTCATGGACGCCTAATTAAGACTTAGTAATGCGTTTGATGAAGCATAAGAAACTTCACTTCAATCGATTTGTTCCAAAAGTGTTGAACGTATCAAGTAAATGAGGTTGAGTGCTACATGACATGTGGTTAGAACCAAAGTTATCCATTTCAGATTTAAGGTTTTAACTTGAAGTGATGAGAACAACGTGTAATGAGGAACAACAACCTTCATGGACGCGTAATTAAGACTTAGTAATGCGTTTGATTAAGCATAAGAAACCTCACTTCAATCGATTTGTACCAAAAGAGTTGAACGTATCAAGCAAATAAGGTTAAGTGCTACATGACTTGTGGTTAGAACCAAAGTTATCCATTTCACATTCAAGGTTTTATCTTGAAGTGATGAGAACGACGTGTATTGAGGACCCAACAACCTTCATGGAAGAGTAATTAAGACTTAGTAATGCGTTTGATGAAGCATAAGAAACTTCACTTCAATCGATTTGTTCCAAAAGAGTTGAACGTATTAAGCAAATGAGGTTGAGTGCTACATGACTTGTTGTTAGAACAAAGTTCTCCATTCACATTCAAGGTTTTAACTTGAAGTGATGAGAACACGTGTATTGAGGAACCCAACAACCTTCATGGACGCGTAATAAGACTTAGTAATGCGTTTGATTAAGCATAAGAAACTCACTTCAATCGATTTGTTCCAAAAGAGTTGAACGTATCAAGCAAATGAGGTGAGTGCTACATGACTTGTGGTTAGAACCAAAGTTATCCATTTCCATTCAAGGTTTAACTTGAAGTGATGAGACGACGTGTATGAGGACCCAACTACCTTCATGGAAGAGTAATTAAGATTAGTAATGCGTTTGATGAAGCATAAGAAACTTCACTTCAATCGATTTGTTCCAAAGAGTTGAACGTATCAAGTCAAATGAGGTTGAGTGCTACATGACTTGTGGTTAGAACCAAAGTTATCCATTTCACATTCAAGGTTTTAACTTGAAGTGATGAGAACAACGTGTATTGAGGACCCAACAACCTTCTTGGACGAGTAATGAAGAATTAGTAATGCTTTTGATTAAGCATAAGAAACTTCACTGGAATCGATTTGTTCCGAAAGAGTTGAACGTATCAAGCAAATGAGGTTGAGTGCTACATAACTTGTGTTTAGAACCAAAGTTTTCCATTTCACATTCAAGGTTTTAACTTGAAGTATTGGGAATGACATGTATTGAGGACCCAACAATCTTCATGGATGAGTAATTAGAATTAGTTAATGCTTTTGATTAAGATAAGAAACTTCACTTCAATCGATTTGTTCCTAAAGAGTTGAACGTATCAAGCAAATGAGGTTGAGTGTTACATGACTTGTGGTTAGAACCTAAGTTATCCATTGCACATTCATGGTTTTAACTTGAAGTGATGAGAACGACGTGTATTGAAGACCCAACAACCTTCATGGACGCGTATCTAAGATTTAGTAATGCGTTTAATTAAGCATAAGAAACTTTTACTTCAATCGATTTGTTCCAAAAGAGTTGAACGTATCAAGCAATGAGGTGAGTGCTACATGAATGTGGTTAGAACCAAAGTTATCCATTCAGATTTAAGGTTTTAACTTGAAGTGATGGAACAACGTTGATTGAGGAACAACAACCTTCATGGACGCATAATTAAGACTTAGTAATGCGTTTGATTAAGCATAAGAAACCTCACTTCAAGGTTTTAACTTGAAGTGATGAGAACAACGTGTATTGGGGACCCAACTACCCTCATGGACGCATAATTAAGACTTAGTAATGCGTTTGATGAAGCATAAGAAACTTCACTTCAATCGATTTGTTCCAAAAGAGTTGAACGTATCAAGCAAAAAAAAAAAAACAAAAAAAAAAATTTTTGACGTTGAGTGTACATGATTGTGTTAGAACCAAAGTTATCCATTCAGATTTAAGGTTTAACTTGAAGTGATGAGAACAACGTGTATTGAGGACCAACAACCTTCATGGACGCATAATTAAGACTTAGTAATGCGTTTGATGAAGCATAAGAAACCTCACTTCAATCGATTTGTTCCAAAAGAGTTGAACGGATCAAGCAAATGAGGTTAGTGCTACATGACTTGTTGTTAGAACCAAAGTTATCCATTTCACATTCAAGGTTTTAACTTGAAGTGATGAGAACGACGTGTATTGAGGACCCAGACTACATGCATGAAGAGTAATAAAGACTTAGTAATGCATTTGATGAAGCATAAGAAACTTCACTTCAATCGATTGTAATCCAAAAGAGTTGAACGTATCAAGCAAATGAGGTTGAGTGCTACCAGGACTTGTTGTTGGAACAAAAGTTATCGATTTCACATTTAAGGTTTTAACTTGAAGTGATGAGAATACGTGTATTGAGGACCAACAACCTTCAAGGACGAGTAATTAAGACTTAGTAATGCGTTGATGAAGCATAAGAAACATTACTTCAATCGATTTGTTCCAAAAGAGTTAAACGTATTAAGCAAATGAGGTTGAGTGCTACATGACTTGTTGTTAGAACCAAAGTTATACATTTCACATTCAAGGTTTTAACTTGAATGTGATGAGAACGACGTGTATTGAGGACCCAACAACCTTCATGGGCGAGTAATTAAGAATTAGTAATGCTTTTGATTAAGCAAAAGAAACTTCACATCAATCGATTTGTTCCAAAAGAGTTGAACGTATCAAGCAAATGAGGTTGAGTGCTACATGACTTGTTGTTAGAACCAAAGTTATCCATTTCACATTCAAGGTTTTAATTGAAGTTATGAGAACGACGTGTATTGAGGACCCAACTAACCTTCATGGACGCAGTAATTAAGACTTAGTAATGCGTTTGATGAAGCATAAGAAACTTCACTTCAATCGATCTGTTCCAAAAGAGTTGAACGTATCAAGCAAATGAGGTTGAGTGCTACACTGACTTTGTGTTGGAACCAAAGTTATCCATTTCACATTCAAGGTTTTAACTTGAAGTGATGAGAACGACGTGTATTGAGGACCCAACAACATTCATGGACGCGTAATTAAGACTTAGTAATGCGTTGAATTAAGCAAAAGAAACTTCACATCAATCGATTTGTTCCAAAAGAGTTGAACGTATCAAGCAAATGAGGTTGAGTGCTACATGACTTGTTGTTAGAACCAAAGTTATCCATTTCACATTCAAGGTTTTAATTTGAAGTTATGAGAACGACGTGTATTGAGGACCCAACTACATTCATGGACGCATAATTAAGACTTAGTAATGCGTTTGATGAAGCATAAGAAACTTCACTTCAATCGATCTGTTCCAAAAGAGTTGAACGTATCAAGCAAATGAGGTTGAGTGCTACACGACTTTTGGTTGGAACCAAAGTTATCCATTCCACATTCAAGGTTTTAACTTGAAGTGATGAGAACAACGTGTATTGAGGAACAACAACATTCATGGACGCGTAATTAAGACTTAGTAATGCGTTTAATTAAGCATAAGAAACTTCACTTCAATCGATTTCTTCCAAAAGAGTTGAATGTATCAAGCAAATGAGGTTGAGTGCTACATGACTTGTGGTTTGAACCTAAGTTATCCATTGCACATTCAAGGTTTTAACTTGAAATGATGAGAAACACGTGTATTGAAGACCCAACAACTTTCATGGACGATTATCTATAACTTAGTAATGCTTTTGATTAAGCATAAGAAACTTCACTTTAATCTATTTGTTCCAAAAGAGTTGAACGTATCTAGCAAATGAGGTTGAGTGCTACATGACTTGTGGTTAGAACCAAAGTTATCCAATTCACATTCAAGGTTTTAGCTTGAAGTGATTAGATCAACGTGTAATGAGGACCCAGCAACCTTCATGGACGAGTAATTAAGACTTACCAACGCATATGATGAAGCATAAGAAACGTCACTTCAATCGATCTGTTCCAAAAGAGTTGAACGTATCAAGCAAATGAGGTTGAGTGCTACATGACTTGTGGTTAGAACCTAAGTTATCCATTTCACATTTAAGGTTTTAACTTGAAGTGATGAGAACGACGTGTATTGAGGACCCAACAACCTTCCTGTACAAGTAATTAAGACTTAGTAACGCGTTTGATGAAGCATAAGAAACTTCACTTCAATCGATTTGTTCCAAAAGAGTTGAACGTATCAAGCAAATGAGGTTGAGTGCTACATGACTTGTGGTTAGAACCTAAGTTATCCATTTCACATTCAAGGTTTTAACTTGAAGTGATGAGAACGACATGTATTAAGGACCCAACAAACTTCATGGACGAGTAATTAAGACTTACTAATGCGTTTGATGAAGCATAAGAAACGTCACTTCAATCGATCTGTTCCAAAAGAGTTGAACGTATCAAGCAAATGAGGTTGAGTGCTACATGACTTGTGGTTAGAACCTAAGTTATCCATTTCACATTTAAGGTTTTAACTTGAAGTGATGAGAACGACGTGTATTGAGGACCCAACAATCTTCTTGTACGACTAATTAGGACTTAGTAACGCATTTAATGAAGCATAAGAAACTTCACTTCAATCGATTTGTTCCAAAAGAGTTGAAGGTATCAAGCAAATTAGGTTGAGTGTTACATGACTTATGGTTAGAACCTAAGTTATCAATTTCACATTCGAGGTTTTAACTTGAAGTGATTAGAACGACGTGTATTGAGGACCCAACAACTTTCATGGACGAGTAATTAAGACTTAGTAATGCGTTTGATGAAGCATAAGAAACTTCACTTCAATCGATTTGTTCCAAAAGAGTTAAACGTATCAAGCAAATTAGGTTGAGTGTTACAGGACTTGTGGTTAGAACCTAAGTTATCCATTTCACATTCGAGGTTTTAACTTGAAGTGATGAGAACGACGTGTATTGATGACCCAACAACCTTCATGGATGAGTAATTAAGACTTAGTAATGTGTTTGATTAAGCATATGAAACTTCACTTCAATCGATTTGTTCCAACAGAGTTGAACGTATCAAGCTAATGAGGTTGAGTGTTACATGACTTGTGGCTACAACATAAGTTATCCATTTCACATTCAAGTTTTTAACTTGAAGTGATGAGAACGACGTGTATTGAGTACGCAACAACCGTCATAGACGAGTAATTAAAACTTAATAATGTGTTTGATGAAGCATAAGAAAATTCACTTCATTCGATTTGTTCCAAAAGAGTTGAACGTATCAAGCAAATGAGGTTGAGTGCTAAATGAATTGTGGTTAGAACCTAAGTTATCCATTTCACATTCAAGGTTTTAACATGAAGTGATGAGAACGACGTGGATTGAGGACCCAACAGCCTTCATTAACGAGTAATTAAGACTTAGTAACACGTTTTAAGATGCATAAGAAACTTCACCTTAATCGATTTGTTCCAAAAGAGTTGATGTAATATCCGGCTTGTACGGATCTTTGGATATATTATGTTATATTATCATTTCCTTATTTAATGGCATTTTTGGTAAATATGTCAAATCAGGTCCGATTCACAAAAAGAAAGCGTCATTACGATTCTAACGAATAATAAGAATTTTAAGGAAATTACGGGAATTTTTGGAGATCAAACACTACATTCCGAGTAAATACACTTTTCGTAATGTAAAAGACGTTCTCGTAAAAATAGCGAACGAGGTCCAAATTGCGAACGGACAGTTTTAATAAATCCCTGGCAATGAATAGAAGTTATTGGCAAAATATGGAACTTTCGAGAATCTGAATAGTTGGACGATTAACGAAACGAACAACGAAACGAATAGAATTAAGTGAGAAGGGCAAAATGGTAATTTTCAAATCAATTTTTATTTAAACATCACAAATCTCTCTTTTCCTCACTTCCTTTCTTCTCTTCTCTGGATCGCACGAACAGAGAGTGTTTTTCTCTCTCGGCCGCCGACGCCGATCTTCAATCCAAGCTCCGTCCGACCTCCGTTCCTCCTCCGTCCTTCACGGTTTCTTCTCCTCTCGCAACCCTCGGTATGTAGCTTCGGCCTCTAAGCGTTTATTTCGAGTTTTCGGTTCGATTTAGGGTTAGGGTTGCAATTAGGGTTTCGACGAAAAACGCGATTTAGGTCTCGTAATTAATAGGTTAGCCATGATTAAGCATGTATCGAACGTATTGGACGTTATTGGACGAAGATAAACCAATTTGTGAAAAAGTATAAATTATAGAATTTTCAGGTTTTCGGAAATAACTCGTAATATAGATTTCCAGATTTATCAAGCGTTATGTCGTTGTTTAAAAGCTTCGATTTGTTAGATTAAGGACTTTATTAGTTTGGACATTTAATCGTTTAAATTGGTTTTAACGACAAATATCGTGTTTTGTCTCAGACACGACTCCCGTGGACGAAGTTTGAGATCCAGCGCGCTCAAGGTAAGTTCTCGTGACTTACTCTGGCCGATTGGCCTACACCGTAATTCGATGTCGCGTCGAGGATCTCAATGGATTGTTTATTTTAAATTGCTTTGATGGGTAGTTAGGTTTAGTCTTTTACAGGTTATAGGTTACGCTTTTGTAGTCTTTGATGGTATATATGTTGATTGTTTACTTTGCGTCTATATTGAACTGTTCATGCATCATGGTTTTAAAAACGACATGAAAATGAATTTATGCACGGATTTCATGAAAAGAACATGCATCGTAAAGGCAAGTAAAGTATCACTGTAAACAACCATGGCATGGGGTTGTCGGGGATGAGGTTAAGACCTGGCGTTCTGTGGTGAGCGGGTTTCCCTCCCTTCAGATGGTGTGGGCTGTCTAACCGCTGGACGTGCCCTATCTATCTGTCGAGCGTTTCCGATAACCATAGACTGACACGTACTGATATATGAACTGACATGGACTGTTTTCATAGCATTGAGCATGCATGATCACGCATTTGCATTTACGTAGAACTTACTGAGATTTTTATCTCATAGCGTGTATTATGGTGTAGGTGACGTTTTAGGTGATATCGAGCCAGGTGAGGATGAGATCCCTCCACCTGAGGCATGACACGGTTGACGGAGGATGGCCTGGGGTGGCGTGCTGTACAGTCGATGCGTTACCGACCCGTGGGGGAAGTAAATATGTGTTTTGAGGGTTATGGGACGTTATGGGCTGATGGGGGATATGTTAGAACTATTTTAGGCTGTTTGAGACTGATTAGTTGATAGGTCACTGTTTTGATAAATAACTGTTTTGATAGATAACTATTTTCAGGTTTTATAACGTTTTGGAAAAGTCTAATTTTAAATATATCCATGCAATTTGTTTTCATGAAATGGTTTATAATGTGATACTCAGGGAGGCAATGAAATGGAATAAAAAGGGGCAGTGAAATGAATGAAAAAGAGGGGAGAAGAGGTATGTTTTGCTCTCTGGAAACTTGAATTCCAGAGAGCAAAATGTTTGAAATCAGAGAAGGCAGGGAGCAGGGGTGCGGCGCCCGTGCGCTGCATGAGGCAGCGATCGCGCGCTGCCATCATGCAGCGCCTGATCGCTGCATTATGAAGCGATCGTGCGCTGCATATTGGCAGCGCAGCAGCGATCGTGCGCTGCTCACGCAGCGCCTGATCGCTGCGGTTCTTCCACGGGCAGGATTTACAATCCTGCCCTCCCATTATTTTATTTAATAAATTGTTATAAAAATAGTTTTAATTAAATAGTTTTAATTGTTTTAAATGTTTTATTAAATAGATTTCAAATTATTTTCTGCATAAACACTAGGTATAAAATAAAATGAAAAATAATTAGGAAAAATTGGGTACAGTAATAGGGTCGTGACAGTTGAACGTATCAAGCAAATTAGTTTGCGTGTTACATGACTTGTGGTTAGAACCTAAGTTATCAATTTCACATTCGAAGGTTTTAACTTGAAGTGATGAGAACGACGTGTATTGAGAACCCAACAACCTTCATGGCCGAGTAATTAAGACTTAGTAATGCGTTTGATCAAGCTTAAGAAACGTCACTTCAATCGATTTGTTCCAAAAGAATTGAGCGTATCAAGCAAATGAGGTTGAGTGCAATATGAATTGTGGTTAGAACCTAAGTTATCCATTTCACATTCAAGGTTTTAACTTGAAGTGATGAGAACGACGTGTATTGAGGACCCAACAACCTTCATGGACGAGTAATTAAGACTTAGTAATGCGTTTGATGAAGCATAAGAAACTTCACTTCAATCGATTTGTTCCAAAATAGTTGAACGTAACAAGCAAATGAGGTTGAGTTCTACATGACTTATGGTCAGAACCAAAGTTATCCATTTCACATTCAAGGTTTTAAATTGAAGTGATGAGAACGACGTGTATTGAGGACCCAACAACCTTCATGGACGAGTAATTAAGACTTTAGTAATGCGTTTGATGAAGCATAAGAAACTTCACTTCAGTCGATTTGTTCCAAAAGAGTTGAACGTATCAAGCAAATTAGGTTGAGTGGTACATGACATGTGGTTAGAACATAAGTTATCCATTTCACATTCAAGGTTTTAACTTTATGTGATGAGAACGACGTGTATTGAGGACGCAACAACCTTCATGGACGAGTAATTAAGACTTAGTAATGCGTTTGATGAATCATAAGAAACTTCACTTCAATCGATTTATTCCAAAAGAGTTGAACGTATCAAGCAAATGAAGTTGAGTGCTACATGACTTGTGGTTAGAACCTAAGTTATCCATTTCACATTCAAGGTTTTAAATTGAAGTGATGAGAACGAGTGTATTGAGGACCCAACAACCTTCATGGACGAGTAATTAAGACTTAGTAATGCGTTTGATTAAGCATATGAAACTCACTTCAATCGATTTGTTCCAAAAGAGTTGAACGTATCAAGCAATGAGGTTGAGTGCTACATGACTTGTGGTTAGAACCTAGTTATCCATTTCACATTCAAGGTTTTAACTTGAAGTGATGAGAACGAGTGTATTGAGGACCCAACAACCTTCATGGACGAGTAATTAAGACTTAGTAATGCGTTTGATGAAGCATAAGAAACGTCACTTCAATCGATTTGTTCCAAAAGCGTTGAACGCATCAAGCAAATGAAGTTGAGTGCTACATGACTTGTGGTTAGAACCTAGTTATCCATTTCACATTCAAGGTTTTAACTTGAAGTGATGAGAACGACGTGTATTGAGTACCCAACAACCTTCATGGACACGTAATTAATAAGACTTAGTAAAGCGTTTGATGAAGTATAAGAAACTTCACTTCAATCTATTTGTTCCAAAAGAGTTGAACGTATCAAGCAAATGAGGTTGAGTGTTACATGACTTGTGGTTGGAACCTAAGTTTTCCATTTCACATTCAAGGTTTTACCTTGAAGAGATGAGAACGACGTGTATTGAGTACCAAGCAACCTTCATGGACGAGTAATTAAGACTTTGTAATGCGTTTGATGAAGCATAAGAAACTTCACTTCAATCGATTTGTTCCAAAATAGTTGAATGTATCAAGCAAATTAGGTTGAGTGTTACAAGACTTGTGGTTAGAACCTATGTTATCCATTTCCAGATTCGAGGTTTTAACTTAAAGTGATGAGAACGACGTGTATTGAGGACCCAACAACCTTCATGGACGAGTAATTAAGACTTTAGTAATGCGTTTGATGAAGCATAAGAAACTTCACTTCAGTCGATTTGTTCCAAAAGAGTTGAACGTATCAAGCAAATTAGGTTGAGTGGTACATGACATGTGGTTAGAACATAAGTTATCCATTTCACATTCAAGGTTTTAACTTTATGTGATGAGAACGACGTGTATTGAGGACGCAACAACCTTCATGGACGAGTAATTAAGACTTAGTAATGCGTTTGATGAATCATAAGAAACTTCACTTCAATCGATTTATTCCAAAAGAGTTGAACGTATCAAGCAAATTAGGTTGAGTGGTACATGACTTGTGGTTAGAACCTAAGTTATCTATTTCACATTCGAGGTTTTAATTTGAAGTGATGAGAACGACGTGTATTGATTACCCAAGAAACTTCATGGACGAGTAATTATGACATAGTAATGCGTTTGATTAAGCATATGAAACTTCACTTCAATCAATTTGTTCCAACAGAGTTGAACGTATCAAGCAAATGAGGTTGAGTGCTACATGACTTGTGGTTAGAACCTAAGTTATCCATTTCACATTCATGGTTTTATCTTGAAGTGATGAGAACGACGTGTATTGAGGACCCAACAACCTTCATGGACGAGTAATTTAGACCTACTAATGTGTTTGATGAAGCATAAGAAACGTCATTTCAATCGATTTGTTCCAAAAGAGTTGAACGCATCAAGCAAATGAAGTTGAGTGCTACATGACTTGTGGTTAGAACCTAAGTTATCCATTTCACATTCAAGTATTTACCTTGAAGTGATGAGAACGACGTGTATTGAGTACCCAACAACCTTCATGGACACGTAATTAATAAGACTTAGTAAAGCGTTTGATGAAGTATAAGAAACTTCACTTCAATCTATTTGTTCCAAAAGAGTTGAACGTATCAAGCAAATGAGGTTGAGTGTTACATGACTTGTGGTTGGAACCTAAGTTTTCCATTTCACATTCAAGGTTTTACCTTGAAGAGATGAGAACGACGTGTATTGAGTACCAAGCAACCTTCATGGACGAGTAATTAAGACTTTGTAATGCGTTTGATGAAGCATAAGAAACTTCACTTCAATCGATTTGTTCCAAAATAGTTGAATGTATCAAGCAAATTAGGTTGAGTGTTACAAGACTTGTGGTTAGAACCTATGTTATCCATTTCAGATTCGAGGTTTTAACTTAAAGTGATGAGAACGACGTGTATTGAGGACCCAACAACCTTCATGGACGAGTAATTAAGACTTAGTAATGCGTTTGATGTAGCATAAGAAACTTCACTTCAATCGATTTGTTCCAAAAGAGTTGAATGTATCAAGCAAATTAGGTTGAGTGTTACAAGACTTGTGGTTAGAACCTAAGTTATCCATTTCACATTCGAGGATTTAACTTGAAGTGATGAGAACGACGTGTATTGAGGACCCAACAACCTTCATGGACGAGTTATTAAGACTTAGTCATGCGTTTGATAAAGCATAAGAAACTTCACTTCAACCGATTTGTTCCAAAAGAGTTGAACGTATAAAGCAAATTAGGTTGAGTGTTACATGACATATGGTTAGAACCTAAGTTACCCATTTCACATTCAAGGTTTTAACTTGAAGTGATGAGAACGACGGGTATTGAGGACCGAATAACCTTCTTGGACGAGTAATTAAGACTTAGTAATGCGTTTGATTAAGCATATGAAACTTCACTTTAATCGAATTGTTTAAACAGAGTTGAACGTATCTAGCTAATGAGGTTCAGTGCTAATGACTTGTGGTTAGAACCTAAGTTATCCATTTCACATTCAATCTTTTAACTTGAAGTGATGAGAAGGACATGTATTGAGTACCGAACAACCGTCATGGACGAGTAATTAGTACTTAGTAATGCGTTTGATGAAGCATAAGAAACTTCACTTCAATCGATTTGTTCCAAAAGAGTTGAAGGTATCAAGCAAATTAGGTTGAGTGGTACATGACTTGTGGTTAGAACCTAAGTTATCAATTTCACATTCGAGGTTTTAACTTGAAGTGATGAGAACGACGTGTATTGAGAACCCAACAACCTTCATGGACGAGTAATTAAGACTTAGTAATGCGTTTGATGAAGCATAAGTAACTTCACTTCAATCGATTTGTTCCAAAAGAGTTGAACGTATCAAGCAAATTAGGTTGAATGTTACATGACTTGTGGTTAGAACCTAAGTTATTAATTTCACTTTCGAGGTTTTAACTTGAAGTGATAAGAACGACGTGTATTGAGGACCCAACAACCTTCGTGGACGAGTAATAAAGACTTAGTAATGCGTTTGATGAAGCATAAGAAACTTCACTTCAAATGATTTGTTCCAAAAGAGTTGAAGGTATCAAGCAAATTAGGTTGAGTGTTACATGACTTGTGGTTAGAACCTAAGTTATCAATTTCACATTCGAGTTTTTAACTTGAAGTGATGAGAACGACGTGTATTAAAAACCCAACAACCTTCATGGACGTGTAATTAAGACTTAGTAATGCGTTTGATGATGCATAAGAAACTTCACTTCAATCGATTTGTTCCAAAAGAGTTGAACGTATCAAGCAAATTAGGTTGAGTGCTACATGACTTGTGGTTAGAACCTAAGTTATCCATTTCACATTCTAGGTTTTAACTTGAAGTGATGAGAACGACGTGTATTGAGGACCCAACAACCTTCATGGACGAGTAATTATGACTTAGTAATGCGTTTGATGAAGCATAAGAAACTTCACTTCAATCGATTTGTTCCAAAAGAGTTGAATGTATCAAGCAAATTAGGTTGAGTGTTACAAGACTTGATGTGAACCGAGGAGCGATAAATCTCATTGTCAAGGACCATGATCTATTAGAAGATAAAGGAGGTCCAACGAACAAAGTTTCCCATGGTTTAGTCTTGGAATCCCGAGAAAAAGAGCCATCACAACAAAAGCAAGAGACTAAAAAAATAAAGAGCTTTGTAGTATGGAAGTGGGCCTCACAAAGTTGGCAAAAGAAGACCCATAAGGTACAGAGTTGGGCTCCACAAAAACCAATGGATTGGAGTGCGAAGGGTAAAGATCCACGCAAACTACAAAGAGATAAAAATCCATATGACTTGATTTGTGATGTGATCAAAATTGAGACCAGGTCAAAGCCCAAGAACAAGGATCCAATTGAAGATACGGGTGGCCCAATGACCAGAATAAGAAGCCCAAGATTATTGAAAGATCTTTTGAAGCAAGGGAGGCCAAAGATGCATGAAGATTTACATGTGCCATGCACATGCACGTGTAAGAATTAAAAAGTCACATGCGAAGCACATGCAAATTCAAACAAATCACGTATGAGAGATTTTATCCGACAGAATCTACTCAAATCAATTCAAATCATATTCAAACTTGAGATGATATCTTATCATGCAAAAGATCATTATCTCACGATTTTTATTAGTTATTTTATTTTAATTTATGTTTTTTATTATTATTTAATTTAATTTTTAATGTGTAGCCTATTTAATGGCAAACTATTTGATTTAATAAAGGAACAAGTTTGAATTAAAAATTGAGTTTTTTAGAGAGGATTTCTCTTTGGTTCTTTGCGAAGAACAACGATCTTCTTCAAGTAACGCTTGAAGAATCTCGCTTGATAGCTTTGGTTCTTACTAACGAGTTTGGTCTGGGTCAAGCTCCGGTTTTGATAGCTTTAGTTCAGCCAACAGGTGTGGCTCGGGTCAAGCTCATGTTTTGATAACTAGGGTTCCATCGAATTCTTCGATTGGGGTCTTAGTTCCTTACTTTGTTCTTGAATCAAAAGGCGTTCCTTTCAATTATTCCGCGTTGTTGTCGGGTCCCGGGTCCTTTCGATCCGAGGTTCGCATCAGTTGCTATCAGAGGTTCGGTTCCTTGATTCAAGAAGCTATCTTTAATTTTTTGTTATCAATTTTTTTTTCTTCATCTTATTCCTATTCGTCCTACTAGTAAAAAAAAAGAGTTGTCAAAAGTCAAAAAAAAAAAGAGTTGTCGAAAGTAAAAAAAAATAAATTGTTGTCAAAAGTCAAAAAAAAGAGTTGTGAGAAGTCCAAAAAAAAAATCGAAATTTTGTTCTAGAGATTTGGAAAATTCTATCTCTTTTAAATTCAAAAATTCGTTCTTAAATTCGTAGCTAATTGTTCTTTGAAAATTCAAATTGTTGAATTTACATTCGGAATATTGTCTTTATCCAAATTTATTCTTTCATGGTTCAAATTGTTGAATTTTCATTTGAAATATTGCCATTATCCAAACTTTTGTCTTATTTCAATTATACCCTTGATTTAGCCATCCTTACAAGTTTGAACTTTTAAGCTTTAAAGTTTGATTTTTTTATAGTTTGGCTTGTTGAATATTTACTATCGATCAAGTTCTTACGTAAAGAACTCAAAGGGAGATCTAGAGGTAAAAGGCAAGAGGGTGAGACTATTATAGAAGAAGCCTTAATTTTTGAGCGAAACACGAGTGGAGTGACATCCATTGAGAGCAAACACGTGAGGAAGAGGTAAGGTCCATTACTTGATTATTTTTCTTTTACTTCTAACTATTTTCTTTTATTTTCTTATTGTGGTCGGAAAGGAAAATCATGAGTGGAGAACAAAACGAGGTGGACTTAAAGTTGTTCATGAAAGCCATGCAAGAAAATTTCAAGGCTTTAAATACGAGGATGGACCGATTGGAATCTCCATTCCCTAGTCATACGCGGCAAAGGAAGAATTTCGATGGAAAATTCAAAGATAATAGTGGATATTATCAAAGGGAAAGGAATGATAGGTTGTATCGAGGAGATGATGAACTAAGTAACATCAAGGTAAATATTCCACCTTTACGAGGGAAGAACGACCCCAAGAGATATTTCGATTGTGAACGAAAAATAGACTTGATGGAGGAACCAGTAAAAGGAGATCAATTAGTCACAAGGCGAGTATTGAATGTGCAAACTAAGGAAGATGGAGCCAAAGTACAACGTGAGCATATATTCCATACAAGATGTCATGTGCTTAACAAAGTTTGTAGTTTGATCATCAATAGTGAGAATTGCACCAATGTAGCAAGCACATTACTAGTCCAAAAGTTGAACTTGAAAACCGAGCAACATCCAAAACCATACAAGTTGCAATGGTCAAGCGATTGTGGAGAAATCAAGGTGACTAAACAGGTGGAAGTTCCTTTATCAATTGGAAGGTACCAAGATAAAGTTTTATGTGATGTAGTGCCGATGCAAGCTACACACATACTTTTGGGGAGACCTTGGCAATATGACCGAAACGGCAAGTATAATGGTTACAAGAATGAGTATTCGTTGGTTTACAATGGAAAAACTGTTATCCTTACACCATTAAAGGCATGGGAGGCAATTGAAGATCAAGATAGGATCGCGAAGGAATTTCAAATAATTAAGGATGAAAGAGAGAAAGAAAGTGGTGAAAAGAAATTAGTTGAAAAAGAGGCCGAAAAAGAAAAAGAAAAAGAAAGGTGTGAAAAGAAATTAGTTGAAAAAGAGGCCAAAATAGAAAAAGAAAGTGGAGAAAGAAAAATAGTTGAAAAGAGTACAAAGAATGATGAAAAACCGAGGGAGAAAGAGAGAAAAGCCGAGGGAAAAGAGATAAAAGTCAAGGGAAAAGAGAGAAAATTTGAGGGAGAGAGTGAACAAAAGTCAAGTGAGAAACAAATCGTGTTGATGAACAAAAATGAGGATAAGCGTGAGATGATTTTGCTTTTATATAAAGATGTTTATTTATCATCTAACGACTTACCAAGTTTTCTTCCAAGTGTTGTTTATTTTCTGTTGCAGAAAAATAAATATGAAATTCCCGAGGAGTTTCGAAGAGGAATTTCTCCGTTGAGGGAGATTAAGAAGCAAAAAGATCTCGTCCCAAGTACGATAGTTCCAAGACAACCGGAAACATCAAACAGGTTTGAGTGGTTGGTAAGGCCATATAATTTTTATATTGCACCTATTATATGTATAAGGTTGATAGATAATATGCAAAATTATTTTATTGGAAAATGTGTCATTGATTACTTTGAACATAACTTGTTTTATGACAAAATTGTATATGCATATTTTGCGAGTTTCAAATCTGATTTTTATGTTTTAAGGGATTTTAATTCTATTAGATATTATTCACTATTTGATATTATTGATGATTATAATATATTAAATCCGTTAAATTTGTTAACTTTGTTTACTAATAAGTTTGTTCTTGTGTATGAAAGAAAAAATGATGAATTTGTTAAGAAATTTCATTCAATGGTAAGACTTATTTTTGAATCCGGAGATTTGGTTTGGCTATGTCTACAAAAAGAAAGGTTTCCGAACAAACGGAACAACAAGCTACAACCTCGAGGAGATAAACATTTTCAAGTTCTAGAGCGTATCAACAACATCGCTTACAAGATCGACCTACCGAGTGAATACGGTAATGTAAGCATATCTTTTAATTTTACTAACTTGTTTTTATATGATGCAGGAGATTCGAGGACGAATCTATTCGAAGGGGGAGGGAATGATGTGAACCGAGGAGAGATAAATCTCATTGTCAAGGACCATGATCTATTAGAAGATAAAGGAGGTCCAACGAACAAAGCTTCACATGGTTTAGTCTTGGAATCCCGAGGAAAAGAGCCATCACAACAAAAGCAAGAGACTAAAAAAATAAAGAGCTTTGTAGTATGGAAGTGGGCCTCACAAAGTTGGCAAAAGAAGACCCATAAGGCATAGAGTTGGGCTCCACAAATACCAATGGATTGGAGAGAGAAGGGTAAAGATCCACGCAAACTACAAAGAGATAAAGATTCACGTGGTTTGGAAAGAGATAAAAATTCATATAACTTGGTTTGTGATGTGATCAAAATTGAGACCAGGTCAAAGCCAAAGAAAAAGGATCAAATTGAAGATACGGGTGGCCCAATGACCAGAATAAGAAGCCCAAGATTATTGAAAGATCTTTTGAAGCAAGGGAGGCCAAAGATGCATGAAGATTTACATGTGCCATGCACATGCACGTGTAAGAATTAAAAAGTCACATGCGATGCACATGCAAATTCAAACAAATCACGTATGAGAGATTTTATCCGACAGAATCTACTCAAATCAATTCAAATCATTTTCAAACGTGAGATGATATCTTATCATGCAAAAGATCATTATCTCACGATTTTTATTAGTTATTTTATTTTAATTTATGTTTTTTATTATTATTTAATTTAATTTTTAATGTGTAGCCCCCTATTTAATGGCAAACTATTTGATTTAATAAAGGAACAAGTTTGAATTAAAAATTGAGTTTTTTAGAGAGGATTTCTCTTTGGTTCTTTGCGAAGAACAACGATCTTCTTCAAGTAACGCTTGAAGAATCTCGCTTGATAGCTTTGGTTCTTACCAACGAGTTTGGTCTGGGTCAAGCTCCTGTTTTGATAGCTTTGGTTCAGCCAACAGGTGTGGCTCGGATCAAGCTCCTGTTTTGATAACTAGGGTTCCATCGAATTCTTCGATTGGGGTCTTAGTTCCTTACTTTGTTCTTGAATCAAAAGGCGTTCCTTTCAATTATTCCGTGTTGTTGTCGGGTCCCGGGTCCTTTCGATCCGAGGTTCGCATCAAGACTTGTGGTTAGAACCTAAGTTATCCATTTCACATTCGAGATTTTAACTTGAAGTGATGAGAACGACGTGTATTGAGGACCCAACAACCTTCATGGACGAGTTATTAAGACTTAGTAATGCGTTTGATAAAGCATAAGAAACTACACTTCAACCGATTTGTTCCAAAAGAGTTGAACGTATAAAGCAAATTAGGTTGAGTGTTACATGACTTGTGGTTAGAACCTAAGTTATCAATTTCACATTCGAGGTTTTAACTTGAAGTGATGAGAACAACGAGTATTAAAAACTCAACAACCTTCATGGACGAGTAATTAAGACTTAGTAATGCGTTTGATGAAGTATAAGAAACTTCACTTCAATCGATTTGTTTCAAAAGAGTTGAACGTATCAAGCAAATTAGGTTGAGTGCTACATGACTTGTGGTTAGAACCTAAGTTATCAATTTCACATTCGAGGTTTTAACTTGAAGTGATGAGAACGACGTGTATTGAGAACCCAACAACCTTCATGGACGAGTAATTAAGACTTACTAATGCTTTTGATGAAGCATAAGAAACTTCACTTCAATCGATTTGTTCCGAAAGAGTTGAACGTATCAAGCAAATTAGGTTGAGTGTTACATGACTTGTGGTTAGAACCTAAGTTATCAATTTCACATTCGAGGTTTTAACTTGAAGTGATAAGAACGACGTGTATTGAGGACCCAACAACCTTCATGGACGAGTAATAAAGACTTAGTAATGCGTTTGATGAAGCATAAGAAACTTTACTTCAAATGATTTGTTCCAAAAGAGTTGAAGGTATCAAGCAAATTAGGTTGAGTGTTACATGACTTGTGGTTAGATCCTAAGTTATCAATTTCACATTCGAGGTTTTAACTTGAAGTGATGAGAACGACGTGTATTAAAAACCCAACAACCTTCATGGACGAGTAATTAAGACTTAGTAATGCGTTTGATGAAGCATAAAAAACTTCACTTCAATCGATTTGTTCCAAAAGAGTTGAACGTATTAAGCAAATTAGGTTGAGTGCTACATGACTTGTGGTTAGAACCTTAGTTATCCATTTCACATTCAAGGTTTTAACTTGAAGTAATGAGAACGACGTGTATTGAGGACCAGACAACTTTCATGGACGAGTAATTAAGACTTAGTAATGCGTTTGATGAAGCATAAGAAACTTCACTTCAATCGATTTGTTCCAAAAGAGTTGAACATATCTAGCAAATTAGGTTTAGTGTTACATGACTTGTGGTTAGAACCTAAGTTATCAATTTCACATTCGAGGTTTTAACTTGAAGTCTTGAGAACGACGTGTATTGAGGACCCAACAACCTTCATGGACGAGTAATTAAGACTTTGTAATGCGTTTGATGAAGCATAAGAAACTTTACTTATTCGATTTCTTCCAAAAGAGTTGAATGTATCAAGCAAATGAGGATGAGTGCTACATGACTTGTGGTTAGAACCTAAGTTGTCCATTTCACATTCAAGGTTTTAACTTGAAGTGATGAGAACGACGTGTATTGAGTACCCAACAACCTTCATGGATGAGTAATTAAGACCTACTAATGCGTTTGATGAAGCATAAGAAACGTCACTTTAATCGATTTGTTCTAAAAGAGTTGAACGTATCAAGCAAATGAGGTTGAGTGCTACATGACTTGTGGTTAGAATCTAAGTTATCCATTTCACATTAAAGGTTTTAACTTAAACTGATGAGAACGGCGTGTATTAAGTACCCAACAAACTTCATGGATGAGTAATTAAGACCTACTAATGCGTTTGATGAAGCATAAGAAATGTCACTTCAATCGATTTGTTCCAAAAGAGTTGAACGTATCAAGAACATTAGGTTGAGTGTTACATGACTTGTGGTTAGAACCTAAGTTATCAATTTCACATTCGAGGTTTTAACTTGAAGTGATGAAAACGACGCGTATTGAGGACCCAACAACCTTCATGGACGAGTAATTAAGACTTTATAAGGCGTTTGATAAAGCATAAGAAACTTCACTTCAATCGATTTGTTCCAAAAGAGTTGAACGTATCAAGAAAATTAGGTTGCGTGTTACATGACTTGTGGTTAGAAGCTAAGTTATCAATTTCACATTCGAGGTTTTAACTTGAAGTGATGAGAACGACGTGTATCAACAACCTTCATGGACGAGTTATTAAGACATAGTAACGCGTTTGATGAAGCATAAGAAACTTCACTTCAATCAATTTGTTCCAAAAGAGTTGAACGTATCAAGCAAATGAGGTTGAGTGCTACATGACTTGTGGTTAAAACCTAATTTATCCATTTCACATTCAAGGTTTTAACTTGAAGTGAAGAGAACGACGTGTATTGAGGACCCAACAACCTTCATGGATGAGTAATTAAGACCTACTAATTTGTTTGATGAGGGATAAGAAACGTCACTTCAATCGATTTGTTCCAAATGAGTTGAACGTTTCAAGCAAATGAGGTTGAGTGCTACATGACTTGTGGTTAGAACCTAAGTTATCCATTTCACATTCAAGGTTTTAACTTGAAGTGATAAGAACGACGTGTATTGAGGACCCAACAACCTTCAAGGACGAGTAATTAAGATTTTGTAAGGCGTTTGATGAAGCATAAGAAACTTCACTTCAATCGATTTGTTCCAAAAGAGTTGAACGTATCAAGAAAATTAGGTTGCGTGTTACATGACTTGTGGTTAGAAGCTAAGTTATCAATTTCACATTCTAGGTTTTAACTTGAAGTGATGAGAACGACGTGTATCAACAACCTTCATGGACAAGTTATTAAGACATAGTAACGCGTTTGATGAAGCATAAGAAACTTCACTTCAATCGATTTGTTTCAAAAGAGTTGAACGTATCAAGCAAATGAGGTTCAGTGCTACATGACTTGTGGTTAGAACCTAAGTTATCCATTTCACATTCAAGGTTTTAACTTGAAGTGATGAGAACGACGTGTATTGAGGACCCAACAACCTTCATGGATGAGTAATTAAGACCTACTAATGCATTTGATGAGGCATAAGAAACGTCACTTCAATCGATTTGTTCCAAAAGAGTTGAACGTTTCAAGCAAATGAGGTTTAGTGCTACATGACTTGTGGTTAGAACCTAAGTTATCCATTTCACATTCAAGGTTTTAACATGAAGTGATAAGAACGACGTGTATTGAGGACCCAACAACCTTCATGGACGAGTAATTAAGACTTAGCAACACGTTTGATGAAGCATAAGAAACTTCACTTCAATCGATTTGTTCCAAAAGAGTTGAACGTATCAAGCAAATTAGGTTGCGTGTTACTTGACTTATGTTTAGAACCTAGGTTATCAATTTCACATTCGAGGTTTTAACTTGAAGTGATGAGAACGACGTGTATTGAGAACCCAACGACCTTAATGGACGAGTAATTAAGACTTAGTAACTCGTTTGATGAAGCATAAGAAACTTCACTTCAATCGATTTGTTCCTAAAGAGTTGAACGTATCAAGCAAATGAGGTTGAGTGCTACATGACTTGTGGTTAGAACCTAAGTTATCCATTTCACATTCAAGGTTTTAACTTGAAGTGATGAGAACGACGTGTATTGAGGACCCAACAACCTTCATGGATGAGTAATTAAGACCTAGTAATTCGTTTGATGAGGGATAAGAAACGTCACTTCAATCGATTTGTTCCAAATGAGTTGAACGTTTCAAGCAAATGAGGTTGAGTGCTACATGACTTGTGGTTAGAACCTAAGTTATCCATTTCACATTCAAGGTTTTAACTTGAAGTGAAAAGAACGACGTGTATTGAGGACCCAACAACCTTCAAGGACGAGTAATTAAGATTTTGTAAGGCGTTTGATGAAGCATAAAAAACTTCACTTCAATCGATTTGTTCCAAAAGAGTTGAACGTATCATGAAAATTAGGTTGCGTGTTACATGACTTGTGGTTAGAAGCTAAGTTATCAATTTCACATTCGAGGTTTTAACTTGAAGTGATGAGAACGACGTGTATCAACAACCTTCATGGACAAGTTATTAAGACATAGCAACGCGTTTGATGAAGCATAAGAAACTTCACTTCAATCGATTTGTTCCAAAAGAGTTGAACGTATCAAGCAAATGAGGTTGAGTGCTACATGACTTGTGGTTAGAACCTAAGTTATCCATTTCACATTCAAGGTTTTAACTTGAAGTAATGAGAACGTCGTGTATTGAGGACCCAACAACCTTCATGGATGAGTAATTAAGACCTACTAATGTGTTTGATGAGGCATAAGAAACGTCACTTCAATCGATTTGTTCCAAAAGAGTTGAACGTTTCAAGCAAATGAGGTTGAGTGCTACATGACTTGTGGTTAGAACCTAAGTTATCCATTTCACATTCAAGGTTTTAACTTGAAGTGATAAGAACGACGTGTAGTGAGGACCCAACAACCTTCATGGACGAGTAATTAAGACTTAGCAACACGTTTGATGAAGCATAAGAAACTTCACTTCAATCGATTTTTTCCAAAAGAGTTGAACGTATCAAGCAAATTAGGTTGCGTGTTACTTGACTTATGTTTAGAACCTAGGTTATCAATTTCACATTCGAGGTTTTAACTTGAAGTGATGAGAACGACTTGTATTGAGAACCCAACGACCTTAATGGACGAGTAATTAAGACTTAGTAACTCGTTTGATGAAGCATAAGAAACTTCACTTCAATCGATTTGTTCTTAAAGAGTTGAACGTATCAAGCAAATGAGGTTGAGTGCTACATGACTTGTGGTTAGAACCTAAGTTATCCATTTCACATTCAAGGTTTTAACTTGAAGTGATGAGAACGACGTGTATTGAGGACGCAACAACCTTCATGGACGAGTAATTAAGACCTACTAATGCGTTTGATGAAGCATAAGAAACGTCACTTCAATCGATTTGTTCCAAAAGAGTTGAACGTATCAAACAAATGAGGTTGAGTGCTACATGACTTGTGGTTAGAACCTAAGTTATCCATTCCACATTCAAGGTTTTAACTTGAAGTGATGAGAACGACGTGTATTGAGGACCCAACAACCTTCATGGACGAGTAATTAAGACTTAGTAATGTGTTTGATGAAGCATAAGAAACTTCATTTTAATCGATTTGTTCCAAAAGAGTTAAACGTATCAACCAAATGAGGTTGAGTGTTACATGAATTGTGGTTAGAACCTAAGTTATCCATTTCACATTATATGTTTTAACTTGAAGTGATATTAACGACGTGTAATGGGGGCCCAAAACATTCATGGACGAGTAATTAAGACTTAGTAATGCGTTTAATGAAGCATAAGAAACTTCACTTCAACCGATTTGTTCCAAAAGAGTTGAAAGTATCAAGCAATTTAGGTTGAGTGTTACATTACTTTTGGTTAGAACCTAAGTTATCCATTTCACATTCGAGGTTTTAACTTGAAGTGATGAGAACGACGTGTGTTGAGGACCCAACAACCTTCATGGACAAGTAATTAAGACTTTTTAATGCGTTTGATAAAGTATAAGAAACTTCACTTCAATCGATTTGTTCCAAAAGAGTTGAACATATCAAGATATTTAGGTTGAGTGTTACATGACATGGGGTTGGAACCTAAGTTACCCATTTCACATTCAAGGTTTTAACTTGAAGTGATAAGAACGACGTGTATTGTGGACCCAACAACCTTCATGGACGAGTAATTAGGATATAGTAATGGGTTTGATTAAGCATATGAAACTTCACTTCAATCGATTTGTTCCAACAGAGTTGAACGTATAAAGCTATTGAGGTTGAGTGCTACATGACTTGTGGTTAGAACCTAAGTTATCCATTTCACATTCAAGGTTTTAACTTGAAGTGATGAGAATGACGTGTATTAAGGACCCAACAACCTTCATGGACGAGTAACTAAGACTTAGTAATGCGCTTGATGAAGCATAAGAAACTTCACTTCAATCGATTTGTTCCAAAAGAGTTGAACGTATCAAGCAAATGAGGATGAGTGCTACATGACTTGCGGTTAGAACCTAAGCTATTCATTTCACATTCAAGGTTTTAACTTGAAGTGATGAGAATGACGTGTATTGAGGACCCAACAACCTTCATGGACGAGTAATTAAGACCTACTAATTCGTTTCATGAAGCATAAGAAACGTCACTTCAATCGATTTGTTCCAAAAGAGTTGAACGTATCAAGCAAATGAAGTTGAGTGCCACATGACTTGTTGTTAGAACCTAAGTTATCCATTTCACATTCAATGTTTTACCTTGAAGTGATGAGAATGACGTGTATTGAGTACCCAACAACCTTCATGGACGCGTAATTAATAAGACTTAGTAAAGCGTTTGATGAAGCATAAGAAACTTCACTTCAATCGATTTGTTCCAAAAAAGTTGAACGTATCAAGCAAATGAGGTTGAGTTTTACATGACTTATGGTTAGAACCTAAGTTATCCATTTCACATTCGAGGTTTTAACTTGAAGTGATGAGAACGACGTGTATTGAGGACCCAACAACCTTCATGGACGAGTAATAAAGACTTAGTAATGCATTTTATGAAGCATAAGAAACTTCACTTCAAATGATTTGTTCCAAAAGAGTTGAACGTATCAAGCAAATTAGGTAGAGTGTTACATGACTTGTGGTTAGAACTTAAGTTATCAATTTCACATTCGAGGTTTTAACTTGAAGTGATGAGAACAGCGTGTATTGAGGACCCAACAACCTTCAAGGATGAGTAATTAAGACTTTGTAAGGCGTTTGATGAAGCATAAGAAACTTCACTTGAATCGATTTGTTCCAAAAGAGTTGAACATATCAAGAAAAATAGGTTGCGTGTTACATGACTTGTGGTTAGAAGCTAAGTTATCAATTTCACATTCGAGGTTTTAACTTGAAGTGATGAGAACGACGTGTATCAACAACCTTCATGGACGAGTTATTAAGACATAGTAACGCGTTTGATGAAGCATAAGAAACTTTACTTCAATCGATTTGTTCCAAAAGAGTTGAACGTATCAAGAAAATAGGTTGCGTGCTACATGACTTGTGGTTAGAACGCTAAGTATCAATTTCACATTCGAGGTTTTAACTTGAAGTGATGAGAACGACGTGTATCAACAACCTTCATGGACGAGTTATTAAGACATAGTAACGCGTTTGATGAAGCATAAGAAACTTTACTTCAATCGATTTGTTCCAAAAGAGTTGAACGTATCAAGCAAATGAGGTTGAGTGCTACATGACTTGTGGTTAGAACCTTAGTTATCCATTTCACATTCAAGGTTTTAACTTGACGTGATGAGAACGACGTGTTTTGAGGACCCAAATACCTTCGTGGATGAGTAATTAAGACCAACTAATGCGTTTGATGTGGCATAAGAAACGTCACTTCAATCGATTTGTTCCAAAAGAGTTGAACGTTTCAAGCAAATCAGGTTGAGTACTACATGACTTGTGGTTAGAACCTAAGTTATCCATTTCACATTCAAGGTTTTAACTTGAAGTGATAAGAACGACGTGTATTGAGGACCCAACAACCTTCATGGACGAGTAATTAAGACTTAGCAACGCGTTTGATGAAGCATAAGAAACTTCACTTCAATCGATTTGTTCCAAAAGAGTTGAACATATCAAGCAAATTAGGTTGCGTGTTACATGACTTATGGTTAGAACCTAGGTTATCAATTTCACATTCGAGGTTTTAACTCGAAGTGATGAGAACGACGTGTATTGACAACCCAACAACCTTCATGGACGGGTAATTAAGATTTAGTAACGCGTTTGATGAAGCATAAGAAACTTCACTTCAATCGATTTGTTCCTAAAGAGTTGAACGTATCAAGCAAATGAGGTTGAGTGCTACATGAATTGTGGTTAGAATCTAAGTTATCCATTTCACATTCAAGGTTTTAAATTGAAGTGATGAGAACGACGTGTATTGAGGACCCAACAACCTTCATGGACGATTAATTAAGACCTACTAATGCGTTTGATGAAGCAAAAGAAACGTCACTTCAATCGATTTGTTCCAAAAGAGTTGAACATATCAAACAAATGAGGTTGAGTGCTACATGACTTGTGGTTAGAACCTAAGTTATCCATTTCACATTCAATGTTTTAACTTGAAGTGATGAGAACGACGTGTATTGAGGACCCAACAACCTTCATGGACGAGTAATTAAGACTTAGTAATGCGTTTGATGAAGCATAAGAAACTTCACTTTAATCGATTTGTTCCAAAAGAATTGAACGTATCAAGCAAATGAGGTTGAGTATTACATGAATTGTGGTTAGAACCTAAGTTATCCATTTCACATTATAGGTTTTAACTTGAAGTGATATTAACGACGTGTAATGAGGGCCCAACAACATTCATGGACGTG
This sequence comes from Begonia masoniana, assembly GCA_022432975.1. NCBI lineage: Eukaryota > Viridiplantae > Streptophyta > Magnoliopsida > Cucurbitales > Begoniaceae > Begonia > Begonia masoniana. Next base: position 19,451,405 of record CM039506.1, read on the forward strand.
TAATTAAGACTTAGTAATGCGTTTGATGAAGCATAAGAAACTTAAGTTCAATCAATTTGTTCCAAAAGAGTTGAAAGTATCAAGCAAATTAGGTTGAGTGTTACATTACTTTTGGTTAGAACCTAAGTTATCCATTTCACATTCGAGGTTTTAACTTGAAGTGATGAGAACGACGTGTATTGAGGACCCAACAACCTTCATGGACAAGTAATTAAGACTTATTAATGCGTTTGATAAAGTATAAGAAACTTCACTTCAATCGATTTGTTCCAAAAGAGTTGAACGTATCAAGATAATTTGGTTTAGTGTTATGTGACATGGGGTTGGAACCTAAGTTACCCATTTCACATTCAAGGTATTAACTTGAAGTGATGAGAACGACGTGTATTGTGGACCCAACAACCTTCATGGACGAGTAATTAAGAATTAGTAATGGGTTTGATTAAGCATATGAAACTTCACTTCAATCGATTTGTTCCAACATAGTTGAACGTATAAAGCTATTGAGGTTGAGTGCTACATGACTTGTGGTTAGAACCTAAGTTATCCATTTCACATTCAAGGTTTTAACATGAAGTGATGAGAACGACGTGTATTAAGGACCCAACAACCTTCATGGACGAGTAATTAAGACTTAGTAATGCGCTTGATGAAGCATAAGAAACTTCACGTCAATCGATTTGTTCCAAAAGAGTTGAACGTATCAAGCAAATGAGGTTGAGTGCTACATGACTTGTGGTTAGAACCTAAGCTATCCATTTCACATTCAAGGTTTTAACTTGAAGTGATGAGAACGACGTGTATTGAGGACCCAACAACCTTCATGGACGAGTAATTAAGACCTACTAATGGGTTTCATGAAGCATAAGAAACGTCACTTCAATCGATTTGTTCCAAAAGAGTTGAACGTATCAAGCAAATGAAGTTGAAGTCTACATGACTTGTTGTTAGAACCTAAGTTATCCATTTCACATTCAAGGTTTTACCTTGAAGTGATGAGAACGACGTGTATTGAGTACCCAACAACCTTCAAGGACGCGTAATTAATAAGACTTAGTAAAGCGTTTGATGAAGCATAAGAAACTTCACTTCAATCGATTTGTTCCAAAAGAGTTGAACGTATCAAGCAAATAAGGTTGTGTGTTACATGACTTGTGGCTAGAACATAAGTTATCAATTTCACATTCAAGGTTTTAACTTGAAGGGATGAGAACGACGTGTATTGAGGACCCAACAACCTTCATGGACGAGTAATTAAGACCTACTAATGCGTTTAATGAAGCATAAGAAACGTCACTTCAATCAATTTGTTCCAAATGAGTTGAACGTATCAAGCAAATGAAGTTGAGTGCTACATGAGTTGTTGTTAGAACCTAAGTTATCCATTTCACATTCATGGTTTTACCTTGAAGTGATGAGAATGACGTGTATTGAGTACCCAACAACCTTCATGGACGCGTAATTAATAAGACTTAGTAAATCGTTTGATGAAGCGTAAGAAACTTCACTTCAATCGATTTGTTCCAAATGAGTTGAACGTATCAAGCAAATGAGGTTGAGTTTTACATGAATTATGGTTAGAACCAAAGTTATCCATTTCACATTTGAGGTTTTAACTTGAAGTGATGAGAACGACGTGTATTGAGGACCCAACAACCTTCATGGACAAGTAATAAAGACTTGGTAATGCGTTTTATGAAGCATAAGAAACTTCACTTCAAATGATTTGTTCCAAAAGAGTTGAACGTATCAAGCAAATTAGGTTCAGTGTTACATGATTTATGGTTAGAACCTAAGTTATCAATTTCACATTCTAGGTTTTAACTTGAAGTGATGAGAACGACGTGTATTGAGAACCCAACAACCTTCATGGACGCGTAATTAAGACTTAGTAATGCGTTTGATGAAGCATAAGAAACTTCACTTCAATCGATTTATTCCAAAAGAGTTGAACGTAACAAGCAAATTAGGTTAAGTGTTACATGAAATGTGGTTAGAACATAAGTTATCCATTTCACATTCAATGTTTTAACTTAAAGTGATGAGAACGACGTGTATTGAGGACGCAACAACCTTCATCGACGAGTAATTAAGAATTAGTTATGCGTTTGATGAAGCATAAGAAACTTCACTTCAATCTATTTGTTCCAAAAGAGTTGAACGTATCAAGCAAATGACGTTGAGTGCTACATGACTTTTGGTTAGAACCTAAGCTATCCAGTTCACATTCAAGGTTTTAACTTGAAGTGATGAGAACGACGTGTATTGAGGACCCAACAATCTTCATTGACGAGTAATTAAGACCTACTAATGCGTTTGATGAAGCATAAGAAACGTCAGTTCAATCGATTAGTTCCAAAAGAGTTGAACGTATCATGCAAATGAAGTTGAGTGCTACATGACTTGTTGTTAGAACCAAAGTAATCCTTTTCACATTCAAGGTTTTACCTTGAAGTGATGAGAACGACGTGTATTGAGTACCCAACAACCTTCATGGACGCGTAATTAATAAGACTTAGTAAGGCGTTTGATGAAATATAAGAAACTTCACTTCAATATATTTTTTCCAAAAGAGTTGAACGTATCAAGCAAATGATGTTGAGTGTTACGTGACTTGCGGTTAGAACCTAAGTTATCCATTTCACATTCGAGGTTTTAACTTGAAGTGATGAGAACGACGTGTATTGAGTAACCAACAACCTTCATGGACGAGTAATTAAGATTTAGTAATGCATTTGATGAAGTATAAGAAACTTCACTTCAATCGATTTGTTCCAAAATAGTTGAATGTATCAAGGAAATTAGGTTGAGTGTTACAAGACTTGTGGTTAGAACCTAAGTTATCCATTTCACTTTCGAGGTATTAACTTGAAGTGATGAGAGCTACGTGTATTGAGGACCCAACAACCTTCATGGACGCGTAATTAAGACCTACTAATGCGTTTGATGAAGCATAAGAAACGTCACTTCAATCGATTTGTTCCAAAAGAGTTGAATGTATCAAGCAAATGAGGTTGAGTGCTACATGACTTGTGGTTAGAACCTAAGTTATCCATTTCACATTCAAGGTTTTAACTTGAAATTATGAGAACGACGTGTATTGAGTACACAACAACATTCATGGACGAGTAATTAATACTTAGTAATGCGTTTGATGAAGCATAAGAAACTTCACTTCAAACGATTTGTTCCAAAAGAGTTGAACGTATCAAGCAAATTAGGTTGAGTGTTATATGACTTGTGGTTAGAACAAAAGTTATCCATTTCACATTCAAGGTTTTAACTTGAAGTGATGAGAACGACGTGTATTGAGGACGCAACAACCTTCATGGACGAGTAATTAAGAATTAGTTATGCGTTTGATGAAGCATAAGAAACTTCACTTCAATCGATTTGTTCCAAAAGAGTTGACGTATCAAGCAAATGAGGTTGAGTGCTACATGACATATGGTTAGAACCTAAGCTATCCATTTCACATTCAAGGTTTTAACTTGAAGCGATGAGAACGACGTGTATTGAGGACCCAACAATCTTTATGGACGAGTAATTAATACCTACTAATGCGTTTGATGAAGCATAAGAAACGTCACTTCAATCGATTTGTTCCAAAAAAGGTGAACGTATCAAGCAAATGAAGTTGAGTGCTCCATGACTTGTTGTTAGAACCATAGTTATCTATTTCACATTCAAGGTTTTACCTCGAATTGATGAGAACGACGTGTATTTAGTACCCAACAACCTTTATGGACGCGTAATTAATAAGACTTAGTAAAGCGTTTGACGAAGGATAAGAAACTTCACTTCAATCTATTTGTTCCAAAAGAGTTGAACGTATCAAGCAAACGACGTTGAGTGCTACATGACTTTTGGTTAGAACCTAAGCTATCCATTTCACAATCAAGGTTTTAACTTGAAGTGATGAGAACGACGTGTATTGAGGACCCAACAACCTTCATGGACGAGTAATTAAGACCTACTAATGCGTTTGATGAAGCATAAGAAACGTCACTTCAATCGATTTGTTCCAAAAGAGTTGAACGTATCAAGCAAATATAGTTGAGTGCTACATGACTTGTTGTTAGAACCTAAGTTATCCATTTCACATTCAAGGTTTTACCTTGAAATGATGAGAACGACGTGTATTGAGTACCCAACAACCTTCATGGACGCGTAATTAAGACATAGTAAAGCGTTTGATGAAGCATAAGAAACTTCACTTCAATCGATTTGTTCCAAAAGAGTTGAACGTATCAAGCAAATAGGTTGAGTGCTACATGACTTGTGGTTAGAACCTAAGTTATCCATTTCACATTCAAGGTTTTAACTTGAAGTGATGAGAACGACGTGTATTGAGGACCCAACAACCTTCATGGACGAGTAATTAAGACTTAGTAATGCGTTTGATGAAGCATAAGAAACTTCACTTCAATCGATTTGTTCCAAAAGAGTTGAACGTATCAAGGAAATGAGGTTGAGTGCTACATGACTTGTGGTTAGAACCTAAGTATCCATTTCACATTCAAGGTTTAACTTGAAGTGATGAGAACGACGTGTATTGAGGACCCAACAACCTTTCTATGGACGAGTAATTAAACTTAGTAATGCATTTGATGAAGCATAAGTTACTTCAATTCAATCGATTTATTCCAAAAGAGTTGAACGTATCAAGCAAATTAGGTTGAGTGTTACATGAAATGTGGTTAGAACATAAATTATCCATTTCACATTCAAGGTTTAAACTTGAAGTGATGAGAACGACGTGTATTGAGGACGCAACAACCTTCTTGGACGAGTAATTAAGAATTAGTAATGCGTTTGATGAAGCATAAGAAACTTCACTTCAATCGACTTGTTCCAAAAGAGTTGAACGTATCAAGCAAATGAGGTTGAGTGCTACATGACTTGTGGTTAGAACCTAAGCTATCCATTTCACATTCAAGGTTTTAACTTGAAGTGATGAGAACGACGTGTATTGAGGACCCAACAATCTTCATGGACGAGTAATTAAGACCTACTAATGCGTTTGATGAAGCATAAGAAACGTCACTTCAATCGATTTGTTCCGAAAGAGTTGAACGTATCAAGCAAATGAAGTTGAGTGCTACATGACTTGTTGTTAGAACCAAAGTAATCCATTTCACATTCAAGGTTTTACCTTGAAGTGATGAGAACGACGTGTATTGAGTACCCAACAACCTTCATGGACGCGTAATTAATAAGACTTAGTAAAGCGTTTGATGAAGTATAAGAAACTTCACTTCAATATATTTGTTCCGAAAGAGTTGAACGTATCAAGCAAATGAGGTTGAGTGTTACGTGACTTGCGGTTAGAACCTAAGTTATCCATTTCACATTCGAGGTTTTAACTTGAAGTGATAAGAACGACGTGTATTGAGGAACCAACAACCTTCATGGACAAGTAATTAAGATTTAGTAATGCATTTGATGAAGTATAAGAAACTTCACTTCAATCGATTTGTTCCAAAAGAGTTGAATGTATCAAGGAAATTAGGTTGAGTGTTACAAGACTTGTGGTTAGAACCTAAGTTATCCATTTCACTTTCGAGGTATTAACTTGAAGTGATGAGAGCTACGTGTATTGAGGACCCAACAACCTTCATGGACGCGTAATTAAGACCTACTAATGCGTTTGATGAAACATAAGAAACGTCACTTCAATCTATTTGTTCCAAAAGAGTTGAATGTATCAAGCAAATGAGGTTTAGTGCTACATGACTTGTGGTTAGAACCTAAGTTATCCATTTCACATTCAAGGTTTTAACTTGAAATGATGAGAACGACGTGTATTGAGTACCCAACAACATTCATGGACGAGTAATTAATACTTAGTAATGCATTTGATGAAGCATAAGAAACTTCACTATAAACGATTTGTTCCAAAAGAGTTGAACGTATCAAGCAAATTAGGTTGAGTGTTACATGACTTGTGGTTAGAACATAAGTTATCCATTTCACATTCAAGGTTTTAACTTGAAGTGATGAGAACGACGTGTATTGAGGACGCAACAACCTTCATGGACGAGTAATTAATAATTAGTTATGCGTTTGATGAAGCATAAGAAACTTCACTTCAATCGATTTGTTCCAAAAGAGTTGAACGTATCAAGCAAATGAGGTTGAGTGCTACATGACATATGGTTAGAACCTAAGCTATCCATTTCACATTCAAGGTTTTAACTTGAAGTGATGAGAACGACGTGTATTGACGACCCAACAATCTTCATGGACGAGTAATTAATACCTACTAATGCGTTTGATGAAGCATAGGAAACTTCACTTCAATCGATTTGTTTTAAAAAAGGTGAACGTATCAAGCAAATGAAGTTGAGTGCTCCATGACTTGTTGTTAGAACCAAAGTTATCCATTAAACATTCAAGGTTTGACCTTGAAGTGATGAAAACGATGTGTATTTAGTAACCAAAAACCTTTATGGACGCGTAATTAATAAGACTTAGTAAAGCGTTTGACGAAGCATAAGAAACTTCACTTCAATCTATTTGTTCCAAAAGAGTTGAACGTATCAAGCAAACGACGTTGAGTGCTACATGACTTTTGGTTAGAACCTAAGCTATCCATTTCACATTCAAGGTTTTAACTTGAAGTGATGAGAACGACGTGTATTGAGGACCCAACAACCTTCATGGACGAGTAATTAAGACCTACTAATGCGTTTGATGAAGCATAAGAATCGTCACTTCAATCGATTTGTTCCAAAAGAGTTGAACGTATCAAGCAAATATAGTTGAGTGCTACATGACTTGTTGTTAGAACCTAAGTTATCCATTTCACATTCAAGGTTTTACCTTGAAATGATGAGAACGACGTGTATTGAGTACCCAACAACCTTCATGGACGCGTAATTAATAAGACATAGTAAAGCGTTTGATGAAGCATAAGAAACTTCACTTCAATCGATTTGTTCCAAAAGAGTTGAACGTATCAAGCAAATGAGGTTGAGCTTTACATGACTAGTGGTTAGAACCTAAGTTATCCATTTCACATTCGAGGTTTTAACTTGAAGTGATGAGAACGACGTGTATTGAGGACCCAACAACCTTCATGGACGAGTAATAAAGACTTAGTAATGCGTTTTATGAAGCATAAGAAACTTCACTTCAAATGATTTGTTCCAAAAGAGTTGAACGTATCAAGCAAATTAGGTTGAGTGTTACATGACTTATGGTCAGAACCTAAGTTATCCATTTCACATTCGACGTTTTAACTTGAAGTGATGAGAACGACGTGTATTGAGGACACAACAACCTTCATGGACGCGTAATTAAGACTTAGTAATGCGTTTGATGAGGCATAAGTAACTTCACTTCAATCGATTTATTCCAAAAGAGTTGAACGTATCAAGCAAATTAGGTTGAGTGTTACATGAAATGTTGTTAGAACGTAAATTATCCATTTCACATTCAATGTTTAACTTGAAGTGATGAGAACGACGTGTATTGAGGACCACAACAACCTCTATGGACGAGTAATTAAGAATTAGTAATGCGTTTGATGAAGCATAAGAAACTTCACATTCAATCGACTTGTTCCAAAAGAGTTGAACGTATCAAGCAATGAGGTTGAGTGCTACTGACTTGTGGTTATAGCCTAAGCTATCCATTTCACATTCATGTTTTAACTTGAAGTGATAGAACGACGTGTATTGAGGACCCAACAACCTTCTTGGACGAGTAATTAAGAATTAGTAATGCGTTTGATGAAGCATAAGAAACTTCACTTCAATCGACTTGTTCCAAAAGAGTTGAACGTATCAAGCAAATGAGGTTGAGTGCTACATGACTTGTGGTTATAGCCTAAGCTATCCATTTCACATTCATGGTTTTAACTTGAAGTGATAAGAACGACGTGTATTGAGGACCCAACAATCTTCATGGACGAGTAATTAAGACCTACTAATGCGTTTCATGAAGCATAAGAAACGTCACTTTAATCGATTCGTTCCAAAAAAGTTGAACGTATCAAGCAAATGAAGTTGAGTGCTACATGACTTGTTGTTAGAACCAAAGTTATCCATTTCACATTCAAGGTTTTACCTTGAAGTGATGAGAACGACGTGTATTGTGTACCCAACAACCTTCATGGACGCGTAATTAATAAGACTTCGTAAAGCGTTTGATGAAGCATAAGAAACTTCACTTCAATCTATTTATTCCAAAAGAGTTGAACGTATCAAGCAAATTAGGTTGAGTGTTACATGAAATGTTGTTAGAACGTAAATTATCCATTTCACATTCAATGTTTAAACTTGAAGTGATGAGAACGACGTGTATTGAGGACGCAACAACCTTCTTGGACGAGTAATTAAGAATTAGTAATGCGTTTGATGAAGCATAAGAAACTTCACTTCAATCGACTTGTTCCAAAAGAGTTGAACGTATCAAGCAAATGAGGTTGAGTGCTACATGACTTGTGGTTATAGCCTAAGCTATCCATTTCACATTCATGGTTTTAACTTGAAGTGATAAGAACGACGTGTATTGAGGACCCAACAATCTTCATGGACGAGTAATTAAGACCTACTAATGCGTTTCATGAAGCATAAGAAACGTCACTTTAATCGATTCGTTCCAAAAAAGTTGAACGTATCAAGCAAATGAAGTTGAGTGCTACATGACTTGTGTTAGAACCAAAGTTATCCATTTCACATTCAAGGTTTTACCTTGAAGTGATGAGAACGACGTGTATTGTGTACCCAACAACTTCATGGACGCGTAATTAAGACTTAGTAATGCGTTTGATGAAGCATAAGAAACTTCACTTCAATCGATTTGTTCCAAAAGAGTTGAACGTATCAAGCAAATGAGGTTGAGTGTTACATCACTTGCGGTTAGAACCTAAGTTATCCATTTCACATTCGAGGTTTTAACTTGAAGTGATGAGAACGACGTGTATTGAGGAACCAACAACCTTCATGGACGAGTAATTAAGACTTAGTAATGCGTTGATGAAGCATAAGAAACTTCACTTCAATCGATTTGTTCCAAAGATGTTGAACGTATCAAGGCAAATTAGGTTGAGTGCTACATGACTTGTGGTTAGAACCTAAGTTATCCATTTCACATTCAAGGTTTTAACTTGAAGTGATGAGAAGCGACGTGTATTGAGGACCCAACAACCTTCATGGACGCGTAATTAAGACCTACTAATGCGTTTGATGAAGCATAAGAAACGTCACTTCAATCGATTTGTTCTAAAAGAGTTGAATGTATCAAGCAAATGAGGTTGAGTGCTACATGACTTGTGGTTAGAACCTAAGTTATCCATTTCACATTCAAGGTTTTAACTTGAAATGATGAGAACGACGTGTATTGAGTACCCAACAACATTCATGGACGAGTAATTAATACTTAGTAATGCATTTGATGAAGCATAAGAAACTTCACTTCAAACGATTTGTTCCAAAAGAGTTGAACGTATCAAGCAAATTAGGTTGAGTGTTACTGGACTTGTGGTTAGAACATAAGTTATCCATTTCACATTCTAAGTTTTAACTTGAAGTGATGAGAATGACGTGTATTGAGGAACCAACAACCTTCATGGACGAGTAATTAAGACTTATTAATGCGTTTGATTAAGCATATGAAACTTCACTTCAATCTATTTGTTCCAACAGAGTTGAATGTATCAAGCAAATTAGGTTGAGTGTTACATAACATGTGGTTAGAACATAAGTTATCCATTTCACATTCAAGGTTTTAACTTGAAGTGATGAGAACGACGTGTATTGAGTACCCAACATCCTTCATGGACGCGTAATTAAGACTTAGTATTGCGTTTGATGAAACATAAGAAACATCACTTCAATCGATTTTTTTCAAAAGAGTTGAACGTATCAAGCAAAAGAGGTTGAGTGCTACATGACTTGTGGTTAGAACCTAAGTTATCCATTTCACATTCAAGGTTTTAACTTGAAGTGATGAGAACGACGTGTATTGAGGACCCAACAACCTTCATGGACGAGTAATTAAGACCTACTAATGCGTTTGATAAAACATAAGAAACGTCACTTCAATCGATTTGTTCAAAAAGAGTAGAACGTATCAAGCAAATGAGGTTGAGTGCTACATGACTTGTGGTTAGAACATAAGTTATCCATTTCACATTTAAGGTTTTACCTTGAAGTGATGAGAACGACGTGTATAGGGTACCCAACAACCTTCATAGAAGCGTAATTAATATGACTTAGTAAAGCGTTTGATGAAGCATAAGAAACTTCATTTCAATCGATTTGTTCCAAAAGAGTTGAACGTATCAAGCAAATGAGGTTGAGTGTTACACGACTTGTGGTTAGAACCTAAGTTATCCATTTCACATTCGAGGTTTTAACTTGAAGTGATGAGAACGACCTGTATTGAGGACCCAACAACCTTCATGGACGAGTAATTAAGACTTAGTAATGCGTTTGATGAAGTATAAGAAACTTCACTTCAATCGATTTGGTCCAAAAGTGTTGAATGTATCATGCAAATTAGGTTGAGTGTTACATGACTTGTGGTTAGAACCTAAGTAATCCATTTTTCATTCGATGTTTGAACTTGAAGTGATGAGAACGACGTGTATTGAGGACCCAACAACCTTCATGGACGCGTAATTAAGACCTACTAATGCGTTTGATGAAGCATAAGAAACGTCACTTCAATCGATTTGTTCCAAACGAGTTGAATGTATCATGCAAATGAGGTTGAGTGCTACATGACTTGTGGTTAGAACCTAAGTTTTCCATTTCTCATTCAAGGTTTTAACTTGAAGTGATGAGAATGACGTGTATTGAGTACCCAACAACCTTCAAGGAAGCGTAATTAATAAGACTTAGTAAAGCGTTTGATGAAGCATAAGAAACTTCACTTCAATCTATTTGTTTCATAAGAGTTGAACGTATCAAGCAAATTAGGTTGAGTGTTACATGACATGTGGTTAGAACATAAGTTGTCCATTTCACATTCAAGGTTTTAACTTGAAGTGATGAGAACGACTTGTATTGAGGACGCAACAACCTTCATGGATGAGTAATTAAGAATTAGTAATGCGTTTGATGAAGCATAATAAACTTCACTTCAATCGATTTGTTCCAAAAGAGTTGAACGTATCAAGCAAATGAGGTTGAGTGCTACATGACTTGTGTTTATAACCTAAGTTATCCATTTCACATTAAAGGTTTTAACTTGAAGTGATGAGAACGACGTGTATTGAGGACCCAACAACCATCTTGGACGCGTAATTAAGACTTAGTAATGCGCTTGATGAAGTATAAGAAACTTCACTTCAATCGTTTTTGTTTCAAAAGTGTTGAACGTATCAAGAAAATTAGGTTGAGTGTTACATGACTTGTGGTTAGAACCTAAATTATCTATTTCACATTCAAAGTTTTAACTTGAAGTGATGAGAACGACATGTATTGAGGAACCAACAACCTTCATGAAGAGGAATTAAGTCCTACTAATGCGTTTAATGAAGCATAAGAAACGTCACTTCAATCGATTTGTTCCAAAAGAGTTGAACGTATCAAGCAAATGAAGTTGAGTGCTACATGACTTGTTGTTGGAAACTAAGTTATCCATTTCACATTCAAGGTTTTAACTTGAAGTGATGAGAACGACGTGTATTGAGGAACCAACAACCTTCATGGACGAGTAATTAAGACCTACTAATGCGTTTGATGAAGCATAAGAAACGTCACTTCAATCGATTTGTTCCAAAAGAGTTGAACGTATCAAGCAAATGAAGTTGAGTGCTACATGACTTGTTGTTAGAACCTAAGTTTTCCATTTCACATTCAAGGTTTTACCTTGAAGTGATGAGAACGACTAGTATTTAGTAGCCAACAACCTTCATGGACGCGTAATTAATAAGACTTAGTAAAGCGTTTGATGAAGCATAAGAAACTTCACTTCAATCTATTTGTTCCAAAAGAGTTGAACGTATCAAGCAAATGAGGTTGAGTGTTACATGACTTGTGGTTAGAACCTAAGTTATCCATTTCACATTCTAGGTTTTAACTTGAAGTGATGAGAACGACGTGTATTGAGGAACCAACAACCTTCATGGACGAGTAATTAAGACTGAGTAATGCGTTTGATGAAGCATAAGAAACTTCACTTCAATCGATTTGTTCCAAAAGTGTTGAACGTATCAAGATAATTAGGTTGAGTGTTACATGACATGGGGTTAGAACCTAAGTTTCCCATTTCACATTCAAGGTTTTAACTTGAAAAGATGAGAACGACGTTTATTGAGGACCCAACAACCTTCATGGACGAGAAATTAAGACTTAGTAATGCGTTTGATGAAACATAAGAAACTTCACTTCAATCGATTTTTTCCTGAAGAGTTGAACGTATCAAGCAAATTAGGTTGAGTGTTACATGACTTGTGGTTAGAACCTAAGTTATCATTTTCACATTCGAGGTTTTGACTTGAAGTGATGAGAACGACGTGTATTGAGGACGCAACAACATTCATGGACGAGTAATTAAGACTTAGTAATGCGTTTGATAAAGCATAAGAAACTTCATTTCATTCGATTTGTTCCGAAAGAGTTGAAAGTATCAAGCAAATGAGGTTTAGTGCTACATGACTTGGGGTTAGAACCTAAGTTATCCATTTCACATTCAACGTTTTAACTTGAAGTGATGAGAAAGACGTGTATTGAGGACCCAACAACCTTTATGGACGAGTAATTAAGACCCACTAATGCGTTTGATGAAGCATAAGAAACTTCACTTCATTCGATTTGTTCCAAAAGAGTTGAACGTATCAACCAAATGAGGTTGAGTGCTACATGACTTGTGGTTAGAACCTAAGTTATCCATTTCACATTCAAGGTTTTAACTTGAAGTGATTAGAACAACGTGTATTGAGGACCCAACAACCTTCATGGACGATTAATTAAGACTTAGTAATGCGTTCGATGAAGCATAAGAAACTTCACTTCAATCGATTTGTTCCAAAAGAGTTGAACGTATCAAGCAAATTAGGTTGAGTGTTGCATTACTTGTGGTTAGAACCTAAGTTATCCATTTCATATTCGAGGTTTTAACTTGAAGTGATTAGAACGACGTGTATTGAGGACCCAACATCCTTCATGGATAAGTAATTAAATCTTATTAATGCATTTGATTAAGCATGTGAAACTTCACTTCAATCGATTTGTTCCAACAGGGTTGAACGTATCAAGCTAATGAGGTTAAGTGTCACATGACTTGTGGCTAGAACATAAGTTAGCCATTTCACATTCAAGGTTTTAACTTGAACTGATGAGAACGGCGTGTATTGAGGACGCAACAACCTTCATGGACGAGTAATTAAGACTTAGTAATGCGTCTGATGAAACATTAGAAACGTCACTTCAATCGGTTTGTTCCAAAAGAGTTGAACGTATCAAGCTAATGAGGTTCAGTGCTACATGACTTGTGGCTAGAACCTAAGTTATCCATTTCACATTCAAGGTTTTAACTTGAAGTGACGAGAACGACGTGTATTGAGGACAAACAACCTTCATGGACGAGTAATTAAGACTTAGTAATGCGTTTGATGAAGCATAAGAAACTTCACTTCAATCGATTTGTTTCAAAAGAGTTGAACGTGTCAAGAAAATTAAGTTGAGTGTTACATGACTTGTGGTTAGAACCTAAGTTATTCATTTCACATTCGAGGTTTTAACTTGAAGTGATGAGAACGGCGTTTATTGAGGATCCAACAACCTTCATGGACGCGTAATTAAGACTTAGCAATGCGTTTGATGAAGTATATTAAACTTCACATCAATCGATTTGTTCCAAAAGAGTTGAACGTATCAAGCAAATTAGGTTGAGTGTTACATGACAGGTGGTTAGAACATAAGATATCCATTTCACATTAAAAGTTTTAACTTGAAGTGATGAGAACGACGTGTATTGAGGACCCAACAACCTTCATGGACGAGTAATTAAGACTTAGTAATGCGTTTGATGAAGCTTCCGAAACTTCACTTCAATCGATTAGTTCCAAAAAGAGTTGAACTTTTCAAGCAAATGAGGTTATGTTTTACACGACTTGTGGTTAGAACCTAAGTTATCCATTTCACATTCAAGGTTTTAACTTGAAGTGATTAGAACGACGTGTATTGAGGACCCAACAACATTCATGGACGAGTAATTAAGACTTGGTAATGCTTTTGATGAAGCATAAGAAACTTCACTTCAATCGATTTGTTCCAAAAGAGTTAAACGTATCAAGCAAATTAGGTTGAGTGTTACATGACATGTAGTTAGAACATAAGTTATCCATTTCAAATTCAAGGTTTTAACTTGAAGTGATGAGAACGACGTGTATTTAGGACCCAACAACCTTCATGGACGAGTAATTAAGACTTAGTAATGCGTTTGATGAAGCTTAAGAAACTTCACTTCAATCGATTTGTTCCAAAAGAGTTGAACTTTTCAAGCAAATGAGGTTGTGTTTTACGTGCCTTGTGGTTTGAACCTAAGTTATCCATTTTACATTCAAGGTTTTAACTTGAAGTGATGAGAACGACGTGTATTGAGTACCCAACAACCTTCATGGACACGTAATTAAGACTTAGTAATGCGTTTGATGAAGCATAAGAAATTTTACTACAATCGAATTTTTCCAAAAGAGTTGAACATATCAAGCAAATGTGATTGAGTGTTATTTGACTTGTGGTTTGAACCTAAGTTATCAATTTCACATTATAGGTTTTAACTTGATGTGATGAGAACGACGTATATTGAGGACCCAACAACCTTCATGGACTAGTAATTAAGACTTGGAAATGCGTTTGATGAAGCATAAGAAACTTCACTTCAATCGATTTGTTCCAAAAGAGTTGAACGTATCAAGCAAATGAGGTTGAGTGTTACATGACTTGTGGTTAGAACATAAGTTATCATTTTCACATTAGAGGTTTTAACTTGAAGTGATGAGAACGACGTGTATTGAGGACCCAACAACCTTCATGGACGAGTAATTAAGACCTACTAATGCGTTTGATGAAGCATAAGAAACGTCACTTCAATCGATTTGTTCCAAAAGAGTTGAACGTATCAAGCTAATGAGGTTCAGTGCTACATGACTTGTGGTTAGAACCTAAGTTATCAATTTCACATTCAAGGTTTTAGCTTGAAGTGATGAGAACGACGTGTATTGAGGACCCAACAACCTTCATGGACGAGTAATTAAGACCTACTAATGCATTTGATGAAGCATAAGAAACGTCACTTCAATCGATTTGTTCCAAAAGAGTTGAACGTATCAAGCTAATGAGGTTGAGTGCTACATGACTTGTGGTTAGAACCTAAGTTATCCATTTCACATTCAAGGTTTTAACTTGAAGTGACGAGAACGACGTGTATTGAGGACAAACAACCTTCATGGACGAGTAATTAAGACTTAGTAATGCGTTTGCTTAAGCATAAGAAACTTCACTTCAATCGATTTGTTCCAAAAGAGTTGAACGTATCAAGCAAATTAAGTTGAGTGTTACATGACTTGTGGATTGAACCTAAGTTATTCATTTCACATTCGAGGTTTTAACTTGAAGTGATGAAAACGACGTTTATTGAGGACCCAACAACCTTCATGGACGCGTAATTAAGACTTAGTAATGCGTTTGATGAATTATAATAAACTTCACATCAATCGATTTGTTCCAAAAGAGTTGAACGTATCAAGCAAATTAGGTTGAGTGTTACATGACAGGTGGTTAGAACATAAGATATCCATTTCACATTCAAGGTTTTAACTTGAAGTGATGAGAACGACGTGTATTGAGGACCCAACAACCTTCATGGACGAGTAATTAAGACTTAGTAATGCGTTTGATGAAGCTTAAGTAGTTTCACTTCAATCGATTTGTTCCAAAAGAGTTGAACTTTTCAAGCAAATGAGGTTGTGTTTTACACGACTTGTGGTTAGAACCTAAGTTATCCATTTCACATTCAAGGTTTTAACTTGAAGTAATGAGAACGACGTGTATTGAGGACCCAACAACATTCATGGACGAGTAATTAAGACTTGGTAATGCGTTAGATGAAGCATAAGAAACTTCACTTCAATCGATTTGTTCTAAAAGAGTTGAACGTATCAAGCAAATTAGGTTGAGTGTTACATGACATGTAGTTAGAACATAAGTTATCCATTTCACATTCAAGGTTTTAACTTGAAGTGATGAGAACGACGTGTATTTAGGACCCAACAACCTTCATGGACGAGTAATTAAGATTTAGTAATGCGTTTGATGAAGCTTAAGAAACTTCACTTCAATCGATTTGTTCCAAAAGAGTTGAACTTTTCAAGCAAATGAGGTTGTGTTTTACATGACTTGTGGTTAGAACCTAAGTTATCCATTTTACATTCAAGGTTTTAACTTGAAGTGATGAGAACGACGTGTATTGAGTACCCAACAACCTTCAAGGACACGTAATTAAGACTTAGTAATGCGTTTGATGAAGTGATGCGAACCTCGGATCGAAAGGACCCGGGACCCGACAACAACGCGGAATAATTCAAAGGAACGCCTTTTCGATTCAAGAACAAAGTAAGGAACTAAGACCCCAATCGAAGAATTCAATGGAACCCTAGTTATCAAAACAGGAGGTTGACCCGAGCCACACCTGTTGGCTGAACCAAAGCTATAAAAACAGGAGCTTGACCTAGACCAAACTCATTTGTAAGAACCAAAGCTATCAAGCGAGATTCTTCAAGCGTGACTTGAAGAAGATCGTTGTTCTTCGCAAAGAACTAAAGAGAAATCCTCTCTAAAAAAACACTCAATTTTTAATCAAATAGTTTGCTATTAAATAGGCTACACATTAAAATGAAATTAAATAATAATAAAAAACGAAAATTAAAGTAAAATAACTAATAAAAATCGTGAGATAATGATATTTTGCATGAAAAGATATCATCTCACGTTTGAATATGATTTGAATTGATTTGAGTAGATTCTGTCAGATAAAATCTCTCATACGTGATTTGTTTGGATTTGCATGTGCTTCGCATGTGACTTTTTAATTCTTACGCGTGCATGTGCATGGCACATGTAAATCTTCATGCATCTTTGGCCTTCCTTGCTTCAACTTGATTTTGATTATCTTCAATCCTCGAAACATTCAATAGTTTTAGATCAAGTTGTCACGGCTCCTCTCTCCCATTGATCTCTAAAATTAATCCTTGCAAGGCCTAACGCATCTTCTTAGCTTTGGACCGTGTCATTGGGCCACCAATGTCCTCAATTGGATCGTTGCTCTTGGGCTTGGGCTTGGTCGCTGCATGGATCACATCATGAAGCATAAGAAACTTTACTTCAATCGATTTTTTCCAAAAGAGTTGAACGTACCAAGCAAATGCGGTTGAGTGTTATATGACTTGTGGTTAGAACCTAAGTTATCAATTTCACATTATAGGTTTTAACTTAATGTGATGAGAACGACGTGTATTGAGGACCCAACAACCTTCATGGATGAGTAAATAAGACTTGGTAATGCGTTTGATGAAGAATAATAAACTTCACTTCAATCGATTTGTTCCAAAAGAGTTGAACGTATCAAGCAAATTACGTTTAGGGTTACAAGACTTGGGGTTAGAACCTAAGTTCTCCATTTCACATTCGAGGTTTTAACTTGAAGTGATGAGAACGACGTGTATTGAGGACCCAACAACCTTTATGGACGAGTAATTAAAACTTAGAAATGCATTTGATGAAGTATAAGAAACTTCACTTCAATCGATTTGTTCCAAAAGAGTTGAACGTATCAAGCAAATTAGGTTTAATGTTACATGACATGTGGTTAGAACCAAAGTTACCAATTTCACATTCAAGGTTTTAACTTGAAGTGATGAGAACGACGTGTATTGAGGAACCAAAAACCTTCATGGACGAGTAATTAAGACTTAGTAATGCGTTTGATGAAGCATAAGAAACTTCACTTCAATCGATTTGTTCCAAAAGAGTTGAACGTATGAAGCAAATTAGGTTGAGTGTTACTTGACTTGTGGTTAGAACCTATGTTATTCATTTCACATTCGAGGTTTTAACTTGAAGTGATGAGAACGACGTGTATTGAGGACCCAACAACCTTCATGGACAAGTAATTAAGACATAGTAATGCGTTTGATGAAGCATAAGAAACTTCACATCAATCAATTTGTTCCAAAAGAGTTGAACGTATCAAGCTAATGAGGTTCAGTGCTACATGATTTGTGGTTAGAACCTATGTTATCCATTTCACATTCAAGGTTTTAACTTGAAGTGATGAGAACGACGTTTATTGAGGACCAAACAATCTTCATGGACGAGTAATTAAGACCTACTAATACGTTTGATGAAGCATAAGAAATGTCACTTCAATCGATTTGTTCCAAAAGAATTGAACGTATCAAGCTAATGAGGTTCAGTGCTACATGACTTGTGGTTATAACCTAAGTTATCCATTTCACATTCAAGCTTTTAACTTGAAGTGATGAGAACGACGTGTATTGAGGACCCAACAACCTTCATGGACGAGTAATTAAGACTTAGTATTGCGTTTGATGAAGCATAAGAAACTTCATTTCAATCGATTTGTTCCAAAAGAGTTTAACGTATCAAGCAAATTAGGTTGAGTGTTACAAGACTTGTGGTTAGAACCTAAGTTATCCATTTCACATTCGAGGTTTTAACTTGAAGTGATGAGAACGACGTGTATTGAGGACCCAACAACCTTCATGGACGAGTAATTAAGACTTAGTAAAGCGTTTGATGAAGTATAAGAAACTTCACTTCAATCGATTTGTTTCAAAAGAGTTGAACGTATCAAGCTAATGAGGTTCAGTGCTACATGACTTGTGGTTAGAACCTAAGTTATCCATTTCACATTCAAGGTTTTAACTTGAAGTGATGAGAACGACGTGTATTGAGGACCCAACAACCTTCATGGACGAGTAATTAAGACATAGTAATGCGTTTGATGAAGCATAAGAAACTTCACTTCAATCCATTTGTTCCAAAAGAGTTGAAAATATCAAGCAAATTAAGTTGAGTGTTACATGACTTGTGGTTAGAACTTAAGTTATTCATTTCACATTCGAGGTTTTAACTTGAAGTGATGAGAACGACGTGTATTGAGGACCCAACAACCTTCATGGACGCGTAATTAAGACTTAGTAATACGATTGATGAAGTATAATAAACTTCACATCAATCGATTTGTTCCAAAACAGTAGAATGTATCAAGCAAATTAGGTTGAGTGTTACATGAGATGTGGTTAGAACATAAGTTATCAATTTCACATTCGAGGTTTTAATTTGAAGTGATGAAAACGACGTGTATTATGGACCCAACAACCTTCATGGACGAGTAATTAAGACTTAGTAATGCGTTTGATGAAGCCTAAGAAACTTCACTTCAATCGATTTGTTCCAAAAGAGTTGAATGTATGAAGCAAATTAGGTTGAGTGTTACATGACTTGTGGTTAGAACCTATGTTATTCATTTCACATTCGAGGTTTTAACTTGAAGTGATGAGAACGACGTGTATTGAGGAACCAACAACCTTCATGGACAAGTATTTAAGACATAGTAATAAGTTTGAGGAAGCATAAGAAACTTCACATTAAACAATTTGTTCCAAAAGAGTTGAACGTATCAAGCAAATTAAGTTGAGTGTTACATGACATGTGGTTAGAACATAAGTTATCCATTTCACATTCAAGGTTTTAACTTGACGTGATGAGAACGACGTGTATTGAGGACCCAACAACCTTCGTGGACGAGTAATTAAGACTTAGTAATGCGTTTGATGAAGCTTAAGAAACTTCACTTCATTCGATTTGTTCCAAAAGAGTTGAACTTTTAAAGCAAATGAGGTTCAGTGCTACATGACTTGTGGTTAGAACCTAAGTTACCCATTTCACATTCAAGGTTTTAACTTGAAGTGATGAGAACGACGTGTATTGAGGACCCAACAACCTTCTTGGACGAGTAATTAAGACTTAGTAATGCATTTGATTAAGCATATGAAGCTTCACTTCAATCGATTTGTTCCAAAAGAGTTGAACGTATCAAGCTAATGAGGTTCAGTGCTACATGACTTGTGGTTATAACCTAAGTTATCCATTGCACATTCAAGGTTTTAACTTGAAGTAATGAGAACGACGTGTATTAAGCACCCAACAACCATCAAGGACGAGTAATTAAGACTTGGTAATGCGTTTGATGAAACATAAGAAACTTCACTTCAATCGATTTGTTCCAAAAGAGTTGAACGTATCAAGCAAATGAGGTTGAGTGTTACATGACTTGTGGCTAGAACATAAGTTATCCATTTCACATTCAAGGTTTTAACTTGAAGTGATGAGAACGACGTCTATTGAGGAACCAACAACCTTCATGGACGAGTAATTAAGACTGGGTAATGCGTTTGATAAAACATAAGAAACTTCACTTCAATCGATTTGTTTAAAAAGAGTTGAACGTATCAAGCTAATGAGGTTCAGTGCTACATGACTTGTGGTTAGAACATAAGTTATCCATTTCACATTCAAGGTTTTAACTTGAAGTGATGAGAACGTCGTGTTTTGAGGACCCAACAACCTTCATGGACGAGTAATTAAGACCTACTAATGCGTTTGATGAAGCATAAGAAACGTCACTTCAATCGATTTGTTCCAAAAGAGTTGAACGTAACAAGCTAATAAGGTTCAGTGCTACATGACTTGTGGTTAGAACCTAAGTTATCCATTTCACATTCAAGGTTTTAACTTGAAGTGATGAGAACGACGTGTATTGAGGACCCAACAACCTTCATGGACGAGTATTAAACTTAGTAATGCGTTTGATGAAGCAGAAGAAAACTTCACTTCAATCGATTTGTTCCAAAGAGTTGAACGTATCAATCAAATTAGTTGAGTGTTACATGACTTGTGGTTAGGAACCTAAGTATGCATTTCACATTCGAGGTTTATAACTTGAAGTGATGAAAACGACGTGTATTGAGACCCAAACAACCGTCATGGACGAGTAATTAACTCGTAGTAAGGCGTTTGATGAAGCATAAGAAACTTCACCTTCAATCGATTTTTCCAAAGAGTTGAACGTATCAAGCAAATTAAGTTGAGTGTTACATGACTTGTAGTTAGAACCTAAGTTCTTAATTTTATATTCGAGATTTTAACTTTGTAGTGAGACGACGGTATTAAGACCCAACAACCTTCATGGACGTGTAATTAAGTCTTAGTAATGCGTTTGATGAAGTATTATAAACTTCACATCATTCGATTTGTTCCAAAAGAGTGGAACGTATCAAGCTAATGAGGTTCAGTGCTACATGACTTGTGGTTAGAACCTAAGTTATCCATTTCACATTCAAGGTTTTAACTTGCAAGTGATGAGAACGTCAGTGTATTGAGGACCCAACAACCTTCATGGACGAGTAATTAAGACTTACTAATGCGTTTGATGAAGCATAAGAAACGTCACTTCAATCGATTTGTTCCAAATGAGTTGAAACGTAACAAGCTAATTAAGGTTCAGTGTTACATGACATGTGGTTAGAACCTAAGTTATCATTTCACATTCTAAGGTATAACTTGAAGTGATGAGAACGACGTGTATGAGGACCCAACAACCTTCATGGACGAGTAATTAAAACTTAGTAATGCGTTTGATGAAGCAGAAGAAACTTCACTTCAATCGATTTGTTCCAAAAGAGTTGAACGTATCAATCAAATTAGGTTGAGTGTTACATGACTTGTGGTTAGAACCTAAGTTATGCATTTCACATTCGAGGTTTTAACTTGAAGTGATGAGAACGACGTGTATTGAGGACCCAACAACCTTCATGGACGAGTAATTAACTCTTAGTAATGCGTTTGATGAAGCATAAGAAACTTCACTTCAATCGATTTTTTCCAAAAGAGTTGAACGTATCAAGCAAATTAAGTTGAGTGTTACATGACTTGTAGTTAGAACCTAAGTTCTTAATTTTATATTCGAGATTTTAACTTGAAGTGATGAGAACGACGTGTATTAAGGACCCAACAACCTTCATGGACGTGTAATTAAGTCTTAGTAATGCGTTTGATGAAGTATTATAAACTTCACATCATTCGATTTGTTCCAAAAGAGTTGAACGTATCAAGCTAATGAGGTTCAGTGCTACATGACTTGTGGTTAGAACCTAAGTTATCCATTTCACATTCGAGGTTTTAACTTCAAGTGATGAGAACGACATGTATTGAGGACCAAACAACCTTCATGGATGAGTAATTAAGACTTAGTAATGCGTTTGATGAAGCATAAGAAACTTCACTTCAATCGATTTGTTCCAAATGAGTTAAACGTATCAAGCAAATTAGGTTGAGTGTTACATGACATGTGGTTAGAACCTAAGTTATTTCACATTCTAGGTAATAACTTGAAGTGATGAGAACGACGTGTATGGAGGACCCAACAACCTTCATGGACGGGTAATTAAGACTTGGTAATGCGTTTGATGAAGCATAAGAAACTTCAATTCAATCGATTTGTTCCAAAAGAGTTTAACGTATCAAGCAAATGAGGTTGAGTGTTACATGACTTGTGGCTAGAACATAAGTTATCCATTTCATATTCAAGGTTTTAACTTGAAGTGATGAGAACGACGTGTATTGAGGACCCAACAACCTTCATGGACAAGTAATTAAGACCTACTAATGTGTTTGATGAAACATAAGAAACATCACTTCAATCGATTTGTTCCAAAAGAGTTGAACGTATCAATCTAATGAGGTTCAGTGCTACATGACGTGTGGTTAGAACCTAAGTTATCCATTTCACATTCAAGGTTTTAACTTGAAGTGATGAGAACGACGTGTATTGAGGACCTAACAACCTTCATGGACGAGTAATTAAGACCTACTAATGCGTTTGATGAAACATAAGAAACGTCTCTTCAATCGATTTGTTCCAAAAGAGTTGAACGTATCAAGCTAATGAGGTTCAGTGCTACATGACTTGTGGTTAGAACCTAAGTTATCCATTCCACATTCAAGGTTTTAACTTGAAGTGATGAGAACGACGAGTATTGAGGACCCAACAACCTTCATGGACGAGTAATTAAGACTTAGGAATGCGTTTGATGAAGCATAAGAAACTTCACTTCAATCGATTTGTTCCAAAAGAGTTCAACGTATCAAGCAAATTAGGTTGAGTGTTACATGACTTGTGGTTAGAACCTAAGTTATCCATTTCGCATTCGTGGTTTTAACTCGAAGTGATGAGAACGACGTGTATTGAGGACCCAACAACCTTCATGGATGCGAAATTAAGACTTAGTAATGCGTTTGATGAAGTATAAAAAAACTTCACTGCAATCGATTTGTTCCAAAAGAATTTAACGTATTAAGCAAATTAGGTTGAGTGTTACATAAATTGTGGTTAGAACATAAGTTATACATTTCACATTCAATGTTTTAACTTGAAGTTATGAGAACGACGTGTATTGAGGAGCCAGCAACCTTCATGGACGAGTAATTAAGACTTAGTAATCCGTTTGCTGAAGTTTAAGAAACTTAACTTCAATCGATTTGTTCCAAAAGAGTTGGACGTATCAAGCAAATGAGGTTGTGTTTTACATGACTTGTGGTTAGAACCTAAGTTATGCATTTCACATTCAAGGTTTTAAGTTGAAGTGAGGAGAACGACGTGTATTGAGTATGTAACACCCCTAGTACCGTACCCGTATTTCCCGTATTATATTTTTTTTTTATACTTTTTACTTTTCTATGCTTTAAATAAAACTTAATGCGGAATCTAAACGGAAGTTGAAATCAGAACTGAAAACGGAATTGAAATCGAACCTTGAAATCATTTAAAACATAAACTAAAACAATTTAAATAAAACTTAAAACATTTAAATATTTAATAACAATTAAAACAGGAGCAGAATCGGAACCAATCGCTGCCAGGAGGCAGCGATCGATCTCTGCAAACTACAGAGATCGATCGCTGCATGCTTGCATGCAGCAAGCGATCGATCTCTGCTGAAAAGCAGAGATCAATCGCTGCAGCATGTAGCAAGGGCGGCGATCGATCTCTGCTTTTTCAGCAGAGATCGATCGCAGCACACTATGCAGCGATCCCTCCCTTCCTTCATCAATACCAGAGACTTTAGCACTTCATATCTAACACATCGATTTGTTCTCTGGAATCCGATTTCCATAACTCACAACTTGCACTCAACCGATTAAAACATAATCTAAACTCAATCGACTCGCGTCGGACTTTGCGAAGTCCAACTGCGTGGATAGTTCTAAAAACCGAGCTATCCGTAACAACCTAAACCAATCAAAACATTTTCAAAACATTAAGTAAACAGTTTAAACCAAAGCGTTTTACAGACAATTACCAAAATGTTATCTAACCCCTATCCAGAACCAAACACCCTAATATGTTCTATACAATATAACATCAGCCCATACGTCACAGAAAGCCCAAAATCTATACATACTTCCCCACGGGTCAAAACGCGCCTCGACTGCTCAGCGCACTCCCACGGCTATCATCCATCAACTGCACCCTACGTCAGGAGGAGGAACGTCATCCTCACCTGGCTCAATATCTCCTAAAATATCACCTACACCATACAGACACATATGAGATATTGAAATCTCAGTAAGCTACGTAAATGCAGATGCATGCGTACAGTGCACATGAAGTTCAGAAAACATGCATATCAGACATATCAGGTCATTTCATACAGATTGCCACCGAGATATCAGCCCTCTAAATGAAAAGGATACATCCCGCGGTCGGACTACCACTTTCGATTTAGAGGAGGGGGGTACATGCTCACAAACCCTACAGCCATGCCTGAGCCCCATCCCGCGTGACCAGATACAGATTACGTATTTTCGTTCATTATTCATTTCATTTGAAAACTTGTGCAGAAATCCATTTTCATGCCATTTTGAAACACGTGATGCATGAACAGTTATAAGCATAATGTAACTATACAATAAACAAACACATGTATACCATCAAGACCGAAATAAACTAACCTATAAACAATTAAACCTAACTACCCAACCAAAAGCAGATTAAACAAACAACTCTTCAGGGATCCTCGATACGACATCGAAGTATGGTGTAGACCGATTGGTCAAAGTAAGTCACGAAAACTTACCTCGAGCGCGCAGAATCTCAAGCTTCGTCCACGGGAGTCGTGTGTCTGAGACAAAACACGATATTCGTCGTTAAAACCAATTTAAGCTATTAACGTCCAAATTACAAAATCCTTAACTATTGAATTTTTCCTAAATTCCTCACTTTGCTAATCAAAGCATTTAGAACGTCAATTAATGCTCGATAACTTGAAATTCCTACTACGAGAAATTTCTGAAAACTCGAAAATTCTCAGATTTATACTTTTTCACAAATTGGTTTATCTTCGTCCAATAACGTCTGATACGTTCAATATATACCTAATCACGGCTAACCTATTAATTACGAGTCCTAATTCGCGTTTTTAACGAGATTTAATCGAAACCCTAATTATCTAAAACGGCGTAAACGTTGAAATAAAAGCTCTAAGATTGTAGGTACATACCGAGGATAGCGAGAGGAGAAGAAATGACGAAGAATGGAGGAGAAACGGAAGAGAAACGGAGGTCGGAACTGTTGGAATCGTCGGCGGCCGAGAGAGGGTTTGCTCTCTGTTCGTGAACGCCAGGAAGAGAAGAAGAAAGAGTGAGGAGAAAGAGGATTTTGGTTATTTTTATAAAATTGATTTGGTAAATTACTAAATTGCCCTTAGCACTTAATTCTATTTGTTTCGTCTTCGTTTCGTTAATCGTCCAGCTATTCGACATTTCTAAATTTCCATATTTTACCAATAAGTCCAACTTATTATTAGAGATTTATTAAGACTGTCCGTTCGCAATTCGGACCTCGTTTACTATTTTTATTAAAACGTCCTTTACATTACGATAAACGTATTTACTCGGAATATAGCGCTTAATCTCCGAAAATTCCCAGAATTTCCTTAAAATTCTTATTAATCGTTAGGATCATAATGACGCTTTCCATTTACGAAACTGATTTGATTTGACATATTTACTAAAAATGCCATTAACAATGAAATATTAATATAATATAATATATCCAAAAAGTCCGTACAAGCCGGATATTACAGAGTACCCAACAACCTTCATGGACACGTAATTATGAATTAGTAATGCGTTTGATGAAGCATAAGAAACTTTACTTCAATCGATTTGTTCCAAAAGAATTGAACGTATCAAGTAAATTAGGTTGAGTGTTACATGACATGTGGTTAGAACCTAAGTTATCCATTTCACATTAAAGGTTTTAACTTGAAGTGATGAGAACGACGTGTATTGACGACCCAACAACCTTCATGGAAGAGTAATTAAGACTTAGTAATGCGTTTGATGAAGTATAAGAAACTTCACTTCAATCAAATTGTTCCAAAAGAGTTGAACGTATCAAGTTAATGAGGTTCAGTGTTACATGACTTGTGGTTATAACGTAAGTTATCCATTTCACATTCAAGGTTTTAACTTAAAGTGATGTGAACGACGTGTATTGAAGACCATACAACCTTCATGGACGAGTAATTAAGACATAGTAATGCGTTTGATGAAGCATAAGAAACTTCACTTCAATCGATTTATTCTAAAAGAGTTGAAAATATCAAGCAAATTAAGTTGAGTGTTACATGACTTGTGGTTAGAACATAAGTTATTCATTTCACATTCGAGGTTTTAACTTGAAGTGATGAGAACGACGTGTATTGAGGACCCAACAACCTTCATGGACGCGTAATTAAGACTTAGTAATGCGATTGATGAAGTATAATAATCTTCACATCAATCGATTTGTTCCAAAATAGTAGAATGTATCAAGAAAATTAGGTTGAGTGTTACATGACATGTGGTTAGAACATAAGTTATCAATTTCACATTCGAGGTTTTAATTTGAACTGATGAAAACGACGTGTGTTATGGACCCAAATACCTTCATGGACGAGTAATTAAGACTTAGTAATGCGTTTGATGAAGCATAAGAAAGTTCACTTCAATCGATTTGTTCCAAAAGAGTTGAATGTATGAAGCAAATTAGGTTAAGTGTTACATGACTTGTGGTTAGAACCTATGTTATTCATTTCACATTCGACGTTTTAACTTGAAGTGATGAGAACGACGTGTATTGAGGAACCAACAACCTTCATGGACAAGTAATTAAGACATAGTAATGCGTTTGATGAAGCATAAGAAACTTCACATCAATCAATTTGTTCCAAAAGAGTTGAACGTATCAAGCAAATTAGGTTGAGTGTTACATGACATGTGGTTAGAACAAAAGTTATCCATTTCACGTTCAAGGTTTTACTTAGGTTCTAACCACATGTCATGTAACACTCAACCTAATTTTCTTGATACGTTCAACTCTTTTGGAACAAATCGATTGAAGTGAAGTTTCTTATGCTTCATCAAACGCATTAATAAGTCTTAATTACTCGTCCATGAAGGTTGTTGGGTCCTCAATACACGTCGTTCTCATCATTTCAAGTTAAAACCCCGAATGTGAAATGGATAAGTTAGGTTCTAACCACAAGTCATGTAACACTCAACCTAATTTGCTTCATAGGTTCAACTCTTTTGGATCAAATCGTTTGAAATGAAGTTTCTTACGCTTCATCAAACGCATTAGTAGGTCTTAATTACTCATCCATGAAGGTTGTTAGGTCCTCAATACACGTCGTTCTCATCACTTCAAGTTGAAACCTTGAATATGAAATGGATAACTTAGGTTCTAACCACACGTCATGTAGAACTGAACCTCATTAGCTTGATACGTTCAACTCTTTTGGAACAAATCGATTGAAGTGACGTTTCTTATGTTTCATCAAACGCATTAGTAGGTCTTAATTACTTGTCCATGAAGGTTGTTGGGTCCTCAATACACGTCGTTCTCATCACTTCAAGTTAAAACCTTGAATATGAAATGGATAACTTATGTTCTAGCCACAAGTAATGTAACACTCAACCTCATTTGCTTGATACGTTCAACTGTTTTGGAACAAATCGATTGAAGTGAAGTTTCTTATGCTTCATCAAACGCATTACCAAGTCTTAATTACCCGTCCATGAAGGTTGTTGGGTCCTCCATACACGTCGTTCTCATCACTTCAAGTTATAACCTTGAATGTGAAATAACTTACGTTCTAACCACATGTCATGTAACACTCAACCTAATTTGCTTGATACATTCAACTCATTTGGAACAAATCGATTGAAGTGAAGTTTCTTATGCTTCATCAAACGCATTACTAAGTCTTAATTACTCATCCATGAAGGTTGTTTGGTCCTCAATACACGTCGTTCTCATCACTTGAAGTTAAAACCTCGAATGTGAAATGGATAACTTAGGTTCTAACCACAAGTCATGTAGCACTGAACCTCATTAGCTTGATACGTTCAACTCTTTTGGAACAAATCGAATGATGTGAAGTTTATTATACTTCATCAAACGCATTACTAAGTCTTAATTACGCGTCCATGAAGGTTGTTGGGTCCTTAATACACGTCGTTCTCATCACTTCAAGTTAAAACCTTGAATGTGAAATGGATAACTTATGTTCTAACCACAAGTCATGTAGCACTGAACCTCATTAGCTTGATACGTTCAACTCTTTTGGAACAAATCGATTGAAGTGAAGTTTCTTATGTTTTATCAAACGCATTACCAAGTCTTACTTACTCGTCCATGAAGGTAGTTGGGTCCTCAATAGACGTCGTTCTCATCAATTCAAGTTAAAACCTTGAATGTGAAAAGGATAACTTATGTTCTAGCCACAAGTCATGTAACACTCAACCTCATTTGCTTGATACGTTCAACTCTTTTGGAACAAATCGATTGAAGTGAAGTTTCTTATGTTTCATCAATTGCATTACCAAGTCTTAATTACTCGTCCATGAAGGTTGTTGGGTCCTTAATACACGTCGTTCTCATGACGTGTATTGCTAATGAAGTTCAATGCTACATGATTTGTGGTTAGAACCTATGTTATCCATTTCACATTCAAGGTTTTAACTTGAAGTGATGAGAACGACGTGTATTGAGGACCCAACAACCTTCATGGATGAGTAAATAAGATCTACTAATACGTTTGATGAAGCATAAGAAACGTCACTTCAATCGATTTGTTCCAAAACAGTTGAACGTATCAAGCTAATGAGGTTCAGTGCTACATGACTTGGGGTTAGAACCTAAGTTATCCATTTCACATTCAAGGTTTTAACTTGAAGTGATGAGAACGACGCGTATTGAGGACCAAACAACTTTCATGGATGAGTAATTAAGACTTAGCAATGCGTTTGATGAAGCATAAGAAACTTCACTTCAATCGATTTGTTCCAAAAGAGTTCAACGTATCAAGCAAATTAGGTTGAGTGTTACATGACTTGTGGTTAGAACCTAAGTTATCCATTTCGCATTCGAGGTTTTAACTCGAAGTGATGAGAACGACGTGTATTGAGGACCCAACAACCTTCATGGACGCGTAATTAAGACTTAGTAATGCGTTT
This sequence comes from Begonia masoniana, assembly GCA_022432975.1. Taxonomy (NCBI): domain Eukaryota; kingdom Viridiplantae; phylum Streptophyta; class Magnoliopsida; order Cucurbitales; family Begoniaceae; genus Begonia; species Begonia masoniana. The sequence goes on from CM039506.1 coordinate 19,481,011, forward strand.
GATGAAGTATAATAAACTTCACTGCAATCGATTTAATCCAAAAGAGTTGAACGTATCAAGCAAATTAGGTTGAGTGTTACATAAAATGTGGTTAGAACATAAGTTATACATTTCACATTCAAGGTTTTAACTTGAAGTGATGAGAACGACGTGTATTGAGGAGCCAGCAACCTTCATGGACGAGTAATTAAGACTTAGTAATCCGTTTGATGAAGCTTAAGAAACTTAACTTCAATCGATTTGTTCCAAAAGAGTTGAACGTATCAAGCAAATGAGGTTGTGTTTTACATGACTTGTGGTTAGAACCTAAGTTATGCATTTCACATTCAAGGTTTTAAGTTGAAGTGAGGAGAACGACGTGTATTGAGTACCCAACAACCTTCATGGACACGTAATTAGGACTTAGTAATGCCGTTTGATGAACATAAGAACCTTTACTTCAATCGATTTGTTCCAAAAGAGTTGAACGTATCAAGTAAATTAGGTTGAGTGTTACATGACATGTGGTTAGAACCTAAGTTATCCATTTCACATTCAAGGTTTTAACTTGAAGTGATGAGAATGACGTGTATTGAGGACCCAACAACCTTCATGGACGAGTAATTAAGACCTACTAATGCGTTTGATGAAGCATAAGAAACGTCACTTCAATCGATTTGTTCTAAAAGAGTTGAACTTATCAAGCAAATTAGGGTGAGTGTTACATGACTTGTGGTTAGAACCGAAGTTATCGATTTCACATTCGAGGTTTTAACTTGAAGTGATGAGAACGACATGTATTGAGGACCCAACAGCCTTCATGGACGAGTAATTAAGACTTGGTAATGCATTTGATGAAGCATAAGAAACTTTACTTCAATCGATTTGTTTCAAAAGAGTTGAACGTATCAAGCAAATGAGGTTGAGTGTTACGTGACTTGTGGCTAGAAGATAAGTTATCCATTTCACATTCAAGGTTTTAACTTGAAGTGATGAGAACGACGTGTATTGAGGACGCAACAACCTTCATGGACGAGTAATTAAGACCTATAATGCGTTTGATGAAGCATAAGAAACGTCACTTCAATCAATTTGTTCTAAAAGTGTTGAACGTATCAAGCAAATTAGGTTGAGTGTTACATGACTTGTGGTTAGAACCTAAGTTATCCATTTCACATTCGAGGTTTTAACTTGAAGTGATGAGAACGACATGTATTGAGGACCCAACAACCTTCATGGACGAGTAATTAAGACTTGGTAATGCATTTGATGAAGCATAAGAAACTTCACTTCAATCGATTTGTTCCAAAAGAGTTGAACGTATCAAGCAAATGAGGTTGAGTACTACATGACTTGTGGTTAGAACCTAAGTTATCCGTTTAACATTCAAGGTTTTAACTTGAAGTGATGAGAACGACGTGTATTGAGTACCCACACCCTTTAATGGGAAAAGTAATTATGAATTAGTAAGGCGTTGATGAAGCATAAGAAACTTTACTTCAATCGATTTGTTCCAAAAGGGTTGAACGTATCAAGTAAATTCGGTTGAGTGTTACATGACTTGTGGTTAGAACCTAAGTGGTCCATTTCACATTCAAGGTTTTAACTTGAAGTGATGAGAACGACGTGTATTGAGGACCCAACAACCTTCATGGACGAGTAATTAAGACTCCTAATGCGTTGGATGAAGCATAGCAACGTCAACTTCAATCGATTTGTTCCAAAAGAGTTGAACGTATCAAGCAAATGAGGTTGAGTGTTACATGACTTGTGGTTAGAACCTAAGTTATCCATTTCACATTCGAGGTTTTAACTTGAAGTGATGAGAACGACGTGTATTGAGGACCCAACAACCTTCATGGACGAGTAATTAAGACTTGGTAATGCATTTGATGAAGCATAAGAAACTTTACTTCAATCGATTTGTTCCAAAAGAGTTGAACGTATCAAGCAAATGAGGTTGAGTGCTACATGACTTGTGGTTAGAACCTAAGTTATCCATTTCACATTCAAGGTTTTAACTTGAAGTGATGAGAACGACGTGTATTGAGGACCCAACAACCTTCATGGACGAGTAATTAAGACCTACTAATGCGTTTGATGAAGCATAAGAAACTCATTCAATCGATTTGTTCCAAAAGAGTTGAACGTATCAAGCAAATGAGGTTGAGTGTTACATGACTTGTGGTTAGAACCTAAGTTATCCATTTCACATTCGAGGTTTTAACTTGAAGTGATGAGAACGACGTGTATTGAGGACCCAACAACCTCATGGACGAGTAATTAAGACCTACTAATGCGTTTGATGAAGCATAAGAAACTTTACTTCAATCGATTTGTTCCAAAAGAGTTGAACGTATCAAGCAAATTAGGGTGAGTGTTACATGACTTGTGGTTAGAACCTAAGTTATCCATTTCACATTCGAGGTTTTGGTTTTAACTTGAAGTGATGAGAACGACGTGTATTGAGGACCCAACAACCTTCATGGACGAGTAATTAAGACCTACTAATGCGTTTGATGAAGCATAAGAAACTTTACTTCAATCGATTTGTTCCAAAAGAGTTGAACGTATCAAGCAAATGAGTTGATTGTACGTGACTGTGGCTAGAAGATAAGTTCCATTTCACATTCAAGGTTTTAACTTGAAGTGATGAGAACGACGTGTATTGAGGACCCAACAACCTTCATGGACGAGTAATTAAGACCTACTAATGCGTTTGATGAAGCATAAGAAACGTCATTCAATCGATTTGTTCCAAAAGAGTTGAACGTATCAAGTAAATTAGTGAGTGTTACATGACTTGTGGTAGAGAACCTAAGTTATCCATTTCACATTCAAGGTTTTAACTTGAAGTGATGAGAACGACGTGTATTGAGGACCCAACACCCTTACATGGACGCTAATAAGACTTAGTAATGCGTTTGATGAAGTAGAATAACTTCACTGCAATCGATTTGTTCCAAAAGAGTTGAACGTAATCAAGCAAATAGTTGCGTGTTACATAAAATGTGGTTAGATCCTAAGTTATAATTTCACATCAAGGTTTTAACTTGAAGTGATGCGAACGACGTTGTATTGAGCGAGCAGCAACCTCATGGACGAGTTAATAAGACTTAGTAATCCGTTTGATGAGCTTAAGAACATTAAATCACGATTTGTTCCAAAAGAGTCTAAGTATCAAGCAAATTAGGTGAGTGTTACATGACTTGTGGTTAGAACTAAGTTATCCATTTCGCATTCGAGGTTTTAACTCGAAGTGATGAGAACGACGTGTATTGAGGACCCAACAACCTTCATGGCCGCGTAATAAGACTTAGTAATGCGTTTGATGAAGTATAATAAACTTCACTGCAATCGATTAATCCAAAAGAGTTGAACGTATCAAGCACATTAGGTTGAGTGTTTACATAAAATGTGGTTAGAACATAAGTTATACATTTCACATTCAAGGTTTTAAATGGAAGTGATGAGAACGACGTGTATTGAGGAAGCCAGCAACCCTTCATGGACGAGTAATTAAGACTTAGTAATCCGTTTGATGAAGCTAAGAAACTTAACTTCAATCGATTTGTTCCAAAAGAGTTGAACGTATTCAAGCAATGAGGTTGTGTTTTACATGACTTGTGGTTAGAACCTAAGTCCTATGCATTTCACATTCAAGGTTTTAAGTTGAAGTGAGGAGAACGACGTGTATGAGTACCCAACAACCTTCATGGACACGTAATTATGACTTAGTAATGCGTTTGATGAAACATAAGAAACTTTACTTCAATCGATTTGTTCCAAAAGAGTTGAACGTATCAAGTAAATTAGGTTGAGTGTTACAGACATGTGGTAGAACCTAAGTTATCCATTTCACATTCAAGGTTTTAACTTGAAGTGATGAGAATGACGTGTATTGAGGACCCAACAACCTTCATGGACGAGTAATTAAGACCTACTAATGCGTTTGATGAAGCATAAGAAACGTCACTTCAATCGATTTGTTCTAAAAGAGTTGAACTTATCAAGCAAATTAGGGTGAGTGTTACATGACTTGTGGTTAGAACCGAAGTTATCGATTTCACATTCGAGGTTTTAACTTGAAGTGATGAGAACGACATGTATTGAGGACCCAACAGCCTTCATGGACGAGTAATTAAGACTTGGTAATGCATTTGATGAAGCATAAGAAACTTTACTTCAATCGATTTGTTTCAAAGAGTTGAACGTATCAAGCAAATGAGGTTGAGTGTACGTGACTTGTGGCTAGAAGATAAGTTATCCATTTCACATTCAAGGTTTTAACTTGAAGTGATGAGAACGACGTGTATTGAGGACGCAACAACCTTCATGGACGAGTAATTAAGACCTATAATGCGTTTGATGAAGCATAAGAAACGTCACTTCAATCAATTTGTTCTAAAAGTGTTGAACGTATCAAGCAAATTAGGTTGAGTGTTACATGACTTGTGGTTAGAACCTAAGTTATCCATTTCACATTCGAGGTTTTAACTTGAAGTGATGAGAACGACATGTATTGAGGACCCAACAACCTTCATGGACGAGTAATTAAGACTGGTAATGCATTTGATGAAGCATAAGAAACTTCACTTCAATCGATTTGTTCCAAAAGAGTTGAACGTATCAAGCAAATGAGGTTGAGTACTACATGACTTGTGGTTAGAACCTAAGTTATCCGTTTAACATTCAAGGTTTTAACTTGAAGTGATGAGAACGACATGTATTGAGGACCAAACAACCTTCATGGACGAGTAATTAAGACCTACTAATGCGTTTGATGAAGCATAAGAATCGTCACTTCAATCGATTTGTTCCAAAAGAGTTGAACGTATCAAGGTAATGAGGTTTAGTGCTACATGACTTGTGGTTAGAACCTAAGTTATCCATTTCACATTCGAGGTTTTAACTTGAAGTGATGAGAACGACGTGTATTGAGGACCCAACAACCTTCATGGACGAGTAATTAAGACTTAGTAATACGTTTGATGAAGCATAAGAAACTTTACTTCAATCGATTTGTTCCAAAAGAGTTGAACGTATCAAGCAAATGAAGTTGAGTGTTACATGTGATGTGGGCAAGGATGGCATCGAAGAAGAATTGGGCCAAGAAGAATACTTAATGGAGTTGAAATACCAAATGGACCTATCACTAGAGTTCGGGCCAAGAAGCTTCAAAAAGAAGTCCAACATAACTTATTTCAAGAACCAAGACCACTAGAAGAAATGGGCTTTAAAGTTATTAATGTGTTACAAATAAAAATGGAGTTTGATTAAGCCCAAATTCAGCAAAGAATGCTCTAGAAGGAGTAATTTCGAAGTTACATCCACTAGGCATTTAATATTGTCATAGAGAAGGCCAAAGGGTGTTTTTATGGTTTCCAAAGAAGGCTGAACCTAGACCATATTAGTAGCAAAGTTCTTTCTTATGTTTTCAAGGCTATTTAATGCCTATTCTAGACTATTCTTGTAAGCCTATAAATACTTGGGAGTTCTTCATTGTAAGACACACTAGAATGAGAATTATCTTGTGAGAATTTCCTCCAAACTGTTCTTCTGTAGAACTTGCGGAAATTTCAAGTGCAACCACTTGATTTCCAACCCTTATAATATTGGTTTCTTGCTCTTCCATAGCAACGGGGTCAATATTCCTTTTTTGATACTATTGGTTTCTGGTTGTCACATAACCACGGGATCATTAGTCACTTTACTTTGAAACTACTATTGGGCGATCTTGAAGTTGATTCCATCTATTGACGTTGGGTCTCACAACAAGTTTGTTGAGGTTTGCATCATTTGGTATCAGAGACTAGACATCCAATTGAGGTTTTGTTTATACTCTATTGCTTCCATTCGTTTATTTCAATTTCCTCTTTGTTGTTGATTCATCATTTCATATCTTTGTTCTCGCTCCCATTGATTGTTATAAAAAAAAAAAGTCAAAAAAAAAGTGAAGAAAAAAAAAAAAAGAGAAAGAAAAAAAAAAGTATTTTCTTTATTCTTTTATCAAATACCTTTTTTTTTTGTTTCAAACTCCATGGTATCAATCTTATTGTGACCATATTTCTTCCATTCCTTCCTTTATTTTGCGCCCCTTTGCTTTCGTCTTCACTAAGAAATCTATATTTTAAGTGTGTTGGTTTTCATTTGTTTTGCTTTGATATTTACCTTGCTTAGTTTTCTCAAGAACTTTGAGGAGGAAAGTGAGTGGTAAAAGGCAAGAGTTGGAGAACTTATTAGAGGGTAAAAGCCGAAATCCATGTGTGTAAACTCGAGTGCTCGAGAACCATATTCGAGCGAGAGGTGAGGTCCTTTTTCTTAACACTTTTACACAGATTTTACAGCATGTCTGAAAGAGAAGGTGAAGAAACGCCAATGGATAGCAATTTGGTCATCCAAGCCATGTAGCAACAATTCCAAAGGATGAACGTCCAATTTGAAGAGATTCGAGATCGATTGGACCGTAGTGATAAACGAATTAATCAAATTCAACAAGGTGCCATGCCCCAAGAAAGACAGCCAACTAGACGACCCTTCTTTACTGCAGTTAATCCCATGGGTGATTATGCTGAAGAGTATGAGGATTTTGACGAAGTAGCCTCCATAAGAAGAGAAAGAGATCATAGGCCAAGACAAATACGTCAACACCGAGAAAGAAATTTTACCGACAACAACACAGGTGCGATCAAACTCTCTATCCCATCATTTCAAGGTAAAAATGACCCGGACGTTTACATTGAATGGGAACGAAAGGTTGAACTTGTTTTTGATTGTCATAACTATTCGGAGGAAAAAAAAGTTAAACTTGCAGCTGTTTCTTTCACTGATTACGCAATTGCTTGGTGGGACCAAGTGCTCCTAACCAAACGAAGAAATAGAGAAATTCCAATTGACAATTGGGAAGACATGAAAGCTGTCATGAGAGGAAGGTTTGTTCCTTCACATTATTATAGAGATTTACACTTAAAATTGCAAATCCTTAAACAGGGTTCAAAATCTGTTGAGGAGTACCATAAGGAGATGGAAATATCCATGATTCGTGCCAATGTTGAGGAAGATCGAGAAGCAACCATGGCTCGATTCATTTGTGGTCTCAATTGTGAAATTGCAAATATTGTTGAATTGCAGCACTATGTGGAACTTGAAGAGGTTGTCCACATGGCCATGAAGGTTAAAAGGCAGCTCAAAAGAGGAGGAAGATCAACCTCTAAGCACGAAACTTTTAATTCTTTGAGTGGGAAGTCAAAATGGAACTCTACTCTAAGGCAAGAAGAGCAGTCAACTTCCAAGCCAAATGATGAAAAAGTGATGGCCAAGCAGGTTGAAAAAGGTACTAGTTATACTCCAACCCAGAGAAATCGAGATATTAAGTGTTTTAAATGTCATGGACTTGGTCATATTTCTTCACAATGCCCAAATAAAAGAACTATGATCTTGTTAAATAATGGGGATATTGTTTCTGAAGAAGAAAGTGACAATGAAGCTATGCCACCACTTGAAGAAGCCAGTGATACCGAACATGCAGTTGTTGGCCAAGCCTTAGTAGTTCTTCGAACCCTCCATGTTCAAACTATAGAAGATGATGACCGTCAACAACGTGAAAACATTTTCTATACGCGCTGCCATGTTAAAGACAAGGTTTGTGGTTTAATCATAGATGGAGGAAGTTGTGTGAATGTTGCAAGTAAGATAATGGTTGACAGGCTTGGATTAAAGACTCTAAAACACCCTCGACCATATCGTCTCCAATGGCTCAATGAAAGTGGAGAAATGAAGGTAACAAAACAGGTTCTTGTCTCATTTTCAATTGGCAAATATTCAGATGAAGTTCTTTGTGATGTTGTTCCTATGCAAGCAAGTCACGTATTGCTTGGAAGACCATGGCAATTTGACAGACGCACCACCCATGATGGATACAAGAATCGGTACAGCTTTACCAAGGATGGACGAAGTACTACTCTAGCTCCACTACCACCCCATCAAGTTTTCGAAGAGCAATGCCAAATTAAAAAATCTGTCACAGCTAATACAAAACAATGTGAGAGTGAGCATGAGAGTTCAAAAGAAAGTGAGAGAGAAGAGAGAAAATGTGAAAAGAAGAAGGAAAAGTGTAATATCCGGCTCGTACGGATTTTTGGAATTAATATATTATATTATTATTTTATCGTATAACGGCATTTTTCGTAAATATGTCAAGTCAAATCAGTTTCGCAAACAGAAAGCGTCATTATGATCATAACGAATAATAAGAATTTTAAGGAAATTCTAGGAATTTTCGGAGATTAAACGTTATATTCCGAGTAAATACGTCTATCGTAATATAATTGACGTCTTAGTAAAAATAGTAAATGAGGTCCAAATGGAGAACGGACAGTTTTAATAAAACCCTGGCAATGAATAGGAGTTATTGGCAAAATATGGAGTTTTCAAGAATCCGAATCGTTGGACGATTAACGAAACGAAGGACGAAACAAATAGAATTAAGTGCTAAGGGTAAAATGGTAATCTACCAAACCAATTTTATAAATCACAAGTTTTTCTCTTTTCCTCCTCATTTCTTTCCTTCTCTGTTTCACGAAGGATTACAGAGAGCAATTTCTCTCTCGGCCGCCGGCGATCCTTCGACATTCCGACCTCCGTTTCTCCTCCGTTCTTCGTTATTTCTCCTCCAATCGCTATCCTAGGTACGAATCTATAATTCTAGAGCTTCGGTTTTCAGTTTTCAGACCGGTTTAGCGTTAGGTTTCCGTTTAGGGTTTCGATTTATTTTTGTTAAAAACGCGAATAAGGATTCGTAATTAATAGGGTAGCCTTGATTCAGTATATATTGCACGTATTTGACGTTATTGGACGAAGTTAAATCAAATTGTGAAAAGGATAAAAATTAGGAATTTATGGAAAAGTTCGTTAATTGTAATTTCGAACCATCGAGCATGAATTAGTCATTTAAATGTCTCGATTAGATGAGTTGGAAGTTTTAAGGAATTCCTTAGTTAAGGTTTCGTTGAATTTGGACGTTTAGAAGTTTAAATTCGTTTTAACGATAAACGCTTTGAATTGCTTAGGTGAACGACTCTCTGGGACGAAGCTTGAGAATCTGTGCGCTCAAGGTAAGTTCTCGTGACTTACTCTGGCCGATTGGCCTACACCGTACTTCGATTTAGCGTCGAGGATTTTGGAGGATTGATTGTTTTAACTGCTTCGGATGGGTAGCTAGGTTTAAACGCTTTGTAGGTTATTTCATTTACAGTCTTGATGGTACGCATGCTTGGTTGTTTATTTTATGTTGATATCTGTTCATGCATCACGTATTTCAAATGTCATGAAAACGAACTTCTGCACGTGTTTTAAGAAAACGAATGAACCTCTGTAATGAATAAACGTAATCTGTATCTGGTCATGCGAGATGGGGCTCAGGCACGGCTGTACGTGTTGTAAGCGTGTACCCCCCTCCTCTAGCTGGAAAGAGTAGTCCGACCGCAGGATGGGCTCTCTCCGGTTAGTGGGTTGAGATCTCGGTGACATTCTGTCTGCGACATAATTAATCTGAATCTAACTCTGTATCTGTTTCTGTATCTGAATCTGAGCATGTTTTTTGAATGGCATACGCACGCATGCATCTGTATTTACGAAGCTTACTGAGATTTAATTATCTCATTGATGTCTGTATGGTGTAGGTGACGTATTAGGTGACGTAGATCCAGGTGAGGACGACGTTCCTCCATCCGATGTCTGAGGCAGTTGACGGAGAATGCCTGCGGGAGTGTGCTGAGCAGTCGGCGCGTTTTGACCCGTGGGGATGTCTGCGTAAGTAATTTGGGGGATTTAACAAATGTATAGATGAACATGTTCGGGTTTGGCTAGAAGATAGATTTATGTTGATGTTTTTAAACGTTTTTTTGGAAATCTATTTATAAGCCATGTTTCTATAGTTTTTACTGGAACTGCTTGGGATTTAAAACAGGAGGATTAGACGATTTTTAAACGTATCCATGCAGTTCGTTTTTACGAAAGTTTAATGTATGTTTAGGTTGTTATTTGTAGAAGTATTGCTCTCTGGAAATTGGATTCCAGAGAGCAAATTGTAGTTTTGCTCTCTGGAGTTTCCAGAGAGTACTTGAAAAACAAAGAGAGAAAAGAGAAGAGAAGAGAAAGAGTGATGGCGATCGAAGGCAATGGTGGATCGCTGGTGGATCGCTGCACAGTGTGTGCAGAGATCGATCGCTGCATGCTGCACAGCATGCAGCGATCAGTCGCTGCATGCTGCTCAGCATGCAGCAATCAGGCGCTGCATGCTGCAGCGATCAGGCGCTGCATGCTGCGCAGCATGCAGCGACCAGACGCTGCACGCAGCATGCAGCGATCAGGCGCTGCATGCTGCAGCGTCTGGTCGCTGCCCTCTGTTTTCATGGCTGGACAGTTTTGCCCTCCCGATTGTTTTTAATTAAAATTAGTTTTTAATTAAATAGTTTTAATTGTTTTATTAAACAATTTTATGTATGTTTTAAATAGTTTTCCAAACAACACTAACGACTTCAATTCCGATTCAGTTTCCGTTTAAAATGTAAAATAAAATGAAAAATTTATACGGGAAAAATGGGTACAGTATGAGGGTCGTTACAATTTATGGTATCAGAGCCCCCGGGTTTTAAAATCGATTCTGTAGACTGCTCGACTGCACAGCCACTACGCGGACATCCTTCATCAACTGTAAGTCTTTTTATACCTTTGTTTGACTTTGTTTCTTAGAGATTACTTGTTTTAAATTTTATAGGAGTTTTATAAGTATGGTTCGAGGAAGAGATCCTAGAGATGACGCGCTAGATCGATTTACGGAATTGATAGATCGCCAGTCTCAGCATATGGACCGGCAAGCGCAACAGATTACGGACTTAGTGAATCGGGAGAACCAGAGAGCCCACGATTTGATAGTTCCCAGTAATCAGGGTATGCAGAGGTTTCAAAGCCTACGACCTCCAGTATTCGAGGGTCAGTCATCGGATCCGACACGTGCCGAGGAATGGATCCGGGTGATGGAGGATATGTTAACTAATGCCGAGGTGGGGAACGGGAGCAAGGTGGCGTATGCTACCTTTCACTTAGCGATGGATGCCCGTTTCTGGTGGGACTCGATTAAGTCGACGACGGATGTATCAGTTATGACTTGGGATCCGTTCAAGTTTCTATTCTTCGACAAGTATTTCAGCCGCACAGTGAGGGTGGCTAAGAGAAATGAGTTTATGCAGCTGAGACAGACTGGTTCAGTTGCTGATTATATTCGGAGGTTTGAGGCATTATCCAAATTTGCACCTCGTCTTGTTAGCGATAATGAGGAGAAGGTGCACCAGTTTATGGAGGGACTTAATCCGGAGATCCGGATGCATGTGGTTGTCTCAAGTATTATTGATGTACCCTTTTCCAACGTCACAGCTAGAGGTCTGGATATTGAGGCTGCCAGAGCCACTTGTGTGAGATCGAGGGAGCCAGCTAAGGGCTTCTTCCGTGAGATACGACCTCAGTCACAGAACCGAGGTGGGCAGCCTAGAGCACAGCCTCAGCAGCAGCCGAGGGGTGTGAAGAGACCTCTTGAAGGAGGTAACGATCGGGGCAAGGGGAAGCAAGTGCAGGAGGCTTCTCAGTTACTGTGGTGTCCAAAGTGCCAGAAGGAGCATAGTGGCGAGTGCCGAGTGGGCACGAACAAATGTTATAGATGCGGGGATATCGGCCACTTCGTGAGAGATTGTTCGAAGCAGGGCCGTGATCAGTTGGGCGGAGGTCAGAGGGGAGTTATGCCCAGGATTTTCGCCTTTATCGAGCCTGGAGATGTTGATGACGAGGCTCAGCCTGCCGTGATTGCAGGTACTATCTTACTTATGGGCGTTGCTGTATTTACCTTGATGGATACTGGAGCTACACACTCCTTCATATTGACTGCGTGCATGTCTAGATTAGGGTTAGAGTCTGAGCTGTCAGAGTATGAGTATAGTGTGATGTTGCCTTCGGGAGAGCATATGCAGTCAGATCGTATTCTCTAGGGCAATGTCGTCTCAGTGGGGAGTAATACCCTCTATGCTCGCCTGATAGTTATGGGCATCGAGCAGTACGATCTTATTTTGGGGATGGACTGGCTAGCACAGCACTTCGCCACCATCGACTGTCGATCCGGGATAGTGACCTTCCGACCCCCGGATAGAGCCGAGTTTTCTTATCAGGCGATGAACCGATTGAGTGGATCGCCCATCTCTTATTCTATGGAGGTCAACGAGCAGTTCAAAGGTGCGTGCTCTATTTATTTGGCCTCTGTCTTTGATTGTCAGTTGCTCAGCGGATTGAAGCCGAGCGACATTCTTATCGTCAGAGAGTTCTCTGATATATTCCTTGATGATCTTCCCGGATTACCGCCGGACCGGGAGATTGAGTTTACTATTGATGTGTATCCGGGCACTGCACCAAAGTTCAAAAATCCGTATCGGTTAGCACCAGCCGAGTTGAAAGAGCTGAAGACTCAGCTTGATGAGTTATTAGAGAAAGGTTTCATTCGACCCAGTGTTTCACCCTGGGGTGCGCCTGTTCTATTCGTCAAGAAGAAAGACGGGACCCTCAGGATGTGCATTGATTACAGAGAGTTGAACAAATTGACGGTGAAGAATAAGTATCCACTGCCGCGGATTGATGACTTATTTGATCAGCTACAGGGTGCCCGAGTATTTTCCAGGATTGACTTGCACTCGGGTTATTATCAGCTGAAAGTCTGGAGAGATGATATTCAGAAGACGGCATTCCGAACGAGGTATGGGCATTATGAGTTCCTTGTTATGTCATTTGGACTTACTAATGCCCCTGCAGCGTTCATGGACTTGATGAACCGTGTCTTCAAGGAGTATCTGGACAAGTTCGTAGTGGTTTTTATCGATGACATCTTGATTTACTCCAAGACGAAGGGAGAACACGAGAAGCATTTGAGGATTGTATTACAGATTCTGAGTCAACGCCAGCTATATCCAAAATTTTCGAAGTGCGAGTTCTGGCTTGACAGAGTAAGTTTCCTTGGCCATATCATATCACAGGACGGAGTTTCTGTAGATCCGAGCAAGATTCAGGTGGTCAGAGATTGGCCACAGCCGAAGAACGTACGTGAGGTGCGTGGATTTCTCGGATTGGCCGGTTATTATCGGAAGTTTATAGAGGAATTCTCGAAGATCGCACTTCCTCTTACACGATTGACTCGGAAGAACAAGAAGTTTGTATGGTCGACTGCTTGTGATGATAGTTTTATGGAGTTAAAGCAGAGATTGACCGCCGCTCCAGTACTGGCGCTACCTGTTGAAGGTGTCAGATACAGTATTTATTGCGATGCATCTGGAGTGGGACTCGGTTGTGTGTTGATGCAGGAGGGGAGAGTTATTGCTTATGCTTCTCGGCAGTTGAAGCCGTATGAGCAGAATTACCCTACGCACGACCTTGAGTTGGCAGCTGTGGTCTTCGCACTGAAGATATGGAGACATTACTTATATGGGCAGCAGTGCGAGATCTTTTCTAACCACAAGAGCCTGAAGTACTTATTTACGCAGAAGGAGCTGAACATGCGACAGAGACGATGGCTTGAGTTCGTCAAAGATTATGATTTTGATATCAAGTACCATCCAGGGAAGGCGAACAAGGTTGCTGATGCCTTGAGTAGAATGCCTTCTGCGAGTCAGCCTTCACTCGCAGCGATGTCAGTTACGTTGCGGTCAGAGATTGAGAGGTTCGCCGTGGAGATAGTGGCTGAGTTGTCCAGTATGCTCGCCAACATTTCTCTCAGGCCGACTATTCTTGATCGTATACGTGAGGCTCAGCTGAGTGATTCGGAGTGTATGGAGCTTCGATCCAGCATGACATTGGGAGACTCGTTGGACTTTCATTTATCTGATGATGGTATTCTGAAGTTCAGGCATAGGTGGTACGTGCCTAGCGACGAGGATCTGAGGAAGGAGATTTTAGCCGAGGCACATTCTTCGGCATATTCTATGCACCCGGGGAGTACCAAGATGTACCGGGATTTGAAACAACACTTCTGGTGGCCGAACATGAAGAGGGAGGTTGCCAAGTACGTTGAGACCTGTTTGGTATGTCAACAGGTGAAGGCAGAGCACCAGAGACCCGCAGGAACGTTATTGCCACTGCCGATTCCGGAGTGGAAGTGGGAGCAGATATCCATGGATTTTATTGTGGGACTCCCGAGGACGACGAAGGGCCATGACGGCGTATGGGTTATCGTGGACCGATCGACAAAGTCGGCCCACTTCTTATCTGTGAGAATGGCTTCTTCGATGGATCAGCTCGTAGAGCTATATGTGTAGGAGATAGTCAGACTGTACGGAGTGCCAGTTTCCATAGTCTCAGATCGTGACCCGAGGTTTACATCGAAGTTCTGGAAGAGTTTACACAAAGCTATGGGGACTCAGCTTAACTTCAGCACAGCGTTTCATCCTCAGACTGATGGTCAGACAGAGAGGACGAATCAGATTTTGGAGGATATGCTCAGAGCGTGTGTGCTTGAGTTTCAGGGCTCGTGGAGTCGATATTTGCCCCTGATTGAGTTCTCGTACAACAACAGCTTCCAGGCTACTATTGGCATGGCTCCGTATGAGGCGTTGTATGGTCAGAAGTGTAGGTCTCCGCTATATTGGGACGAGGTTGGCGAGGCCAGCATCGTTGGTCCAGAGATTCTGCAGCAGATGGCAGAGAAGATTGTCATCATCCGACAGCGCATCGAGGTAGCTCAGAGCCGGCAGAAGAGCTATGCTGACACTAGACGGAGAGAGCTAGAGTTCGGGGAAGGTGACGAAGTTTATCTTAAGGTTTCTCCGTTCAAAGGCGTTGCGAGATTCGGAAGGAGGGGTAAGTTGAATCCTGGTTATGTGGGGCCCTTTCCTATTCTGAAGAGGATCAGGAAGTTTGTAATACCCGGCTTGTACGGATTTTGGATTTAAATACATTATATTAATATTTAATATATTGTAATGGCATTTTCGTAAATATGTCAAATTAAACCCGTTTTACCAAAAGAAATCGTCATTAGAATCCTAATTATTAATAAAGATTTTAAGGAAATTTCGGGAAATTTCTATGACGTACGTAGCTTTTACATGAGGATGAATTAATATTAGGATTATTATTATTATTATTATTATTATTATTATTATTTATTTTAATTAAACACAAACAACAAAAATTGTTGTTTGTGTTCGAGCTCCCCGCGAACGACGAAGAACAGGGGAGAACGACGACGAAGCTCGGGCGACGATCGACGAAGCGCCGGCGATTCTCGCCATTCTCTGACCAGACGACGGCGACGAGAGGTTCCGGCTTGTCTCCGCACGCGAACCGCACGGTATGTTCGGTTTTTGTGCCCTGTTCTGTCGATTTAGACGATGGCTTGAGTTCGTCAAAGATTATGATTTTGATATTGGCAAGTACCATCCAGGGAAGGCGAACAAGGTTGCCTGATGCTATTGGTAGAAATGCCTTCTAGCGGTCAACTTCACTCGCAGCGATGTCAGTTACGTTGCGGTCAGAGATTGAGAGGTTCGCCGTGGAGATAGTGGCTGAGTTGTCCAGGATGATCGCCAACATTTCTCTCAGGCCGACTATTCTTGATGTATACGGAGGCTCAGATGAGTGATTCGGAGTGTATGGAGATTCGATCCAGATGACATTGGGAGACTGTGGACTTTCATTTATCTGATGATGGTATTCTGAAGTTCAGGCATAGGTGGTACGTGCCTAGCGACTGTGGATCTGAGGAAGGCAGATTTTGCCGAGGCACATTCTCTGGCATATCTATGCCACCCGGGGAGTACCAAGATGTACCGGATTTGAAACAACACTTTCTGGTGGCCCCCCCGAACTGAAGAGGGAGGTTGCACGTACGTTGAGACCTGTTTGGTATGTCAACAGGTGAAGGCAGAGCACCAGAGACCCGCAGGAACGTTATTGCCACTGCCGATTCCGGAGTGGAAGTGGGAGCAGATATCCCATGGATTTTATTGTGGGACTCCCGAGGACGACGAAGGGCCATGACGGCGTATGGGTTATCGTGGACCGATCGACAAAGTCGGCCCACTTCTTATCTGTGAGAATGGCTTCTTCGATGGATCAGCTCGTAGAGCTATATGTGTAGGAGATAGTCAGACTGTACGGAGTGCCAGTTTCCATAGTCTCAGATCGTGACCCGAGGTTTACATCGAAGTTCTGGAAGAGTTTACACAAAGCTATGGGGACTCAGCTTAACTTCAGCACAGCGTTTCATCCTCAGACTGATGGTCAGACAGAGAGGACGAATCAGATTTTGGAGGATATGCTCAGAGCGTGTGTGCTTGAGTTTCAGGGCTCGTGGAGTCGATATTTGCCCCTGATTGAGTTCTCGTACAACAACAGCTTCCAGGCTACTATTGGCATGGCTCCGTATGAGGCGTTGTATGGTCAGAAGTGTAGGTCTCCGCTATATTGGGACGAGGTTGGCGAGGCCAGCATCGTTGGTCCAGAGATTCTGCAGCAGATGGCAGAGAAGATTGTCATCATCCGACAGCGCATCGAGGGTAGCTCAGAGCCGGCAGAAGAGCTATGCTGACACTAGACGGAGAGAGCTAGAGTTCGGGGAAGGTGACGAAGTTTATCTTAAGGTTTCTCCGTTCAAAGGCGTTGCGAGATTCGGAAGGAGGGGTAAGTTGAATCCTGGTTATGTGGGGCCCTTTCCTATTCTGAAGAGGATCAGGAAGTTTGTAATACCCGGCTTGTACGGATTTTGGATTTAAATACATTATATTAATATTTAATATATTGTAATGGCATTTTCGTAAATATGTCAAATTAAACCCGTTTTACCAAAAGAAATCGTCATTAGAATCCTAATATTAATAAAGATTTTAAGGAAATTTCGGGGAAATTTCTATGACGTACGTAGCTTTTACATGAGGATGAATTAATCTTAGGATTATTATTATTATTATTATTATTATTATTATTTATTTTAATTAAACACAAACAACAAAAATTGTTGTTTGTGTTCGAGCTCCCCGCGAACGACGAAGAACAGGGGAGAACGACGACGAAGCTCGGGCGACGATCGACGAAGCGCCGGCGATTCTCGCCATTCTCTGACCAGACGACGGCGACGAGAGGTTCCGGCTTGTCTCCGCACGCGAACCGCACGGTATGTTCGGTTTTTCGTGCCCTGTTTCTGTTCGATTTTTGGCCGTGGATCGCCGAGTTGTTAGGGCTCCGATCGCTGGCCCTTTTGGCCAATCTCGACGGTCAAATGACCGGGCTTTGGTCGGCAAAGGTCGCCTGGCCGTGTTGTGCTCAATTTGAGCGAAAACAGTGAATGCCTGAACTAGGGCATTTCGGGTTTTGAGTGTAGCTTCGATTTTTGGTTAGATATTGTTAATTGAGTATATATATGGTCGATTGGTGGAGAGATTGATGGAATTTGATGAAAAATCAGAAAGGGGGAAATTTCCGATTAAGGGCATTTTTGGGTTTTTGATAAATTGACCTAGTTCCGGTCGTTTGTTTTAAGATTCCTTTTGGCAGATTAAAATAGGTTATTAGAGGAGTACGTGGCTGCTTGAATCGTTCGATTCCGATAACCGACGCAAAAGTTACGCGCGTTTGAGTTTCGGTTCAGTTTTTACCGAACCCAAATTAGTGGCCCATTTAATTAGGTTTTAGTTCGATTACGCTATAAATAGTAGTTTGAGAGTAAATTGGTGAATGTAAGCATGATGTTATTGAAGCTCGGATGTTTGTTATAGGTCGAGCCATAGGTGAAGTGACGTGCCAAAAATCAGCGAGCTTCGGACGACAGGTAAGTTCTCGTGACTTACTCTGGCCGATTGGCCTACACCGTACTTCGATGTCGCGTCGAGGATCTTGGAGTATTGTTTGTTATATGCTTTGGTTGGGTAGTTAAGTGAGTTGTTATAGGTTGATTGTTGAGTTTTGATGGTATGCTCTGTTTATATGTTTACTATTATATGAACTGTTCATGCATCACGTGTTTTCAAATGTTATGAAAATGAACCTCTGTAATTAATCTGTAATCTGTATCTGTATCTGGTTACGCGAGGTGGGGCTCAGGCGTGGCTGTAGGATTTGTGAGCACGTACCACCCCCCCCCCCCATCTAGGTGGAAAGTGGTAGTTCGACCGCGGAATGTATCCTTTCCATTTAGTGGGCTGATATCTCGGTGACAATCTGTCTGCAACGTAATGTAAATGAATTTGTAAATGAATCTGTGAATGAATCTGTATCTGAATCTGAATGTTTTTCTGAATGGCATCTGCACGCATGCATCTGCATTTACGTAGCTTACTGAGATTTAATTATCTCATAGGTGTCTGTATGGTGTAGGTGACGTATTAGGTGACATTAAGCCAGGTGAGGACGGCGTTCCTCCTCCTGATGTATGAGGCAGCTGATGGATGACGGCCGTGGGAGTGCGCTGAGTAGTCGGTGTGTTTTGACCCGTGGGGAAATGATGTAAAAGTATTTTGAGATGTATGTGAGTATTTTGGGAGAATTAATGGTATTATAAAATGTATAGTTTAACATATTAGGATGCTTGGATCTGGTTAGGTTATAGATTTTTATGTTGATGTTTCAAACGTTTAGTTTAAGCCATTAATTTAACGTTATGGGAATGTTTTAGTTTAATCGTATAGTTGATACGTTTTAGGGTGGTTGGTTCTGTTTAGTTGATAGATTTGTTTTATAAAACGTTTGTTAAGATTTTATTTGGATTTTATGAACTGCTTGGTGATTTTGTAAACAGGAGGGTATGTCACACTTTTAAACGGAACCATGCAGTTCGTTTTCATGAAAATGTACTTCATTTTAATCGTGTTTAGAGTCGGTTTTGGGCAGAGTTACGAGAACGTATGAATGTTTAGAAAGTTTATGTAAAATGTATAATTGAAATGTAGATAGAAAGGATAGTGTGAAGACGGGGTGAATTGATAAATTGAGGAATGATAGAAGGTTGAGTGGTTTTATGTAAACTGTTTTTGTATGATAAATAAATTTTCTTTAAAGGTTTTCGAGGATGTTTTTAATTGATTTAGCAGCTTAAAAAGGAAAATTTTATACGGGAGTTTAGGAATAGTGTAACTGGGTCGTTACAAATTATGGTATCAGAGCCCCCGGGTTTTAAAATCGGTTCTGTAGACTGCTCGACTGCACAGCCACTACGCGGACGTCCTTCATCAACTGTAAGTATGTTTACTGCTTTGTGTGATTTAGCTTTCTTAAAAATTAATTGCTTTAAACTTTATAGGAGTTATAAAATATGATGGTTCGAGGAAAATATCCTAGAGACGACGCCTTAGACAGACTTACGGAGTTGCTGGACCGTCAGGCCCAGCATATGGACCAACAAGCTCAACTTATAGCTAGGCAATCTCGTCAACTCGAAATATTGGCAAACCGAGAGGATTCAAGGATCCAAGGACTAGTCCCTCCCAATGATCACGGCACGACGAGGGTGGGCAAGGAAGGAATCAAATCAAATAGACGAAAGCGCATACGAGGAACTACACGGGGACCCCTATGTCATAAATGCCAGAAGGAACACCATGGTAGCTGTAGAGTAGGCACAGATAAATGCTTTCGATGTGGGGACAATGGCCATTTCGTGAAGGATTGCCCGAAGCCGGGCCGAAATCAACTAGGTAGAGGCCAACGAGGCAGGAATCAGAAAACGTTACTCTAAAGCTGCTTGCCTTGACTGAAGAAGAAGAAACTTCCCAACCCTCAGCTGTTTCAGGTAGAGTCTTATTCCAATAATTAATAGAACGAATAATATTAGAATTGAGGAGTAGTATGGAGTAGGAGTTTGAAGTAATAGCCGGGTAACAGATAGGAAGAGATTTGACAATAGAGGGTAAGAGGAGTTCTTGAGTGAACCTCGACGATAAGACAGTAAATATATACGGGACTATATAGGCTTATAGAAAGTGAGTTATGTGGTAATAAACTTTAACCTGACCTAACCACAATAAGTTGCACACTTAGAATTGAGTTACCGTAAGAAGGATGCAGCTTACGAGATGTAAGATTTAAATTTATAGAAAATGAGCCCTAGCTGATGAAACTCAAACCCTAAGAGTTTTAAGGTGTAAGGAATTAAGGAAAAGTTTAAGCTAAAATGTAAAATGCATTTGGGGATGCTTTAAGTTGCCAAGGTATACTAAATGCGATTAAGCAAATAAGAAGATTTAGCAAGGAATTGTGTACCCTGGATCCATGAGAAAGATTTAAGTATTTAGGCAAAATCATATTCCAGAGCTTACCTAGCTTTATTGTAGAAAGGATATGAGAATGACCATTATGGTTATGGTTGTAGGAAGATGTGACAGATCAATACAAGTCGCGGACGTAAGAGTTAAGTGATCGGGTAGGAGTGGTCGTATCGACCAATATGGAGGCAAAGAATAAGGAGATTTACTCCGAGTTGGAAAGTATTTAAATCCCGAAACGCTAGAGAATTGAAGTTATGTGCATGGTGAAACTCTAGGTACCGAAATTGGCTGTTCTTTAGGAAATGAGTACCACCGAAGACACCTTAGAAGACTAATCCATAAAGGAAAATATTAATCTGTGAGAAGAGTACAACCGACTTATTAGGTGGGAGGTCTAGCGAAGTTGAGGATAATCAACGAGTTGTGGACATGTCAGGCAGTTAGAGTTGCTTGATTGGGTTATGATGCAAAAGATATAGGAGTTAAGTTGTGAACCTATCGTCGGTACAATTTAAGTTAGGAGCCACAACATGAGGCTGCCTCCGGGATGAAAGTAGAAGTATTAGTGTTCGAGGAACTAGGAAGGTTATTATTAATGAGGAGACATTTCAAATTATTGGGGAGTAAAAAGGGCAGGATTTGAGGACTTAAGGAGAACTGGAATGAAGGCGTAAACTTATCTACAACAAGTTCGCAAACAAGAAGATAGATGGACAAATCGTTGCATGCGAGTCAAGTAGACAAGTAGAGCATTTGTAGCGACCCCTAAAACTGTACCCGTTTTTCCCCAATATATATATATATATATATTTTTTTAATCCTAATAAATTTAATTAAACTTTAAGTGGAAGCTAAACCGAAATCGAAACCGGAATCGAAATCGGAATTGAAATCTAACTTTAAAATCATTTAAAACAATTAAATAAAATCTATATTTAATATAAATTATAATTAAAATAAAGGGAGGGCAGAATCGGAATTCTGCCCTCGAAAAGCAGCAGCGACCGGGCGCTGCTATTTGCAGCGCACGGTCGCCGTGTGCGCTGCACTATGCAGCGCACGATCGCTGCATTGTGTAGCGATCGGGCGCTGCATTGTGCAGCGCACGGTCGCTGCACTTTGCAGCGCTCGGTCGCTGCACTTTGCAGCGACCCACTCCCTCCCCCCTTCTGTATTTTTGCCTTCTCTCTTCTCACAACAGAGAGCAAAACATATAAACAGCTCTCTGGAATCCGATTCCAGAGAGCAACTCCCTCCTTCTCCTTCACATTCTAGCACCCTAAACACTTCAATATTCTTTCGATTTTATTCCCAATCATCACTAAACATACTATTCACTATTCCAATACGTGATAAAACTTCCTAAAAACAAATGGCGTGGATAGCTCTAAAACCGAGTATATCCATAACATTTTCAAAACATTTCTATAAACAGTTTACCCAAACAGTTCCAGAATTTCAAAACAAATATCAATACCTAAACATCCTATACATATTCTATCAATTATCCCAAAACGTTTCCAAAATCTATACATACTGTCCCCACGGGTCGGTAAAGCATCGACTGTGCAACACACCACCGCAATCCATCTTCCGTCAACTGCCTCATGTCTCAGGAGGGGGAAGCTCGTCCTCACCTGTTTCCTCGTAAACACCTACACCATACAGACATCTATGAGATAAAAATCTCAGTAAGCTCTAGTAAATGCAAATGCGTGCTGTGCATATGAATCTGTAAATCATGCATTGTTTTCTTTACTTTACTTTACTTTACTTTACTTTACTTTGCTTTGCTTTGCTTTGTTTTGCTTTGCTATAAACTATATACCGATTTCTTTACTTTGCTTTGCTATAAACTGTATACCGATTTCTTTGCTTTACTTTGCTATAAACTGTATACCGATGGGCCATTTAACTATATACCGAAGGGTCATTCTTTCTTTGCATTTACTTTAAAACATCGTGCAGAAATTCATTTTTTATGATCTTTAAAAAAACACGTGATGCATGAGCAGATATGAACATAAACTAAACAACCAACATGCATACCATCAAGACCAAATTAGAATAACCTATAACAATTATAA
This sequence comes from Begonia masoniana, assembly GCA_022432975.1. Classification (NCBI taxonomy): domain Eukaryota; kingdom Viridiplantae; phylum Streptophyta; class Magnoliopsida; order Cucurbitales; family Begoniaceae; genus Begonia; species Begonia masoniana. The sequence continues at coordinate 19,503,362 of CM039506.1, forward strand.
ACCTATCTACCCAACCAAAGCATTTAAACAAAACGTCACCAAAGTTCCTCGAGACGACATTGACGTACGGTGTAGGCCAATCGGCCAAAGAAGATCACGAGAACTTACCTCGCGTCCGTTGCAGCTCAAGCTCCGTCCACGAGCATTGTTTGTCTGAGGCAAAACACAACGATCATCAATATCACGCGCTTAAACTTCTAATCGTCCGAATTCAACAAAACCTTAACTAAGGAAACTTCCTAAAGCTTTAATCCAATTCATTGAGCTATTTACTCGAGCAATTTACGCTCGGCACCACAATTCACAATTTACGAGTTTTTCTCTAAAAACCCGAAAATCCCCAATTTTTAACTTTTCCACAAATCGGTTTAAACTCGTCAAATAACGTTCCATACGTTCAATACATTCATAAACTTAGCAAACCTATCGATTTTAAACCCTAACTCGCGTTTTTTACGAAAACCTAATCGAAACCCAAATTGTTCAAACTCCGTAAAACTTGAAATAAACGCTCTAAGAACGTAGATTCATACCTAGGGTAGTGGGAGGAGGAGAGATCATGAAGAACGGAAGTCGAATCGGAGGTCGGATCGTCGAATTGTCGTCGACGACAGAGAGGGAAATCGCCAAAGCCCTCTGGCGATTTACGAAGCAGAGAAGAAATGAAACATAAAAGAGTTTTATGTTATTTTATATTTTGATTTGGCAATTTACCATTTTGCCCTTCTTTAGATTTTATATTAGTTTCGTCCTTCGGTTCGTTAATCGTCCAGCTGTTTGGTTTCACTAAACCTCCTTATTTCACCAACAAGTCCAACCTAATATTTCGGATTTAATAAAACTGTCCGTTCGCAAATCGGACCTCATTTACTATTTTTACTAAAACGTTCATTACACTACGACAGGCGTATTTACTCGGAATATAGCGTTTAATCTCCGAAAATTCCCGTAAATTCCTTAAAATTCCTATTAATCGTTAGGATCTCAACGAAACCTTCTGTTCGTAAAACGGACTTGATTTGTCATATTTACCAAAATGCCATATATATTAAAATAGTAATATCCTTAAAAGCCGGGTATTACATTCCACCCACCTTATTTAGAATTTTGTCCTCAAAATTTGACTTAGCTTATACAGCCTTTGATGTTAATGTCTCATATCACGCGGCCTTACGTTTCGATTATCATTTGTACTTACGGTCACTCTTCGTGGTCCTCAACCAAAACTGTCCACTGTGTTCTCCATATTGGCCTTAAACTTGTATTCTCTACCTTCGATCTGATCGTACACTTCCTTACTAAAGTATTGAGCTTAGTTAAGTCCTTAAATCTCCAATTGATTTACCTAAACTTCTCTTTAACTCCGTTGGCTTCGTCTGTAGTCGAGATTCACGTCGATCTAAACTTCTATATTCGCCCGGGTAACGATTCCTTGTAACCGTACCACCCAAAGGATTTACTGGTCACCTAACTTCTTGGGTAACCATTGACTTTTGGAGACTATTTCGGTGCGGGTTCCCTAATTAAGTCCTCATTGTTATACCCTACAATTATACGACTATAACACTACTTGGTCTATGTGAGTCAAACTATGAGCTACAGTCGGTATTTACTTAGAATTCTATTTCTAACAAAATTCGAACTCCCTTTTTATCAACTCTGATCCCGTCATCCCTAGGGTCAATCTCTACGATTCTAATCTAAAACGTCGGCTATACCTTCCAACATTAGCCTTAAATTTGAAATCTCTACTCTCAATTGGATTGTACATATCCTCACTCATACATTAAGTCTTCCTAAATCTCCTAAATCACATACTTTCCTGGGCAACTTACCAATCCCGCCAGTTATTTCAGGGCGGATTTAACAACTAAGCTTACACTGTTATACTCCTCGAACTATGTCACCAGAGTTTTGTCCTTAAATTCTACCACTATATTCTTAATTAAAGTTCTCACACTGCTTACGTTACACTCCTTTGTTTATCTTAAACTCTATTTGCTCAAAGCACGGTCAAGTCTCTAAATCTCCTCATTGATTCGCTCTAAACTAATCATTATAATCTAAGCCATTCATGCACTACTTGGTCTCGGCTTGCCAAACCCGAGTCGATCACTAGAAATTTACTAGCTTACTCTCACCTCAAAGTTTACTTAGATAATTTCCATGAAATTCGCATCCTCTTTATTCTATAAATCGCTAGTTTCACAATTTTCAGACCTTTAAACGCCAATCTAAGCTTCTAACCTAACCTCTCATTTAATCCAATGATCTACTCACCTGTCTCTAACTTCCTCAAGGTTATTTCGAGTTCGGCGACTAGTCTACTATCGTTCGCTCCTTCTAGTCAAGTTCTAACTATTCTACTCGACATTTATTCTAAGTTCAACTCTTGGATTATATCTTAATCTAGATACTTTATCTTCACACGAACCCCCAATATATGAGTTCTATGGTACTCTTTCATCTATTTAAACACACTCAGGGTATCCCTTTACAGGTTTATTTCTAAGCTTTCATCTTTCTTGACTAGTCGTATTCTAATACTCCAAAAGGTTGTGTCTATCCATATCTCTTAGGGTGTATTCCTCTAATTATTATTAAACTCTAGGTGCGCAAACTCCGTTGATTAAATCAAACTAATCTTGCTAACGTATAACTATATTTCTATACGGCGTTTATTGTTATAAGTTTGTCCTATTATCTTCTCTTCGGGTTTCACTTAGTAACTCCTTCTTACTCACCTATTACTCTCTTCTTTACTAATTTCAGATCTAAATATTTTATCTATCAAATACATATCACTGTACAAGTAATTTAAATAATACCTGCAATTGTAGAAGGCTGGGCCCCATCGTCGGCGTTGTCAGGCTCGATGAATGCAAAGACTCTCGGTACAACCTTTCTTTGATCCCTGTCATGTTGATCTCCGCCTGATTGACCTCGACCTCGATTCGGGCAGTCTTTAACAAAATGGCCTGGTTCTCCACACCAATAGCACACATCTGTGCCTACTCTGCACTGTCCTCTGTGCTCCCTCTGGCATTTAGGACAAAGAGGTAACCGGGAAGCTCCTTGTACCTGCTTGCCTTTCCCTCGATCGTTACCTCCCTCTAGAGGCCTTTTAACGTCTCTTTGTGGTTGTTGTTGCGGCTGCGCTCTCGGCTGCCAACCTAGGTCCTGCGACTGAGGCTGTATCTCACGGAAGAAGCCCTTAGCTGGCTCCTTCGGTCTAACACAAGTAGCTCTGGCAGCCTCAATATCCAGAGCCCTAGCTGTGATGTCAGAATAGGGTACATCAATAATACCTGATACAACAACGTGCATCCGGATATCTGAATTAAGGCCCTCCATGAACTGGTGTACTTTCTCCTCGTTATCGCTGACAAGGCGCGGTGCAAATCGCGATAAAGCTTCAAACTTCCGGATATACTCTGCAACTGAACCTGTCTGCCTCAGCTGCGTGAACTCGTTCCTCTTCGCCACTCTCACTGCGCGGCTAAAATACTTGTCAAAAAATAAAAACTTGAACCGATCCCAAGTCATAACTGTTACGTCCGTCGTCGCTTTGATTGAATCCCACCAGAAACCGGCATCCATCGCCAAGTGAAAAGTAGCATACGCCACCATGCTCCCGTTCCCTACCTCGGCATAAGCTAACATATCCTCCATAACTCGGATCCATTCCTCCGCAACAGTAGGATCCGATGATCGACCATCGAACACTGGAGGTCGTAGGCCCTGAAACTTCTGCATGCCCTGGTTGTTGGGAACTATCAAATCCCGGGCCCTCTGGTTCTCCCGATTTATTAAGTCCGTAATCTGCTGCGCTTGCCGGTCCATATGCTGAGACTGGCGATCTATCAACTCCGTAAATCGATCTAGCGCGTCATCTCTAGGATCCCTTCCTCGAACCATTTTAGAAAAATCCTATAAAAGATCAAAACAATAATCCTAAGAAACCAAATCAATAAAGCTATAAACAGACTTACAGTTGATGAAGGATGTCTGCGTAGTGGCTGTGCAGTCGAGCAGTCTACAGAATCAATTTTAAAACCCGGGGGCTCTGATACCATAATTGTAGCGACCCCTAAAACTGTACTCGTTTTTCCCCAATATATATATATTTTTTTAATCCTAATAAATTTAATTAAACTTTAAGTGGAAGCTAAACCGAAATCGAAACCGGAATCGAAATCGGAATTGAAATCTAACTTTAAAATCATTTAAAACAATTAATAAAAACTATATTTAATATAAATTATAATTAAAATAAAGGGAGGGCAGAATCGGAATTCTGCCCTCGAAAAGCAGCAGCGACCGGGCGCTGCTATTTGCAGCGCACGGTCGCCGTGTGCGCTGCACTATGCAGCGCACGATCGCTGCATTGTGCAGCGATCGGGCGCTGCACTTTGCAGCGCTCGGTCGCTGCACTTTGCAGCGATCGGGCGCTGCACTTTGCAGCGCTCGGGCGCTGCATTGTGCAGCGCTCGGTCGCTGCACTTTGCAGCGACCCACTCCCTCCCCCCTTCTGTATTTTTGCCTTCTCTCTTCTCACAACAGAGAGCAAAACATATAAACAGCTCTCTGGAATCCGATTCCAGAGAGCAACTCCCTCCTTCTCCTTCACATTCTAGCACCCTAAACACTTCAATATTCTTTCGATTTCATTCCCAATCATCACTAAACATACTATTCACTATTCCAATACGTGATAAAACTTCCTAAAAACAAATGGCGTGGATAGCTCTAAAACCGAGCATATCCATAACATTTTCAAAACATTTCTATAAACAGTTCCAGAATTTCAAAACAAATATCAATACCTAAACATCCTATACATATTCTATCAATTATCCCAAAACGTTTCCAAAATCTATACATACTGTCCCCACGGGTCGGTAAAGCATCGACTGCGCAACACACCACCGCAATCCATCTTCCGTCAACTGCCTCATGTCTCAGGAGGGGGAAGCTCGTCCTCACCTGTTTCCTCGTAAACACCTACACCATACAGACATCTATGAGATAAAAATCTCAGTAAGCTCTAGTAAATGCAAATGCGTGCTGTGCATATGAATCTGTAAATCATGCATTGTTTTCTTTACTTTACTTTACTTTACTTTACTTTACTTTGCTTTGCTTTGCTTTGCTTTGCTATAAACTATATACCGATTTCTTTACTTTGCTTTGCTATAAACTGTATACCGATTTCTTTGCTTTACTTTGCTATAAACTGTATACCGATGGGCCATTTAACTATATACCGAAGGGTCATTCTTTCTTTGCATTTACTTTAAAACATCGTGCAGAAATTCATTTTTTATGATCTTTAAAAAAACACGTGATGCATGAGCAGATATGAACATAAACTAAACAACCAACATGCATACCATCAAGACCAAATTAGAATAACCTATAACAATTATAAACCTATCTACCCAACCAAAGCATTTAAACAAAACGTCACCAAAGTTCCTCGAGACGACATTGACGTACGGTGTAGGCCAATCGGCCAGAGAAGATCACAAGAACTTACCTCGCGTCCGTTGCAGCTCAAGCTCCGTCCACGAGCATTGTTTGTCTGAGGCAAAACACAACGATCATCAATATCACGCGCTTAAACTTCTAATCGTCCGAATTCAACAAAACCTTAACTAAGGAAACTCCTAAAGCTTTAATCCAATTCATTGAGCTATTTACTCGAGCAATTTACGCTCGGCACCACAATTCACAATTTACGAGTTTTTCTCTAAAAACCCGAAAATCCCCAATTTTCAACTTTTCCACAAATCGGTTTAAACTCGTCAAATAACGTTCCATACGTTCAATACATTCATAAACTTAGCAAACCTATCGATTTTAAACCCTAACTCGCGTTTTTTACGAAAACCTAATCGAAACCCAAATTGTTCAAACTCCGTAAAACTCGAAATAAACGCTCTAAGAACGTAGATTCATACCTAGGGTAGCGGGAGGAGGAGAGATCGTGAAGAACGGAAGTCGAATCGGAGGTCGGATCGTCGAATTGTCGTCGACGACAGAGAGGGAAATCGCCAAAGCCCTCTGGCGATTTACGAAGCAAAGAAGAAATGAAACATAAAAGAGTTTTATGTTATTTTATATTTTGATTTGGCAATTTACCATTTTGCCCTTCTTTAGATTTTATATTAGTTTCGTCCTTCGGTTCGTTAATCGTCCAGCTGTTTGGTTTCACTAAACCTCCTTATTTCACCAACAAGTCCAACCTAATATTTCGGATTTAATAAAACTGTCCGTTCGCAAATCGGACCTCATTTACTATTTTTACTAAAACGTTCATTACACTACGACAGGCGTATTTACTCGGAATATAGCGTTTAATCTCCGAAAATTCCCGTAAATTCCTTAAAATTCCTATTAATCGTTAGGATCTCAACGAAACCTTCTGTTTGTAAAACGGACTTGATTTGATATATTTACCAAAATGCCATATATATTAAAATAGTAATATCCTTAAAAGCCGGGTATTACAGCATTTGAACCCGACTAAGAGGAACGAAAGAGGATAGACCATTGTGTAACTTTGAAGAAGTTCTCGTACGACATTTGAGATAAGTACATGAGATTGTTAGATTCAACGAAGAGTTGAGATTAGAAGTTTAACTCTGCGGTTAGTGCCGCACGAATTGTGAACTTCGCAATTTTAAAGGTTTGACTCGTATTTGAAAAGTCGATACCAATACATACACAAATGACTTAAGGATAGAAGAAATAGTTTAGAGCAAACCTATGGCGAGACTTAGGGGCTTGACTGTGCTCGAAGTTAATGGAAATTTAAGTTGAACGAATGAGCATATTGTAGGTAGTATAAGCGTTTCAGTTAGAACGTAATGAAGGAACTCCTTAACGTGACGTAGAATGGAATGTGAGATTTATAGGATCTAACTTACAAGTGAGCATTGGTCTTAAGACAGTAGCAACTTAAGTTCTCAGTTAAACCTGTTGAGGCCTTGAGTGTATTTCCGTGAATCGAGCAACTTGTGAGGACCGCATCAGAAAAGGGATTGAGGTTGATGAGTTACCTGAGGCAATATGCGACGTAGGATATTATTGATGGGATACCTTACAAGATATAGAAAATGGAAATTCTAGTTGAGAAGCTCACTTGGAAATAGTTATTAAGACCTGTGAAGTGTCCAAGGAAGTGTACAATTCGGGTACTGAATGACGAAGAAGTTATACAGGAGCATTACTAGCGAAGTGTAGACTCGGATGGTTGTAGTAGTGACTAAAGTTAAGGCCAACGAACTTATACCGAGTTTAGTTTGCAACTCTGGTGTATCGATATATATAGAATTTGTTATACCCGATAGATGGATGAGGTCGTAGTGTGACTGAAATTAGGCGTTGGAGTAAGTAGTTTGAGAAAGCTTTGAGGGCGTAAAGTGGTTAGGCATGTATTCGATAAACACAGGAAGAAAGTTAGGAACTAAAGGAACTCAATTCGAGGAATGTAAATTAAGTAAAGGGGAGTTTGGATTACAAGCTGGATGTTGTTAGGAATCCTTGAACGGTAGTCAACCCAAATGACATTGGAGGTTGATGTTATTTCGAAGATTGAGGATAAGAGACAATCTTTAGTAGAGACCAATTGGTAAGTTAGAGTGAGTTTAACGTTTTGGGTAATTAAGTGCAAACCAACACGTGCTCGGGGCGTTAAGTGTCAAGTACGCAGTTGGAGATCGTTTGGTTAAGACCGAGAGATTTGGTAAGAGTTGACACGTAAACGGAAAGTGAGGACTACGATTAGGGAGTTAATGTAGAAATTCGGTGGGTGTGCATCCCGATTGTGAACAGGATCAAGGGAATTGCGTCGAGGTATGGGTTACAGCCCAGAATTTGATGAGATTGTAGGCATTCAATTTGACTGGTGTTAGGAAGCTTAGGTATGGCTTTGACCAAAATGTGTTGGAAGTTGGTACATGCGCAAGTATTAAAGTGACAAATATGTTGTCGGGTTAATTGATTGAGATTTGAGAATTTAGATTTGTGCTTAGTGCGTGAAAGAGGATGTGTACGATCAAATCGAAGGTAGGGGATACGAAATTAGGGCCAATGTTAGAGAATATAGTAGGGTTTCGGTTTAGAACCACGAAGAAGGACCAAAAGTACAGATGATTTACCGAGGTAAAAATACCGTAAGATAAGAGACGTAAATGTCAAGGACTATAAGCTGTGGCGAATTTTGAGGACAAAATTCTAAATAAGGTGGATGGAATGTAATACCCGGCTTGTACGGATTTTGGATTTAAATACATTATATTAATATTTAATATATTGTAATGGCATTTTCGTAAATATGTCAAATTAAACCCGTTTTACCAAAAGAAAGCGTCATTAGAATCCTAATTATTAATAAAGATTTTAAGGAAATTTCGGGAAATTTCTATGACGTACGTAGCTTTTACATGAGGATGAATTAATATTAGGATTATTATTATTATTATTATTATTATTTATTTTAATTAAACATAAACAACAAAAATTGTTGTTTGTGTTCGAGCTCCCCGCGAACGACGAAGAACAGGGGAGAACGACGACGAAGCTCGGGCGACGATCGACGAAGCGCCGGCGATTCTCGCCGTTCTCCGGCCAGACGACGGCGACGAGAGGTTTCGGCTTGTCTCCGCACGCGAACCGCACGGTATGTTCGGTTTTTCGTGCCCTGTTTCTGTTCGATTTTTGGCCGTGGATCACCGAGTTGTTAGGGCTCCGATCGCTGGCCCTTTTGGCCGATCTCGACGGTCAAATGACCGGGCTTTGGTCGGCGAAGGTCGCCTGGCCGTGTTGTGCTCAATTTGAGCGAAAACAGTGAATGCCCGAATTAGGGCATTTCGGGTTTTGAGTGTAGTTTCGATTTTTGGTTAGATATTGTTAATTGAGTATATATATGGTCGATTGGTGGAGAGATTGATGGAATTTGATGAAAAATCAGAAAGGGGGAAATTTCCGATTAAGGGCAGTTTCGGGTTTTTGATAAATTGACCTAGTTCCGGTCGTTTGTTTTAAGATTCCTTTTGGCAGATTAAAATAGGTTATCAGAGGAGTACGTGGCCGCTAGAATCGTTCGATTCCGATAACCGACGCAAAAGTTACGCGCGTATGAGTTTCAGTTTGGTTTTTACCGAACCCAAATTAGTGGCCCATTTAATTAGGTTTTAGTTCGATTACGCTATAAATAGTAGTTTGAGAGTAAATTGGTGAATGTAAGCATGATGTTAATGAAGCTCGGATGTTTGTTATAGGTCGAGCCATAGGTGAAGTGACGTGCCAAAAATCAGCGAGCTTCGGACGACAGGTAAGTTCTCGTGACTTACTCTTGCCGATTGGCCTACACCGTACTTCGATGTCGCGTCGAGGATCTTGGAGTATTGTTTGTTATATGCTTTGGTTGAGTAGTTAAGTGAGTTGTTATAGGTTGATTGTTGAGTTTTGATGGTATGCTCTGTTTATATGTTTACTGTTATATGAACTGTTCATGCATCACGTGTTTTCAAATGTTATGAAAATGAACCTCTGTAATTAATCTGTAATCTGTATCTGTATCTGGTTACGCGAGGTGGGGCTCAGGCGTGGCTGTAGGGTTTGTGAGCACGTACCCCCCCCCCCCCATCTAGGTAGAAAGTGGTAGTTCGACCGCGGAATGTATCCTTTCCATTTAGTGGGCTGATATCTCGGTGACAATCTGTCTGCAACGTAATGTAAATGAATCTGTAAATGAATCTGTGAATGAATCTGTATCTGAATCTGAATGTTTTTCTGAATGGCATCTGCACGCATGCATCTGCATTTACGTAGCTTACTGAGATTTAATTATCTCATAGGTGTCTGTATGGTGTAGGTGACGTATTAGGTGACATTAAGCCAGGTGAGGACTAGTCGGTGCGTTTTGACCCGTGGGGAAATGATGTAAAAGTATTTTGAGATGTATGTGAGTATTTTGGGAGAATTAATGGTATTATAAAATGTATAGTTTAACATATTAGGATGCTTGGATCTGGTTAGGTTATAGATTTTTATGTTGATGTTTCAAACGTTTAGTTTAAGCCATTAATTTAACGTTATGGGAATGTTTTAGTTTAATCGTATAGTTGATACGTTTTAGGGTGTTTGGTTCTGTTTAGTTGATAGATTTGTTTTATAAAACGTTTGTTAAGATTTTATTTGGATTTTATGAACTGCTTGGTGATTTTGTAAATAGTAGGGTATGTCACACTTTTAAACGGAACCATGCAGTTCGTTTTCATGAAAATGTACTTCATTTTAATCGTGTTTAGAGTCGGTTTTGGGCAGAGTTACGAGAACGTATGAATGTTTAGAAAGTTTATGTAAAATGTATAATTGAAATGTAGATAGAAAGGATAGTGTGAAGACGGGGTGAATTGATAAATTGAGGAATGATAGAAGGTTGAGTGGTTTTATGTAAACTGTTTTTGTATGATAAATAAATTTTCTTTAAAGGTTTTCGAGGATGTTTTTAATTGATTTAGCGGCTTAAAAAGGAAAATTTTATACGGGAGTTTAGGAATAGTGTAACTGGGTCGTTACAAAGTTGGCGTACAGACTACAGCTTCCAGCTTCTATGGAGGGTATCCACGATGTGTTCCACGTATCTATGCTTCGGAGATGTCTACGCGACCCATCACATGTCGTGGAGACTACAGAGATCGAGGTACAGCCTACCTTGACATATGAGGTGAGGCCGGTACGCATTTTGGAGTATTCCACCAAAGTCTTACGCAACAAAGAGATTCCACTGGTCAAAATCTTTGGCGGAACAAGAGGTGGAAGAGGGCCCAAGTGGGAGCGACAGCAGGAATGTAATGAAGAAGTTTCTCGTACGACTTTGAGATAAGTACATGAGATTGTTAGATTGCAACGAAGATTGAGATTAAAGTGTAACCTCTGCGGTTAGTGCCGCACGAATTGTTAAATTCGCAATTTTAAAGTTGACTCCGTATGAAAAGTCGATACCAATACATAACAAATGACTTAAGGATATAAGACATAATTTAGAGCAAACCTATGCGAGACTTAGGGCTTGACTGTGCTCGAAGTTAATGGAAATTTAAGTTGAACGATGAGCATATTGTAAGGTAGTAATAAGCGTTTCAGTTAGACGTAATTAAGTAACCTCCTTAACTGACGTAGAATGGATGTGAGATTTATAGGATCTAACTTACAAGTGGCATTGGTCTTAATACAGTAGCAATTAAGTTCTCAGTTAAACCTTTTTGAGGCCTTGAGTGTATTTTCCGTGAATCGAGCACTTGTGAGACCGCATCAGAAAAGGGATGATGTTATGAGTTACCCTGATCATATGCACGTGGAGTATTAGGATGGGAATAACCTGAACAAGATATAGAAAATGGAAAGCTAGTTGAGAGCTCACTTTGAAATAGTTTATTAAGACCGGTGAGTGTCCAATAAGTGTACAATTCGGTACTGATGACCAGAAGTTATACGGAGCATTACAGCGAAGTGTAGACTCGGCTGGTTGTAGTAGTGACTAAAGTTAGGCCACCGAACTTATACCGAGTTAGTTGCAACTCTGTTGTATCGATATAGATAGAATTTGTTATACCCGATAGATGGATGATGTCCGTATTGTGACTGAAATTAGCCGTTGGAGGAATTAGTTTGAGAAAGCTGAGTGGCTTAAGTGGTTGGCCTGTATTCGATAAACACAGGAAGAAAGTTAGTAACTAAAGGAACTCAATTCGGGAATGTAAATTAAGTAAGGGATTTGGATACAAGCGGGCTGTTGTTAGGATCCTTACTTAGTCCACCCACCTGAATTGAGGTTGATGTTATTTTCGAAGATTGAGATAAAGACAATCTTTAGTATAACCAATTGGTAAGTTGAGTGAGTTACCGTTTTGGGTAATTAGTGCAAACCAACACGTGCTCGGGGCGTTACGTGTCAAGTACGCGTTGGAGATCGTTTGGTTAAGACCGAGAGATTTGTAAGAGTGACACCTTAAACGAAAAGGACTACGATTAGGGAGTTATGTAGAATCGTTTGTGTTGGCATCCCGATTGTGACAGGCTCAGGAATTGCGTCGGGTATGGGTTACGCCCAGAATTTAGAGATTGGAGGCCATTCAATTTGACGGTGTTAGGAAGCTTAGGTATGGCTTTGACCAAATGTTGTGGACGTTTGGTACTGCGCCAGTATTCAAGTGACAATATGTTGTCGGGGTTAATTGATTGAGATTTAGAATTTAGATTTGTGCTTAGTGCGTGAAAGATTGGATGTGTACGATCAAATCGAAGGGAGGGGATACGAAAATTAGGGCCTGTTAGAGAATATAGTAAGGGTTTCGTTTAAACCACGAAGAAGGCCAAAGTAACAGATGCTTTACCGGAGTAAAAATACCGTAAGATAAAGACGTATGTCAAGGACTATAAGCCTGTGGCGAATTTTGAGGACCAAAATTTCTAAAATAAGTGGATGGAATGTAATACCCGCTTGGTACGGATTTTGGATTTAAATACATTATATTCATATTTATAATTCTTGTAATGGCATTTTCGTAAATATGTCAAATTAAACCCGTTTTACCAAAAGAAGCGTCATTCAGAATCCTTATTTTTTGAAAACAAATTAATAAGATTTTACAGGAATTGCGGGAATTTCTATGACGTACGTAGCTTTTACATGAGGAGACATTAATATTAGGAATTATATTATTATTATTATTTTATTTATGTTTAATTAACATCCACAACAAAAATTGTTTGTTTTTTGTTGTTCGAGCCCCCGCTAACGACGAAGAAGGGAGACGCGACGAGCTCGGCGCGATCGAACGAACGCCGGCGAGTCTCGCCGTCTCGCAGACGACGGCACGAGAGTTTCGGCTTGTCTCCGCACGCGAACCGCACTGTATTTCGTTTTTCGTGCCCTGTTTTCTGTTCGATTTTTGGTCCGGTGATCACCGCGTTTGTAGTGGCTCCGATCGCTGGCCCTTTTGGCCTGATCTCGACGGTCAATGACCGGCTTTTGTCTCGAAGGTCGCCGGCCGTGTTGTGCTCAATTTGAGCGAAAACAGTGATGCCCAATAGGGCATTTCGGGTTTTGAGTGTAGTTTCGATTTTTGGTTAGATATTGTTTAATTAGTAATAGATGGTCGATGGTGAGAGAGTGATGTATTTTGATGAAAAATCAGAAAGGGGATTTTCCGATTAAGGCCGTTCGGGTTTTTTGATAAATTACCTAGTTCCGTTCGTTTGTTTTAAGATTCCTTTTGGCAGATTAAAATAGTTTATCAGATGTAGTACGTGACGCTATAATCGTTTCGGATTCGATAAACCGACCAAAAGTTACGCGCGTAGAGTTTTTTCAGTTTTGGTTTTTACCGACCCAAATTAGTGGCCCATTTAATTAGTTTTAGTTCGCTTACGCTAAAATCGTAGTTTGAGAGTAATTGGTGAATGTAAGCATGATGTTAATGAAGCTCTGATGTTTTGTTATAGTCCGGCCATAGGTGCAGTGACGTGCCAAAATCGCGAGCTTCGGACGACGGTACGTTTCCTGTGACTTACTCTTGCCGATTTGGGCCTACCCGTACTTCGCTGTCGCGTCGGGATCTTGGAGTATTGTTTGTTATCTGCTTTGGTTGAGTGTTAGTGAGTTGTTTATAGGTTGATTGTTGCTTTTGATGGTATGCTCTGTTTATATGTTTTACTGTTATATGAACTGTTCAATGCATCACGTGTTTTCAAATGTTAGGAAAATGAACCTCTGTAATTAATCTGTAACCTGTATCTGTATCGGTTACGCGAGGTGGGTCTCAGCGTTGGCTTTAGGTTTGTGAGCACGTACCCCCCCCCCCCCCACTAGTAGAAGTGGTAGTTCGCCGCGGAATGTATCCTTTCCATTTAGTGGGCTGATATCTCGTTGACAACTTCTGCAACGTATGTAAAATGAAATCTGTAAATGAATCGTGATGAATCCTGTTCTAATCTGAATGTTTTTCTGAATGCATCGGGAAAAAACAGCATGCATCTGCATTTACGTAGCTTTCTGAGATTTATTATCTCATGGTGTCTGTATGTGTAGGTGACGTATTATGTGACAGTATCCAGGTGAGACTAGTCGGTGCGTTTTGACCCGTGGGAAAGATGTATAATATTTTGAGATGTATGTGAGTATTTTGGGAGAATTTATGGTATTATAAATGTCTAGTTTTAACATATTAGATTTTGATCTGGTTTAGGTTATAAAGATTTTCTGTTGATGTTCAACGTTTAGTTTAGCCATTAATTTTAACGTTATGGGAAGGTTTAGTTTAATCGTATAGTTGATACTTTTAGGGTGTTGTGTTCTGTTTAGTTGATAGATTTGTTTTATAAAACGTTTTGTTAAGATTTTATTGGATTTTATGAACTCTTGGTGATTATTTTAATAGAGGTATGTCACACTTTTAAACGACCATGCAGTTCGTTTTCATGAAAATGTACTTCATTTTAATAGTGTTTAGAGTCGGTTTGGGAGTTCGAGAACGTATGAATGTTTAGAAAGTTTATGTAAAATGATAATGCATGTAGATAGAAAGGATAGTGTTGAAGACGGGGTGAATTGATAATTGAGGATGATAGAAGGTTGAGTGTTTTAGGTAAACTGTTTTGGTATGAAAATAAATTTCTTTTAACGGTGTTCGAGGATTGTTTTTAATGATTTAGCGGCTTAAAAAGGAAAATTTTCTACGGGAGTTAGGGAATAGTTTAACGGGTCGTTACAAAGTTGTGCGTACAGCCTAAAGCTCCATCTTTCTAGGGGGTATCACGGATGGTGTTCCAGTATCTATGCTTGGAGATGTTACGTGACCCATCACGTCGTGGAGACGACAGGATCGAGGTAAAGCATACCCTTGACATATAGAGGATGAGGCGGTTACGCATTTGGAGTATTCACCAAAGTCTACGCACAACAAAGAAGAAGTCCATGGTAAAATCTGTGTGGCGGAACCAGAGGTGGAAGAGGCACGGGGGAGGCGCCAGAGGATGTAATGATAGGATCTGATTTGTTTGTATGATTGAATTTTGGGGACAAAATTCTAAAGAAGGAGGGTAGATAGATGTAGAATGTAATATCGGCTTGTACGGATTTTTGGAATTATCATTATATTATGGTTTTTATCATATAACAGCATTGTTCGTAAATATGTCAAGGTTCAAACAGTTTCGCATAACGGAAAGCCGCCATTTAGGATCATAACGAATCTAAGAATTTTAAGGAAATTCTAGGGAATTTTCGGAGATTAAGTTATATTACGAGTAAATACGTATATCGTAATATAATTGACTTTCTTAGTAAAATAGTAATGAGGTCCAAATGGAGAACGGGACAGTTTTAATAAAGGCCTGGGCAATGACTAGGAGTTATTGGCAAAATATGGGTTTTCAAGAATCCGAATCGTTGGTTACGTTAACGAAACGAAGGACGGAAAAAATAACAATAGTAAGTGCTAGGGCACAATGGTCATCTACCAAACCAATGTATAACATCACAAGTTGTGCTACGGTTCATCCTTCATTTCTTTCCTCCTCTGTTCACGAAGGATTACAGAGAGAATTTCTTCTCTCGGCCGCCGGGCGATCCTTCGCCATTCCGACCTTCCAGTTCTCCTCCGGTCTTCGTTATTTCTCCGCCAATCGCTATCATAGGTACGAATCTATAATTCTAGAGCTTCGATTTTCAGTTTTCGGACCGTTTAGCGTTAGTTTCCGTTAGGGTTTCGATTTATTTTTGGTAAAAACGCGCATAAGGATTCGTATTAATATGGTGCCTTGATTTTAGTAATATATGGTTGCCCGTATTTGACGTTATTGGACCGAAGTTAAATCAATTGGGAAAAGGCTAAAATTAGGGAATTTTAATGAAAGTTCGTTAAATTGTAATTTCGAACCATCCGAGCAGGAATTTAGTCGTTTAAATGTCTTGTTTAGAGTGAGTTGAAAGTTTTAAAGAAGTCCTTAGTTAAGGTTCGTTGAATTTGGACTTTGTAGAAGTTTAAAGTCGTTTACGATAAACGCTTTGAATTGCTTAGGTGAACGCTCTTTGACGACGCTTGAGATCTTGTTCTCCAAGGTAATTTTCTCGTGACGTACTCTGGCCGATTGGCCTACACCGTACTTCTATTTTAGCGTCAGGATTTGGAGATTGAATCTTGTTTTAACTGCTTCGTATGGGTAGCTAGTTTAACGCTTTGTCTTTATTTCATTTACAGTCGTTGATGGTACTCATGCATGGTGTTTATTTTAAGGTTGATATCTGTTCAGCATCACTATTTCAAATGTCATAACAGAACTTCTGCACGGGTTTTAAGAAAACTAATGAACCTCTGTATGATAAACTAATCTGTATCTGGTCATGCGAGATGGTGCCCAGGCACGCTTGGTACGTGTTGTAAACGTGTACCCACCTCCTCTAGCTGGAAAGAGTAGTCCCGACCGCATGATGGGCCTCTCTCCGGTGAGTGGGTTTAGATCTCGGTGACAGTCTGTCTGCGAAGTAACATTAATCTGAATCTGACTCGTAATCTTTTCTGTATCTAATCTGAGCATGTTTTCTGAATGGCATACGCACGCATGCATCTGCATTTACGAAGCTACTGATATTTTAATTATCTCAAGATGTCTTTTGGTTTAGGTGGACGTATGATTGCCTTAGAACACCAGTGGGACGACGTTCCTCCATCCGAGTCTGAGGCAGTTTGACGGAGAATGCCTTCGGGAGTGTGCTGAGCATTCTGCGCGTTTTGACCCGTGGGGATTTCTGCGTAAGTAATCATGGGGGATTAACAAATGTATAGATGACAGGTCGGGTCTGGCTAGAAGTAGTTTTGTTGATGTTTTAAACGTTTTTTTGGAAATCTTGTTATAAGCCGGTTTCATGTTTTTTATTGGAACTGCTTGGATTTAAAACAGGAGGATTAGACATTTTTAAACGTAATCCATGCATTCAGTTTTTACGCAAAGTTTAATGTTAGGTTTAAGGTTGGATTTGTAGAAGTATGGCTCTCTGGAAATCGGATTCCAGAGAGCAAATTGTAGTTTTGCTTCTCTGATTTTCCAAGAGTACTTGAAAAACAAAGAGAGAAAAGAGAAGAGAAGAGAAAGAGTGATGCGATCGAAGTCAATGGTGGATCGGCTGGTGAATCGGCACGTGTGTGCACAGCAGCCTATCGCTGACATAGTGTGCCTCGATCAGGTCGCTGCATGCTGCAGCGTCGGTCGCTGCCTTCTGTTTTCATGGCTGTACAGTTTTGCCCTCCCGATTGTTTTTATAAATTAGTTTTTAAATTAAATAGTTT
Organism: Begonia masoniana; assembly: GCA_022432975.1. Taxonomy (NCBI): domain Eukaryota; kingdom Viridiplantae; phylum Streptophyta; class Magnoliopsida; order Cucurbitales; family Begoniaceae; genus Begonia; species Begonia masoniana. Next base: position 19,520,722 of record CM039506.1, read on the forward strand.
TAATTGTTTTATTAAACAAATTTTTGTATGTTTTTAAATGGTTTTCCAAACAACCCTAACGACTGTAATTCCGATTCTATTTCCGTTTAAAACGTAAAATATATACGGGAAAATGGGTACAGTAGGAGGGTCGTTACAAAAGAGTACAATGTTTT
>CM039506.1:19520976-19545113 GCA_022432975.1 Begonia masoniana
AAAAAAAAATTTTTCAAACGGAAAAGCTCATTACGACCCTAAACTATATAAGAATTTTAGGGAATTTGGAGACTTTCGGACGTTATAACGCTATATTCCGAGTAATTACCTTATCGTAAAAAATGACGTTTTAGTAAAAGAGTAAACTAGGTCCGTTTTGCAACGACAGTTTAATAAGCCCTTGTGATAATTATGAGTTATTGGCAAAATATGGAATTTTCGAGAATCCGAATCGTTGGACGATTAACGAAACGAACGACGAAACGAATAGAATTAAGTGAGAAGGGCAAAATGGTAATTTGCAAAACCAATTTAATATAACATTACAATTCTCTCTTTCCCTCACATTTTCTTCTTCTCTCTGCGTTCACGAACAGAGAAGAAACTTCCTCTCTCGCGCCGCCGGCGACATTCGACACCCGACTCCCGTCCGACCTCCGATCAACCCGTTCCTTCACGGTGTTCTCATCCTCTCGCTACCCTCGGTATGAACCTACAATCTCTGAACGTTTATTTCGAGTTCTCGGTTCGATTTAGAGTTAGGGTTTCAAATTAGGGTTTCGGTATTTTTCGCTAAAAACGCAAATTAGGGCTCGTAATTAATAGGTTAGCCGTGATTAAGTATAGATTGAACGTATTGGACGTTATCGGACGAAAAGAAATCAAATTGCGAAAAAGTTATAAATGTAACGACCCCTATTCCCAGCAAGATATTGTCCGCTCTGGGGATTGGGCCGTAGCCCAATATCCTCCCCTCACGGCTTTGTTTGGCGAGAACTTCCCAGAAGGTCACCCAACCTGGAATTGCTCTCGCCGAAGCACTTTTAACTTCGGAGTTCTTATGGGATCCGTTGTCATTGTGCTCCAAACCGCGTCTTGCTATGTTTGGGAGGTCCCTTTACATATGTTTAATTTCCATATACTTCCCCAAGCGATGTGGGATTGTGACGACCCCCTCTTTTACGACCCGGGATTCGCCTATACTCGAGTCCGGGATCCATCCACCCCGCAACCCGAGGTTTGCCTCGCAGTCGTACACATACGTACAGATTCCATTCGGGTCATCACAATCACCCCCCCTCGGGGGCCCAACGTCCTCGTTGGCCACATTTCCGGTTGGGTACAGGCTCTGATACCATTTGTAACGACCCCTATTCCCAGCAAGATATTGTCCGCTCTGGGGATTGGGCCGTAGCCCAATATCCTCCCCTCACGGCTTTGTTTGGCGAGAACTTCCCAGAAGGTCACCCAACCTGGAATTGCTCTCGCCGAAGCACTTTTAACTTCGGAGTTCTTATGGGATCCGTTGTCAATTGTGCTCCAAAACGCGTCTTGCTATGTTGGGAGGGTCCCTTTACATATGTTTCATTTCCATATACTTCCCCAAGCGATGTGGGATTGTGACGACCCCCTCTTTTACGACCCGGGATTCGCCTATACTCGAGTCCGGGATCCATCCACCACGCAACCCGAGGTTTGCCCCGCAGTCGTACACATACGTACAGATTCCATTCGGGTCATCACAAAATCGATTGAAGTGACGTTTCTTATGCTTCATCAAACGCATTAGTAGGTCCTCATTACTCGTCCATGAAGGTTGTTGGGTCCTCAATACACGTCGTCCTCATCACTTCAAGTTAAAACCTTGAATGTGACATAAATAACTTATGTTCTAACCACGTGTCATGTAACACTCAACTTAATTTGCTTAATACGTTCAACTGTTTTGGATCAAATCGATTGAAGTGAAGTTTATTATACTTCATCAAACACTTTACTAAGTCTTAATAAGGCGTCCATGAAGGTTGTTGGGTCCTCAATACACGTCGTTCTCATCAGGTCATGTTAAAACCTCGAATGTGAAATGGATAACTTAGGTTCTAACCACAAGTCATATAGCACTCAACCTCATTTGCTTGATACGTTGAACTCTTTTGGAACAAATCGATTGAAGTGAAGTTTCTTAAGCTTCATCAAACGCATTACTAAGTCTTAATTACGCGTCCATGAAGGTTGTTTGGACCTCAATACACGTCGTTCTCATTACTTATAGTTAAAACCATGAATGTGAAATGTATAACTTATGTTCTAACCACATGTCATGTAACACTAAACATAATTTGCTTGATACGTTCAACTCTTTTGTAACAAATTGATTGAAGTGAAGTTTCTTATGCTTCATCAAACGCTTTACCAAGTCTTAATTACCCGTCCATTAAGGTTGTTGTGTCCTCAATACACGTCGTTCTAATCATTTCATGTTAAAACCTAGAATGTGAAATGGATAACTTAGGTTCTAACCACAAGTCATGTTGCAGTCAACCTCATTTGCTTGATACGTTCAACTCTATTGGAACAAATCGAATGAAGTAAAGTTTCTTATGCTTCGTCAAACGCATTACTAAGTCTTAATTACTCATCCATGAAGGTTGTTGCGTCCTCAATACACGTCGTTCTCATCACTTCAAGTTAAAACCTTGAATGTTAAATGGATAACTTATGTTCTAGCCACAAATCATGTAACACTCAACCTCATTTGCATGATACGTTCCACTCTTTTGGAACAAATCGATTGAAGTGAAGTTTCTTATGCTTCATCAAATGCATTACCAAGCCTTAATTACTCGTCCATGATGGTTGTTGGGTCCTTAATACATGTCGTTCTCATCACTTCAAGTTAAAACCTCGAATGTGAAATGGATAACTTAGGTTCTAACCACAAGTCATGTAACACTAAACGTAATTTGCTTGATACGTTCAACTCTTTTGGAACAAATCGATTGAAGTGAAGTTTCCCAAGCTTCATCAAACGCATTACTAAGTCTTAATTACGCGTCCATGAAGGTTGTTGGGTCCTCAATACACGTCGTTCTCTTCACTTCAAGTTAAAACCTCGAATGTGAAATGAATAACTTAAGTTCTAACCACAAGTCATGTAACACTCAACTTAATTTGGTTGATATTTTCAACTCTTTTGGAACAAATCGATTGAAGTGAAGTTTCTTATGCTTCATCAAACGCATTACTATGTCTTAATTACTCGTCCATGAAGGTTGTTGGGTCCTCAATACACGTCGTTCTCATCACTTCAAGTAAAAACCTTGAATGTGAAATGGATAACTTAGGTTCTAACCACAAGTCATGTAGCACTGAACCTCATTAGCTTGATACGTTCAACTCTTTCGGAACAAATCGATTGAAGTGAATTTTCTTATACTTCATGAAACGCATTACTAAGTCTTAATTACTCGTCCATGAAGGTTGTTGGGTCTTCAATACACGTCGTTGTCATCACTTCAAGTTAAAACCTTGAATGTGAAATGGATAACTTAGGTTCTAACCACAAGTCATGTTGGACTCAACCTCATTTGCTTGATACGTTCAATTCTTTTGGAACAAATCGAATAAAATGAGGTTTCTTATGCTTCATCAAAAACGCATTACTGAGTCTTATTACTCGTCCATGAAGGTTGTTTGCGTCCTCAATACACGTCGTTCTCATCACTTCAAGTTAAAACCTTGAAGTTAAAATGGATAACTTATGTTATAGCCACAAATCATGTAACACTCAACCTCATTTGCATGATACTTCAACTCTTTTGGAACAAATCGCTTGAGTGAAGTTTCTTATGCTTCAATCAAATGCTTACCACTCCTTAATTACTCGTCCATGATGGTTTTTTTGGGTCCTTAATACATGTCGTTCTCTCAGCTTCAAGTTAACACCCTCGAATGTGAAATGGATAACTTAGGTTCTACCACAGGTCTTTAACACTAACGTAATTTGCTGATACTTCAACCTCTTTGGAACAAATCGATTGAAGTGAAAGTTTCCCAACTTCATCAACGCATACAAGTCTATTACGCGTCCATGAAGTTGTTGGGTCCTCAATACACTTCGTTCTCTCACCTTCAGTTAACAACCTCGAATGTTGAAATGAATAACTTAAGTTCTACCACAAGTCATGTAACCTCAGACGTAATTTCGTTGATATTTTCAACTCTTTTGGAACAAATCGCTTGAAGTGAGTTTCTTATGCTTCATCAAACGCATTCTATGTCTTAATTACTCGTCCAATGGGAAGGTGGTTGGTCCTCAATACACTCGTTCTCAATCACTTCAAGTCACACAACCTTGAATTGAAATGGATAACTTAGGTTCTAACCACAAGTCTGTAGCACTGAACCCATTATCTTGATACGTGTCAACTCTTTCGACAAATCGAGTAAGTGAATGTTTTCTTATACCTTCATGAAACGCATTACTAAGTCTTAATACTCGTCCATGAAGGTTGTTTTGGGTCCCTTTTCATACACTTCCGTTTGTCATCACTTCAAGTTAAAACTTGAAATGTTAAATGGATACTTAGTTCTACTAACCACAATTCTGTGTGGACTCAACCTCATTTGCTTGATAACGTTTCATTCTTGTGGAACAATCTATGAAGAATGCGGTTTTCTTATGCTTCATCAACGCATTTACGATTCTTAATTACGCGTCCCTGATGTTGTTGCGCCCATACCCGTCGTTCTCATCACTTCAAGTAAAACCTTGAATGTGAATGGATAACTTAGTTCTAACCACAAGTCATTGTAACACTCACCCTAACTTTTTGCTTGTACGTGCAATCTTTTGGAACAAATCGATTGAAGTGTAAGTTTCTTATGCTTCATCGAACGCATTCCAGTCTTAATTACTCGTCAATGAGGTTGTTGTGTCCTCAATACACGGCGTTCTCATCACTTCCCGTTAAAACCTATAGATGTGAAAAAATGGAAACTTATGTTCTAACCACAAGTCATGTAGCACTAAACCTCAGTACTTGATAAGTTCAACTCTTTTGAAACACATCGTTGAAATTACTAAGGTCTTAATTAATCGTCATGAAGTTTGTGCGTCCTCAATACACATCGTTGCTCATCCTTCAATTAAACCTTGATGTGAAATGGATAGTTATTTCTAGCCATAAGTTATGTAACTCAACCTCATTTGCTTGATACGTTCAACTCTTTTGGAACAAATCAATAGAAGTGAAGTTTCTTATGCTTCATCAAACGCATTACCAATTCTTAATTACTCGTCCATGAAGGTTGTTGGGTCCTCAATCCACGTCGTTCTCATCACTTGAAGTTAAAACCACGAAAGGGAAATGGATAACTTAGATTCTAACCACAAGTCAACTAACACTCAACCTAATTTGCTTGATACGTTGAACTATTTTGTAATAAATCGATTGAAGTGAAGTTTCTTATGCTTCATCAAACGCATTACTAAGTCTTAATTACTAGTCCATGAAGGTTGTTGGGTCCTCAATACACGTCGTTCTCATTACTTCAAGTTAAAACTTTGAATGTGAAAGGGATAACTTAGGTTCTAACCACAAGTCATGTAGTATTGAACCTCATTAGCTTGATAGGTTCAACTCTTTTAGAACAAATTGATTGAAGTGACGTTTCTTATTCTTCATCAAACGCATTAGCAGTTCGTAATTACTCTTCCATGAAGGTTGTTGGGTCCTCAATACACGTCGTTCTCATCACTTAAAGTTAGAACCTTAAATATGAAATGGATAACTTAGGTTCTAACCACAAGTCATGTTGCACTCAAACTCATTTGCTTGATACGTTCAACTCTTTTGGAACAAATCGAATGAAGTGAAGTTTCTTATGCTTCATCAAACGCATTACTAAGTCTTAATTACTCATCCATGAAGGTTGTTGCGCCCTCAATACACGTCGTTCTCGTCACTTCAAGTTAAAACCTTGAATGTGAAATGGATAACTTATGTTCTAACCACAAGTCATGTAACACTCGACCTCATTTGCTTGATACGTTCAACTCTTTTGGAACAAATCGATAGAAGTGAAGTTTGTTATGCTTCATCAAACGCATTACCAATTCTTAATTACTCGTCCATGAAGGTTGTTGGGTCCTCAATCTACGTCGTTCTCATCACATCAAGTTAAAACATTGAATGTGAAATTGATAACTTATGTTCTAGCCACAAGTCATGTAACACAAAACCTCATTAGCTTGATACGTTCAACTCTTTTGGAACAAATCGATTGAAGTGACGTTTCTTATGCTTCGTCAAACACATTAGTAGGTCTTAATTACTCGTCCATGAAGGTTGTTTCGTCCTCAATACATGTCGTTCTCATCACTTCAAGTTAAAACCTTGAATGTGAAACGGATAACTTAGGTTCTAACCACAAGTCATGTAGTACTCAACCTCATTTGCTTGATACGTTCAACTCTTTTAGAACAAATCGATTGAAGTGAAGTTTCTTATGCTTCATCAAATGCATTACCAAGTCTTAATTACTCGTCCATGAAGGTTGTTGGTTCCTCAATACATGTCGTTCTCATCACTTCAAGTTAAAACCTTGAATGTGAAATGGATAACTTAGGTTCTAACCACAAGTCATGTAGCACTGAACCTCATTAGCTTGATACGTTCAACTCTTTTGGAACAAATCGATTGAAGTGAAGTTTCTTATACTTCATGAAACGCATTACTAAGTCTTAATTACTCGTCCATGAAGGTTGTTGGGTCCTCAATGCACGTCGTTGTCATCACTTCAAATTAAAATGTTGAATGTGAAATGCATAACTTATATTCTAACCACAAGTCATGTAAAACACAACCTCATTTGCTTGATACGTTCAACTCTTTTGGAACAAATCGATTGTTGGGACCTCAATACACGTCGTTCTCATTACTTCAAGTTAAAACCATGAATGTGAAATGTATAACGTATGTTCTAACCACATGTCATGTAACATTAAACCTAATTTGCTTGATACGTTCAACTCTTTTGTAACAAATCGATTGAAGTGAAGTTTCTTATGCTTCATCAAACGCTTTACCAAGTCTTAATTACTCTTCCATTAAGGTTGTTGGGTCCTCAATACACGTCGTTCTAATCACTTCATGTTAAAACCTAGAATGTGAAATGGATAACTTAGGTTCTAACCACAAGTCATGTAGCACTGAACCTCATTAGCTTGATACGTTCAACTCTTTTGGAACAAATGGATTGAAGTGACGATTCTTATACTTCATCAAACGCATTAGTAGGTCTTTATTACTCATCCATGAAGGTTGTTGGGTCCTCAAAACACATCGTTCTTATCACTTCAAGTTAAAACCTTGAATGTGAAATGGAAAACTTAGGTTCTAACCACAAGTCAAGTAACACTCAACCTAATTTGCTTGATACGTTGAACTATTTTGTAATAAATCGATTGAAGTGAAGTTTCTTATGCTTCATCAAACGCATTACTAAATCTTAATTACTCGTCCATGAAGGTTGTTGGGTCCTCAATACACGTCGTTCTCATTACTTCAAGTTAAAACTTTGAATGTGAAAGGGATAACTTAGATTCTAACCACAAGTCATGTAGTACTAAACCTCATTAGCTTGATAGGTTCAACTCTTTTAGAAGAAATTGATTGAAGTGACGTTTCTTATGCTTCATCAAACGCATTAGCAGGTTGTAATTACTCGTCCATGAAGGTTGTTGGGTCCTTAATACATGTCGTTCTCATCACTTTAAGTTAAAACCTCGAATGTGAAATGGATAACTTAGGTTCTAACCACAAGTCATGTACCACTCAACCTAATTTGCTTGATACGTTCAACTCTTTTGGAACAAATCGATTGAAGTGAAGTTTCTTAAGCTTCATCAAACGCATTACTAAGTCTTAATTACGCTTCCATGAAGGTTGTTGGGTACTCAATACACGTCGCTCTAATCACTTCATGTTAAAACCTAGAATGTGAAATGGATAACTTAGGTTCTAACCACAAGTCATGTAGCACTGAACTTCATTAGCTTGATACGTTCAACTCTTTTGGAACAAATGGATTGAAGTGACGTTTCTTATACTTCATCAAACGCATTAGTAGGTCTTAATTACTCGTCCATGAAGGTTGTTGGGTCCTCAATACACATTGTTCTTATCACTTCAAGTTAAAACCTTGAATGTGAAATGGGAAACTTAGATTCTAACCACAAGTCATGTTGCAGTCAACCTCATTTGCTTGATACGTTCAACTCTATTGGAACAAATCGAATGAAGTGAAGTTTCTTATGCTTCGTCAAACGCATTTCTAAGTCTTAATTACTCATCCATGAAGGTTGTTGCGTCCTCAATACACGTCGTTCTCATCACTTCAAGTTAAAACCTTGAATGTTAAATGGATAACTTATGTTCTAGCCACAAATCATGTAACACTCAACCTCATTTGCTTGATACGTTCAACTCTTTTGGAACAAATCGATTGAAGTGAAGTTTCTAATGCTTCATCAAATGCATTACCAAGTCTTAATTACTCGTCCATGATGGTTGTTGGGTGCTTAATACATGTCGTTCTCATCACTTCAAGTTAAAACCTCGAATGTGAAATGGATAACTTAGATTCTAACCACAAGTCATGTAACACTCAACCTAATTTGCTTGATACGTTCAACTCTTTTGGAACAAATCGATTGAAGTGAAGTTTCTTAAGCTTCATCAAACGCATTACTAAGTCTTAATTACGCGTTCATGAAGGTTGTTGGGTCCTCAAAACACGTCGTTCTCTTCATTTCAAGTTAAAACCTCGAATGTGAAATGAATAACTTAAGTTCTAACCACAAGTCATGTAACACTTAACTTAATTTGCTTGATATTTTCAACTCTTTTGGAACAAATCGATTGAAGTAAAGTTTCTTATACTTCATGAAACGCATTACTAAGTCTTAATTACTCGTCCATGAAGGTTGTTGGGTCTTCAATACACGTCGTTGTCATCACTTCAAGTTAAAACCTTGAATGTGAAATGGATAACTTAGGTTCTAACCACAAGTCATGTTGGACTCAACCTCATTTGCTTGATACGTTCAATTCTTTTGGAACAAATCGAATAAAATGAGGTTTCTTATGCTTCATCAAACGCATTACTAAGTCTTAATTACTCGTCCATGAAGGTTGTTGCGTCCTCAATACACCTCGTTCTCATCACTTCAAGTTAAAACCTTGAATGTGAATTTGAGAACTTATGTTCTAGCCACAAGTCATGTAACACACAACCTCATTTGCTTAATACGTTCAACTCTTTTGGAACAAATCGATTGAAGTGAAGTTTCTTATGCTTCATCAAACGCATTACCAAGTCTTAATTACTCGTCCATGAAGGTTGTTGGGTCCTCAATACACATCGTTCTCATCACTTCAAGTTAAAACCTTGAATGTGAAATGGATAACTTAGCTTCTAACCACAAGTCATGTAACACTCAACCTAATTTGCTTGATACGTTCAACTCTTTTGGAACAAATCGATTGAAGTGACGTTTCTTATGCTTCATCAAACGCATTACTAAGTCTTAATTACTCGTCCATGAAGGTTGTTGTGTCCTCAATACACATTGTTCTGATCACTTCAAGTTAAAACCTATAATGTGAAATGGATAACTTAGGTTCTAACCACATGTCATGTAGCAATAAACCTCATTAACTTGATAAGTTCAACTCTTTTGGAACAAATCGATTGAAGTGACGTTTCTTATGCTTCATCAAACGCATTAGTAGGTCTTAATTACTCGTCCATGAAGGTTGTTAGGTCCTCAATACATGTCGTTCTCATCACTTCATGTTAAAACCTTGAATGTGAAATGGAGAACTTAGGTTCTAACCACAAGTCATGTAGTACTCCACTTCATTTGCTTGATACGTTCAACTCTTTTGGAACAAATCGAATGAAGTGAACTTTCTTATGCTTCATCAAACGCAATTCTATGTCTTAATTACTCGTCCATGAAGTTTGTTGCGTCCTCAATACACGTCGTTCTCATCACTTCAAGTTAAAACCTTGAATGTGAAATGGATAAGTTATGTTCATGTAACTCAACCTAATTTGCTTGATACGTTCAACTCTTTTGGAACAAATCGATAGAAGTGAAGTTTCTTATGCTTCATCAAACGCATTACCAATTCTTAATTACTCGTCCATGAAGGTTGTTGGGTCCTCAATCCACGTCGTTCTAATCACTTCAAGTTAAAACCACGAAAGCGAAATGGATAACTTGGATTCTAACCACAAGTCAAGTAACACTCAACCTAATTTGCTTGATACGTTGAACTATTTTGTAATAAATCGATTGAAGTGAAGTTTCTTATGCTTCATCAAACGCATTACTAAGTCTTAATTACTCGTCCATGAAGGTTGTTGGGTCCTCAATACGCATCGTTCTCATTACTTCAAGTTAAAACTTTGAATGTGAAAGGGATAACTTAGGTTCTAACCACAAGTCATGTAGTATTGAACCTCATTAGCTTGATAGGTTCAACTCTTTTAGAACAAATTGATTGAAGTGATGTTTCTTATGCTTCATCAAACGCATTAGCAGGTCATAATTACTCGTCCATGAAGGTTGTTGGGTCCTCAATACACGTCGTTCTCATCACTTAAAGTTAGAACCTTGAATGTGAAATGGATAACTTAGGTTCTAACCACAAGTCATGTTGCACTCAAACTCATTTGCTTGATACGTTCAACTCTTTTGGAACAAATCGAATGAAGTGAAGTTTCTTATGCTTCATCAAACGCATTACTAAGTCTTAATTACTCATCCATGAAGGTTGTTTCGCCCTCAATACACGTCGTTCTCATCACATCAAGTTAAAACCTTGAATGTGAAATGGATAACTTATGTTCTAGCCACAAGTCATGTAACACTCGACCTCATTTGCTTGATACGTTCAACTCTTTTGGAACAAATCGATAGAAGTGAAGTTTGTTATGCTTCATCAAACGCATTACCAATTCTCAATTACTCGTCCATGAAGGTTGTTGGGTCCTCAATCTATGTCGTTCTCATCACTTCAAGTTAAAACATTGAATGTGAAATTGATAACTTATGTTCTAGCCACAAGTCATGTAACACACAATCTCATTTGCTTGATACGTTCAACTCTTTTGGAACAAATCGATTGAAGTGACGTTTCTTATGCTTCATCAAACGCATTAGTAGGTCTTAATTACTCGTCCATGAAGGTTGTTGGGTCCTCAATACACGTTGTTCTCATCACTTCAAGTTAAAACCTTAAATGTGACATGAATAACTTATGTTCTAACCACATGTCATGTAACACTCAACTTAATTTGTTTGATACGTTCAACTGTTTTGGAACAAATCGATTGAAGTGAAGTTTATTATACTTCATCAAACGCTTTATTAAGTCTTAATTAGGTGTCCATGAAGGTTGTTGGGTCCTCAATACACGTCGTTCTCATCAATTCAAGTTAAAACCTCGAATGTGAAATGGATAACTTAGGTTCTAACAACAAGTCATGTAAAATACAACCTCATTTGCTTGATACGTTCAACTTTTTTGCAACAAATCGATAGAAGTGAAGTTTCTTATGCTTCATCAAACGCATTACTAAGTCTTAATTACTCGTCCATAAAGGTTGTTGAGTCCTCAATACACGTCGTTCTAATCACTTCATGTTAAAACCTAGAATGTGAAATGGATAACTTAGGTTCTAACCACAAGTCATGTATCACTGAACCTCATTAGCTTGATACGTTCAACTCTTTTGGAACAAATGGATTGAAGGGACGTTTCTTATGCTTCATCAAACGCATTAGTAGGTCTTAATTACTCGTCCATGAAGGTTGTTGGGTCCTCAATACATGTCGTTTTTCATCACTTCAAGTTAAAACCTTGAATGTGAAATGGATAACTTAGGTTCTAACCACAAGTCATATTGCAGTCAACCTCATTTGCTTGATACGTTCAACTCTTTTGGAACAAATCGAATGAAGTGAAGTTTCTTATGCTTCGTCAAACGCATTACTAAGTCTTAACTACCAATCCATGAAGGTTGTTGCGTCCTCAATACACGTCGTTCTCATCACTTCAAGTTAAAACCTTGAATGTTAAATGGATAACTTATGTTCTAGCCACAAGTCATGTAACACTCAACCTCATTTGCTTGATACGTTCAACTCTTTTGGAACAAATCGATTGAAGTGAGGTTTCTTATGCCTCATCAAATGCATTACCAAGTCTTAATTACTCATCCATGATGGTTGTTGGGTCCTTAATACATGTCGTTCTCATCACTTCAATTTAAAACCTCGAATGTGAAATGGATAACTTAGGTTCTAACCACAAGTCATGTAACACTCAACTTAAATTGCTTGATATTTTCAACTCTTTTGGAACAAATCGATTGAAGTGAAGTTTCTTATGCTTCATCAAACGCATTACTATGTCTTAATTACTCGTCCATGAAGGTTGTTGGGTCCTCAATACACGTCGTTCTCATCACTTCAAGTTAAAAGCTTGAATGTGAAATGGATAACTTAGGTTCTAACCACAAGTCATGTAGCACTAAACCTCATTAGCTTGATACGTTCAACTCTTTTGGAACAAATCGATTGAAGTGGCGTTTCTTATACTTCGTCAAACGCATTAGTAGGTCTTAATTACTCGTCCATGAAGGTTGTTGGGTCCTCAATGCACGTCGTTTTCATCACTTCAACTTAAAACGTTGAATGTGAAATGCATAACTTATATTCTAACCATAAGTCATGTAAAACACAACCTCATTTGCTTGATACGTTCAACTCTTTTGGAACAAATCGATTGAAGTGAAGTTTCTTAAGCTTCATCAATTGCATTACTAAGTCTTAATTAGTCGTCCATGAAGGTTGTTGGGACCTCAATACACGTCGTTCTCATTACTTCAAGTTAAAACCATGAATGTGAAATGTATAACTTATGTTCTAACCACATGTCATGTAACACTCAACCAAATTTGCTTGATACGTTCAGCTCTTTTGTAACAAATCGATTGAAGTGAAGTTTCTTATGCTTCATCAAACGCTTTACCAAGTCTTAATTACTCGTCCATTAAGGTTGTTGGGTCCTCAATACACGTCATTCTCACCACTTCAAGTTAAAACCTTGAATGTGAAATGGATAACTTAGGTTCTAACAACAAGTCATGTTGCACTCAACCTAATTTGCTTGATACGTTCAACTCTTTTGGAACAAATCGATTGAAGTGACGTTTCTTATGCTTCATCAAACGCATTAGTAGGTCCTCATTACTCGTCCATGAAGGTTGTTGGGTCCTCAATACACGTCGTCCTCATCACTTCAAGTTAAAACCTTGAATGTGACATGAATAACTTATGTTCTAGCCACAAGTCATGTAACACTCAACCTCATTTCCTTGATACGTTCAACTCTTTTGGAACAAATCGATTGAAGTGAGGTTTCTTATGCCTCATCAAATGCATTACCAAGTCTTAATTACTCGTCCATGATGGTTGTTGGGTCCTTAATACATGTCGTTCTCATCACTTCAAGTTAAAACCTCGAATGTGAAATGGATAACTTAGGTTCTAACCACAAGTAATGTAACACTCAACTTAAATTGCTTGATATTTTCAACTCTTTTGGAACAAATCGATTGAAGTGAAGTTGCTTATGCTTCATCAAACGCATTACTATGTCTTAATTACTCGTCCATGAAGGTTGTTGGGTCCTCAATACACGTCGTTCTTATCACTTCAAGTTAAAAGCTTGAATGTGAAATGGATAACTTAGGTTCTAACCACAAGTCATGTAGCACTAAACCTCATTAGCTTGATACGTTCAACTCTTTTGGAACAAATCGATTGAAGTGGCGTTTCTTATGCTTCGTCAAACGCATTAGTAGGTCTTAATTACTCGTCCGTGAAGCTTGTTTGGTCCTCAATACATGTCGTTCTCATCACTTGAAGTTAAAACCTTGAATGTGAAACGGATAACTTAGGTTCTTACCACAAGTCATGTAGTACTCAACCTCATTTGCTTGATACGTTCAACTCTTTTGGAACAAATCGATTGAAGTGAAGTTTCTTATGCTTCATCAAACGCATTACTATGTCTTAATTACTCGTCCATGAAGGTTGTTGGGTCCTCAATACACGTCGTTCTCATCACTTAAAGTTAGAACCTTGAATGTGAAATGGATAACTTAGGTTCTAACCACAAGTCATGTTGCACTCAAACTCATTTGCTTGATACGTTCAACTCTTTTGGAACAAATCGAATGAAGTGAAGTTTCTTATGCTTCATCAAACGCATTACTAAGTCTTAATTACTCATCCATGAAGGTTGTTTCGCCCTCAATACACGTCGTTCTCATCACATCAAGTTAAAACCTTGAATGTGAAATGGATAACTTATGTTCTAGCCACAAGTCATGTAACACTCGACCTCATTTGCTTGATACGTTCAACTCTTTTGGAACAAATCGATAGAAGTGAAGTCTGTTATGCTTCATCAAACGCATTACCAAGTCTTAATTACTCGTCCATGAAGGTTGTTGGTTCCTCAATACATGTCGTTCTCATCACTTCAAGTTAAAACCTTGAATGTGAAATGGATAACTTAGGTTCTAACCACAAGTCATGTAACACTCAACCTAATTTACTTGATACGTTCAACTCTTTTAGAACAAATCGATTGAAGTGACGTTTCTTATGCTTCATCAAACGCATTAGTAGGTCTTAATTACTCGTCCATGAAGGTTGTTGCGTCCTCAATACACGTCGTTCTGATCACTTCAAGTTAAAACCTATAATATGAAATGGATAACTTAGGTTCTAACGACAAGTCATATAACACTCAACCTCATTTGCTTGATACGTTTAAATCTTTTGGAACAAATTGATTGACGTGACCTTTCTTATGCTTCATCAAACGCAATACTAAGTCTTAATTACTCGTCCATGAAGGTTGTTGGGTCCTCAATACATGTCGTTCTCATCACTACAAGTTAAATCCTTGAATGTGAAATGGATAACTTAGGTTCTAACCACAAGTCATGTAACACTCAACCTAATTTGCTTGATACGTTCTACTCTTTTAGAACAAATCGATTGAAGTGACGTTTCTTATGCTTCATCAAACGCATTAGTAGTTCTTAATTACTCGTCCATGAAGGTTGTTGGGTCCTCAATACACGTCGTTCTCATCACTTCAAGTTAAAACCTTGAATGTGAAATGGATAACTTAGGTTCTAACCACAAGTCATGTAGCACTAAACCTCATTAGCTTCATACGTTCAACTCTTTTGTAACAAATCGATTGAAGTGACGTTTCTTATGCTTCATCAAATGCATTAGTAGGTCTTAATTACGCGTCCATGAAGGTTGTTGGGTCCTCAATACACGTTGTTCTCATCACTTCAAGTTAAAACCTTAAATGTGACATGAATAACTTATGTTCTAACCACATGTCATGTAACACTCAACTTAATTTGTTTGATACGTTCAACTGTTTTGGAACAAATCGATTGAAGTGAAGTTTATTATACTTCATCAAACGCTTTATTAAGTCTTAATTAGGTGTCCATGAAGGTTGTTGGGTCCTCAATACACGTCGTTCTCATCAATTCAAGTTAAAACCTCGAATGTGAAATGGATAACTTAGGTTCTAACAACAAGTCATGTAAAATACAACCTCATTTGCTTGATACGTTCAACTTTTTTGGAACAAATCGATTGAAGTGAAGTTTCTTATGCTTCATCAAACGCATTACTAAGTCTTAATTACTCGTCCATAAAGGTTGTTGAGTCCTCAATACACGTCGTTCTAATCAGTTCATGTTAAAACCTAGAATGTGAAATGGATAACTTAGGTTCTAACCACAAGTCATTTATCACTGAACCTCATTAGCTTGATACGTTCAACTCTTTTGGAACAAATGGATTGAAGTGACGTTTCTTATACTTTATCAAACGCATTAGTAGGTCTTAATTACTCGTCCATGAAGGTTGTTGGGTCCTCAATACACATCGTTCTTATCACTTCAAGTTAAAACCATAAATGTGAAATGGAAAACTTAGGTTCTAACCACAGGTCATGTTGCAGTCAACCTCATTTGCTTGATACGTTCAACTCTTTTGGAACAAATCGAATGAAGTGAACTTTCTTATGCTTCGTCAAACGCATTACTAAGTCTTAATTACTAATCCATGAAGGTTGTTGCGTCCTCAATACACGTCGTTCTCATCACTTCAAGTTAAAACCTTGAATGTTAAATGGATAACTTATGTTCTAGCCACAAGTCATGTAACACTCAACCTCATTTGCTTGATACGTTCAACTCTTTTGGAACAAATCGATTGAAGTGAAGTTTCTTATGCTTCATCAAATACATTACCAAGTCTTAATTACTCGTCCATGATGGTTGTTGGGTCCTTAATACATGTCGTTCTCATCACTTCAAGTTAAAACCTCGAATGTGAAATGGATAACTTAGGTTCTAACCACAAGTCATGTAACACTCAACTTGATTTGCTTGATATTTTCAACTCTTTTGGAACAAATCGATTGAAGTGAAGTTTCTTATGTTTCATCAAACGCATTACTATGTCTTAATTACTCGTCCATGAAGGTTGTTGGGTCCTCAATACACGTCGTTCTCATCACTTCAAGTTAAAAGCTTGAATGTGAAATGGATAACTTAGGTTCTAACCACAAGTCATGTAGCACTGAACCTCATTAGCTTGATACGTTCAACTCTTTTGGAACAAATCGATTGAAGTTAAGTTTCATATACTTCATGAAACGCATTACTAAGTCTTAATTACTCGTCCATGAAGGTTTTTGGGTCCTCAATGCACGTCGTTGTCATCACTTCAAATTAAAACGTTGAATGTGAAATGCATAACTTATATTCTAACCACAAGTCATGTAAAACACAACCTCATTTGCTTGATACGTTCAACTCTTTTGGAACAAATCGATTGAAGTGAAGTTTCTTAAGCTTCATCAAATGCATTACTAAGTCTTAATTAGTCGTCCATGAAGGTTGTTGGGACCTCAATACACGTCGTTCTTTTTACTTCAAGTTAAAACCATGAATGTGAAATGTATAACTTATGTTCTAACCACATGTCATGTAACAATCAACCTAATTTGCTTGATACGTTCAACTCTTTTGTAACAAATCGATTGAAGTGAAGATTCTTATGCTTCATCAAACGCTTTACCATGTCTTAATTACTCGTCCATTAAGGTTGTTCGGTCCTCAATACACGTCGTTCTCATCACTTCAAGTTAAAACCTTGAATGTGAAATGGATAACTTAGGTTCTAACAACAAGTCATGTTGCACTCAACCTAATTTGCTTGATACGTTCAACTCTTTTGGAACAAATCGATTGAAGTGACGTTTCTTATGCTTCAACAAACGCATTAGTAGGTCCTCATTACTCGTCCATGAAGGTTGTTGGGTCCTCAATACACGTCGTCCTCATCACTTCAAGTTAAAACCTTGAATGTGACATGAATAACTTATGTTCTAACCACATGTCATGTAACACTCAACTTAATTTGCTTGATACGTTCAACTGTTTTTGATCAAATCGATTGAAGTGAAGTTTATTATACTTCATCAAACACTTTACTAAGTCTTAATAAGGCGTCCATGAATGTTGTTGGGTCCTCAATACAGGTCGTTCTCATCAGGTAATGTTAAAACCTCTAATGTGAAATGGATAACTTAGATTCTAACCACAAGTCATGTAAAATACAACCTCATTTGCTTGATACGTTCAACTCTTTTGGAAAAAATCGAATGAAGCGAAGTTTCTTATGCTTCATCAAACGTATTACTAAGTCTTAATTACTCGTCCATGAAGGTTGTTGGGTCCTCAATACACGTCGTTCTCATCACTTCAAGTTAAAACCTCAAATGTGAAATGGATAACTTAGGTTCTAACCACAAGTCATGTAGCACTAAACCACATTAGCTTGATACGTTCAACTCTTTTGGAACAAATCGATTGAAGTGGCGTTTCTTATACTTCGTCAAACGCATTAGTAGGTCTTAATTACTCGTCCATGAAGGTTGTTTGGTCCTCAATACATGTCGTTCTCATCACATCAAGTTAAAACCTTGAATGTGAAACGGATAACTTAGGTTCTAACTACAAGTCATGCAGTACTCAACCTCATTTGCTTGATACGTTCAACTCTTTTGGAACAAATCGATTGAAGTGAAGTTTCTTATGCTTCATCAAATGCATTACCAAGTCTTAATTACTCGTCCATGAAGGTTGTTGGTTCCTCAATACATGTCGTTCTCATCACTTCAAGTTAAAACCTTGAATGTGAAATGGATAACTTAGGTTCTAACCACAAGTCATGTAACACTCAACCTAATTTGCTTGATACGTTCAACTCTTTTAGAACAAATCGATTGAAGTGACGTTTCTTATGCTTCATCAAACGCATTAGTAGGTCTTAATTACTCGTCCATGAAGGTTGTTGCGTCCTCAATACACGTCGTTCTCATCACTTCAAGTTAAAACCTATAATGTGAAATGGATAACTTAGGTTCTAACGACAAGTCATATAACACTCAACCTCATTTGCTTGATACGTTTAACTCTTTTGGAACAAATTGATTGAAGTGACGTTTCTTATGCTTCATCAAACGCAATACTAAGTCTTAATTACTCGTCCATGAAGGTTGTTGGGTCCTCAATACATGTCGTTCTCATCACTACAAGTTAAAACCTTGAATGTGAAATGGATAACTTAGGTTCTAACCACAAGTCATGTAACACTCAACCTAATTTGCTTGATATGTTCAACTCTTTTAGAACAAATCGATTGAAGTGACGTTTCTTATGCCTCATTAAACGCAATAGTAGGTCTTAATTACTCGTCCATGAAGGTTGTTGGGTCCTCAATACACGTCGTTCTCATCACTTCAAGTTAAAACCTTGAATGTGAAATGGATAACTTAGGTTCTAACCACAAGTCATGTAGCACTAAACCTCATTAGCTTGATACGTTCAACTCTTTTGTAACAAATCGATTGAAGTGACGTTTCTTATGCTTCATCAAACGCGTTAGTAGGTCTTAATTACTCGTCCATGAAGGTTGTTTGGTCCTCAATACATGTCGTTTTTCATCACTTCAAGTTAAAACCTTGAATGTGAAATGGATAACTTAGGTTCTAACCACAAGTCATGTAGTACTCAACCTCATTTGCTTGATACGTTCAACTCTTTTGGAACAAATCGAATGAAGTGAAGTTTCTTATGCTTCATTAAACGCATTACTAAGTCTTAATTACTCGTCCATGATGGTTGTTGCGTCCTCAATACACGTCGTTCTCATCACTTCAAGTTAAAACCTTGAATGTGAAATGGATAACTTATGTTCTAGCCACAAGTCATGTAACACTCAACCTCATTTGCTTGATACGTTCAACTCTTTTGGAACAAATCGATAGAAGTGAAGTTTGTTATGCTTCATCAAACGCATTAATTGTAACGACCCTCATACTATTCCTAATTTCTTGTACGAAATTCTTCTTTTCTTTCTCTTTTTTTTTTTTTATACTTAATGTTTAAGTGGAAAACAATTTAATAAAACGTTTAAAACAATTAATCATAAACCAATACGTACCCAAACACCTACAAAATACAACCTCACCGTATCTCTAACACGATTCTATTTATACCACAATTTCTATCCACATCACAAATATACATTTCACAATACCATTCGACGTAAAACAACCCTGTATTCTCACTCGGAACGACTCGAGACATAGTTAAATAAAACACGTTTTCACGAAAACAAACTGCATGGATCCGTTTAAAAACTAAACAATCCCTCCTGTTCAAAATAAAACTCCAAGCAGTTCAGTATGTTTCAAATAAAAGGTTTTTCAAAAGCAGTTTATAAAATAAGTTTCCAAAGCCTCAAAACATAAACCTATCAACTATCAGCTAACTAGAAACAAACATCCTATTATGTTCTACTATACAATTTTCATCTAACCAATCCATCATTCACCCAGAATATCTCAATACCCTCAAAATACATACGTAAATCCCCACGGGTCGGTTAAGCATCGACTGCCCAGCACACTCCCACGGGCCATCTTTCATACCTCGATCTTGCCTCGGGTGGAGGGATCCCATCCTCACCTGTGTAGAGGTCACCTACACCACAGATATAAGTCGTGAGCTTAAGGCTCAGTAAGTCTACGTGAATGCAATGCATGCTATGCGTGCCGTTCGTAAAAACATGCTTCCTTTTCCTTTCATTTCATTTCATTACAGATACAGATACAGATATGTTACCGTGGCCTCACTCTCGCTTGATAGGAGCGGCACATCCCACGGTTGGATAGCCCCTCGTATCTAACCGGGGGGAAGACATGCTCCCCAAGCAGCCATGTCTGAACCACCGCCAACGCCGTAACCAGATTACAGACATTTTACCTTTTCATTATACTTTACCTTTTTTATGAAAACATGCATAGAAATTCCTTTTTCGTGCTTTTCAGAAACATGATGCATGAACGTACAATGCTATAAACATAATTAAAGCATAAACGAACAATAAATATAAACATACAACACATAACTAAAACTAACTACCCAACTAATTACCCGACTCAACCTACATTCTCCAAGTTCCTCGACCAACATAGAATCATATGGTGTAGGCCAATCGGCCAAACAAGTCACGAGAAACTTACCTGTCTTCTGTAGCTCGCTGGGTTTGGCATCACACGTCACCTATGGCTCGACCTATGACAAACATTCAAACTTCATTAAATCAAACATACATTCGCCAATTTACTCTCAAACTACTATTTCAAGCCTAATCCAACTAAAACTTAACTAAACGGGCCACTAATTCGGGTTTGGTAAAACCGACCCGAAACTTCAAACGCGCGTAACTTTCGCGTCGGTTATCGGAATCGAACGATTCCAGCGGCCACGTACTCCTCTAATAACCTATTTTAATCTGCTAAAAGGAATTTTAAAACAAATGACCGGAGCTAGGTCAATTTTGCAGAAACCCGAAACTGCCCTTTTTCGGAGAATTCCACTTTTTCGATTTTTCATCAAATTCCATCAATTTCCTCACTAATCTATCCTTTTAACACCCAATTAACATAAACTAACCTAAAATCGAAGTTCCAATTCATAAAACCCGAATTGCCCTAATCGGGCTTCACTGAAATTTCGCCCAAATTGGGCACTCCTCGGCCAAGCAACGATAGCCGGCCCAAGGGTTGGCAAACCCACGCCGGAAGCAACCTATTTTGGCCGGAGATCGGAGCTCAATCGAGCTCGCCACCCACTGCCTTAAACCGAACCAAAACGGAGGAGAAAACCGAGCTTACCGTTCGGTTTTGTGCGTGAGGACGGTCAGAGATCGCACGTCGCCGTCGTCTGGTCGGAGAGGGCCGGAAAACGCCGGCGTTCGTCGGAGGAGAGTCGCCGTCGTCGTCTCCCCTGTTCGCTCGCAGAGCTCGGGCTCGAGCTCGAACAAACAACAGAAATCGTTTCTGTTGTTTGTTTTGTTTTTATTATAATTATAATAATAATAATAATAATAATAAATAATTATAATTATAATAAACTACAACTACTTCTTTAATTAGTCTATCAATTCGGTCTCTTTGCAATTTCCTTATTTCTCCAAATATTCTAATTTAATCTTAGAGTTCTAACAAAACTCACCGTTTCCAAAACGGACTTATTTTGCTATTTTTACGAATTGACATACTAAAAGGGTAAAACGGGAACTCTAGCATTACTCTTTTCAATTTGGGTTTCTAAAATTTTACTTATTCTTCTACAAATTCCCGTAAATTTCTAGGGTCCTAATAAAACTATCCGCTCGCAAAACGGACCTAATTTACTTATTTACCAAAATAGCCTTGGAGCGGAAATCCTAAAAATTCGGGTGTTACATCATTCCCTCCTTAATTGGAATTTTGTCCCCAAAATTATTGCTTGGTTAAGCTTCCAACTACTCACCCTCACATTACCTAAGTAATTATACTCTCAATACAATCTCGACACTTCTTTAGTCAAAATAAATCATCGACATTGACAGCTTCGTACGTCTCCAAAGTCCCAAGTCCTCCTAGTTAGGCACTCAATCACTCAATTGTCCATGCGTCCAACGACTTCCACTTAACCAATCTTGGATTAGACGCTCAAATTCTTCTATTTTAACTTCAACCCTAGTCCTTCCTCGAATTGAATTCAATTACTTCCCTACTTTTCTCATACCACATCAATCTAACGCATCTATAGCCATCATAATTCCTCGAAGTTTCTTCTCTTACTTAATACGAAGGACCTAATACATAGCCTTCTTATCTTAATTCCTCCACTTCCAAGTCCTCCTACACCTTACCATCAAATTTTTAATCCATTACTCACACTCATACACCCATGAATATTGGGCAAACATGACATTCCATTAGTCACCCTACACAATCCTAGTACCCGGGGCTCCGAATACTTAAATTTTACTCCCTTCTCTTTCAAAGTATCCTCTAAGTCTTTATCACTATGTCCACAACGCTCATTTGTCCAACTTGTGCCTCAGCTTTCATCAACAATATCAAACTCTCAAGTCTAACTAATTTAATTACACTATTCACCCAATGTCTTAAATGGTGCATAAACACTTCGACATAACTTACGAGTCGAATCTTTCCTAAACCTACAGGCTTATCTTCACTTCTAGGTCCACTTGCACAATCTCTGTGCAACATTCTATTCTTTCATCCAATAGGCTCAGAATTCTATAACCTTAACTAATTGACTCTTATTCCAACCTTCATTTACTTTAGTTAATCTTCTCACTTATTCGTACGATACACTCCAAAGCTCAAAAGTCTACCTAACCGCCCATTTGATCTTACACCACATAGTTTCTATTTCCTCTAGTTGTGATCTACTTCACACACTTAAGTTTATCTACCTTAACCTTAGTTATTTACAAAATCTTTGGCTTCAACTTCGTTACATATAGATTGCCCCTTTAAAATTCTTAATTTAATCTTATTCCTAATGTACTTGATAACTCACCGATCCCTTGATTCGCAAGACTTCACATTCAGGCTTAACTCCAAATCTAAACCCTCTATTTAGTTTAAATAATGTCCTATACTTATTCTTAATATCCCTCAAGGACTTCTTCGAAGTCACTAACTAGCCTACTATCCTTCATTCCTTCTAGTCAGGTTCTAAACAATCTACTTGTCTTCTTCACAATAATTGTAATATCCGGCTTGTACGGATTTTTGGATATATTATGTTATATTATCATTTTCTTATTTAATGGCATTTTTGGTAAATATGTCAAATCAGGTCCGATTCACAAAAAGAAAGCGTCATTACGATTCTAACGAATAATAAGAATTTTAAGGAAATTACGGGAATTTTCGGAGATCAAACACTATATTCCGAGTAAATACACCTTTTGTTGTGTAAAAGACGTTCTCGTAAAAATAGGAAACGAGGTCCGAATCGCGAACGGACAGTTTTAATAAATCCCTGGCAATGAATAAAAGTTATTGGCAAAATATGGAACTTTCGAGAATCCGAATAGTTGGACGATTAACGAACCGAAAGACGAAATCAATATAAAAACTAAAGAAGGGCAAAATCGTCATTTGAGCATTTAATTGTTATTATTTAAATAAGGCAAAAGCCTTAATCGATTTCATTAACTGAAATCGACTTCCAGAGACAGAACATCTCCCTCCCTCGCGATCCCTCTTTGCCAGCCGAGGGTTTTCGACGAATCCGACCTCCGATCTCCTCCGTTTCTCTTCCGTTCCTCGTCATTTCTCCTCCTCTCGCAACCCTCGGTATGTAGCTTTAGTCTTCGGTCGTTTATTTCGAGTTTTGGTTCGATTTAGGGTTAGGGTTACAATTAGGGTTTCGACGAAAAACGCGATTTAGGGCTCGTAATTAATAGGTTAGCCATGATTAAGCATGTATCGAACGTATTGGACGTTATTGGACGAAGATAAACCAATTTGTGAAAAAGTATAAATTATAGAATTTTCGGGTTTTCGGAAATAACTCGTAATATGGATTTCCAGATTTATCAAGTGTTATGTCGTTGTTTAAAAGCTTCGATTTGTTAGATTAAGGACTTTATTAGTTTGGACATTTAATCGTTTAAATTGGTTTTACTCCTGCTCTTCTCTTGTTTTTTCTCGTCTCCTGCGTTCATCGTCGGCTGTAACCGCGTTAACCTGCTCCTGGGTGGAAGCAGTTCCCCGGCCGAAATC
>CM039506.1:19545213-19629054 GCA_022432975.1 Begonia masoniana
AAAAACTTCACTTCAATCGATTTGTTCCAGAAGAGTTGAACGTATCAAGCAAATTAGGTTGAGTGTTACATGACTTGTGGTTAGAAACTAAGTTATCCATTTCACATTCGAGGTTTTAACTTGAAGTGATGAGAACGACGTGTATTGAGTACCAACAACCTTCATGGACGAGTATTAAGACTTAGTAATGCGTTTGATGAAGCATAAGAAACTTCACTTCAATCGATTTGTTCCAAAAGAGTTGAACGTATCAAGCAAATTAGGTTGAGTGTTACATGACTTGTGGTTAGAAACTAAGTTATCCATTTCACATTGAAGGTTTTAACTTGAAGTGATGACAACGACGTGTATTGAGGTCCCAAGAACCTTCATGGACGAGTAATTAAGACTTAGTAATGCGTTTGATGAAGCATAAGAAACTTCACTTCAATCGATTTGTTCCAAAAGAGTTGAACGTATCAAGCAATTAGGTTGAGTGTTACATGACTTGTGGTTAGAAACAAAGTTACCATTTCACATTCAAGGTTTTAACATGAAGTGAGGAGAACGACGTTATTGAGGACCCAACACCTTATGGACGCGTAATACACATAGTAAAGCGTTAGATGAAGCATAAGAAACTTACACCAACGATTTGTTCCAGAAGAGTTGAACGTATCAAGCAAATTAGGTGAGTGTTACATGACTTGTGGTTAGAAACTAAGTATCCATTTCACATTCGAGGTTTTAACTTGAAGTGATGAGAACGCCGTGTATTAAGGGAACCAACAACCTTCATGGACGAGTAATTAAGACTTAGTAATGCGTTTGATGAAGCATAAGAACTTCACTTCACTCGATTTGTTCCAGAAGAGTTCAACGTATCAAGCAACATTAGGTTGAGTGTTACATGCTTTGTGGTTAGAAACAAAGTTATCCATTTCACATTCGATGTTTTAACTTGAAGTGATGAGAACGACGTGTATTGAGGACCAAACAACCTTCATGGACGAGTAATTAAGACTTAGTAATGCGTTTGATGAAGCGTAAGAAACTTCACTTCAATCGATTTGTTCCAAAAGAGTTGAACGTATCAAGCAAATTAGGTTGAGTGTTACAAGACTTGTGGTTAGAAACTAAGTTATCCATTTCACAGTGAAGGTTTTAACTTAAAGTGATGACAACGACGTGTATTGAGGTCCCAAGAACCTTCATGGACGAGTAATTAAGACTTAATAATGCGTTTGATGAAGCATAAGAAACTTCACTTCATTCGATTTGTTCCAAAAGAGTTGAACGTATCATGCAAATTAGGTTGAGTGTTACATGACTTGTGGTTAGAAACTAAGTTATCCATTTCACATTCGAGGTTTTAACTTCAAGTGATGAGAACGAAGTGTATTGAGGACCAAACAACATTCATGGACGAGTAATTAAGACTTAGTAATGCGTTTGATGAAGCATAAGAAACTTCACCTCAATCGATTTGTTCCAAAAGAGTTGAACGTATCAAGCAAATTAGGTTGAGTGTTACAAGACTTGTGGTTAGAAACTAAGTTATCCATTTCAAATTGAAGGTTTTAACTTGAAGTGATGACAACGACGTGTATTGAGGTCCCAAGAACCTTCATGGACGAGTAATTAAGACTTAGTAATGCGTTTGATGAAGCATAAGAAACTTCACTTCAATCGATTTGTTCCAAAAGAGTTGAACGTATCAAGCAAATTAGGTTGAGTGTTACATGACTTGTGGTTAGAAACTAAGTTATACATTTCACCTTGAAGGTTTTAACTTGAAGTGATGACAACGACGTGTATTGAGGACCAAAGAACCTTCATGGACGAGTAATTAAGACTTAATAATGCGTTTTATGAAGCATAAGAAATTTCACTTCAATCGATTTGTTCCAAAAAAGTTGAACGTATCAAGCAAATGAGGTTGAGTGCTACATGACTTGTGGTTAGAACCTAAGTTATCCATTTCACATTTAAGGTTTTAACTTGAAGTGAGGAGAACGACGTGTATTGAGTACCCAACAACCTTATGATGAGTAATTAAGACATAGTAAATGCGTTTGATGAAGCATAAGAACTTCACT
Source organism: Begonia masoniana (assembly GCA_022432975.1). NCBI lineage: Eukaryota > Viridiplantae > Streptophyta > Magnoliopsida > Cucurbitales > Begoniaceae > Begonia > Begonia masoniana. Next base: position 19,547,292 of record CM039506.1, read on the forward strand.
TCAATCGATTTGTTCCAGAAGAGTTGAACATATCAAGCAAATTAGGTTGAGTGTTATATGACTTGTGGTTAGAAACTAAGTTATCCATTTCACATTCGAGGTTTTAACTTGAAGTGATGAGAACGACGTGTATTGAGGACCCAACAACCTTCATGGACGAGTAATTAGGACTTAGTAATGCGTTTGATGAAGCATAAGAAACTTCACTTCAATCGATTTGTTCCAAAAGAGTTGAACGTATCAAGCAAATTAGGTTGAGTGTTACAAGACTTGTGGTTAGAAACTAAGTTATCCATTTCACATTGAAGGTTTTAACTTGAAGTGATGACAACGACGTGTATTGAGGTCCCAAGAACCTTCATGGACGAGTAATTAAGACTTAGTAATGCGTTTGATGAGCATAAGAACTTCACTTCAATCGATTTGTTCCAAAGAGTTGAACGTATCAAGCAAATTAGGTTGAGTGTTACATGACTTGTGGTTAGAAACTAAGTTATCCATTTCACCTTGAAGGTTTTAACTTGAAGTGATGACAACGACGTGTATTGAGGACCAAAGAACCTTCATGGACGAGTAATTAAGACTTAATAATGCGTTTGATGAAGCATAAGAACTTCACTTCAATCGATTTGTTCCAAAAGAGTTGAACGTATCAAGCAAATTAGGTTGAGTGTTACATGACTTGTGGTTAGAACCTAAGTTATCCATTTCACATTGAAGGTTTTAACTTGAAGTGATGACAACGACGTGTATTGAGTACCAAAGAACCTTCATGGACGAGTAATTAAGACTTAGTAATGCGTTTGATGAAGCATAAGAAACTTCACTTCAATCGATTTGTTCCAAAAGAGTGAACGTATCAAGCAAATTAGGTTGAGTGTTACATGACTTGTGGTTAGAAACTAAGTTATCCATTTCACATTCGAAGGTTTTAACTTGAAGTGATGAAACGACGTGTATTGAGGACCCAACAACCTTCATGGACGAGTAATTAAGACTTAGTAATGCGTTTGATGAAGCATAAGAAACTTCACTTCAATCGATTTGTTCCAAAAGAGTTGAACGTATCAAGCAAATTAGGTTGAGTGTTACAAGACTTGTGGTTAGAAACTAAGTTATCCATTTCACCTTGAAGGTTTTAACTTGAAGTGATGACAACGACGTGTATTGAGGTACCCAAGAACCTTCATGGACGAGTAATTAAGACTTAGTAATGCGTTTGATGAAGCATAAGAAACTTCACTTCAATCGATTTGTTCCAAAGAGTTGAACGTATCAAGCAAATTAGGTTGAGTGTTACATGACTTGTGGTTAGAAACTAAGTTATCCATTTCACATTGAAGGTTTTAACATGAAGTGATGACAACGACGTGTATTGAGGACCCAAGAACCTTCATGGACGAGTAATTAAGACTTAGTAATGCGTTTGATGAAGCATAAGAACTTCACTTCAATCGATTTGTTCCAAAAGAGTTGAACGTATCAAGCAAATTAGGTTGAGTGTTACATGACTTGTGGTTAGAAACTAAGTTATCCATTTCACATTGAAGGTTTTAACTTGAAGTGATGACAACGACGTGTATTGAGGACCAAGAACCTTCATGGACGAGTAATTAAGACTTAGTAATGCGTTTGATGAAGCATAAGAAACTTCACTTCAATCGATTTGTTCCAAAAGAGTTGAACGTATCAAGCAAATTAGGTTGAGTGTTACATGACTTGTGGTTAGAAACTAAGTTATCCATTTCACATTCGAAGGTTTTAACTTGAAGTGATGAGAACGACGTGTATTGAGGACCAACAACCTTCATGGACGAGTAATTAAGACTTATAATGCGTTTGATGAAGCATAAGAAACTTCACTTCAATCGATTTGTTCCAAAAGAGTTGAACGTATCAAGCAAATTAGGTTGAGTGTTACAGACTTGTGGTTAGAAACTAAGTTATCCATTTCACATTCGAGGTTTTAACTTGAAGTGATGACAACGACGTGTATTGAGGTCCCAAGAAACCTTCATGGACGAGTAATTAAGACTTAGTAATGCGTTTGATGAAGCATAAGAAACTTCACTTCAATCGATTTGTTCCAAAAGAGTTGAACGTATCAAGCAAATTAGGTTGAGTGTTACATGACTTGTGGTTAGAAACTAAGTTATCCATTTCACATTGAAGGTTTTAACTTGAAGTGATGACAACGACGTGTATTGAGGTCCCAAGAACCTTCATGGACGAGTAATTAAGACTTAGTAATGCGTTTGATGAAGCATAAGAAAATTCACTTCAATCGATTTGTTCAAAAAGAGTTGAACGTATCAAGCAAATGAGGTTGAGTGCTACATGACTTGTGGTTAGAACCTAAGTTATCCATTTCACATTTAAGGTTTTAACTTGAAGTGAGGAGAACGACGTGTATTGAGTACCCAACAACCTTTATCATGCGTAATTAAGACATAGTAAAGCGTTTGATGAAGCATAAGAAACTTCACTTCAATCGATTTGTTCCAGAAGAGTTGAACATATCAAGCAAATTAGGTTGAGTGTTATATGACTTGTGGTTAGAAACTAAGTTATCCATTTCACATTCGAGGTTTTAACTTGAAGTGATGAGAACGACGTGTATTGAGGACCCAACAACCTTCATGGACGAGTAATTAGGACTTAGTAATGCGTTTGATGAAGCATAAGAAACTTCACTTCAATCGATTTGTTCCAAAGAGTTGAACGTATCAAGCAAATTAGGTTGAGTGTTACAAGACTTGTGGTTAGAAACTAAGTTATCCATTTCACATTGAAGGTTTTAACTTGAAGTGATGACAACGACGTGTATTGAGGTCCCAAGAACCTTCATGGACGAGTAATTAAGACTTAGTAATGCGTTTGTTGAAGCATGAGGAACTTCACTTCAATCGATTTGTTCCAAAAGAGTTGAACGTATCAAGCAAATTAGGTTGAGTGTTACATGACTTGTGGTTAGAAACTAAGTTATCCATTTCACCTTGAAGGTTTTAACTTGAAGTGATGACAACGACGTGTATTGAGGACCAAAGAACCTTCATGGACGAGTAATTAAGACTTAATAATGCGTTTGATGAAGCATAAGAAATTTCACTTCAATCGATTTGTTCCAAAAAAGTTGAACGTATCAAGCAAATGAGGTTGAGTGCTACATGACTTGTGGTTAGAACCTAAGTTATCCATTTCACATTTAAGGTTTTAACTTGAAGTGAGGAGAACGACGTGTATTGAGTACCCAACAACCTTCATGGACGAGTAATTAGGACTTAGTAATGCGTTTGATGAAGCATAAGAAACTTCACTTCAATCGATTTGTTCCAAAAGAGTTGAACGTATCAAGCAAATTAGGTTGAGTGTTACAAGACTTGTGGTTAGAAACTAAGTTATCCATTTGACATTGAAGGTTTTAACTTGAAGTGATGACAACGACGTGTATTGAGGTCCCAAGAACCTTCATGGACGAGTAATTAAGACTTAATAATGCATTTGATGAAGCATAAGAAACTTCACTTCAATCGATTTGTTCCAAAAGAGTTGAACGTATCAAGCAAATTAGGTTGAGTGTTACATGACTTGTGGTTAGAAACTAAGTTATCCATTTCACATTCGAGGTTTTAACTTGAAGTGATGAGAACGACGTGTATTGAGGACCCAACAACCTTCATGGACGAGTAATTAGGACTTAGTAATGCGTTTGATGATGCATAAGAAACTTCACTTCAATCGATTTGTTCCAAAAGAGTTGAACGTATCAAGCAAATTAGGTTGAGTGTTACAAGACTTGTGGTTAGAAACTAAGTTATCCATTTCACATTGAAGGTTTTAACTTGAAGTGATGACAACGACGTGTATTGAGGTCCCAAGAACCTTCATGGACGAGTAATTAAGACTTAGTAATGCGTTTGATGAAGCATAAGGAACTTCACTTCAATCGATTTGTTCCAAAAGAGTTGAACGTATCAAGCAAATTAGGTTGAGTGTTACAAGACTTGTGGTTAGAAACTAAGTTATCCATTTCACCTTGAAGGTTTTAACGTGAAGTGATGACAACGACGTGTATTGAGGACCAAAGAACCTTCTTGGACGAGTAATTAAGACTTAATAATGCGTTTGATGAAGCATAAGAAATTTCACTTCAATCGATTTGTTCCAAAAAAGTTGAACGTATCAAGCAAATGAGGTTGAGTGCTACATGACTTGTGGTTAGAACCTAAGTTATCCATTTCACATTTAAGGTTTTAACTTGAAGTGAGGAGAACGACGTGTATTGAGTACCCAACAACCTTTATGATGCGTAATTAAGACATAGTAAAGCGTTTGATGAAGCATAAGAAACTTCACTTCAATCGATTTGTTCCAGAAGAGTTGAACGTATCAAGCAAATTAGGTTGAGTGTTACATGACTTGTGGTTAGAAACTAAGTTATCCATTTCACATTCGAAGGTTTTAACTTGAAGTGATGACAACGACGTGTATTGAGGTACCCAAGAACCTTCATGGACGAGTAATTAAGACTTAGTAATGCGTTTGATGAAGCATAAGAAACTTCACTTCAATCGATTTGTTCCAAAAGAGTTGAACGTATCAAGCAAATTAGGTTGAGTGTTACAAGACTTGTGGTTAGAAACTAAGTTATCCATTTCACATTGAAGGTTTTAACTTGAAGTGATGACAACGACGTGTATTGAGGTCCCAAGAACCTTCATGGACGAGTAATTAAGACTTAATAATGCGTTTGATGAAGCATAAGAAACTTCACTTCAATCGATTTGTTCCAAAAGAGTTGAACGTATCAAGCAAATTAGGTTGAGTGTTACATGACTTGTGGTTAGAAACTAAGTTATCCATTTCACATTCGAAGGTTTTAACTTGAAGTGATGACAACGACGTGTATTGAGGTACCCACAACCTTCATGGACGAGTAATTAAGACTTAATAATGCATTTGATGAAGCATAAGAAACTTCACTTCAATCGATTTGTTCCAAAAGAGTTGAACGTATCAAGCAAATTAGGTTGAGTGTTACATGACTTGTGGTTAGAAACTAAGTTATCCATTTCACATTCGAGGTTTTAACTTGAAGTGATGAGAACGACGTGTATTGAGGACCCAACAACCTTCATGGACGAGTAATTAGGACTTAGTAATGCGTTTGATGAAGCATAAGAAACTTCACTTCATTCGATTTGTTCCAAAAGAGTTGAACGTATCAAGCAAATTAGATTGAGTGTTACAAGACTTGTGGTTAGAAACTAAGTTATCCATTTCACATTGAAGGTTTTAACTTGAAGTGATGACAACGACGTATATTGAGGTCCCAAGAACCTTCATGGACGAGTAATTAAGACTTAGTAATGCGTTTGATGAAGCATAAGAAACTTCACTTCAATCGATTTGTTCCAAAAGAGTTGAACGTATCAAGCAAATTAGGTTGAGTGTTACATGACTTGTGGTTAGAAACTAAGTTATCCATTTCACATTGAAGGTTTTAACTTGAAGTGATGACAACGACGTGTATTAAGGACCTAAGAACCTTCGTGGACGAGTAATTAAGACTTAATAATGCGTTTGATGAAGCATAAGAAACTTCACTTCAATCGATTTGTTCCAAAAGAGTTGAACGTATCAAGCAAATGAGGTTGAGTGTTACATGACTTGTGGTTAGAACCTAAGTTATCTATTTCACATTCAAGGTTTTAACTTGAAGTGAGGAGAACGACGTGTATTGAGTACCCAACAACCTTTATGATGCGTAATTAAGACACAGTAAAGCGTTTGATGAAGCATAAAAAACTTCACTTCAATCGATTTGTTCCAGAAGAGTTGAACGTATCAAGCAAATTAGGTTGAGTGTTACATGACTTGTGGTTAGAAACTAAGTTATCCATTTCACATTCGAGGTTTTAAATTGAAGTGATGAGAACGACGTGTATTGAGGACCCAACAACCTTCATGGACGAGTAATTAAGACTTAGTAATGCGTTTGATGAAGCATAAGAAACTTCATTTCAATCGATTTGTTCCAAAAGAGTTGAACGTATCAAGCAAATTAGGTTGAGTGTTACAAGACTTGTGGTTAGAAACTAAGTTATCCATTTCACATTGAAGGTTTTAACTTGCAGTGATGACAACGACGTGTATTGAGGTCCCAAGAACCTTCATGGACGAGTAATTAAGACTTAATAATGCGTTTGATGAAGCATAAGAAACTTCACTTCAATCGATTTGTTCCAAAAGAGTTGAACGTATCAAGCAAATTAGGTTGAGTGTTACAAGACTTGTGGTTAGAAACTAAGTTATCCATTTCACATTGAAGGTTTTAACTTGAAGTGATGACAACGACGTGTATTGAGGTCCCAAGAACCTTCATGGACGAGTAATTAAGACTTAATAATGCATTTGATGAAGCATAAGAAACTTCACTTCAATCGATTTGTTCCAAAAGAGTGGAACGTATCAAGCAAATTAGGTTTAGTGTTACATGACTTGTGGTTAGAAACTAAGTTATCCATTTCACATTCGAGGTTTTAACTTGAAGTGATGAGAACGACATGTATTGAGGACCCAACAACCTTCATGGACGAGTAATTAGGACTTAGTAATGCGTTTGATGAAGCATAAGAAACTAAACTTCAATCGATTTGTTCCAAAAGAGTTGAACGTATCAAGCAAATTAGATTGAGTGTTACAAGACTTGTGGTTAGAAACTAAGTTATCCATTTCACATTGAAGGTTTTAACTTGAAGTGATGACAACGACGTATATTGAGGTCCCAAGAACCTTCATGGACGAGTAATTACGACTTAGTAATGTGTTTGATGAAGCATAAGGAACTTTACTTCAATCGATTTGTTCCAAAAGAGTTGAACGTATCAAGCAAATTAGGTTGAGTGTTACATGACTTGTGGTTAGAAACTAAGTTATCCATTTAACCTTGAAGGTTTTAACTTGAAGTGATGACAACGACGTGTATTGAGGACCAAAGAACCTTCTTGGACGAGTAATTAAGACTTAATAATGCGTTTGATGAAGCATAAGAAATTTCACTTCAATCGATTTGTTCCAAAAAAGTTGAACGTATCAAGCAAATGAGGTTGAGTGCTACATGACTTGTGGTTAGAACCTAAGTTATCCATTTCACATTTAAGGTTTTAACTTGAAGTGAGGAGAACGACGTGTATTGAGTACCCAACAACCTTTATGATGCGTAATTAAGACATAGTAAAGCGTTTGATGAAGCATAAGAAACTTCACTTCAATCGATTTGTTCCAGAAGAGTTGAACGTATCAAGCAAATTAGGTTGAGTGTTACATGACTTGTGGTTAGAAACTAAGTTATCCATTTCACATTCGAGGTTTTAACTTGAAGTGATGAGAACGACGTGTATTGAGGACCCAACAACCTTCATGGACGAGTAATTAAGACTTAGTAATGCGTTTGATGAAGCATAAGAAACTTCACTTCAATCGATTTGTTCCAAAAGAGTTGAACGTATCAAGCAAATTAGGTTGAGTGTTACAAGACTTGTGGTTAGAAACTAAGTTATCCATTTCACAGTGAAGGTTTTAACTTGAAGTGATGACAACGACGTGTATTGAGGTCCCAAGAACCTTCATCGACGAGTAATTAAGACTTAATAATGCGTTTGATGAAGCATAAGAAACTTCACTTAATTCGATTTGTTCCAAAAGAGGTTAACGTATCAAGCAAATTAGGTGGAGTGTTACATGACTTGTGGTTAGAAACTAAGTTATCCATTTCACATTCGAGGTTTTAACTAGAAGTGATGAGAACGACGTGTATTGAGGACCCAACAACATTCATGGACGAGTAATTAAGACTTAGTAATGCGTTTGATGAAGCATAAGAAACTTCACTTCAATCGATTTGTTCCAAAAGAGTTGAACGTATCAAGCAAATTAGGTTGAGTGTTACAAGACTTGTGGTTAGAAACTAAGTTATCCATTTCACATTGAAGGTTTTAACTTGAAGTGATGACAACGACGTGTATTGAGGTCCCAAGAACCTTCATGGACGAGTAATTAAGACTTAGTAATGCGTTTGATGAAGCATAAGAAACTTCACTTCAATCGATTTGTTCCAAAAGAGTTGAACGTATCAAGCAAATTAGGTTGAGTGTTACGTGACTTGTGGTTAGAAACTAAGTTATCCATTTCACCTTGAAGGTTTTAACTTGAAGTGGTGACAACGACGTGTATTGAGGACCAAAGAACCTTCATGGACGAGTAATTAAGACTTAATAATGCGTTTGATGAAGCATAAGAAATTTCACTTCAATCGATTTGTTCCAAAAAAGTTGAACGTATCAAGCAAATGAGGTTGAGTGCTACATGACTTGTGGTTAGAACCTAAGTTATCCATTTCACATTTAAGGTTTTAACTTGAAGTGAGGAGAACGACGTGTATTGAGTACCCAACAACCTTTATGATGCGTAATTAAGACATAATAAAGCGTTTGATGAAGCATAAGAAACTTCACTTAAATCGATTTGTTCCAGAAGAGTTGAACGTATCAAGCAAATTAGGTTGAGTGTTACATGACTTGTGGTTAGAAACTAAGTTATCCATTTCACATTCGAGGTTTTAACTTGAAGTGATGAGAACGACGTGTATTGAGGACCCAACAACCTTCATGGACGAGTAATTAAGACTTAGTAATGCGTTTGATGAAGCAAAAGAAACTTCACTTCAATCGATTTGTTCCAAAAGAGTTGAACGTATCAAGCAAATTAGGTTGAGTGTTACAAGACTTGTGGTTAGAAACTAAGTTATCCATTTCACATTGAAGGTTTTAACTTGAAGTGATGACAACGACGTGTATTGAGGTACCAAGAACCTTCATGGACGAGTAATTAAGACTTAATAATGCGTTTGATGAAGCATAAGAAACTTCACTTCAATCGATTTGTTCCAAAAGAGTTGAACGTATCAAGCAAATTAGGTTGAGTGTTACAAGACTTGTGGTTAGAAACTAAGTTATCCATTTCACATTCAAGGTTTTAACTTGAAGTGATGACAACGACGTGTATTGAGGTCCCAAGAACCTTCATGGACGAGTAATTAAGACTTAATAATGCATTTGATGAAGCATAAGAAACTTCACTTCAATCGATTTGTTCCAAAAGAGTTGAACGTATCAAGCAAATTAGGTTGAGTGTTACATGACTTGTGGTTAGAAACTAAGTTATCCATTTCACATTCGAGGTTTTAACTTGAAGTGATGAGAACGACGTGTATTGAGGACCCAACGACCTTCATGGACGAGTAATTAGGACTTAGTAATGCGTTTGATGAAGCATAAGAAACTTCACTTCAATCGATTTGTTCCAAAAGAGTTGAACGTATCAAGCAAATTAGGTTGAGTGTTACAAGACTTGTGGTTAGAAACTAAGTTATCCATTTCACATTGAAGGTTTTAACTTGAAGTGATGACAACGACGTGTATTGAGGTCCCAAGAACCTTCATGGACGAGTAATTAAGACTTAGTAATGCGTTTGATGAAGCATAAGGAACTTCACTTCAATCGATTTGTTCCAAAAGAGTTGAACGTATCAAGCAAATTAGGTTGAGTGTTACATGACTTGTGGTTAGAAACTAAGTTATCCATTTCACCTTGAAGGTTTTAACTTGAAGTGATGACAACGACGTGTATTGAGGACCAAAGAACCTTCTTGGACGAGTAATTAAGACTTAATAATGCGTTTGATGAAGCATAAGAAATTTCACTTCAATCGATTTGTTCCAAAAAAGTTGAACGTATCAAGCAAATGAGGTTGAGTGCTACATGACTTGTGGTTAGAACCTAAGTTATCCATTTCACATTTAAGGTTTTAACTTGAAGTGAGGAGAACGACGTGTATTGAGTACCTAACAACCTTTATGATGCATAATTAAGACATAGTAAAGCGTTTGATGAAGCATAAGAAACTTCAATTCAATCGATTTGTTCCAGAAGAGTTGAACGTATCAAGCAAATTAGGTTGAGTGTTACATGACTTGTGGTTAGAAACTAAGTTATCCATTTCACATTCGAGGTTTTAACTTGAAGTGATGAGAACAACGTGTATTGAGGACCCAACAACCTTCATGGACGAGTAATTAAGACTTAGTAATGCGTTTGATGAAGCATAAGAAACTTCACTTCAATCGATTTGTTCCAAAAGAGTTGAACGTATCAAGCAAACTAGGTTGAGTGTTACAAGACTTGTGGTTAGAAACTAAGTTATCCATTTCACAGTGAAGGTTTTAACTTGAAGTGATGACAACGACGTGTATTGAGGTCCCAAGAACCTTCATGGACGAGTAATTAAGACTTAATAATGCGTTTGATGAAGCATAAGAAACTTCACTTCATTCGATTTGTTCTAAAAGAGTTGAACGTATCAAGCAAATTAGGTGGAGTGTTACATGACTTGTGGTTAGAAACTAAGTTATCCATTTCACATTCGAGGTTTTAACTTGAAGTGATGAGAACGACGTGTATTGAGGACCCAACAACATTCATGGACGAGTAATTAAGACTTAGTAATGCGTTTGATTAAGCATAAGAAACTTCACTTCAATCGATTTGTTCCAAAAGAGTTGAACGTAACAAGCAAATTAGGTTGAGTGTTACATGAATTGTGGTTAGAAACTAAGTTATCCATTTCACATTGAAGGTTTTAACTTGAAGTGATGACAACGACGTGTATTAAGAACCTAAGAACCTTCATGGACGAGTAATTAAAACTTAGTAATGCGTTTGATGAAGCATAAGAAACTTCACTTCAATCGATTTGTTCCAAAAGAGTTGAACGTATCAAGCAAATTAGGTTGAGTGTTACAAGACTTGTCGTTAGAAACTAAGTTATCCATTTCACATTGAAGGTTTTAACTTGAAGTGATGACAACGACGTGTATTGAGGTCCCAAGAACCTTCATGGACGAGTAATTAAGACTTAATAATGCGTTTGATGAAGCATAAGAAACTTCACTTCATTCGATTTGTTCCAAAAGAGTTGAACGTATCAATCAAATAAGGTTGAGTGTTACAAAACTTGTGGTTAGAACCTAAGTTATCCATTTCACATTCGAGGTTTTAACTTGAAGTGATGAGAACGACGTGTATTGTGGACCCAACAACCTTCATGGACGAGTAATTAAGACTTAGTAATGCGTTTGATAAAGCATAAGAAACTTCACTTCAATCGATTTGTTCCAAAAGAGTTGAACGTATCAAGCAAATTAGGTTGAGTGTTACATGACTTGTGGTTAGAAACTAAGTTATCCATTTCACCTTGAAGGTTTTAACTTGAAGTGATGACAACGACGTGTATTGACGACCCAAGAACCTTCATGGACGAGTAATTAAGAGTTAATAATGCGTTTGATGAAGCATAAAAAACTTCACTTCAATCGATTTGTTCCAAAAGAGTTGAACGTATCAAGCAAATAAGGTGGAGTGTTACAAGACTTGTGGTTAGAAACTAAGTTATCCATTTCACATTCGAGGTTTTAACTTGAAGTGATGAGAACGACGTGTATTAAGGAACCAACAACCTTCATGGACGAGTAATTAAGACTTAGTAATGCGTTTGATGAAGCATAAGAAACTTCACTTCAATCGATTTGTTCCAAAAGAGTTGAACTTATCAAGCAAATTTGGTTGAGTGTTAAATGACTTGTGGTTAGAAACTAAGTTATCCATTTCACCTTGAAGGCTTTAACTTGACGTGATGACAACGACGTGTATTGAGGACCAAATAATCTTCATGGACGCGTAATTAAGACTTAATAATGCGTTTGATGAAGCATAAGAAACTTCACTTCAATCGATTTGTTCCAAAAGAGTTGAACGTATCAAGCAAATGAGGTTGAGTGCTACATGACTTGTGGTTAGAACCTAAGTTATCCATTTCACATTCAAGGTTTTAACTTGAAGTGAGGAGAACGACGTGTATTGAGTACCCAACAACATTTATGATGCGTAATTAAGACATAGTAAAGCGTTTGATGAAGCATAAGAAACTTCACTTCAATCGATTTGTTCCGGAAGAGTTGAACGTATCAAGCAAATTAGTTTGAGTGTTACATGACTTGTGGTTAGAAACTAAGTTATCCATCTCACATTCCAGGTTTTAACTTGAAGTGATGAGAACGACGTGTATTGAGGACCTAACAACCTTCATGGACGAGTAATTAAGACTTAGTAATGCGTTTGATGAAGCATAAGAAACTTCACTTCAATCGATTTGTTCGAACAGAGTTGAACGTATCAAGCAAATTAGGTTGAGTGTTACAAGACTTGTGGTTAGAAACTAAGTTATCCATTTCATATTGAAGGTTTTAACTTGAAGTGATGACAACGACGTGTATTGAGGTCCCAAGAACCTTCATGGACGAGTAATTTAGACTTAATAATGCGTTTGATGAAGCATAAGAAACTTCACTTCAATCGATTTGTTCCAAAAGAGTTGAACGTATCAAGCAAATAAGGTTGAGTGTTACAAGACTTGTGGTTAGAACCTAAGTTATCCATTTCACATTCGAGGTTTTAACTTGAAGTGATGAGAACGACGTGTATTGAGGACCCAACAACCTTCATGGACGAGTAATTAAGACTTAGTAATGCGTTTGATGAAGCATAAGAAACTTCACTTCAATCGATTTGTTCCAAAAGAGTTGAATGTATCAAGCAAATTAGGTTGAGTGTTACACGACTTGTGGTTAGAAACTAAGTTATCCATTTCCCCTTGAAGGTTTTAACTTGAAATGATGACAACGACGTGTATTGAGGACCAAAGAACCTTCATGGACAAGTAATTAAGACTTAATAATGCGTTTGATGAAGCATAAGAAACTTCACTTCAATCGATTTGTTCCAAAAGAGTTGAACGTATCAAGCAAATGAGGTTGAGTGCTACATGACTTGTGGTTAGAACCTAAGTTATCCATTTCACATTCAAGGGTTTAACTTGAAGTGAGGAGAACGGCGTGTATTGAGTACCCAACAACCTTTATGGACGCGTAATTAACACATAGTAAAGCGTTTGATGAAGCATAAGAAACTTCATTTCAATCGATTTGTTCCAGAAGAGTTGAACGTATCAAGTGTAAAACCCGTCAAATTTCAATTTTTGTAAAAATTTGGGTAAATTTTTCGCGTAATTTAGAGTGTAAATGTTGAGATTAATTTTGTTAATTTCCGGTAGATATTGAAATTTGAAATCGAATCTTAAAACGGTTTTATTATAAACTAAATAAAAGATTTAAATAAATTAAATATAAAATAAATCAATTAAATTAATTAATACATAAAAGAGAACTTAAAAGATAAGGTTTCAATAGAAACCTTATCTCTTCACTTTACAGACCACGAAACAGAACCAGAAGAGAGAGAGAGGAGAGAAAGAGAGCCGCGAGGGAGAGAAGAAGAGCCGAGGTCCGATCCGCCTTCGTTCGTCGAGTTCTTGGTGTCAAAACGTTCGTCTCGAAGCGTAGATCAACGTTGGCAAAGAGAGTTTTCGAAGGTAAGCTCTCTATCTCCCTATTTTTGCCCGAGAAGGTTCGGGATTTTTGGGGTTTCGTCGATTTGTGTTTTTAGGTCGATTTGTTTGTGTTTTTGGTGGGAATCGACTCGAAAATTGGTTAGAAACGTGTTGGAAACGAGTTTCGTCGAAAAACAGGTTAGAAAACTCATTTTTTTTTCGGCATTTTGGGTTCGCCGGCGTGTCGCCGTCGGTGGTCGGATTTCAGCCGTCGCCGGCTGGGTCAACTCGGCGATGGGCTGAGTCAACTCGGGCAATGGGCCGAGTTGACTCAGGCCCACAGCCGAGTTGGGCCAGCTGGGTTCAGCCAAGCCCGACCCGGGTTAGGGCCTGGCCAGGCCCAGACCCAGTGGCTCTTCTGGGTCAGGTCCGACCCGAGGCCACTCCGGGCCGGGTCTGACCCGGGCCCGTCAGTCTGGGTCAACCCAGCCCGTTTTAGACCCGAACCGATCCGACCCGTTTCCTGACCCGACCCGATTCGAACCAGGTCCGACCCGACTCGGTCCGACCCGATTCGAACCAGGTCCGACCCGACTCGGTCCGACCCAATTTGGTCCGACCCGTTGACCGGTCCGACCCGTGGGCTGGTCCGATCCGGTCCGACCAGTTGACCGGTTTGAACCGAATCGTTGACCGTTGACCGGTTTGACTGTTGACCAGTTTGACCGTTGACCAGTTTGACCGTTGACCATGTTGACCGTTGACCGCGTTGACCGTTGACCACGTTGACCGTTGACCGCATTGACTTTTTGACCGTTGACTTTTTGACCGTTGACTTTTTGATCAAAAGTCAACCCGACCCATTTTTGCCCGTTTTCGCCCCGGTTCGCAATTTATATCGTTTCTGACCCCAATTGGATTTTAACGGGGTTCCTTCCTTGTGTTTGACTCTCAGATGTAGAGGGTTTTGCTGAGTTCAAAACTATTTCTGAGGCGCCACAGTTTACTGAGGATAGGAGGACTCGCCTCAAAGGTATGGGTTATTATACTTTCCGCGTTATATCTATTCTTGCATTCACGTATATTATTTTGGTGGGATACCACTTCGGCATTTTCACCGGCGTGATTATTTTGCATATTGTGGCACGTATACTTTTCACTGATTAGTACTGCCTATTGGATTTATATGCCATGTTTTACTTGCCTTAGCCGACGGGCTGTATTCGGAATTTGTCATGAGATTTATTATGTTTGGCATGCAGAGAGTTCCACACGTGCATTTGATATTGTTCATGCATTGGTTTTGTGATGTGCCATTTGGAGTTTGATACTGAAGGTAACCGTCTGGCACTCTTAGCTGGGCCCTTATGCTAGGAGTATCAGGGGGTTTTACCCAGTGGTTGTGGTACTCCCCACGCTTGTTTGGATAGGGTACGCCCCCTGAGAATAGGCGGAATGTAGGGTACGCCCCCTGAGAATAGGCGGAATGTAGGGTACGCCCCCTGAGAATAGGCGGAATGGGCTATGAGTATGCTCGCCCAGTTACCCGACCTGGCCAGTGTCTGTTCGTTGCTACCCCCGGTATGATAAGTCCACTGCGTGGTTCCCTTGGGCACAGGGTTGAGTGGTTCGTCTCTCCTGGTGTGCCCTAGTGTGAGTCCCGGTGGCCCAGGGCTGAGTGGTTCGTCCCTCCTGGTGGTTGACTTTTCTCTTCTCACTATTAGGCCCTGTTAATTGTTGAAGGGTACACCCCCTGCGAATAGGTGAAGGGTTCACCCCCTGCTAATAGGTGAAGGGTACACCCCCTGCGAATAGGTGAAGGTACACCCCCTGCTAATAGGTGAAGGGTTCACCCCTGCTAATAGGTGAAGGGTACACCCCCTGCGAATAGGTGAAGGGTACACCCCCTGCTAATAGGTGAAGGGTTCACCCCCTGCTAATAGGTGAAGGGTACACCCCCTGCGAATAGGTGAAGGGTACACCCCCTGCGAATAGGTGAAGGGTACACCCCCTGCTAATAGTGAAGGGTACACCCCCTGCTAATAGGTGAAGGGTACACCCCCTGCTAATAGTGAAGGGTACACCCCCTGCGAATAGGTGAAGGGTTCACCCCCTGCTATAGGTGAGGGGTGCACTCCCTGCTAATAGGTAGAATGTGCATACGCCCCACAAGGGACGGTGAGTGGTTATTAAATCCCTCCTGGCTTGGTAAGCCCATTGTGATGTTTTCACGATGGCCCACGGTGAGTGGTTATTAAATCCCTCCTGGCTTGGTAAGCCCATTGTGATGTTTTCACGATGGCCCACGGTGAGTGGTTATTGAATCCCTCCTGGCTTGGTAAGCCCATTGTGATGTTTTCACGATGGCCCACGGTGAGTGGTTATTGAATCCCTCCTGGCTTGGTACCCCATTGTGATGTTTTCACGATGGCCCACGGTGAGTGGTTATTGAATCCCTCCTGGCTTGGTAAGCCCATTGTGATGTTTTCACGATGGCCCACGGTGAGTGGTTATTGAATCCCTCCTGGCTTGGTAAGCCCATTGTGATGTTTTCACGATGGCCCACGGTGAGTGGTTATTGAATCCCTCCTGGCTTGGTAAGCCCATTGTGATGTTTTCACGATGGCCCACGGTGAGTGGTTATTGAATCCCTCCTGGCTTGGTAAGCCCATTGTGATGTTTTCACGATGGCCCACGGTGAGTGGTTATTAAATCCCTCCTGGCTTGGTAAGCCCATTGCGATGTTTTCACGATGGCCCACGGTGAGTGGTTATTGAATCCCTCCTGGCTTGGTAAGCCCATTGTGATGTTTTCACGATGGCCCACGGTGAGTGGTTATTGAATCCCTCCTGGCTTGGTAAGCCCATTGTGATGTTTTCACGATGGCCCACGGTGAGTGGTTATTGAATCCCTCCTGGCTTGGTAAGCCCATTGTGATGTTTTCACGATGGCCCACGGTGAGTGGTTATTGAATCCCTCCTGGCTTGGTAAGCCCATTGTGATGTTTTCACGATGGCCCACGGTGAGTGGTTATTGAATCCCTCCTGGCTTGGTAAGCCCATTGTGATGTTTTCACGATGGCCCACGGTGAGTGGTTATTGAATCCCTCCTGGCTTGGTAAGCCCATTGTGATGTTTTCACGATGGCCCACGGTGAGTGGTTATTGAATCCCTCCTGGCTTGGTAAGCCCATTGTGATGTTTTCACGATGGCCCACGGTGAGTGGTTATTGAATCCCTCCTGGCTTGGTAAGCCCATTGTGATGTTTTCACGATGGCCCACGGTGAGTGGTTATTGAATCCCTCCTGGCTTGGTAAGCCCATTGTGATGTTTTCACGATGGCCCACGGTGAGTGGTTATTGAATCCCTCCTGGCTTGGTAAGCCCATTGTGATGTTTTCACGATGGCCCACGGTGAGTGGTTATTGAATCCCTCCTGGCTTGGTAAGCCCATTGTGATGTTTTCACGATGGCCCACGGTGAGTGGTTATTGAATCCCTCCTGGCTTGGTAAGCCCATTGTGATGTTTTCACGATGGCCCACGGTGAGTGGTTATTGAATCCCTCCTGGCTTGGTAAGCCCATTGTGATGTTTTCACGATGGCCCACGGTGAGTGGTTATTGAATCCCTCCTGGCTTGGTAAGCCCATTGTGATGTTTTCACGATGGCCCACGGTGAGTGGTTATTGAATCCCTCCTGGCTTGGTAAGCCCATTGTGATGTTTTCACGATGGCCCACGGTGAGTGGTTATTGAATCCCTCCTGGCTTGGTAAGCCCATTGTGATGTTTTCACGATGGCCCACGGTGAGTGGTTATTGAATCCCTCCTGGCTTGGTAAGCCCATTGTGATGTTTTCACGATGGCCCACGGTGAGTGGTTATTGAATCCCTCCTGGCTTGGTAAGCCCATTGTGATGTTTTCACGATGGCCCACGGTGAGTGGTTATTGAATCCCTCCTGGCTTGGTAAGCCCATTGTGATGTTTTCACGATGGCCCACGGTGAGTGGTTATTGAATCCCTCCTGGCTTGGTAAGCCCATTGTGATGTTTTCACGATGGCCCACGGTGAGTGGTTATTGAATCCCTCCTGGCTTGGTAAGCCCATTGTGATGTTTTCACGATGGCCCACGGTGAGTGGTTATTGAATCCCTCCTGGCTTGGTAAGCCCATTGTGATGTTTTCACGATGGCCCACGGTGAGTGGTTATTGAATCCCTCCTGGCTTGGTAAGCCCATTGTGATGTTTTCACGATGGCCCACGGTGAGTGGTTATTGAATCCCTCCTGGCTTGGTAAGCCCATTGTGATGTTTTCACGATGGCCCACGGTGAGTGGTTATTGAATCCCTCCTGGCTTGGTAAGCCCATTGTGATGTTTTCACGATGGCCCACGGTGAGTGGTTATTGAATCCCTCCTGGCTTGGTAAGCCCATTGTGATGTTTTCACGATGGCCCACGGTGAGTGGTTATTGAATCCCTCCTGGCTTGGTAAGCCCATTGTGATGTTTTCACGATGGCCCACGGTGAGTGGTTATTGAATCCCTCCTGGCTTGGTAAGCCCATTGTGATGTTTTCACGATGGCCCACGGTGAGTGGTTATTGAATCCCTCCTGGCTTGGTAAGCCCATTGTGATGTTTTCACGATGGCCCACGGTGAGTGGTTATTGAATCCCTCCTGGCTTGGTAAGCCCATTGTGATGTTTTCACGATGGCCCACGGTGAGTGGTTATTGAATCCCTCCTGGCTTGGTAAGCCCATTGTGATGTTTTCACGATGGCCCACGGTGAGTGGTTATTGAATCCCTCCTGGCTTGGTAAGCCCATTGTGATGTTTTCACGATGGCCCACGGTGAGTGGTTATTGAATCCCTCCTGGCTTGGTAAGCCCATTGTGATGTTTTCACGATGGCCCACGGTGAGTGGTTATTGAATCCCTCCTGGCTTGGTAAGCCCATTGTGATGTTTTCACGATGGCCCACGGTGAGTGGTTATTGAATCCCTCCTGGCTTGGTAAGCCCATTGTGATGTTTTCACGATGGCCCACGGTGAGTGGTTATTGAATCCCTCCTGGCTTGGTAAGCCCATTGTGATGTTTTCACGATGGCCCACGGTGAGTGGTTATTGAATCCCTCCTGGCTTGGTAAGCCCATTGTGATGTTTTCACGATGGCCCACGGTGAGTGGTTATTGAATCCCTCCTGGCTTGGTAAGCCCATTGTGATGTTTTCACGATGGCCCACGGTGAGTGGTTATTGAATCCCTCCTGGCTTGGTAAGCCCATTGTGATGTTTTCACGATGGCCCACGGTGAGTGGTTATTGAATCCCTCCTGGCTTGGTAAGCCCATTGTGATGTTTTCACGATGGCCCACGGTGAGTGGTTATTGAATCCCTCCTGGCTTGGTAAGCCCATTGTGATGTTTTCACGATGGCCCACGGTGAGTGGTTATTGAATCCCTCCTGGCTTGGTAAGCCCATTGTGATGTTTTCACGATGGCCCACGGTGAGTGGTTATTGAATCCCTCCTGGCTTGGTAAGCCCATTGTGATGTTTTCACGATGGCCCACGGTGAGTGGTTATTGAATCCCTCCTGGCTTGGTAAGCCCATTGTGATGTTTTCACGATGGCCCACGGTGAGTGGTTATTGAATCCCTCCTGGCTTGGTAAGCCCATTGTGATGTTTTCACGATGGCCCACGGTGAGTGGTTATTGAATCCCTCCTGGCTTGGTAAGCCCATTGTGATGTTTTCACGATGGCCCACGGTGAGTGGTTATTGAATCCCTCCTGGCTTGGTAAGCCCATTAGGTTGAGTGTTACATGACTTGTGGTTAGAAACTAAGTTATCCATTTCACATTCGAGGTTTTAACTTGAAGTGATGACAACGACGTGTATTGAGTACCCAACAACCTTCATGGACGAGTAATTAAGACTTAATAATGCGTTTGATGAAGCATAAGAAACTTCACTTCAATCGATTTGTTCCAAAAAAGGTGAATGTATCAAGCAAATTAGGTTGAGTGTTACATGACTTGTGGTTAGAAACTAAGTTATCCATTTCACATTCGAGGTTTTAACTTGAAGTGATGAGAACGACGTGTAATGAGGACCCAACAACCTTCATGGACGAGTAATTAAGACTTAGTAATGCGTTTGATGAAGCATAAGAAACTTCACTTCAATCGATTTGTTCCAAAAGAGTTGAACGTATCAAGCAAATGAGGTTGAGTGCTACATGACTTGTGGTTAGAACCTAAGTTATCCATTTCACATTCAAGGTTTTAACTTGAAGGGAGGAGAACGACGTGTATTGAGTACCCAACAACCTTCATGGACGAGTAATTAAGACTTACTAATGCGTTTGATGAAGCATAAGAAACTTCACTTCAATCGATTTGTTCCAAAAGAGTTGAACGTATCAAGCAAATTAGGTTGAGTGTTACATTACTTGTGTTTAGAAACTAAGTTATCCATTTCACATTGAAGGTTTTTACTTGAAGTGATGACAACGACGTGTATTAAGGACCTAAGAACCTTCATGGACGAGTAATTAAGACTTAATAATGCGTTTGATGAAGCATAAGAAACTTCACTTCAATCGATTTGTTCCAAAAGAGTTGAACGTATCAAGCAAATGAGGTTGAGTGCTACATGACTTGTGGTTAGAACCTAAGTTATCCATTTTACATTCAAGGTTTTAACTTGAAGTGAGGAGAACGACGTGTATTGAGTACCCAACAATATTTATGGACGGGTAATTAAGACTTAGTAATGCGTCTGATTAAGCGTAAGAAACTTCACTTCAATCGATTTGTTCAAAAAGTGTTGAACGTATCAAGCAAATGAGGTTGAGTGCTACATGACTTGTGGTTAGAACCAAAGTTATCCATTTCACATTCAAGGTTTTAACTTGAAGTGAGGAGAACGACGTGTATTGAGTACCCAACAACCTTTATGGATGCATAATTAACACTTAGTAATGCATTTGATGAAGCATAAGAAACTTCACTTCAATTGATTTGTTCCAAAAGAGTTGAACGTATCAAGCAAATTTGGTTGAGTGTTACATGACTTGTGGTTAGAAACTAAGTTATCCATTTCACATTCGAGGTTTTAACTTGAAGTGATGAGAACGACGTGTATTAAGAAACCAACAACCTTCATGGACGAGTAATTAAGACTTAGTAATGCGTTTGATGAAGCATAAGAAACTTCACTTTAATCTATTTGTTCCAAAAGAGTTGAACGTATCAAGCAAATTAGGTTGAGTATTACATGACTTGTGGTTAGAAACTAAGTTATCCATTTCACCTTGAAGGTTTTAACTTCAAGTGATGACAACGACGTGTATTGAGGACCAAAGAACTTTCATGGACGAGTAATTAAGACTTAATAATGCGTTTGATGAAGCATAAGAAACTTCACTTCAATCGATTTGTTCCAAAAGAGTTGAACGTATCAAGCAAATGAGGTTGAGTGCTACATGACTTGATGTGGGCAAGGATGGCATTGAAGAAGAATTGGGCCAAGAAGAATACTTAATGGAATTGAAAATACCAAATGGACCTATCAGTAGAGCTCGGGCCAAGAAGCTTCAAGAAGAAGTCCAACATAACTTATTTCAAGAACCAAGACCACTTGAAGAAATGGGCTTTCAAGTTATTAATGTGTTACAAATACAAATGGAGTTTGATTAGGCCCAAATGATCACCAAATCAGCAAAGAAGGCTCTAGAAGGAGTAATTTCGAAGTGACATCCACTAGGCATTTAATATTGTCATAGAGAAGGTCAAAGGGTGTCTTGATGGTTTCCAAAGAAGGCTGAACCTAGACAATATTAGAAGCAAAGTTCTTTCTTATATTTTCAAGGCTATTTAATGCCTATTCTAGACTATTCTTGTAAGCCTATAAATACTTGGGAGTTCTTCCTTGTAAGACACACTAGAATGAGAATTATCTTGTGAGAATTTCCTCCAAACTGTTCTTCTGTAGAACTTGCGGAAATTTCAAGTGCAACCACTTGATTTCCAACCCTTATAATATTGGTTTCTTGCTCTTCCATAGCAACGGGGTCAATATTCCTTTCTTGATACTATTGGTTTCTGGTTGTCATATAACCACGGGGTCATTAGTCCTAAACTTTGAAACTACTATTGGGCGATCCTGAAGTTGATTCCATCTATTGACGTTGGGTCTCACAACAAGTTTGTTGAGGTTTGCATCATTTGGTATCAAAGACTAGACATCCAATTAAGGTTTTGTTTTTCGTCTAGTGCTTCTATTCTTTTTATTTCAATTCCCTCTTTGTTGTTGATCTATAATTCCATATTTTCATTCTCGCTTCCATTGATAGTTTATCAAAAAAAAAAAAGAAAGAAAAAAAAAGAAAGAAAAAGAAAGAAAGGAAAAAAAAAAAAGAAGAAGAAAAGAAAAGAGGAAAAAGGAATTTCTTTATTCTGTTTTTTTTTTTGTTTCAAAATCTGTGGTATCAATCTTTTTGTGACCATATTTCTTCCATTCCTTCTTTATTTCGCATCCCATTGCTTTCATCTTCACTAAGAAATCTATATTTTAAGTGTGTTGGTTTTTATTTGTTTTGCTGTGATATTTACCTTGCTTAGTTTTCTCAAGAACTTTGAGGAGGAAAGTGAGTGGTAAAAGGGAAGAGTTGGTGAGCTTATTAGAGGGTAAAAGCTGAAATTCATGTGAGTAAACACGAGTGCTCGAGAACTATATTTGAGTGTATACACGTGAGGGAGAGGTGAGGTCCTTTTCTTTACTCTTTTACAAAGATTTTACAGCATGTCTGAAAAAGAAGGTGAAGCAATGCCAATGGATAGCAATTTGATCATCCAAGCCATGCAGCAACAATTCCAAAGGATGAACGTCCAATTTGGAGAGATTCGAGATCGATTGGATCGTAGTGATGAACGAATTAATCAAATTCAACAAGGTGCCATACCCCAAGAAAGACAGCCAACTAGACGACCCTTCCTTACTGCAGTTAATCCCATGGGCGATAATGCTGAAGAGTATGAGGATTTTGACGAAGTAGCCTCCATAAGAAGAGAAAGAGATCATAGGCCAATACAAAGGCGTCAATACCGAGAAAGAAATTTTACCGACAACAACACAGGTGCGATCAAACTCTCTATCCCATCATTTCAAGGTAAAAATGACCTGGACATTTACATTGAATGGGAACGAAAGGTTGAACTTGTTTTTGATTGTCATAACTATTCGGAGGAAAAAAAAGTGAAACTTGCAGCTGTTTCTTTCACTGATTACGCAATTGCTTGGTGGGATCAAGTGCTCCATACCAAACGAAGAAATAGAGAAATTCCAATCGACAATTGGGAAGACATGAAAGCTGTTATGAGACGAAGGTTTGTTCCTTCACATTATTATAGAGATTTACACTTAAAATTACAAGGCCTTCAACAGGGTTCAAAATCTGTTGAGGAGTATCATAAGGAGATGGAAATATCCATGATTCGTGCCAATGTTGAGGAAGATCGAGAAGCAACCATGGCTCGATTCATTTGTGGTCTCAATCGTGAAATTGCAAATATTGTAGAATTGCAGCACTACGTGGAACTTGAAGAAGTTGTCCACATGGCCATGAAGTTTGAAAGGCAGCTCAAAAGAGGAGGAAGATCAACCTCCAAGCACGAAACTTTTACTTCTTTTAGTGGGAAGTCAAAATGGAACTCTACTCTAAGGCAAGAAGACCAGTCGACTTTCAAGCCAAAAGCTGAACAAGTGATGGCCAAGCAGGTTGAAAAAGGTACTAGCTATACCCC
Source organism: Begonia masoniana (assembly GCA_022432975.1). Lineage (NCBI taxonomy): Eukaryota > Viridiplantae > Streptophyta > Magnoliopsida > Cucurbitales > Begoniaceae > Begonia > Begonia masoniana. The sequence continues at coordinate 19,570,587 of CM039506.1, forward strand.
AACCCAGAGAAATCGAGATATTAAGTGTTTGAAATGTCATGGAATTGGTCATATTTCTTCACAATGCCCAAATAAAAGAACTATGATCTTGTTAAATAATGGGGATATTGTTTCTGAAGAAGAAAGTGACAATGAAGTTATGCCACCACTTGAAGAAGCTAGTGATACCGAACATGCAGTTGTTGGCCAAGCCTTAGTAGTTCTTCGAACCCTCCATGTTCAAACTATAGGAGATGATGACCGTCAACAACGTGAAAACATTTTCTATACGCGCTGCCATGTTAAAGACAAGGTTTGTGGTTTAATCATAGATGGAGGAAGTTGTGTGAATGTTGCAAGTAAGATGATGGTTGACAGGCTTGGATTAAAGACTCTAAAACACCCTCGACCATATCGTCTCCAATGGCTCAATGAAAGTGGAGAAATGAAGGTAACAAAACAGGTTCTTGTCTCATTTTCAATTGGCAAATATTCAGATGAAGTTCTTTGTGATGTTGTTCCTATGCAAGCAAGTCACATATTGCTTGGAAGACCATTGCAATTTGACAGACGCACCACCCATGATGGATACAAGAATCGGTACAGCTTTACCAAAGATGGACGAAGTACTACTCTAGCTCCGCTACCACCCCATCAAGTTTTCGAAGAGCAATGCCAAATAAAAAAATCTGTCACTGCTACTACAAAACAATGTGAGAGTGAGCATGAGAGTTCAAAAGAAAGTGAGAGAGAAGAGAGAAAATGTGGGAAGAAGAGGGAAAAGAGTCAGGTGCCACTTGAAAAAGAAAAAAAGGCAATGAATTTCCTTGCAAAAGAGAGAGAGATTAAGAGTGCTTTCAAATCAGAAAAAACAATGATGTTGATCTTGTACAAAGAGGCATATTTCTTAACAACTAATCCTGATAATTCTTTGCCTACTGTAGCAATTGCTCTCTTGCAGGAATTTAAAGATGTCTTTCCTGAGGAAACGCCACAAGGATTGCTGCCGATAAGAGGCATTGAGCATCGAATTGACTTCATTCCAGGAGCTACCATTCCTAATCGACCCGCCTATCGAAGTAATCCAGAAGAAACAAAGGAACTTCAAAGGCAAGTTGAAGAGCTACTAGCCAAAGGACATGTTCAAGAAAGCATGAGTCCATGTGCGGTTCCTGTCTTGTTGGTCCCCAAGAAAGATGGAACTTGGAGAATGTGCGTTGATTGCCGAGCAATCAATAAAATCACGGTAAAGTATCGACATCCCATACCTCGATTAGATGACATGTTAGATGAATTGCATGGTTCCATTATCTTTTCAAAGATTGATTTAAAAAGTGGTTATCATCAAATTCGTATGCAAGAAGGTGATGAATGGAAAACTGCTTTCAAAACAAAACATGGTTTGTATGAGTGGCTAGTAATGCCTTTCGGGTTGACTAACGCACCAAGTACTTTTATGCGTTTAATGAATCATGTTTTGCATGCTTACATTGGAAAATTTGTTGTTATTTATTTTGATGATATTCTAGTTTACAGCAAACACTTGAATGAACATATTGAACACTTGAGATGTGTACTTAATGTTTTGAAACATGAAAAGTTGTTTGCTAACCTTAAAAAGTGCAGCTTTTGCAAACACAAGGTTGAGTTTCTTGGTTTTGTTGTAAGTTCCAAAGGTGTGGAAGTAGATGAAGAGAAAGTTAAGTGATAGGCTACGGGCCTGCAAATGGGGTTAGAAAACACATGCGGAAGACTCGAAATAATAACAATGATCTGTGCTCTAAGAACACCCCAAAAACAGACTCTAAACTTGCTGGAAAACAGAGAAAACACAGGGCAAGGGAGGCGAGGGATGAAAATGGTTACCGAGAGGTGGGCACGTCGGCCAACTCCTCAGAGGGCTGCGAGGGATGGAGAGAAAGGTTCAGGAGGTGGCGGAGCGTTGAGGGATCCATCGCCGGCCGAGAGGTCGCTCTCGGCACCTCTCGGGACAGAGTTTCGCCGTTGATCGGGGAAACTCTCCAGCGGCTGGAAACAGCCCTGCAAGCGCGGTCTTCGTCCTCAGAAGAGGTCGAAGGGATGGGGGTCGATGACCCATGGCTGGTCCGTGGCCATTGGTGCCTTTGGACGACTGAACCTTCGCGGGCGAAGAGTTCACAGCGTCTGGGAACGCAAGGTTTCGCCATCTCCTCGATCTAGCTCGTGCTCGAGCAAACGGGAGACAACTAAGAATTCCTCCGAGCAACCTTAAGCTCGAGGAACACTGGGCAAGCCGTCTGGTGCTTGGCACCGGAAATGCCGAGAGAGAAAATCTCTCTGTAATGGAGAAAACTCCGACGAAAGAACACAGGTTATATTTTCCAAAAATTCCAATGAATAGCTAACGATTTACAGAGCTACATGAACGTTTAAATACAGAGAAGAAATGGAAGGAGAATGAGGAGAGATCTGCAGAGAAATCCATCAACATCGGCTGGAAAACTAGCCGTTAGCTCTTTTGTGCGCAGAAATGGTCCGGTTCGCTAGTGGCAGTGTGCTCCAGCCGGTTCACTCCTTTGCACCTTGGTTCAGCTTGATTCTTCTTTGGTTCAGCTTGGTTCTTCTTTGGTTCAGCTTGGTTAAGTCCGGTTCAAGCCTTGTTTCAACATTCTCTTGGCCTCGGTTCACTTGGTTCAGTCTTTGGTTCACCTTCCTTTGAAGACTATTACAAAAATACACATTCTAAGAGGCTAAAGTTTGCCAATTAACGAGTTTTAAACAAAATTAAAGTTTCCTAAAAATATACAAATTAAATACAAGGCTTTTACATAATTTGAATTAAAGGAAAACAAATTCCTTCTTCATTAATTCTTTCCAAGCCTTGAGGATCCACTTACCTACAAATTCCACAAGTCCATTAGTTAGATAAAATAAATAAATAATTACGTACCTTGACTTGTGCACGATGGATCGGGACCGGGGGCATATCATCCCCTCCCGGTTGTTGAGGATTTGACCTCAAATCCAATTGTTGACTCACCGGGGTACATTACACACTAAGGATAAAATTTCACTACTAAACCATAAAGTTATCCTAAAGTTAAAAATCATTTAACAATGTCAAGAATAATTGTTCATTTCAACAATTTAGAGACAAGCATACATGATAATGACATAAGATTCATGCAAGTATAATTGAACCATTTCATTTTATAGCTAAGCTATCAAATCAATAGTGAACCACAAAATGTGAAAATTACCATTTTACAAACAACATTTGGTTCACCCAATTTTAAAACCATCAAAAGAATAAGAGTTTAAAAATCAAGCTTATAAGTTAAGTCTAAATCCAAAACTCTAAGGAATTAATTTTCTATTAAACAAATGAGCTAGAATTTATCATTTAAAAGCGCTAAGCAAATGGCAACAACAATTGTGAATCACAAAATTCTTCTCCTAGTTCTTTCAATCAAATTAAAATCAAGCTTAGACAAGAATTATTAAACATGATATCCAATTATAGCAAGAACATACAAGAAGTTGATCTCATATAATTCATCCAATCAACCTAATATTCAACTAAGTCAAAAAGAGATTTAAGTAAGGTTTCATGGGCACATACCTTGTTGCTACAAATTCATCCAACTCCTCACGTGTTCATTGCCAAAACTCATTAAGGAGTAGGAAGCTAAACAATCATCAAAAGATAAAACAATATGCATATATATTTTGATTTTATCTTTACCTTGGTCAACAACAATTAAACTAATTGACCAAGCACTAGACTTTAAAGTGAGACTCTAAATTTTAATTCCTAAACAAAGACAAACAAACAACACAAGCAACTAAGTCACAAGACTCAACCTAAAAGTCATAAACATTTAATCAAACAGCACAACAAATCAAGCAAGTTAATCAAAGAAAATAGACTTGCAACTAATATCAATGATAAGCTATTGGGTCTAGGCAACCCTCTAGAACTTTTGTGGAAATCGTCACATTATCCCACACCCTTTATAGGCGACTGCCTCACTCGGCGATCTATCGGGCTCAATGGCCAGCGGTAAACCTCGGACAATACCAACGGCCCACAGAGGAAAGCTCTTGGCCACAAACACAAATCACTCGACGTACAAGTGAATCCTAAGCGACTAACAAGATAGTATATGACATGCTTTTGTTAAAAGGTCGGACCTCAAGTTAACACAGTCCTAAACAAAACAAAAGACATTCCACTTGATGCAATCAATCAAGAGTTTAAAGCAGAAGTTATAAAACATGGTGAAATAGAATTTGCCAAGCTCTATTTAACATGCAATTTTAATTCATGCTCTTCATTCTAAATTTAACTTAACATCAAGGACACTATACAAATCATAGACTCACGGATGCATCAATCATCAAACAAAAACTTAAACATGGATAGAAACAGAATTTTACAATCAAATTTTAACATGTTGTAGTTTTATGCTTTCACTTCAATTTCAATTCAAGGCATCAAATAAAATCCTAAACAAGTTTAAAACACAAATAAGCATGGTAAAACATTTACATAATTTTTTAGATGCTTTAAAGACATAAAACATAAATTTAAAAACTCAAATAGTGCACAAAACACATAAAAACGACCGAATTTCCGAAACAGAAAAACTAACACAAATCTACTCTAATATTCTTGAAAATTTAACAGGGATTAGAAAACAAGATGATAAACATGCGGTCAAATTTTCAAATCCAGATTCAACATGAGCAGAAAGTTATGCAAGCCTAAAGTTCAGGAAATTTAAACTCAAAAACCAGAAAAATTTCTAAACAACCTAAAGTATCCTAAACCGAAACTAGCACAATTCAACTCCAAATAACCTGAAATTTTAACAGATAATAGTTGACAATATGTTGCATATGCTGCAAAAATTTCAAATCCAAGTTCATAGTGAGCAAAGAATTATGCAAGTCCAAAGTAGGAACTAAAACTAGAAAAACCAGAAATTTCTAAACCAGAATTTTAATCTAAACATCCTAGAAAAGTCTAAACAAAACAATGCCAATTTGGACAACAAATTAGCACATCAAACTCTCCTAAACATGGAACATGTAAAAAGATTAAACAAAACAAAACACATATTAAAACACATTTAGAAAACACCAAAACAACACAATAATTTCAGCAAATATAAACTAACATGAGAACTCAATTTTAGCATTCATTTTCAAATCTATTCTCTATGTAAATTAATTTTGCCAACACAACCTAAACAACGAAACATGGTTCTAAAAAATAGAAACAAAACAACAAGACAGTCACCTAAACAAAACACAAGAAAATTAGAATATGCTTTCAAGAATAACATTCTGAAAATTAAACAGATACGGACCATGGTTAATTCATGTTAGCTAATCAGTAACACGAGGTTAATATGGCAAAAATCATATCGGATAATATCACAGCAATGGAATCCAATGAACAGCAAATTCAAACACAAACAAAAAGAACATGCTTTCAAGAAAACATTCTGAAAATTAAACAGATACGGACCATGGTTAATTCATGCTAGCTAATCAGTAACACGAGGTTAATATGGCAAAAATCATATCGGATAATATCACAGCAATGGAATCCAATGAACAGCAAATTCAAACACAAACAAAAAGAACATGCTTTCAAGAAAACATTCTGAAAATTAAACAGATACGGACCATGGTTAATTCATGCTAGCTAATCAGTAACACGAGGTTAATATGGCAAAATCATATCAGATAATTGTCACAGCAATGTACTTCAAAGAACAACAAGTTCAATCACAGACAAACATAAAACACAATTTGCTCTCGGTCAACAGTTCCGAAGAGTCTTCCAACAGAAAATAAACACTAAACAGAATTTGCTCTCGGTCAACAATTCCGAAGAGTCTCCCAAAAGTGCTAAACTAAAAGTGGACAGGAACGTACCTTTTAACCAAAGCAATTGTCACTCTAAATTTGCCAATTAAGGAGGCTTCTTGCCTTGAGAGATGGGTACGAAAACTGCACAGTAAGAGTTACGAGAACACACACAATAGAGTCTAAGATATGCAAAAATAGCAATCTAGAACTAAACAATAATGTAAGGTTCAATGCTAAACCTATTAGCAATTTGAACAACAAACAAACACCTAAACATGCTCCTAAAACATGACAGGAAAGAACAAGAAAAACAGCAAACAAAACTCAAGTAAAACAACAAAGAAATCATGCTGAAAACATCAATTTAAACTCAAGAAAACACCTAAGACGCATGCTGAAAAACAGCAAAGAAAAACAAAGAAAACAACAAAAGTTTTCATCTGAAAAACAGCGAGAAAAGAGTTTTAAAACCAGATTTTTTTTTTTTTGAACAATTAGCCTAAACAAAAACTACCACAATTCTTGTCCAAATGATCTGAAATTTTATTAGAAGCTAGCCAACAGTGTTAGTTACATGCTATTAAAAATACAAGTCTAAATTCGAAGTGAGCAAGAAATTGTGCAAGCACAAACCTAGTGAAAAACAGAAAAGAAAAACAGCAAAACACCTAGCTAAACATCCTAAATAGCTAACCAATATTTAAAACCATTATGCATGGAAATTATCTTCATTTACGTGCAACAGGTTATGCATTCATGGATCAATATGGCAGAGCTAATACAGAACAAAATAAACACAAACAGAAACAAATCCTAAGCTAAACATGCTGCCAATTTTCTTGATCATACGTTCAATTTATCCAAGCAGAGTTCATGATAAGCTGTTGGAAAACAAAGAAACAACTATCCTAAGAAAAAAAAAACTAAAATCCAACAAACACATGACAAATGCATCCAAGAACAGAACAGGACACAAATGCAGAAAACAAATTCACAAAACAGAAAAGGAACACTAGCACAGAAGCAAGCCGATTGCTTCACTTAACAGAGCACTAAATGTGCTTGGACAGAAACAGAACAACACTACCGAAGAGAAGAGCAACAGCAAAAGACAGTGAGCACAAACACAACAAAACAAAAATAAAATATGAACACAAGCTAAACATTTTAGTGAACTACACAGGAAACAAAACAATTAAACATGCTAAAACAAATTGCAAGATGCTTAAGATGTTCAGCAAATGCAACAGCTAAACAGAAATCAAAAGATCTCAGCAATAAACAGAAAACAAAAACAAGCTGAGAAGCACACTCAACAAAAACAGAACAGACGACAGAAAACAGAGAAAATGCGATGCATGAAGAGCACTAGGCTCTGATACCACGTGATAGGCTACGGGCCTGCAAATGGGGTTAGAAAACACATGCGGAAAACTCGAAATAATAACAATGATCGGTGCTCTAAGAACACCCCAAAAACAGACCTCTAAACTTGCTGGAAAACAGAGAAACCACAGGGCAAGGGAGGCGAGGATGAAAATGTTACCGAGGGTGGGCATGTCGGCCAACTCCTCAGAGGGCTGCGAGGGATGGAGAGAAAGGTTCTCGAGGTGGCGGAGCGTTGAGGGATCCATCGCCGGCCGAGAGGTCGCTCTCCGGGCACCTCTCGGGACAGGAACAATGATCGGTGCTCTAAGAACACCCCAAAAACAGACTCTAAACTTGCTGGAAAACAGAGAAACACAGGGCAAGGGAGGCGAGGGATGAAAATGTTTACCGAGAGGTGGGCATGTCGGCCAACTCCTCAGAGGGCTGCGAGGGATGGAGAGAAAGGTTCTCGAGGTGGCGGACGTGAGGATCCATCGCCGCCGGAGAGGTCGCTCTCGGCACCTCTCGGGACAGGGTTTCGCCGTTGATCGGGAAACTCTCCAGCGGCTGGAAACAGCCTGCAAGCGCGGTCTTCGTCCTCAGAAGAGGTCGAAGGGATGGGGGTCGATGACCCATGGCTGGTCCGTGCATTGGTGCCTTTGGACAACTGAACCACGTGATAGGCTACGGCCTGCAAATGGGGTTAGAAAACACATGCGGAAGACTCGAAATAATAACAATGATCGGTGCTCTAGGAACCACCCCAAAACAGACTCTAAAACTTGCGGGAAAACAGAGCACAGGGCAAGGGAGGCGAGGGATGAAAATGGTTACCGAGAGGTGGGCATGTCGGCCAACTCCTCAGAGGGCTGCGAGGGATGGAGAGAAAGGTTCTCGAGGTGGCGGAGCGTTGAGGATCCATCGCCGGCCGAGAGGTCGCTCTCGGCACCTCTCGGGACAGGGTTTCGCCGTTGATCGGGAAACTCTCCAGCGGCTGGAAACAGCCCTGCAAGCGCGGTCTTCGTCCTCAGAAGAGGTCGAAGGGATGGGGGTCGATGACCCATGGCTGGTCCGTGGCCATTGGTGCCTTTGGACAACTGAACCACGTGATAGGCTACGGGCCTGCAAATGGGGTTAGAAAACACATGCGGAAGACTCGAAATAATAACAATGATCGGTGCTCTAAGAACACCCCAAAAACAGACTCTAAACTTGCTGGAAAACAGAGAAAACACAGGGCAAGGGAGGCGAGGGATGAAAATGGTTACCGAGAGGTGGGCATGTCGGCCAACTCCTCAGAGGGCTGCGAGGGATGGAGAGAAAGGTTCTCGAGGTGGCGGAGCGTTGAGGGATCCATCGCCGGCCGAGAGGTCGCTCTCGGCACCTCTCGGGACAGGGTTTCGCCGTTGATCGGGGAAACTCTCCAGCGGCTGGAAACAGCCCTGCAAGCGCGGTCTTCGTCCTCAGAAGAGGTCGAAGGGATGGGGGTCGATGACCCATGGCTGGTCCGTGGCCATTGGTGCCTTTGGACAACTGAACCACGTGATAGGCTACGGGCCTGCAAATGGGGTTAGAAAACACATGCGGAAGACTCGAAATAATAACAATGATCGGTGCTCTAAGAACACCCCAAAAACAGACTCTAAACTTGCTGGAAAACAGAGAAAACACAGGGCAAGGGAGGCGAGGGATGAAAATGGTTACCGAGAGGTGGGCACGTCGGCCAACTCCTCAGAGGGCTGCGAGGGATGGAGAGAAAGGTTCTGGAGGTGGCGGAGCGTTGAGGGATCCATCGCCGGCCGAGAGGTCGCTCTCGGCACCTCTCGGGACAGAGTTTCACCGTTGATCGGGGAAACTCTCCAGCGGCTGGAAACAGCCCTGCAAGCGCGGTCTTTGTCCTCAGAAGAGGTCGAAGGGATGGGGGTCGATGACCCATGGCTGGTCCGTGGCCATTGGTGCCTTTGGACGACTGAACCTTCGCGGGCGAAGAGTTCACAGCGTCTGGGAACGCAAGGTTTCGCCATCTCCTTGATCTAGCTCGTGCTCGAGCAAACGGGAGACAACTAAGAATTCCTCCGAGCAACCTTAAGCTCGAGGAACACTGGGCAAGCCGTCTGGTGCTTGGCACCGGCAATGCCGAGAGAGAAAATCTCTCTGTAATGGAGAAAACTCCGACGAAAGAACACAGGTTCTATTTTCCAAAAATTCCAATGAATAGCTAACGATTTACAGAGCTACATGAACGATTAAATACAGAGAAGAAATGGAAGGAGAAGGAGGAGAGATCTGCAGAGAAATCCATCAACATCGGCTGGAAAACTAGCCGTTAGCGCTTTTGTGCGCAGAAATGGTCCGGTTCGCTAGTGGCAGGGTGCTCCAGCCGGTTCACTCCTTTGCACCTTGGTTCAGCTTGATTCTTCTTTGGTTCAGCTTGGTTCTTCTTTGGTTCAGCTTGGTTAAGTCCGGTTCAAGCCTTGTTTCAACATTCTCTTGGCCTCGGTTCACTTGGTTCAGTCTTTGGTTCACCTTCCTTTGAAGACTATTACAAAAATACACATTCTAAGAGGCTAAAGTTTGCCAATTAACGAGTTTTAAACAAAATTAAAGTTTCCTAAAAATATACAAATTAAATACAAGGCTTTTACATAATTTGAATTAAAGGAAAACAAATTCCTTATTCATTAATTCTTTCCAAGCCTTGAGGATCCACTTACATACAAATTCCACAAGTCCATTAGTTAGATAAAATAAATAAATAATTACGTACCTTGACTTGTGCACGATGGATCGGGACCGGGGGCATATCATTAAGGCTATCAAAGATTGGCCTACACCCACTAACATCACTGAAGTTAGAAGTTTCCATGGTTTGGTTGGATTCTATCGAAGGTTTGTTCCAAACTTTAGCACCACTGCTGCTCCATTGACGGAAATTATCAAGAAAAGTGTTGGGTTCAAATGGGGTGATTCACAAGAGAAGGCTTTCAACACCTTAAAAGAAACTTCACTTCAATCGATTTGTTCCAAAAGAGTTGAACGTATCAAGCAAATGAGGTTGAGTGTTATATGACTTGTGGTTAGAACCTAAGTTATCCATTTCACATTCGAGGTTTTAACTTGAAGTGATGAGAACGACGTGTATTGAGGACACAACAACCTTCATGGACGAGTAATTAAGACTTAGTAATGCATTTGATTAAGCATATGAAACTTCACTTCAATCGATTTGTTCCAAAAGAGTTGAACGTATCAAGCAAATGAGGTTGAGTGTTACATGACTTGTGGTTAGAACCTAAGTTATCCATTTCACATTATAGGTTTTAACTTGAAGTGATGAGAACGACGTGTATTGAGGACCCAACAACCTTCATGGACGAGTAATTAAAACTTAGTAATGCGTTTGATGAAGCATAAGAAACTTCACTTCAATCGATTTGTTCCAAAAGAGTTGAACGTATCAAGCAAATTAGGTTGAGTGTTACTTGACTTGTGGTTAGAACCAAAGTTATCCATTTCACATTCGAGGTTTTAACTTGAAGTGATGAGAACGACGTGTATTGAGGACCCAACAACCTTCATGGACGAGTAATTAAGACTTAGTAATGCGTTTGATGAAGCATAAGAAACTTCACTTCAATCGATTAGTTTTAAAAGAGTTGAACGTATCAAGCAAATTAGGTTGAGTGTTACAAGACTTGTGGTTAGAACCTAAGTTATCCATTTCACATTCGAAGTTTTAACTTGAAGTGATTAGAACGACGTGTATTGAGGACCCAACAACCTTCATGGATGCGTAATTAAGACTTAGTAATGCGTTTGATGAAGCATAAGAAACTTCACTTCAATCGATTTGTTTTAAAAGAGTTGAAGGTATCAAGCAAATTAGGTTGAGTGTTACAAGACTTGTGGTTAAAACCTAAGTTATCCATTTCACATTCGAGGTTTTAACTTGAAGTGATGAGAACGACGTGTATTGAGTACCCAACAACCTTCATGGACACGTAATTAAGACTTAGTAATGCGTTTGATGAAGCATAAGAAACTTCACTTTAATCAATTTTTTTCAAAAGAGTTGAACGTATCAAGCAAATGAGGTTGAGTGTTATATGACTTGTGGTTAGAACCTAAGTTATCCATTTCACATTATAGGTTTTAACTTGAAATGATGAGAACGACGTGTATTGAGGACCCAACAACCTTCATGGACGAGTAATTAAGACTTGGTAATGCGTTTGATGAAGCATAAGAAACTTCACTTAAATCGATTTGTTCCAAAAGAGTTGAACGTATCAAGCAAATTAGGTTGAGTGTTACATGACTTGTGGTTAGAACCTAAGTTATCCTTTTCACATTCGAGGTTTTAACTTGAAGTGATGAGAACGACGTGTATTGAGGACCCAACAACCTTCATGGATGAGTAATTAAGACTTAGTAATGCGTTTGATGAAGCATAAGAAACTTCACTTCAATCGATTTGTTCCAAAAGAGTTGAACGTATCAAGCAAATTAGGTTGAGTGTTACTTGACTTGTGGTTAGAACCAAAGTTATCCATTTCACATTCGAGGTTTTAACTTAAAGTGATGAGAACGACGTGTATTGAGGACCCAACAACCTTAATGGACGAGTAATTAAGACTTAGTAATGCGTTTGATGAAGTATAAGAAACTTCACTTCAATCTATTTGTTCCAAAAGAGTTGAACGTATCAAGCAAATTAGGTTGAGTGTTACTTGACTTGTGGTTAGAACCTAAGTTATCCATTTCAAATTCGAGGTTTTAACTTGAAGTGATGAGAACGACGTTTATTGAGGACCCAACAACCTTCATGGACGAGTAATTAAGACTTAGTAATGCGTTTGATGAAGCATAAGAACTTCACTTCAATCGATTTGTTCCAAAGAGTTGAACGTATCAAGCAAATTAGGTTGAGTGTTACAGACTTGTGGTTAGAACCTAAGTTATCCATTTCACATTAAGGTTTTAACTTGAAGTGATGAGAACGACGTTTATTGAGGACCCAACAACCTTCATGGACGAGTAATTAAAACTTAGTAATGCGTTTGATGAAGCATAAAAAACTTCACTTCAATCGATTTGTTCCAAAAGAGTTGAACGTATCAAGCAAATTAGGTTGAGTGTTACAAGACTTGTGGTTAGAACCTAAGTTATCCATTTCAAATTCGAGGTTTTAACTTGAAGTGATGAGAACGACGTTTATTGAGGACCCAACAACCTTCATGGACGAGTAATTAAAACTTAGTAATGCGTTTGATGAAGCATAAAAAACTTCACTTCAATCGATTTGTTCAAAAGAGTTGAACGTATCAAGCAAATTAGGTTGAGTGTTACATGACTTGTGGTTAGAACCTAAGTTATCCATTTCACATTCGAGGTTTAACTTGAAGTGATGAGAACGACGTGTATTGAGGACCCAACAACCTTCATGGACGAGTAATTAAGACTTAGTAATGCGTTTGATGAAGCATAAGAAACTTCACTTCAATCGATTTGTTCCAAAAGAGTTGAACGTATCAAGCAAATTAGGTTGAGTGTTACATGACTTGTGGTTAGAACCTAAGTTATCCATTTCACATTCGAGGTTTTAACTTGAAGTGATGAGAACGACGTCTATTGAGGACCCAACAACCTTCATGGACGAGTAATTAAGACTTAGTAATGCGTTTAATGAAGCATAAGAAACTTCACTTCAATCGATTTGTTCAAAAGAGTTGAACGTATCAAGCAAATGAGGTTGAGTGTTACATGACTTGTGGTTAGAACCTAAGTTATCCATTTCACATTCGAGGTTTTAACTTGAAGTGATGAGAACGACGTGTATTGAGGACCCAACAACCTTCATGGACGAGTAATTAAGACTTAGTAATGCGTTTGATGAAGCATAAGAAACTTCACTTCAATCGATTTGTTCCAAAAGAGTTGAACGTATCAAGCAAATTAGGTTGAGTGTTACTGACTTGTGGTTAGAACCTAAGTTATCCATTTCAAATTCGAGGTTTTAACTTGAAGTGATGAGAACGACGTGTATTGAGGACCCAACAACCTTCATGGACGAGTAATTAAGACTTAGTAATGCGTTTGATGAAGCATAAGAAACTTCACTTCAATCGATTTGTTCCAAAAGAGTTGAACGTATCAAGCAAATTAGGTTGAGTGTTACTTGACTTGTGGTTAGAACCTAAGTTATCCATTTCAAATTCGAGGTTTTAACTTGAAGTGATGAGAACGACGTGTATTGAGGACCCAACAACCTTCATGGACGAGTAATTAAAACTTAGTAATGCGTTTGATGAAGTATAAGAAACTTCACTTCAATCGATTTGTTCCAAAAGAGTTGAACGTATCAAGCAAATTAGGTTGAGTGTTACATTGACTTGTGGTTAGAACCTAAGTTATCCATTTCACATTCGAGGTTTTAACTTGAAGTGATGAGAACGACGTGTATTGAGGACCCAACAACCTTCATGGACGAGTAATTAAAGACTTAGTAATGCGTTTGATGAAGCATAAAAAACTTCACTTCAATCGATTTGTTCCAAAAGAGTTGAACGTATCAAGCAAATTAGGTTGAGTGTTACAAGACTTGTGGTTAGAACCTAAGTTATCCATTTCACATTCGAGGTTTTAACTTGAAGTGATGAGAACGACGTGTATTGAGGACCCAACAACCTTCATGGACGCGTAATTAAGACATAGTAAAGCGTTTGATGAAGCATAATAAACTTCACTTCAATCGATTTGTTCCAAAAGAGTTGAACGTGTCAAGCAAATTAGGTTGAGTGTTACAAGACTTGTGGTTAGAAACTAAGTTATCCATTTCACATTGAAGGTTTTAAATTGAAGTGATGACAACGACGTGTATTGAGGAACCAACAACCTTCATGGACGAGTAATTAAGACTTGGTAATGCGTTTAATGAAGCATAAGTAACTTCACTTTAATCGATTTGTTCCAAAAGAGTTGAACGTATCAAGCAGATTAGGTTTAGTGCTTACATGACTTGTGGTTAGAACCTAAGTTATCCATTTCACATTCGAGGTTTTAACTTGAATTGATGAGAACGATGTGTAATGAGGACCCAACAACCTTAATGGACGAGTAATTAAGACTTAGTAATGCGTTTGATAAAGCATAAGAAACTTCACTTCAATCGATTTGTTCTAAAAGAGTTGAACGTGTCAAGCAAATTAGGGTGAGTGTTACAAGACTATTGGTTAGAACCTAAGTTATCCATTTCACATTTGTGGTTTTAACTTAAAGTGATGAGAACGATGTGTATTGAAGACCCAACAACCTTCATCGACGCGTAATTAAGACTTAGTAATGGGTTTGATGAAGTATATGAAACTTCACTTGAATCGATTTGTTCCAAAAGAGTTGAACGTATCAAGCAAATTAGGTTGAGTGTTACATGACTTGTGGTTAGAAACTAAGTTATCAATTTCACATTGAACGTTTTAACTTGAAGTGATGACAAAGACGTGTATTGAGGACCCAACAACATTCATGGACGCGTGATTAAGACTTAATAACGCGTTTGATGAAACATAAGAAACTTCACTTCTATAGATTTGTTTCAAAAGAGTTGAACGTATCAAGCAAATTAGGTTGAGTGTTACATGACTTGTGGTTAGAACCTAGGTTATCTATTTCACATTGATGGTTTTACCTTGAAGTGATGACAACGACGTGTATTGAGGACCCAACAACCTTCATGGACGAGTAATTAAGACTTAATAATGCGTTTGATGAAGTATAAAAAATTTCACTTCAATCGATTTGTTCCAAAAGAGTTGAACGTATCAAGCAAATTAGGTTGAGTGTTACTTGACTTGTGGTTAGAACCAAAGTTATCCATTTCACATTCGAGGTTTTAACTTGAAGTGATGAGAACGACGTGTATTGAGGACCCAACAACCTTCATGGACGAGTAATTAAGACTTAGTAATGCGTTTGATGAAGCATAAGAAACTTCACTTCAATCTATTTGTTCCAAAGAGTTGAACGTATCAAGCAAATTAGGTTGAGTGTTACATGACTTGTGGTTAGAACCTAAGTTATCCATTTCACATTCGAAGGTTTTAACTTAAAGTGAAAAGAACGACGTGTATTGAGGACCCAACAACCTTCATGGACGAGTAATTAAGACTTAGTAATGCGTTTGATGAAGCATAAGAAACTTCACTTCAATCGATTTGTTCCAAAAGAGTTGAACGTATCAAGCAAATTAGGTTGAGTGTTACATGACTTGTGGTTAGAACCTAAGTTATTCCATTTCACATTGAGGTTTTAACTTGAAGTGATGACAATGACGTGTATTGAGGACCCAACAACCTTCATGGACGAGTAATTAAGACTATAATAAGCGTTTGATGAAGCATTAAGAAACTTCACTTCAATCGATTTGTTCCAAAAGAGTTGAACGAATGAAGCAAGTGAGGTTGAGAGCTACATGACTTGTAGTTAGAACCTAAGTTATCCCTTTCACATTATAGGTTTTAACTTGACGTGATGAGAACGACGTGTATTGAGGACCCAACAACCTTCATGGACGCGTAATTAAGACTTAGTAACTGCGTTTGATGAAGCATAAGAAACTTCACTTCAATCGATTTGTTCCAAAAGAGTTGAACGTATCAAGCAAATTAGGTTGGTGTTACATGACTTGTGGTTAGAACCTATAGTTATCATTTCACATTAAGAGTTTTAACTTGAAGTGATGAGAACGACGTGTATTGAGGACCCAACAACCTTACTGGACGAGTAATTAAGACTTAGTAATGCGTTTGATAAGCATAAGAAACTTCACTTCAATCGATTTGTTCTCTACAAGAGTTGACGTAGTCAAGCAAATTAGGGTGAGTGTTACAAGACTTATGGTTAGAACCTAAGTTATCCATTTCACATTTGTAGGTTTTAACTTAAGTGATGAGAACGATGTGTATTGAAGACCCAACAACCTTCATCGACGAGTAATTAAGAATTAGTAATGGGTTTGATGAGTATATGAAACTCTTCCTTGAATCGATTTGTCCAAAGAGTTGAACGTATCAAGCAATTAGGTTGAGTGTACATGACTTGTGGTTAGAAACTAAGTTATCACATTTCACATTGAACGTTTTAACTTGAAGTGATGACAAAGAACGTGTATTGAGGACCCAACAACCTTCATGACGCGTGATTTAAGACTTAATAAACGCGTTTGATGAAACATAAGAAACTTCACTTCTATAGATTTGTTCAAAAAGAGTTGAACGTATCAAGCAAATTAGGTGAGTGTTACATGACTTGTGGTTAGAACCTAAGGTTATCTATTTCACATTGACGGTTTTTAACTTGAAGTGATGAGAACGACGTGTATTGAGGACCCAACAACCTTCATGGACGAGTAATTAAGACTTAATAATGCGTTTGATGAAGCATAATAAACTTCACTTCAATCGATTTGTTCCAAAAGAGTTGAACGTATCAAGCAAATGAGGTTGAGTGCTACATGACTTGTGGTTAGAACCTAAGTTCTCCATTTCACATTCTAGGTTTAACTTGAAGTGATGAGAACGACGTGTATTGAGGACCCAACAACCTTCATGGACGAGTAATTAAGACTTAGTAATGCGTTTGATGAAGCATAAGAAACTTCACTTCAATCGATTTGTTCCAATAGAGTTGTAACGTATCAAGCAAATTAGGTTTGAGTGTACATGACTTGTGGTTAGAAACCTAAGTTATCCATTTCACATTGAAGGTTTTAACCTTGAAGTGAATGACAACGACGTGTATTGAGGACCCAAAAACCTTCATGGACGAGTAATTAAGACTTAATAATGCGTTTGATGAAGCATATAGAAACTTCACTTCAATCGATTGTCTCCAAAAGAGTTGAAGTATCAAGCAAATGAGGTTGAGTTGTTACAATGACTTGTGGTTTTAGAACCTACGTTATCCATTTCACCTTGAAGTTTTTAACTTGAAGTGATGAAACGACGTGTATTGAGGTACCCAACAACCTTCATGGACGAGTAATTAAGACTTAATAATGTCAAGTTTGATGAAGCATAGAACTTCACTTCAATCGATGTGTTCCAAAAGGTGAACGTATCAAGCAAATTAGGTTGAGTGTTACATGACATTGTGGTTAGAACTAATGTTATCCATTTCACATTCTAAGTTTTAACTTGAAGTGATGAGAACGACGTGTATTGAGGACCCAACAACCTTCATGGACGCGTAATTACGACTTAGTAATGCGTTTGATGAAGCATAAGAAACTTCACTTCAATCGATTTGTTCCAAAAGAGTTGAACGTATCAAGCAAATTAGGTTGAGTGTTACATGACTTGTGGTTAGAACCTAAGTTATCCATTTCACATTATAAGTTTTAACTTGAAGTGATGAGAACGACGTGTATTGAGGACCCAACAACCTTCATGGACGAGTAATTAAGACTTAATAATGCGTTTGATGAAGCATAAGAAACTTCACTTCAATCGATTTGTTCCAAAAGAGTTGAACGTATCAAGCAAATTAGGTTGAGTGTTACATGACTTGTGGTTAGAACCTAAGTTATCCATTTCACATTCGAGGTTTTAACTTGAAGTGATGAGAACGACGTGTATTGAGGACCCAACAACCTTCATGGACGAGTAATTAAGACTTAGTAATGCGTTTGATGAAGCATAAGAAACTTCACTTCAATCGATTTGTTCCAAAAGAGTTGAACGTATCAAGCAAATTAGGTTGAGTGTTACATGACTTGTGGTTAGAACCTAAGTTATCCATTTCACATTCGAGGTTTTAACTTGAAGTGATGAGAACGACGTGTATTGAGGACCCAACAACCTTCATGGACGAGTAATTAAGACTTAGTAATGCGTTTGATGAAGCATAAGAAACTTCACTTCAATCGATTTGTTCCAAAAGAGTTGAACGTATCAAGCAAATTAGGTTGAGTGTTACATGACTTGTGGTTAGAACCTAAGTTATCCATTTCACATTCGAGGTTTTAACTTGAAGTGATGAGAACGACGTGTATTGAGGACCCAACAACCTTCATGGACGAGTAATTAAGACTTAGTAATGCGTTTGATGAAGCATAAGAAACTTCACTTCAATCGATTTGTTCCAAAAGAGTTGAACGTATCAAGCAAATTAGGTTGAGTGTTACATGACTTGTGGTTAGAACCTAAGTTATCCATTTCACATTCGAGGTTTTAACTTGAAGTGATGAGAACGACGTGTATTGAGGACCCAACAACCTTCATGGACGAGTAATTAAGACTTAGTAATGCGTTTGATGAAGCATAAGAAACTTCACTTCAATCGATTTGTTCCAAAAGAGTTGAACGTATCAAGCAAATTAGGTTGAGTGTTACATGACTTGTGGTTAGAACCTAAGTTATCCATTTCACATTCGAGGTTTTAACTTGAAGTGATGAGAACGACGTGTATTGAGGACCCAACAACCTTCATGGACGAGTAATTAAGACTTAGTAATGCGTTTGATGAAGCATAAGAAACTTCACTTCAATCGATTTGTTCCAAAAGAGTTGAACGTATCAAGCAAATTAGGTTGAGTGTTACATGACTTGTGGTTAGAACCTAAGTTATCCATTTCACATTCGAGGTTTTAACTTGAAGTGATGAGAACGACGTGTATTGAGGACCCAACAACCTTCATGGACGAGTAATTAAGACTTAGTAATGCGTTTGATGAAGCATAAGAAACTTCACTTCAATCGATTTGTTCCAACCTACCTCAGTTTGACCATCAGTTTTGGGATGACAAGTAGTTGAAAACAAAAGTTTTGTTCCTAATTTCCCCCACAAAGTCTTCCAAAAGTAACTTAAAAACTTAGCATCTCGATCCGAAACTATTGTCCTCGGCATCCCACGTAACCGTACTATCTCTCGAAAGAACAATTCAGCAACATTAGAGGCCTCATCAGTTTTATGACAAGGAATAAAATGAGCCATCTTAGAAAAAACGATCTACAACCACAAAATCGAATCCTTACCCACGCTTAGTCCTAGGTAACCCTAACACAAAGTCCATCGAAATGTCAATCCAAGGTGAACTAGGAATAGGCAGAGGTGTGTAAAGCCCGTTCGGTTGTACTCTCGATTTAGCTTGCTTATACGTAAGACACCTACCAACTATCCTCTCAACATCTCGTTTAATGTGGGGCCAATAGAAATGTTCTTGTAGAATTCCTAGAGTTTTTGCTACCCCAAAATGCCACATCAACCCTCCCCCATGGGATTCCCTAATCAATAAATCACGCAAAGAACAGTTGGGAACACAGAATTTACCTTCCCTAAATAGGTACTCGTCATGCCTAAAGAACTTCCCAAACCCAGATTTCTCACACAACCTATAACTCTCTCCAAAATCAACATCATCAATGTAAAGCTGCTTGATATGTTCGAATCCAAGTTGCTTAGCATCTAAGATTGATATTAAAACATACCTATGAGAAAGTGCATCAGCAACCACATTCTCCTTACCTTTCTTGTATTGGATGACATATGGGAATGGCTCCAAGAATTCAGACCAGTGACCATGGCGTTTATTCAGCTTGTGTTGGCTCTTGAAATGCTTCAAGGTTTCATGATCGGTGCGGATCACGAACTCCTTTGGCAAAAGGTAGTGTTGCCACGTCTCGAGGGCACGAACTACGGCATAGAGCTCTTTGTCGTACGTCGGGTAGTTGAGCGTTGCACCGCTTAACTTCTCACTGAAGTATGCAATTGGTCTTCGTTCCTGCATTAAAACAGCTCCAATCCCTACACCTGAAGCATCACACTCAACCTCAAACATTTTATCAAAGTTGGGTAAAGCAAGTAAAGGGGCATGCGAAAGTTCATATTTCAGAATCTTAAATGCCTCCTCTTGTGCCTCGCCCCACTTGAATGGAACATTCTTCTTCATCACATCGGTGAGCGGTGCGTCCAAGGTGCTAAAGTCCTTCACGAATCGCCGGTAGAAGCTAGCAAGTCCATGAAAACTTCGTACATGTCCAACAGTCGTCGGAGTTGGCCATTCTTGAATTGCGGAAACCTTCTCATTGTCAACTTGGATTCCCTGCGCGGTAACAATAAAACCAATAAAAACAAGCTGGTCGGTGCAAAAGGTGCACTTGCCCTGGTTAGCGTACAATTGCTCTTTCCTAAGAACATTCAAAACTGCTCGCAAATGGGAAACATGGTCATGCAAATTTGAGCTATATATTAAAATATCATCAAAGTATACAACCACAAATTTTCCAATAAACGGATGCAAAACATGATTCATCAAGCGCATGAAAGTACTAGGTGCATTAGTTAGCCCAAATGGCATGACCATCCACTCGTACAATCCATGTTTTGTTTTAAACGCCGTTTTCCACTCATCGCCTTCATTCATTCTAATTTGATGGTACCCACTCTTAAGATCAATCTTTGAAAAGACACAGGAACCATGCAACTCATCAAGCATATCATCTAAACGAGGAATAGGAAAGCGATACTTTACCGTGATATTGTTGACGGCGCGACAATCGGTGCACATTCGCCATGTTCCATCCTTCTTAGGAACCAAAAGAACGGGAACAGCACACGGACTCATGCTTTCTCTCACGTACCCCTTCTCCATCAAGTCTTCCACTTGACGCTGTAACTCCTTTGTCTCCTCTGGGTTGGTTCGATAAGCTGGCCGATTCGGAATGGAGGCTCCGGGAACAAGGTCAATCTTGTGCTCAATCCCGCGAATGGGTGGTAAACCTTTTGGAAGCTCATCGGGAAATACGTCCTCAAAGTCCTGCAAAAGAGAAACAACCAGACTTGGAAGGGACAAATCTAGCTTGTTAGTATTTAAAACATCTTCCTTGTACGTGAGAAGGATCATTGGCTGTTTGTTGGTAATGGCTTGTTTCAGATCACTCTTGGTTGCAAAGAGATTCTGTTTAGGAATGGATGAACTCTCTGGTTTTCTCTCTGGTTTTCCTTGTTTCCACTCTTTTCTTTCTTGTTCACTCGATTTCTGCAATCGGATTTGATCTGCAAAGACCTCTCTCGGGGATAAGGGTACTAATGTGATTGGCTTGTGTTTGTGGGTGAATGAATACTTGTTGGTGAAACCATCATGTTGCACTCTTCGGTCAAATTGCCACGGTCTTCCCAACAGGATATGACTAGTTTGCATCGGTACCACGTCGCACCTCACTTCATCTTCGTACTTTCCAATCCGAAAGGGTACCACCACTTGCTTGGTGACACGTACCTCCCCACTATCATTCAACCATTGCAATTTGTAAGGTCGTGGATGTTTCAACGTTGAAAGTCCCAATTTCTCCACCATAGAAGCACTAGCTACATTGGTACAACTTCCCCCGTCGACTATGACGCTACACACTTTGTCTTTCACATGGCATCGGGTGTGGAAAATATTTTCTCGCTGCACCTTATCATCTTCGTCCTCCTTTATCTGCGCACTCAACGCACGTCGTGCAACCAAAAGAAAGTCTCTGTTGGCAGCTCCTACCTCCTCATCATCCGTGGAAACATACTCCAATGATGGCATATTTGATTCACCCTCGTCATCACTAGCCTCGGACTCGATCTCTCCACTCTCCCGCAACACCATCACTCGCTTATTTGGGCATTGACTCGCGATATGTCCTCTCCCAAGACATTTGAAACACTTGATCTCACTAGAGCGATTGGGTGTAGGCGTTGGTTTGGCCTGGTTGGAAGAGGGCGTAGTTGTTGCCTGCTGTTCAAACTTACCCTTGGAAGTGGAGGAACTCTCTTCCTTCTTCGGATACTTTGGTTTCCAAGGCGTTTGGTTCGAACTATGTTGACGGTTACTACTACGTCGTTGCTGCTGTCTCTCTACCTTCAAGGACATGTGAACCAAGTCTTCAATCTCGACGTAATGTTGTAGCTCAACCGCGTCAGCGATCTCGCGATTCAACCCCCTCAAGAATCTAGACATTGTCGCTTCTCGATCCTCTTCGATGTTGGCCCGTATCATCGTCATCTCCATATCCTTGTAATACTCATCCACACTACGACTCCCTTGCCTAAGAGTCTGCAATTTGTTGTGTAGATCACGCCGGTAATGACTCGGTACAAATCGTCGTCGCATCACCCTCTTCATCTCTGCCCAACTCTCAATGGGAAGGTCTCCGTCTTGTCTTCAATCAAGACACAACTTATCCCACCACACTATCGCATACTCTGTAAATTTTATGGCAGCAAGTTTCACTTTCTTTTGCTCGGAGTAGTTGTGGCAATCAAAAACTAGCTCTATTTTCCGCTCCCAGTCCAGGTACTCCTCCGGATCACTTTTTCCTTGAAACTCAGGAATCTTCATCTTGATGTTTCCCAAATTATAATCGAGTTGGCCTCGGTCTTGTCTTGCGCGGTCGTTCCCATGTCTTCCACGACTACCCATAGATACCCTATCAAGATCATCCTCCAAGTTTCTCTCATCAATTTCATCGATCTCTTCTGTAGGGACCTGCCTCCGTTGGTTTCTTCTCGGTGCATTCTGCCCAGCCTGGGGTTGGACTCGTGTCGCAATCTGTTCCACTTGATCAATTCGCTCGTTGATCTCATTGAACCCTTGTCTCATCAGCCGCCTCATCTCCCCCATGATCGCCTCCATTTGTAAATTTGGCATGTTAGCTAGATGTTGGTTGTCTTCTGCGTCGGACATGGTTAGGTATTCTCTGCAAGAACGTAGAAGGTGAAGTAAAATAGGACCTCACAACACTCCCTCACGTGTTTCACTCGAAAATGTGGAAAATCACTCAATTTCACTCGTGTTTGCACTTAATAATACTGGCTTTTATCTTTAAATATACTCACCCACTCGTGCCTTTTTCCACTCAATTTTTTTTTTTTAACTAATCAAATAGTAATAAATGAGTCTTCTTGCAATAACAAAAATTGACAAACCAAAAAAAAAAAGAACAAAAAATAAATAATAATGGCAAAATAGGTACTACAAATGCAAAACAAATAAGAAAGTAGAAGGTGAAGAAATATTGGACCTCACAGCACTCCCTCACGTGTTTCACTCGAAATGAAGAAAAATCACTCAATTGCATTCGTGTTTACACTCAATAATATTGGCTGTTACCCTCTAATATGCTCACTCTCTCGTGCCTTTTTCCACTTGAATTCTCTTTGATTTCTTTCGAAACTAACCGAATAGTAATGGAAGTTCACAAGTAGCGAACCAAACAAGACAAACCAAAATAACAGACGCTACAATAAGTGATGAAAAAACTAGCTCAAAATAATTAGAATAGTATAAGGATGCAAAAGGACAATCCAATGAAGTAAGGTAGTCGAACAGATTTAGAGAACCACAATTTTTGTTTTTTTTTTGGTTTTTGAATTTGTAACCGAATTGGTAACCGAATTTGTAACCGAATTTGTAACCGAATTGGTAACTGAATTTGTAGATAACGTTTTAGTGCACAAACCAGATCAGAATTTTACGTTCAAGTACGATTTGGAAAGATAAAAATCTCATCTAACAAACAAGATGAAAACGGCGAAATACTTTTGAATAAGCAAACAAGATCCGATTTTGACGTTTCAATACAGATCGGAAAGATAACGAGCCGTTCTATAATTCATAAGAATATGACTTTTTCGTTTGACGCATATTTGAATAGAGAATCATCGAAATAAATTGAAACAGATTTCAAGACTCAAGAACAAAATTTCTGAAACAAAACAAAACGGAAAGGAGGGATAGAACCTGACGAACTCGATTTGGCTCTGATACCAAATGATGCGAACCACGCCAACGATGTGACGGTGACCCACGAATCAAAATATTGCGTCGTCGCTAACCCAGAATCTACAAGTTCGAAGAGGAAATCCTTGAATCAAAATCTATACAGATCCGAACCTTGGAATGAGGAGGACGCCACAAACGAATATGCCTGTTCGTTTGATAAGTCAGATTTTGAACGCCACAAGGAGAACCTTGATAAGTTTCGGAGTTCTTCAAGAAACTAAGAGAAATTCTCTCACAATTAAGATAAAACCTGAATAATCCATTTCATTCATCTAAGAATAAATATATAGGCATGAAACACCCCTTCATGCTAGGGTTTCAAGAACAAAATTACTATCCTGTCCTTGTAACTCTTAATTAAAAAATAATGACAACTTATGACTCGACAACGACAAGTACTTTTTAAACCCTAAAAACGTCAATCGAATTAACTAAATAAATAAAACGACAATGACATAAATATCATCCCAAAACAGCTTGGCTTACGAGAACAATCTCTGGTATCTCTGGTTCTTGGTTTCGAATGCAATTTCCTTCTTGAGGTAAGATTTGACGGACAAAATTGCTCATTTGCTCCTTGATCTGTTTTGCCTTTGCTCTCGTTATTGGTCCAGCCACTTGTAATGTATCCGTCTTGAGATTCTCATTAAGTATAAGAAACGTCACTTCAATCGATTTGTTCCAAATGAGTTTAACGTATGAAGCAAATGAGGTTGAGAGCTACATGACTTGTAGTTAGAACCTAAGTTATCCATTTCAGATTATAGGTTTTAACTTGAAGTGATGAGAACGACGTGTATTGAGGACCCAACAACCTTCATGGACGAGTAATTAAGACTTAGTAATGCGTTTGATGAAGCATAAGAAACTTCACTTCAATCGATTTGTTCCAAAAGAGTTGAACGTAACAACAAAATTAAGTAGAGTGTTACATGACATGTGGTTAGAACATAAGTTATCCATTTCACATTAAAGGTTTTAACTTGAAGTGATGAGAACGACATTGTATTGAGGACCCAACAACCTTCATGGACGAGTAATTAAGACTTATAACTGCGTTTGATGAAGCATAAGAAACTTCACTTCAATTCGATTTGTTCCAAATGAGTTGAACGTATCAAGCAAATTAGGTTTGAGTGTTACATGAATTGTGGTTAGAACATAAGTTATCAATTTCACATTAGAGGTTTTAACCTGAAGTGATGAGAATGACATGTATTGAGGACCAACAACCTTCATGTACGAGTAATTAAGACTTGTATGTGTTTGATGAAGCATAAGAAATTTCACTTCATCGATTTGTTCCAAAAGAGTTGAACGTATCAAGCAAATATGGTTGAGTGCAACATGACTTGTGGTTAGAACCTAAGTTATCCCTTTCACATTCAAGGTTTTAACTTGAAGTGATGAGAACGACATGTATTGAGGACCCAACAACCTTCATGGACGCGTAATTAAGACTTACTAATGCGTTTGATTAACCATAAGAAACTTCACTTCAATCGATTTGTTCCAAAAGAGTTGAACGTATCAAGCAAATGAGGTTGAGTGTAACATGACTTGTGGGTAGAACCTAAGTTATCCATTTCACATTGAAGGTTTTAACTTGAAGTGATGACAATGACGTTTATTGGGGACCCAACAACCTTCATGGACGAGTAATTAAGACTTAATAATGCGTTTGGTGAAGCATTAGAAACGTCACTTCAATCGATTTGTTCCAAAAGAGTTGAACGTTTCAAGCAAATGAGGTTGAGTGCTACATGACTTGTAGTTAGAACCTAAGTTATCCATTTCACATTATAGGTTTTAACTTGAAGTGATGAGAACGACGTGTATTGAGTACCCAACAACCTTCATGGACGAGTAATTAACACTTAGTAAAGCGTTTGATGAAGCATAAGAAACTTCACTTCAATCGATTTGTTCCAAACGAGTTGAACGTAGTCAGCAATGAGGTTAGTGTTACATGACTTGTGGTTAGAACCTAAGTTACCATTTCACATTCGAGGTTTAACCTGATAGTGATGAGAACGACGTGTATTGAGAACCCACAACCTTCATGGACGAGTAATTAAGACTTGGTAATGCGTTTGATGAGCATAAGAATTTCACTCAATCGATTTGTTCGAGAAAGAAGTTGAACGTATCAAGCAAATGAGGTTGAGTGCTACATGACTTGTGGTTAGAACCTAAGTTATCCATTCCCATTCAAGGTTTTAACTGAAGTGATGAGAACGACGTGGATTGAGACACAACAACCTTCATGGACGAGTAATTAGACTAGTAATGCGTTTGATGAAGCAAAGAAACTTCACTTCAATCGATTTGTTCCAAAAGAGTTGAACGTATCAAGTAAATGATGTTGAGTGCTACATGACATTGTTGGTTAGAACGTAAGTTATCGTTTCACATTCACGGTTTTAACTTGGAAGTGATGGGAACGACGTGTATTGAGGACCCAACAACCTTCATGGACGAGTAATTAAAACTTAGTAATGCGTTTGATGAAGCATAAGAAACTTCACTTCATCGATTTGTTCCAAAAGATTTGAATGTATCAGGCAAATGAGGTTGAGTGCTACATGACTTATGGTTAGAACCTAAGTTATCCATTTCACATTGAAGGTTTTAACTTGAAGTGATGAGAACGACGTGTATTGAGGACCCAACAACCTTCATGACGAGTAATTAAGACTTAGTAATGCGTTTGATGAAGCATAAGAAACTTCACTTCATCGATTTGTTCCAAAAGAGTTGAACGTATCAAGCAAATGAGGTTGAGTGCCGCATGACTTGTGGTTAGAACCTAAGTTATCCATTTCACATTCAAGGTTTTAACTTGAAGTGATGAGAACGACATGTATTGAGGACCCAACAACCTTCATGACGAGTAATTAAGACTTAGTAATGTGTTTGATGAAGCATAAGAAACTTCACTTCAATCGATTGTGTTCCAAAAGAGTTGAACGTATCAAGCAAATGAGGTTGAGTGCTACATGCTTGTGTTAGAACCTAAGTTATCCATTTCACATTCAAGGTTTTAACTTGAAGTGATGAGAACTTACGTGTATTGAGGACACCGACACCATCATGGACGAGTCATTAAGACTTAGTAATGCGTTTGATGAAGCATAAAGAAACTTCACTTCAATCGATTTGTTCCAAAAGAGTTGAGACTATCAAGCAAATGAGGTTGAGTGCTACATGACTTGTGGTTAGAACCTAAGTTATCCATTTCACATTCAAGGTTTTAAACTTGAAGTGATGAGAACGACGTGTATTGAGGACCCACAACCTCATGGACGAGTAATTTAATGACTGGTAATGCGTTTGATGAAGCATAAAAATGTCACTTCATCGATTTGTTTCCAAAAGAGTTGAACGTATCAAGCAGAATGAGGTTGAGTGCTACATGATTTGTGGTTAGAACCTAAGTTATCCATTTCACATTCAAGTTTTAACTTGAAGTGATGAGAACGACGTGTATTGAGGACCCAACAACCTTCATGGACGAGTAATTAAGACTTAGTAATGCGTTTGATGAAGCATAAGAAACTTCACTTCAATCGATTTGTTCCAAAAGAGTTGAACGTGTCAAGCAAATGAGTTGAGTGCTACATGACTTGTGGTTAGAACCTAAGTTATCCATTTCACATTCAAGGTTTTAACTTGAAGTGATGAGAACGACGTGTATTGAGGACCCAACAACCTTCATGGACGCGTAATTAAGACTTAGTAATGCGTTTGATGAAGCATAAGAAACTTCACTTCAATCGATTTGTTCCAAAAGAGTTGAAAGTATCAAGCAAATGAGGTTGAGTGCTACATGACTTGTGGTTAGAACCTAAGTTATCCATTTCACATTCAAGGTTTTAACTTGAAGTGATGAGAACGACGTGTATTGAGGACCCAACAACCTTCATGGACGAGTAATTAAGACTTAGTAATGCGTTTGATTAAGCATAAGAAACTTCACTTCAATCGATTTGTTCCAAAGAGTTGAACGTATCAAGCAAATGAGGTTGAGTGTTACATGACATTGTGGGTAGAACCTAAGTTATCCATTCACATTAAGGTTTTAACTTGAAGTGATGAGAACGACGTGTATTGAGGACCCAACAACCTTCATGGACGAGTAATTAAGACTTAGTAATGCGTTTGATGAAGCATAAGAAACTTCACTTCAATCGATTTGTTCCAAAAGAGTGAACGTATCAAGCAAAATGAGGTTAGTGCTACATGACTTGTGGTTAGAACCTAAGTTATCCATTTCACATTCAAGGTTTTAACTTGAAGTGATGAGAACGACGTGTATTGAGGACCAACAACCTTCATGGACGAGTAATTAAGACTTAGTAAATGCGTTTGATTAAGCATAAGAAACTTCACTTCAATCGATTTGTTCCAAAAGAGTTGAACGTATCAAGCAAATTAGGTTGAGTGCTACATGACTTGTGGTTAGAACCTAAGTTATCGATCTTACATTCAAGGTTTTAACTTGAAGTGATGAGAACGACGTGTATTGAGGACCATCAAACCTTCATGGACGAGTAATTAAGACTTAATAATGCGTTTGATGAAGCATAAGAAACGTCACTTCAATCGATTTGTTCCAAAAGAGTTGAACGTATCAAGCAAATGAGTTGAGTGCTACATGACTTGTGGTTAGAACCTAAGTTATCCATTTCACATTCAAGGTTTTAACTTGAAGTGATGAGAACGACGTGTATTGAGTACCCAACAACCTTCATGGACGAGTAATTAAGACTTAGTAAAGCGTTTGATGAAGCATAAGAAACTTCACTTCAATCGATTTGTTCCAAAAGAGTTGAACGTATCAAGCAAATTAGGTTGAGTGCTACATGACTTGTGGTTAGAACCTAAGTTATCCATTTCACATTCAAGGTTTTAACTTGAAGTGATGAGAACGACGTGTATTGAGGACCCAACAACCTTCATGGACGAGTAATTAAGACTTAATAATGCGTTTGATTAAGCATAAGAAACTTCACTTCAATCGATTTGTTCCAAAAGAGTTGAACGTATCAAGCAAATGAGGTTGAGTGCTACATGACTTGTGGTTAGAACCTAAGTTATCCATTTCACATTCAAGGTTTTAACTTGAAGTGATGAGAACGACGTGTATTGAGGACCCAACAACCTTCATGGACGAGTAATTAAGACTTAGTAATGCGTTTGATGAAGCATAAGAAACTTCACTTCAATCGATTTGTTCCAAAAGAGTTGAACGTATCAAGCAAATTAGGTTGAGTGCTACATGACTTGTGGTTAGAACCTAAGTTATCGATCTCACATTCAGGTTTTAACTTGAAGTGATGAGAACGACGTGTATGAGGACCCAACAACCTTCATGGACGAGTAATTAAGACTTAATAATGCGTTTGATGAGCATAAGAAACTTCACTTCAATCGATTTGTTCAAAAAGAGTTGAACGTATCAAGTAAATAAGGTTGAGTGCTACATGACTTGTGGTTAGAACCTAAGTTATCCATTTCACATTCAAGGTTTTAACTTGAAGTGATGAGAACGACGTGTATTGAGGACCCAACAACCTTCATGGACGAGTAATTAAGACTTAGTAATGCGTTTGATGAAGCATAAGAAACTTCACTTCAATCGATTTGTTCCAAAAGAGTTGAACGTATCAAGCAAATGAGGTTGAGTGCTACATGACTTGTGGTTAGAACCTAAGTTATCCATTTCACATTCAAGGTTTTAACTTGAAGTGATGAGAACGACGTGTATTGAGGACCCAACAACCTTCATGGACGAGTAATTAAGACTTAATAATGCGTTTGATGAAGCATAAGAAACTTCACTTCAATCGATTTGTTCCAAAAGAGTTGAACGTATCAAGCAAATGAGGTTGAGTGCTACATGACTTGTGGTTAGAACCTAAGTTATCCATTTCACATTCAAGGTTTTAACTTGAAGTGATGAGAACGACGTGTATTGAGGACCCAACAACCTTCATGGACGAGTAATTAAGACTTAGTAATGCGTTTGATGAAGCATAAGAAACTTCACTTCAATCGATTTGTTCCAAAAGAGTTGAACGTATCAAGCAAATGAGGTTGAGTGCTACATGACTTGTGGTTAGAACCTAAGTTATCCATTTCACATTCAAGGTTTTAACTTGAAGTGATGAGAACGACGTGTATTGAGGACCCAACAACCTTCATGGACGAGTAATTAAGACTTAGTAATGCGTTTGATGAAGCATAAGAAACTTCACTTCAATCGATTTGTTCCAAAAGAGTTGAACGTATCAAGCAAATGAGGTTGAGTGCTACATGACTTGTGGTTAGAACCTAAGTTATCCATTTCACATTCAAGGTTTTAACTTGAAGTGATGAGAACGACGTGTATTGAGGACCCAACAACCTTCATGGACGAGTAATTAAGACTTAGTAATGCGTTTGATGAAGCATAAGAAACTTCACTTCAATCGATTTGTTCCAAAAGAGTTGAACGTATCAAGCAAATGAGGTTGAGTGCTACATGACTTGTGGTTAGAACCTAAGTTATCCATTTCACATTCAAGGTTTTAACTTGAAGTGATGAGAACGACGTGTATTGAGGACCCAACAACCTTCATGGACGAGTAATTAAGACTTAGTAATGCGTTTGATGAAGCATAAGAAACTTCACTTCAATCGATTTGTTCCAAAAGAGTTGAACGTATCAAGCAAATGAGGTTGAGTGCTACATGACTTGTGGTTAGAACCTAAGTTATCGATCTCACATTCAAGGTTTTAACTTGAAGTGATGAGAACGACGTTTATTGAGGACCCAACAACCTTCATGGACGAGTAATTAAGACTTAGTAATGCGTTTGATGAAGCATAAGAAACTTCACTTCAATCGATTTGTTCCAAAAGAGTTGAACGTATCAAGCAAATGAGGTTGAGTGCTACATGACTTGTGGTTTAGAACCTATGTTATCCGTTTCACATTCAAGGTTTTTTACTGTAAGTGATGAGAACGACGGTTATGAGGAACAACAACCTTCATGGACGCGTAATTAAGACTTAGTAATGCGTTTGATGAAGCAATAAGAAACTTCACTTCAATCGACTTGTTCCAAAAGAGTTGAACGTATCAAGCAAATGAGGTTGAGTGCTACATGACTGTGGTTAGAACTAAGTTATCGATCTCACATTCACGGTTTTAAACTTGAAGTGATGAGAACGACGTGTATTGAGTACCCAACAAACCTTCATGGACGCATAATTAAGACATAGTAATACGTTTGATGAAGCATAAGAAACTTCACTTCAATCTATTTGTTCCAAAAGAGTTGAACGTATCAAGCAAATTAAGTAGAGTGTTAAACGATATGTGGTTAGAACATAAGTTATCTATTTCACATTCATGGTTTTAACTTGAACTGATGAGAACGACGTGTATTGAGGACCAACAACCTTCATGGACGAGTAATTAAGACTTAGTAATGCGTTTGATGAAGCATAAGAAACTTCACTTCAATCGATTTGTTCCAAAAGAGTTGAACGTATCAAGCAAATGAGGTTGAGTGCTACATGACTTGTGGTTAGAACCTAAGTTATCCATTTCACATTCAAGGTTTTAACTTGAAGTGATGAGAACGACGTGTATTGAGGACCCAACAACCTTCAAGGACGAGTAATTAAGACTTAGTAATGTGTTTGATGAAGCATAAGTAACTTCACTTCAATCGATTTGTTCCAAAAGAGTTGAACGTATCAAGCAAATGAGGTTGAGTGCTACATGACTTGTGGTTAGAACCTAAGTTATCCATTTCACATTCAAGGTTTTAACTTGAAGTGATGAGAACGACGTGTATTGAGGACCCAACAACCTTCATGGACGAGTAATTAAGACTTAGTAATGCGTTTGATGAAGCATAAGAAACTTCACTTCAATCGATTTGTTCCAAAAGAAGCGTCCGTCCTCCTAAATGTTTGTTGCGACCGCCCTCCTCGCCTCGCGCCCCTCGCCTAATACCTTCATTAAACCTTTGCCCTCAGAAATTTCCAGAGAGCCAACACTCCAAAACTTCAAACCTTTAATCTCTCTGGAATCCGATTCCAGAGAGCAACTCTCTCATCAATTCTCTAACCGATTTCTCTTTTCATTACACCATATTCTCATCAATTACCATAAACACTTAATCTAAACTCAATCGACTTGCAACGGACTTTGCGAATCCAACTGCGTGGATAGCTCTAAAAATCGAGCAGATCCATCCAACCTATAACGTTTTCAAAACATTTCTATAACGTTAAATAAAAGCTTTAATAAAACATTTACAAATACGATTTATAAAACTTTGAAAACATTAGTCTATCAGCTTACCAGATCCCAACATCCTAATATGTTCTATCAATATAACGTCATCAATAACATCCCAAAATCCTCAAAACCTACACATACGTCCCCACGGTCAGGTAAGCATCAACTGCGCAACACACCACCGCGATCCATCATTCGTCAACTGCCTCATGCCTCAGGAGGAGGAAGCTCGTCCTCACCTGTTTCCCTCGTAACAACTACACCATACAGACATCTATGAGATAAAAATCTCAGTAAGCTCTAGTAATGCATATGCATGCTGTGCATGTGACTTTATAAACAATGCTTTGGTTTCTTTACTTTGCTTGCTTTACTTTGCTTGCTTTGCTTGCTTTGCTTTGCTATAAACTGTAACCGAAGGCCATTTAAACTATATACCGAAGGGTCATTTAAACTGTATACCGAAGGGTCATTCTTTCTTTGCATTTACTTTAAAACATCGTGCAGAAATTCATTTTCGTGATCTTTTAAAACACGTGATGCATGAACAGATATGAGCATAATATAACTATACAATACAATAAACAAGCAACATGTATACCATCCAGACCGAAACAGAATAACCTATAACAATTTAAAACCTAACTACCCGACCAAAGCAATTAAAACAAACAATCCATTGAGATCCTCGACGCTACATCGAAGTACGGTGTAGGCCAATCGGCCAGAGAAGATCACGAGAACTTACCTCGCGTCCGTTGCAGCTCAAGCTCCGTCCACGAGCGTTGTTTGTCTGAGGCAAAACACAACGATCATCAATATCACGTGTTTAAACTTCTAATCGTCCGAATTCAACAAAACCTTAACTAAGGAAACTTCCTAAAGCTCTAGTCCAATTCTTTGAGCTATTTATTCGAGCAATTTACGCTCGGCACCCCAATTCACAATTTACGAGTTTTTTCTCTAAAAACCCGAAAATCCCCAAATTTTAACTTTTTCACAAATCGGTTTAAACTCGTCCAATGACGTTCAATATATCCTTTATATCCTTACACATGCTAAACCTATTAATTACGAACCCTAAATCGCATTTTTTAATACGAACCCTAACGAACCCTAATTGGTTAAAACTCCATAACATCGAAATAAAAGCTCTAAAGTTGTAGGTTCATACCTAGAATGTCGATTGGAGGAGAAAACATGAAGAACCGGAGGAAGAACGGAGAAAAACGGAGGTCGGATCGTTGAATTTCGTCGACGGCCGAGAGGAAGTCGCGAAGGAGGAAGCTCTCTGGTTTCTCGCGGCAGAGGAGGAGAAATGAAGAAGAAATAGATTTAGGTTAATTATAATATTGATTTGCAAAATTACCATTTTGCCCTTAGCACATATTTCTATTTTGTTTCGTCTTTCGGTTCGTTAATCGTCCAACTATTCGGTTCACCAATTCCTATTTCACCAACAGGTTCAACTTATTATTTGGGATTTACTAAAACTGTCCGTTTGCAAAACGGACCTCGTTTACTATTTTTACGAGAACGTCTTTTACATTACGAGAAATGTATTTACTCGGAATATAGCGTCTAAACTCCGAAAATTCTCATAATTTCCTTAAAATCCATATTAATAATTAGGATCATAATGGGGCTTTCTTTTCGTGAAACGGGCTTGATTTGGACATATTTTCAAAAATGCCTTAGATATTAAAAGTATCATATTCCCGAAAAGCTTGGATATTACATAAGAACCTCACTTCGAATTCATTGTTCCAAAAGAGTTGAACGTATCAAGCAAATGAGGTTGAGTGCTACATGACTTGTGGTTAGAACCTAAGTTATCCATTTCACATTCAAGGTTTTAACTTGAAGTGATGAGAACGACGTGTATTGAGGACCCAACAACCTTCATGGACGAGTAATTAAGACTTAGTAATGCGTTTGATGAAGCATAAGAAACTTCACTTCAATCGATTGTTCCAAAAGAGTTGAACGTATCAAGCAAATGAGGTTGAGTGCTACATGACTTGTGGTTAGAACCTAAGTTATCCATTTCACATTCAAGATTTTAACTTGAAGTGATGAGAACGACGTGTATTGAGGACCCAACAACCTTCATGGACGAGTAATTAAGACTTAGTAATGCGTTTGATGAAGCATAAGAAACTTCACTTCAATCGATTTGTTCCAAAAGAGTTGAACGTATCAAGCAAATGAGGTTGAGTGCTACATGACTTGTGGTTAGAACCTAAGTTATCCATTTCACATTCAAGGTTTTAACTTGAAGTGATGAGAACGACGTGTATTGAGGAACCAACAACCGTCAAGGAAGAGTAATTAAGACTTAGTAATGTGTTTGATGAAGCATAAGAAACTCACTTCAATCGATTTGTTCCAAAAGAGTTGAACGTATCAAGCAAATGAGGTTGTATGTTGTATGACTTGTGGTTAGAAACGTATCAAGTAATTAAGACTTAGTAATGCGTTTGATGAAGATTAAGTAACTTCACTTCAAACTATTTGTTCCAAAAAAGATGAACGTATCAAGCAAATGAGGTTGAGTGCTACATGACTTGTGGTTAGAACCTAAGTTATCCATTTCACATTCAAGGTTTTAACTTGAAGTGATGAGAACGACGTGTATTGAGGACCCAACAACCTTCATGGACGAGTAATTAAAACTTAGTAATGCGTTTGATAAAGCATAAGAAACTTCACTTCAATCGATTTGTTCAAAAAGAGTTGAACGTATCAAGCAAATGAGGTTGAGTGCTACATGACTTGTGGTTAGAACCTAAGTTATCCATTTCACATTCAAGGTTTTAACTTGAAGTGATGAGAACGACGTGTATGAGGACCCAACAACCTTCATGGACGAGTAATTAAGACTTAGTAAAGCGTTTGATGAAACATAAGAAACTTCACTTCAATCGATTTCTTCCAAAAGAGTTGAACGTATCAAGCAAATGAGGTTGTATGTTGTATGACTTGTGGTTAGAACGTATCAAGTAATTAAGACTTAGTAATGCGTTTGATGAAGATTAAGTAACTTCACTTCAATCTATTTGTTCCAAAAAAGATGAACGTATCAAGCTAATGAGGTTGAGTGCTACATGACTTGTGGTTAGAACCTAAGTTATCCATTTCACATTATAGGTTTTAATTTGAAGTGATGAGAACGACGTGTATTGAGGACCCAACAACCTTCATGGACGAGTAATTAAAACTTAGTAATGCGTTTGATGAAGCATAAGAAACTCCACTTCAATCGATTTGTTCCAAAAGAGTTGAACGTATCAAGCAAATGAGGTTGAGTGCTACATGACTTGTGGTTAGAACCTAAGTTATCCATTTCACATTCAAGGTTTTAACTTGAAGTGATGAGAACGACGTGTATTGAGGACCCAACAACCTTCATGGATGAGTAATTAAGACTTAGTAATGCGTTTGATGAAGCATAAGAAACTTCACTTCAATCGATTTGTTTCAAAATAGATGAACGTATCAAGCAAATGAGGTTGAGTGCTACATGACTTGTGGTTAGAACCTAAGTTATCCATTTCACATTCAAGGTTTTAACTTGAAGTGATGAGAACGACGTGTATTGAGGACCCAACAACCTTCATGGATGAGTAATTAAGACTTAGTAATGCGTTTGATGAAGCATAAGAAACTTCACTTCAATCGATTTGTTCCAAAAGAGTTGAACGTATCAAGCAAATGAGGTTGAGTGTTATATGACTTGTGGTTAGAACCTAAGTTATCCATTTCACATTATAGGTTTTAACTTGAAGTGATGAGAACGACGTGTATTGAGGACCCAACAACCTTCATGGACGAGTAATTAAGACTTAGTAATGCGTTTGATGAAGCATAAGAAACTTCACTTCAATTAATTTGTTCCAAAAGAGTTGAACGTATCAAGCAAATGAGGTTGAGTGCTATATGACTTGTGGTTAGAACCTAAGTTATCCATTGCAAAAAACAAAAATTTTTTTTTTTTTTTTTTTTTCAAGGTTTTAACTTGAAGTGATGAGAACGACGTGTATTGAGGACCCAACAACCTTCATGGACGAGTAATTAAGACTTAGTAATGCGTTTGATGAAGCATAAGAAACTTCACTTCAATCTATTTGTTCCAAA
Organism: Begonia masoniana; assembly: GCA_022432975.1. Lineage (NCBI taxonomy): Eukaryota > Viridiplantae > Streptophyta > Magnoliopsida > Cucurbitales > Begoniaceae > Begonia > Begonia masoniana. The sequence goes on from CM039506.1 coordinate 19,607,045, forward strand.
AGAGTTGAACGTATCAAGCAAATGAGGTTGAGTGCTACATGACTTGTGGTTAGAACCTAAGTTATCCATTTCACATTCAAGGTTTTAACTTGAAGTGATGAGAACGACGTGTATTGAGGACCCAACAACCTTCATGGACGAGTAATTAAGACTTAGTAATGCGTTTGATGAAGCATAAGAAACTTCACTTCAATCGATTTGTTCCAAAAGAGTTGAACGTATCAAGCAAATGAGGTTGAGTGCTACATGACTTGTGGTTAGAACCTAAGTTATCCATTTCACATTCAAGGTTTTAACTTGAAGTGATGAGAACGACGTGTATTGAGGACCCAACAACCTTCATGGACGAGTAATTAAGACTTAGTAATGCGTTTGATGAAGCATAAGAAACTTCACTTCAATCGATTTGTTCCAAAAGAGTTGAACGTATCAAGCAAATGAGGTTGAGTGCTACATGACTTGTGGTTAGAACCTAAGTTATCCATTTCACATTCAAGGTTTTAACTTGAAGTGATGAGAACGACGTGTATTGAGGACCCAACAACCTTCATGGACGAGTAATTAAGACTTAGTAATGCGTTTGATGAAGCATAAGAAACTTCACTTCAATCGATTTGTTCCAAAAGAGTTGAACGTATCAAGCAAATGAGGTTGAGTGCTATATGACTTGTGGTTAGAACCTAAGTTATCCATTTCACATTCAAGGTTTTAACTTGAAGTGATGAGAACGACGTGTATTGAGGACCCAACAACCTTCATGGACGAGTAATTAAGACTTAGTAATGCGTTTGATGAAGCATAAGAAACTTCACTTCAATCGATTTGTTCCAAAAGAGTTGAACGTATCAAGCAAATGAGGTTGAGTGCTACATGACTTGTGGTTAGAACCTAAGTTATCCATTTCACATTCAAGGTTTTAACTTGAAGTGATGAGAACGACGTGTATTGAGGACCCAACAACCTTCATGGACGAGTAATTAAGACTTAGTAATGCGTTTGATGAAGCATAAGAAACTTCACTTCAATCGATTTGTTCCAAAAGAGTTGAACGTATCAAGCAAATGAGGTTGAGTGCTACATGACTTGTGGTTAGAACCTAAGTTATCCATTTCACATTCAAGGTTTTAACTTGAAGTGATGAGAACGACGTGTATTGAGGACCCAACAACCTTCATGGACGAGTAATTAAGACTTAGTAATGCGTTTGATGAAGCATAAGAAACTTCACTTCAATCGATTTGTTCCAAAAGAGTTGAACGTATCAAGCAAATGAGGTTGAGTGCTACATGACTTGTGGTTAGAACCTAAGTTATCCATTTCACATTCAAGGTTTTAACTTGAAGTGATGAGAACGACGTGTATTGAGGACCCAACAACCTTCATGGACGAGTAATTAAGACTTAGTAATGCGTTTGATGAAGCATAAGAAACTTCACTTCAATCGATTTGTTCCAAAAGAGTTGAACGTATCAAGCAAATGAGGTTGAGTGCTACATGACTTGTGGTTAGAACCTAAGTTATCCATTTCACATTCAAGGTTTTAACTTGAAGTGATGAGAACGACGTGTATTGAGGACCCAACAACCTTCATGGACGAGTAATTAAGACTTAGTAATGCGTTTGATGAAGCATAAGAAACTTCACTTCAATCGATTTGTTCCAAAAGAGTTGAACGTATCAAGCAAATGAGGTTGAGTGCTACATGACTTGTGGTTAGAACCTAAGTTATCCATTTCACATTCAAGGTTTTAACTTGAAGTGATGAGAACGACGTGTATTGAGGACCCAACAACCTTCATGGACGAGTAATTAAGACTTAGTAATGCGTTTGATGAAGCATAAGAAACTTCACTTCAATCGATTTGTTCCAAAAGAGTTGAACGTATCAAGCAAATGAGGTTGAGTGCTACATGACTTGTGGTTAGAACCTAAGTTATCCATTTCACATTCAAGGTTTTAACTTGAAGTGATGAGAACGACGTGTATTGAGGACCCAACAACCTTCATGGACGAGTAATTAAGACTTAGTAATGCGTTTGATGAAGCATAAGAAACTTCACTTCAATCGATTTGTTCCAAAAGAGTTGAACGTATCAAGCAAATGAGGTTGAGTGCTACATGACTTGTGGTTAGAACCTAAGTTATCCATTTCACATTCAAGGTTTTAACTTGAAGTGATGAGAACGACGTGTATTGAGGACCCAACAACCTTCATGGACGAGTAATTAAGAAGGGCAAAAATGGTAATTTGCAAAAACCAAATTTATATAAACATTTACAATTCTCTATTTTCCCTCCATTTTCTTCTTCTCTCTAGCGTTCACAAAACAGAGAAGAAACTTCCTCTCGGCCGCCGACGCCGATCGACGATCCGACCTCCGTCCGACCTCCATTCGTTCCGATTTCTTCACGGTTTCTCCTCCTCTCGCTATCCTAGGTATACAGCTTCGGTCTTTGAGCTTTTATTTCGAGTTTTACGGAGATTTAGTTAATTAGGGTTTCTATCGATTTTCATTAAAAACGCGAATTAGGGTTCGTAATTAATAGGTTAGCCGTGATTAGATATATATTGAACGTATCGGACGTTATTGGACGAAAATAAACCAATTTGTGAAAAAGTATAAATTTGTGAATTTTCGAGTTTTCGGAAATAACTCGTCATTGGAATTTCAAGTATTCGAGCATTTAATAACGTTCTAAATACTTCGATTAGCTAAGTTAGAATTTAGGAAAAGTTCTTTAGTTAAGATTTGAAATTTGGACGTTAATAGTTTAAATTGGTTTTATTGACGAATATCGTGTTTTTGTCTGAGACACACGACTCCCGTGGACGAAGCTTGAGATTCAGCGCGCTCCAGGTAAGTCTCCGTGACTTACTCTGACCAATCGGTCTACACCATACTTCGATGTCGTATCGAGGATCCCTAAGGAATTGTTTGCTTTAAATCGCTTTCGGTTGGGTAGTTAGGTTTAAATTGTTTATAGGTTACTCTATTTTGGTCTTGATGGTATATATGTTGATTGTTTACTTTCTGTCTATATCTGTTCATGCATCACGTATTTCAAATGTCATGAAAACGAATTTCTGCACGCGTTTTAAGAAAAGAAATGAACATCTGTAATTAATCTACGTAATCTGTATCTGGTTACGCGAGATGGGGCTCAGGCATAGCTGTAGGGTTTGTGAGCATGTACCCCCCCCTCTAAATCGAAAGTGGTAGTCCAACCGCGGGATGTATCCTTTCCATTTATAAGGCTGACATCTCGGTAACAATCTGTCTGTGATGTAATGAATCTGTATCTGTATATGAATCTGAAATCTGCATGTTTTCTGAATGGCATACGCACGCACGCATCTGCATTTACGTAGCTTACTGAGATTTCAATATCTCATATGTGTCTGTATGGTGTAGGTGATATTTTAAGAGACATTGAACCAGGTGAGGACGGCGTTCTTCCTCCTGATGTAGGGGCAGCTGATGGATGATGCCCGTGGGAGTGCGCTGAGTAGTCGTGGCGCGATATCACCCGTGGGGATGTATGTATGGACTCTGGGGTTATTTTGGGATATTTTGAATTGATAATTGTATAGAGTATTTTATGTTGTTTGGAACTGGATAGGGGTTAGAAAATGTTTTGGTAACTGTATGTAAAAGGCTTTGGTTTAAACTGTTTTGATAAACGTTATGAAATGTTTTGATTCGTTTTGGGATTGGTACGGGTAAGCTCGGTTTTTAGAGCTATCCACGCAGTTGCACTTCGCAAAGTCTGCTGTAAGCTAATTGAGTTTAGAATACGTTTAATTGGATGGACGAGTTATAAGTTTATTGTGATGTTTAGGTGTAAAACAATAGAAGTTTTGCTCTCTGGAAATCGGATTCCAGAGAGCTAATTGAAGTGTTTCCAGAGAGCTAATTGAAGTGTTTGATGCATAGAGTGTTGAAGGTTTGAAGGAACTGGAAGCAGGCGTGAGGGAAATGGATCGCTGATTGCTGTGGAGCAATGCAGCGATCGATCTCTGCTGTTCAGCAGAGATCGATCGCTGTTACTATAAAGCAATGCAGCGATCGATCTCAACTGCAGTGCTGAGATCGATCACTGCCACGGCTTAGCGATGCAGCGCACAGTCGCCGCATGTAGCAGCGACTGGTCGCTGCCTTATTTGTTTTCTGGGCGGATTGTTTTGCCCTCCCCTTTTCTGAATGTATTTAAGTGATTTTATTAAATGTTTTTAAGTTTTATTTAGTTATTAAATGTTTTGTTTCAAACGATTTCAAGGTTCGATTTCAATTCCGGTTTCAGTTCTGATTTCAACTTCAGTATAAATTCCGCGTAAAGTTTATTTAAAAAGTAAAATAAAAATGAAAAATTTATACGGGTAAATGGGTACAGTATTAGGGGTGTTACATTTATGGTATCAGAGCCCCCGGGTTTTAAAATCGATTCTGTAGACTGCTCGACTACACAGCCACTGCGCGGACGTCCTTCATCAACTGTAAGTCTGTTTATAGCTTTGTTTTATTTTGTTTCTTAGGATTATTTGTTTTAAATTTTATAGGAGCTTTATAAATATGGTTCGAGGAAGGGATCTTAGGGACGACATCCTGGATCGGTTTACGGAGTTAGTAGACTGCCAGTCCCAGCACATAGACCAACAAGCTCAGCTCATACGTAGGCAATTTCGTCAGCTCGAGGGATTGACGAATCGAGGTGGCCCAAGAACCCTAGGGGTGGCTGCTCCCAATAATCAGGGTACGAAGAGGACGGGCAAGGAAGAGATCAGACAGAGCCGACGGAAACGCGTGCGAAGAAGTTATCAAAGACCTCTGTGTCCTGTGTGCCAGAAGAAGCACCGTGGCGATTGTAGGACAGGCACAGATAAATGCTTTCGATGTGGAGAGAATGGTCATTTAGTCAAAGATTGCCCAAGATCGGGCCGAGATCAACCAGGTACAGGCCAACGGGGCATGAATCAGAGAAACGATACCCAAAAGTTGCCTACCTCGACTAGAGAAGAAGAAACTACCCAACCTCCGGCAGTTACAGGTAGAGTTTTAATTTGAATATTTAATAGGATAAAAAAAAAAATATATATATATATATATATATATGTATATATATATATATATATATATATTATAGTGAAAAAGGGGTATAGGGTAAGAGTTCGAAGCAATAGTAAGGTAACAAACGGGAGAAGGTTTATGGATAGAGAGGTAAGAGAATAGTAGGAGATGGGCAAGAAGAGTTTTGAGTGAACCTCGATGATAAGACGGTAAGTAGATGTTAGACCATATAGGCCTTATAGAATGAGAGTTATGTAGTAATAAGGTTAGCTTGACTTACCCGTGAAAAGTTATACACTTAGATTTTGTTACTGTTAGAGTCACACATCTTACGGGATGTAGGATTTAAATTTATAGGAAATGAACCCTAGTTGACGAAACTCAAACCCTTAGAGTTTTAAGGTGTAAAGAAGTAAGGAGTAATTTAAACTAAGATGTAAGAGTGTATTTGGAAATACTTTAGGCTGTCATGATATACTAAGTGGAATTAAGTAGGTAAGAAAATTTAGCAAGAACTTGTATACCCTACATTCGTGAAAAAGATTTAAGTAATTAGACAAAATCATAGTCCAGAGCTTACCTAGTGTTGTTATGGAAAGGATATAAGAGTAACCATTATGGTTGTGGTGTAGATGGATGTGATAGATCAATACGAGTCGCGGATATAAGATTTAAGTGATCGGGTAGGGGCGATCGTATCGACCAATATAGAGGCAAGGAATAACGAGAGTTACTCCGAGTTATAAAATTATTAAATCCCGAAGCGCTAGAGAATTGAAATCATGTGCATATGGATACTCTAGATACTGGAATTGGCTGATCTCTAGGAAAAGGGTACCACCTTAGATACCTTAGAAGACTAATCCATAAAGAAATATATTAAATTTGTAAGAAGCATATAGCCGACATACTAGGTGAGAGAATTAATGAAGTTAAGATTTATTAATGAGTAATAGACGTCAGACCATTAGTGTTGCTTAAATGAGGATAGAAAACAAAAGCATAGGAGCTAAGGTTTTGAACGTGGTAACTACTGAGGAAAAATATAGCACTTCAGATTTAAGATTATACTTATGAGTTCAAAGTAGTCTGAATGACCGTAGAGAGGATAGAGATGCAATAGAGAAGGTTTACAGTGGGTATAGTTTCAGTTGAGAACTGAAAACGTAGGACTCCCCTCCGGTATGGAGGTAGAAACGACAGTGTTCGGTGATCCGGGAGGGTTAAACCTTAACGAAAAGAAGTTTCTGAATCCTTCTCTTGGAAAAATAGAAGGAGAAGAATTGAGAATCTGAAGAGAATCGAAACAAGAGAGTGAACTTATCATCAACAAGTTTGTAAACGAGTAGACTGATGAACGAGTTATTGTGCAAGAGCCAAGCGAAATAATTAGAACCCGACTAAAAAGAATTTAGACCATCGGGAAATTAAGAGAAGTCTATGCACGACATTTGAGATAAGTACGGGGGATCGTAGATCCAATGAAGAGTTAAGATTGACTAGTGTCGTACGAATTGTGAGCTTTGCAATTTTAAAGAGTATGACTCTTATTTGACAAATCGAGACCGATGGATACATAAGTGACTTAAGGTTAGAAGGAGTGGTTTAGAGCAAATCCACAGCGAGACTTAGAGACTTTACTGTGCTCGAGGTTAATGGAGATTCGAGTTAGATAATCGAGCATATTCTAGAAGGCATAAGCGTTTCAGTAAGACATAGTAATGGAACTCATGAAGGCGACTTAGAGTAAAACGTGGTATTTATGGGACTTAATTTGCAAGTGAGCATTAACCTTAAGATAGTAACAACTTAAACTCTTAGTTAAACCTGTTGACGCCAGAATGTAATTTCGGAGATGTAGTTGGAATGGAAGGAGTAGGTTGGGGGAACTGCATCGAAGCAGGGGTCGAGTTCGATAAGTTACTCGAGGAGGAATGTGACGTGGGATATCACAGACAGGATACCTGAGAAGTATAAAGAAGTGAAATTCTAGTTGGGAAGCTCACATAGAAATAGTTATTAAGACCCGTGAAGTATCAAAGGAAGGATACGATTTGGATGTTAATGACCAAGAGGTTGCACAGGAGCACTACTAGAGGAATGTAGGACTGAGATGGTAGAAGTAGGGACTGAGGATTAGACCAACGAACTTGTGCACCAGTGTGGTTTACAACTCCGATCTATATATATATATATATATATATATATATATATGTAGAAATTTTATACTCGATAGGTGGGTAATCGAAGGGTAATTAAAAAGAATTTAACGATGGAATAAGTGAATTAAGAAGGCCTTAAGGGCGTGAAATGGTTAGGTACGCGTTCAGTAGACACGAGATTATGAAAGTTAGAAACTAAAGGAACTTAATTTGAGGAGTTGAAGTTAGAATACATAGGAGTTTGGAATACAATCTGGGTGTTGTTTGTGATCCTTGAACGCAAGTCAACCAAGTGACGTTTAGAAGTTGATGTTATTTCAAGGATTTAGGCTAGAGACAATTTTGGTATAGACCAATTGATAAGTTGGAAAGTTTAACGTCTTGGGCGATTAAATATAGACCAACGTGTGCTTGTGTCGGTTGGTGACAAGTACACAGTTAGAGAACGTTTGATCGTAGGATTAGAAAAGTTGGTAAGATTTGGATGCGTAGACGATTGATGTGTTTAGGCCCATTGAAAGTAAAGAGTATGTTAATGAGGCTAATGTGGGAGTTCAGTTGGTGTTCATCCCGACGGTAGGAAGAGTCGATGGGGTTATGATAAAATTTAGGTTACGACCCAAAAATTTGATGATGTATAGGCATTCGATTTGGCTGGCGTTGGGGAGGTTGGACGTAGCTCTGACCTGAGTGAATGACAGAGGAATGATGCTGATAAAAAGAGAACTTTGAAATTGTGTTATTAGAAGATGTAATCTGTGAGTGATTTAGTGAGAGTCGAAAGTTGATGCATGCGCAACTATTGAAGTGACGATTGGAGAATTGGAAATTTGATTATGTTCCATACTTGAGAGAGGTCGCGTGCGATCAAATCGAAAGTGGGGGAATATAGAATTAAGGCTAATATGAGGGATTATAGTGATGAGTTTTGGTTTAGAACCACGAAGAATGGCCGTGAGTACAGACAATAAATCGAAATGAAATGCCGCAAGACGTGAGACGTTAATATCAAGGACTATAAGCTGTGGTAAATTTTGTGGACAAAATTCTAAATAAGGTGGGTGGAATGTAATATCCGGCCTGTACGGATTTTTGGAATTAATATATTATTCAATATTTTATTATATAAAGGCATTTTTGGTAAATATGTCAAATCAAGTCGGTTTTGCAAACGGAAAGCTTCATTACGACCCTAACGAATAATAAGAATTTTAGGGAAATTTGGAGAACTTTCGGAGTTATAACGCTATATTCCGAGTAATTACCTTTATCATAATGAAAATGACGTTTTAGTAAGAATAGTAAACGAGGTCCGTTTTGCGAACGGACAGTTTTAATAAAGCCCTGGTGATAATTATGAGTTGTTGGCAAAATATGGAATTTTCGAGAATCCGAATCGTTGGACGATTAACGAAACGAACGACGAAACGAATAGAATTAAGTGAGAAGGGCAAAATGGTAATTTGCAAAACCAATTTAATATAACATTACAATTCTCTCTTTTTCCTCACATTTTCTTCTTCTCTCTGGCGTTCACGAACAGAGAAGAAACTTCTCTCTCGGCCGCCGACGCTGATCGACGCTCCGACCTCCGTCCGACCTCCGTTCGTTCCGATTTCTTCACGGTTTCTCCTCCTCTCGCTATCCTAGGTATACAGCTTCGGTCTTTGAGCGTTTATTTCGAGTTTTACGGAGATTTAGTTAATTAGGGTTTCGATCGATTTTCGTTAAAAACGCGAATTAGGGTTCGTAATTAATAGGTTAGCCGTGATTAGATATATATTGAACGTATCGGACGTTATTGGACGAAAATAAACCAATTTGTGAAAAAGTATAAATTTGTGAATTTTCGAGTTTTCGGAAATAACTCGTCATTGGAATTTCAAGTATTCGAGCATTTAATAACGTTCTAAATACTTCGATTAGCTAAGTTAGAATTTAGGAAAAGTTCTTTAGTTAAGGTTTGAAATTTGGACGTTAATAGTTTAAATTGGTTTTAACGACGAATATCGTGTTTTTGTCTCAGACACACGACTCCCGTGGACGAAGCTTGAGATTCAGCGCGCTCCAGGTAAGTCTCCGTGACTTACTCTAACCAATCGGTCTACACCATACTTCGATGTCGTATCGAGGATCCCTAAGGAATTGTTTGCTTTAAATCGCTTTCGGTTGGGTAGTTAGGTTTAAATTGTTTATAGGTTACTCTATTTTGGTCTTGATGGTATATGTTGATTGTTTACTTTCTGTCTATATCTGTTCATGCATCACGTATTTCAAATGTCATGAAAACGAATTTCTGCACGCGTTTTAAGAAAAGAAATGAACATCTGTAATTAATCTACGTAATCTGTATCTGGTTACGCGAGATGGGGCTCAGGCATGGCTGTAGGGTTTGTGAGCATGTACCCCCCCCCCTCTAAATCGAAAGTGGTAGTCCGACCGCGGGATGTATCCTTTCCATTTATAGGGCTGATATCTCGGTAACAATCTGTCTGCGATGTAATGAATCTGTATCTGTATATGAATCTGAAATCTGCATGTTTTCTGAATGGCATACGCACGCACGCATCTGCATTTACGTAGCTTACTGAGATTTCAATATCTCATATGTGTCTGTATGGTGTAGGTGATATTTTAAGAGACATTGAACCAGGTGAGGACGGCGTTCTTCCTCCTGATGTAGGGGCAGCTGATGGATGATGCCCGTGGAAGTGCGCTGAGTAGTCGTGGCGCGATATCACCCGTGGGGATGTATGTATGGACTCTGGGGTTATTTTGGGATATTTTGAATTGATAATTGTATAGAGTATTTTATGTTGTTTGGAACTGGAAAGGGGTTAGAAAATGTTTTGGTAACTGTATGTAAAAGGCTTTGGTTTAAACTGTTTTGATAAACGTTATGAAATGTTTTGATTCGTTTTGGGATTGGTACGGGTAAGCTCGGTTTTTAGAGCTATCCACGCAGTTGGACTTCGCAAAGTCTGCTGTAAGCTAATTGAGTTTAGAATACGTTTAATTGGATGGACGAGTTATAAGTTTATTGTGATGTTTAGGTGTAAAACAATAGAAGTTTTGCTCTCTGGAAATCGGATTCCAGAGAGCTAATTGAAATGTTTCCAGAGAGCTAATTGAAGTGTTTGATGCATAGAGTGTTGAAGGTTTGAAGGAACTGGAAACAGGCGTGAGGGAAATGGATCGCTGATTGCTGTGGAGCAATGCAGCGATCGATCTCTGCTGTGCAGCAGAGATCGATCGCTGTTACTATAAAGCAATGCAGCGATCGATCTCAACTGCAGTGCTGAGATCGATCGCTGCCACGGCTTAGCGATGCAGCGCATAGTACTGGTCGCTGCCTTATTTGTTTTCTGGGCGGATCGTTTTGCCCTCCCCTTTTCTGAATGTATTTAAGTTATTTTATTAAATGTTTTTAAGTTTTATTTAGTTATTAAATGTTTTGTTTCAAACGATTTCAAGGTTCGATTTAAATTCCGGTTTCAGTTATGATTTCAACTTCAGTATAAATTCCGCGTAAAGTTTATTTAAAAAGTAAAATAAAAATGAAAAATTTATACGGGTAAATGGGTACAGTATTAGGGGTGTTACATAACGTATCAAGGAAATTAGGTTGAGTGTTTCATGACATGTGGTTAGAACATAAGTTATCCATTTCACATTGAAGGTTTTAACATGAAGTGATGAGAACGACGTGTATTGAGGACGCAACAACCTTCATGGATGAGTAATTAAAACTTAGTAATGCGTTTGATGAAGCATAAGAAACTTCACTTCAATCGATTTGTTCCAAAAGAGTTGAACGTATCAAGCAAATGAGGTTGAGTGCTACATGACTTGTGGTAAGAACCTAAGTTATCCATTTCACATTCGAGGTTTTAACTTGAAGTGATGAGAACAACGTGTATTGATGACCCAATAACCTTCATGGACGAGTAATTAAAACTTAGTAATGCGTTTGATGAAGCATAAGAAACTTCACTTCAATCGATTTGTTCCAAAATAGTTGAAAGTATCAAGCAGATGAGGTTTAGTGTTACATGACTTTTGGTTAGAACATAAGTTATCCATTTCACATTCGAGGTTTTAACTTGAAGTGATGAGAACAACGTGTATTGATGACCCAACAACCTTCATGGACGAGTAATTAAAACTTAGTAATGCATTTGATGAAGCATAAAAAACTTCACTTCAATTAATTTGTTCCAAAAGAGTTGAACGTATCAAGCAAATAAGGTCGAGTGCTACATGACTTGTGGTTAGCACCTAAGCTATCCATTTCATGTTCAACGTTTTAACTTGAAGTGATGAGAATGACGTGTACTGAGGACCCAACAATCATCATGGACGAGTAATTAAGACTTACTAATGCGTTTGATGAAGCATAAGAAACGTCACTTCAATCGATTTATACCAAATGAGTTGAACGTATCAAGCAAAAGAGGTTGAGTGCTACATGACCTGTGGTAAGAACCTAAGTTATCCATTTCACATACAAGATTTTAACTTGAAGTGATGAGAACGAGGTGTATTGAGGACCCACAACATTCAAGGACGAGTAATTAAGACTTAGTAATGCGTTTGATGAAGATTAAGTAACTTCACTTCAATCTATTTGTTCCAAAAAAGATGAACGTATCAAGCTAATGAGGTTGAGTGCTACATGACTTGTGGTTATAACCTAAGTTATCCATTTCACATTATAGGTTTTAACTTGAAGTGATGAGAACGACGTGTATTGAGGACCCAACAACCTTCATGGACGAGTAATTAAAACTTAGTAATGCATTTGATGAAGCATAAGAAACTTCACTTCAATTGATTAGTTCCAAAAGTGTTGAACGTATCAAGCAAATGAGGTTGTGTATTGTATGACTTGTGGTTGGAACCCAAATTATCCATTTCACATTATAGGTTTTAACTTGAAGTGATGAGAACGACGTGTATTGAGGACCATCAAACCTTCATGGACGAGTAATTAAGACTTAATAATGCGTTTGGTGAAGCATTAGAAACGTCACTTCAATCGATTTGTTCCAAAAGAGTTGAACGATTCAAGCAAATGAGGTTGAGTGCTACATGACTTGTAGTTAGAACCTAAGTTAACCATTTCACATTATAGGTTTTAACTTGAAGTAATGAGAACGACGCGTAATGAGTACCCAACAACCTTCATGGATGTGTAATTAAGACTTAATAATGCGTTTGATGATGCATAAGAAACGTCACTTCAATCGATTTGTTTCAAAAGAGTTGAACGTATCAAGCAAATGAGGTTGAGTGCTACATGACTTGTGGTTAGAACCTAAGTTAGCGATCTCACATTCAAGGTTTTAACTTGAAATGATGAGAACGACGTGTATTGAATACCCAAGAACCTTCATGGACGCGTAATTAAGACATAGTAATGCGTTTGATGATGCATAAGAAACTTCACTTCAATCGATTTGTTCCAAAAGAGTTGAACGTATCAAGCAAATTAAGTGGAGTGTTAAATGACATGTGGTTAGAACATAAGTTATCTATTTCAAATCCAAGGTTTTAACTTGAACTGATGAGAACGACGTGTATTGAGGACCCAACAACCTTCATGGACGAATAATTAACACTTAGTAATGCGTTTTATGAAGCATAAGAAACTTCACTTCAATTAATTTGTTCCAAAAGAGTTGAACGTATCAAGCAAATTAGGTTGAGTGTTTAATGACATGTGGTTAGAACATAAGTTATCCATTTCACATTGAAGGTTTTAACATGAAGTGATGAGAACGACGTGTATTGAGGACGCAACAACCTTCATGGACGAGTAATTAAAACTTAGAAATGCGTTTGATGAAGCATAAGAAACTTCACTTCAATTGATTTGTTCCAAAAGAGTTGAACGTATCAAGCAAATGAGGTTGAGTGCTACATGACTTGTGGTAAGAACCTAAGTTATCCATTTCACATTCGAGGTTTTAACTTGAAGTGATGAGAACAACGTGTATTGATGACCCAACAACCTTCATGGACGAGTAATTAAAACTTAGTAAGGCGTTTGATGAAGCATAAGAAACTTCACTTCAATCGATTTGTTCCAAAATAGTTGAAAGTATCAAGCAAATGAAGTTTAGTGTTACATGACTTGTGGTTATAACATAAGTTATCCATTTCACATTCGAGGTTTTAACTTGAAGTGATGAGAACAACGTGTATTGATGACCCAACAACCTTCATGGACTAGTAATTAAAACTTAGTAATGCATTTGATGAAGCATAAAAAACTTCACTTCAATCAATTTGTTCCAAAAGAGTTGAACGTATCAAGCAAATAAGGTCGAGTGCTACATGACTTGTGGTTAGCACCTAAGCTATCCATTTCACATTCAACGTTTTAACTTGAAGTGATGAGAACAACGTGTATTGAGGACCCAACAATCATCATGGACGAGTAATTAAAACTTAGTAAGGCGTTTGATGAAGCATAAGAACTTCACTTCAATCGATTTGTTCCAAAATAGTTGAAAGTATCAAGCAAATGAAGTTGAGTGTTACATGACTTGTGGTTATAACATAAGTTATCCATTTCACATTCGAGGTTTTACTTGAAGTGATGAGAACAACGTGTATTGATGACCCAACAACCTCATGGACTAGTAATTAAAACTTAGTAATGCATTTGATGAGCATAAAAAACTTCACTTCAATCAATTTGTTCCAAAAGAGTTGAACGTATCAAGCAAATAAGGTCGAGTGCTACAGACTTGTGGTTAGCACCTAAGCTATCCATTTCACACTTCAACGTTTTAACTTGAAGTGATGAGAACACGTGTATTGAGGACCCAACAATCATCATGACGAGTAATTAAGACTTACTAATGCGTTTGATGAAGCATAAGAAACGTCACTTCAATCGATTTATACCAAATGAGTTGAACGTATCAAGCAAATGAGGTTGAGTGCTACATGACTTGTGGTTAGAACCTAAGTTATCCATTTCACATACAAGTTTTAACTTGAAGTGATGAGAACGACGTGTATTGAGGACCCAACAACCTTCATGGACGAGTAATTAAGACTTAATAATGCGTTTGATGAAGCATAAGAAACTTCACTTCAATTAATTTGTTCCAAAAGAGTTGAACGTATCAAGCAAATGAGGTTGAGTGCTACATGACTTGTGGTTAGAACTAAGTTATCCATTTCACATTATAGGTTTTAACTTGAAGCGATGAGAACGACGTGTATTGAGGACCCAACAACCTTCATGGACGAGTAATTAAAACTTAGTAATGCGTTTGATTAAGCATAAGAAACTTCACTTCAATTAATTTGTTCCAAAAGAGTTGAACGTATCAAGCAAATGAGGTTGAGTGCTACATGACTTGTGGTTAGAACCTAAGTTATCCATTTCACATTATAGGTTTTAACTTGAAGTGATGAGAACGACGTGTATTGAGACCCATCAAACCTTCATGGACGAGTAATTAAGACTTAATAATGTGTTTGAGTGAAGCATATGAAACGTCACTTTCAATCGATTTGTTCCAAAAGAGTTGAACGATCAAGCTAATGAGGTTGAGTGCTACATGACTTGTAGTTAGAATCTAATGTTACCATTTCACATTCAAGGTTTTAAGTTAAGTGATGAGAATGACGTTTAATTGAGTACCCAACAACCTTCATGGGACGTGTAATTAAGTCTTAGTAATGCGTTTGATGAAGCATAAGTAAACTTCACTTCAATTCGATTTGTTCCAAAAGAGTTGAACGTAGTCAAGCAAATGAGGTTGAGTGCTACCTGACATTGTGGTTAGAGCCTAGTTATCCATTTCAACATTCAAGGTTTTTAACTTGAAGTGATGAGAACGACGTGTATTGAGTACCCAACAACCTTCATGGACGCGTAATTAAGACATAATAATGCGTTTGATTAAGCATATGAAACTTCACTTCAATCGATTTGTTCCAAAAGAGTTGAACGTATCAAGCTAATTAGTTGAGTGTTACATGACATGTTGTTAGAACATAAGTTATCGATTTCACATTCAAGGTTTTAACTTGAACGTGATGAGAACGACGTGTATTGAGGACCCAACAACCTTCATGGACGAGTAATTAAGCCTTAGTAATGCGTTTGATGAAGCATAAGAAACTTCACTTCAATCGATTTGTTCCAAAAGAGTTGAACGTATCAAGCAAATGAGGTTGAGTGTTACATGACTTGTGGTTAGAACATAAGTTATCGATTTCACATTCAAGGTTTTAACTTGAAGTGATGAGAACGACGTGTATTGAGTACCCCAACACTCTTCATGGACGAGTAATTAAGACATTAGTAATGCGTTTGATGAAGCATAAGAAACTTCACTTCAATCGATTGTTCCAAAAGAGTTGAACGTATCAAGCAAATTAGGTTAGAGTGTTACATGACATTGTGGTTAGAACCTAAGTTATCCTATTTCACATTCAGGTTTTAACTTGAATGATGAGAACGACGTGTATTGAGGACCCAACAACCTTCATGGACGAAGTAATTAAGACTTAGTAATGCGTTTATGAAGCATAAGAAACTTCACTTCAATCTAATTTGTTCCAAAAGAGTTGAACGTATCAAGCAAATTTAGGTTGAGTGTTTCATGACATGTGGTTAGAACATAAGTTATCCATTTCACATTGAAGGTTTTAACATGAAGTGATGAGAACGACGTGTATTGAGGACCCAACACTCTTCAAGGACGAGTAATTAAGACTTAGTAATGCGTTTGATGAAGCATAAGAAACTTCACTCAATCGATATGTTCCAAAAGAGTTGAACGTATCAAGCAAATAGGTTGAGTGTTACAAGACTTGTGGTTAGAACCTAAGTGATCCATTTCACATTCGAGGTTTTGAACTGAAGTGATGAGAACTACGTGTATTGAGGACCCAACAACCTTCATGGACGAGTAATTAAGACTTAGTAATGCGTTTGATGAAGCATAAGAAAGTTCACTTCAATCTATTTGTTCCAAAACGAGTTGAACGTATCAAGCAAATTATGTTGAGTGTTACATGACATAGTGGTTAGAACATAAGTTACCCATTTCACATTCAAGGTTTAACTTGAAGTGATGAGAACAACGTGTATTGAGGACCCAAAAACCTTCATGGACGAGTAATTAAGACTTAGTAATGCGTTTGATTAAGCATAAGAAACTTCACTTCAATCGATTTGTTCCAAAAGAGTTGAACGTATCAAGAAAATGAGGTTGAGTGTTACAAGGCTTGTGGTTAGAACCTAAGTTATCCTTTTAACATTCAAGGTTTTGACTTGAAGTGATGAGAACGACGTGTATTGAGGACCCAACAACCTTCATGGACGAGTAATTAAGACTTACTAATGCGTTTGATGAAGCATAAGAACGTCACTTCAATCGATTTGTTCCAAAAGAGTTGAACGTATCAAGCAAATTAGGTTGAGTGTTACATGACAAGTGGTTAGAACATACGTTACCCATTTCACATTCAAGGTTTTAACTCTGAAGTGATGAGAACGACGTGTATTGAGGACCAACAACCTTCATGGACGAGTAATTAAGACTTAGTAATGGTTTGATTAAGCATAAGAAACTTCCCTTCAATCGATTTGTTCCAAAAGAGTGAACGAATCAAGCAATGAGGTTTGAGTGTTACAAGTCTTGTGGTTTTGAGAACCTAAGTTATCCATTTCACATTCAAGGTTTTAACTTGTAAGATGACTCGAGGAACGACGTCGTTATTGAGGGACTCCACCAACCTTCATGGACGAGTAATATTTAAGACTTTACCAATGCGTTTGATGAAGCATAAGCTCGTCACTTCAATCGATCTTGTTCCACAAGAGTTGACGCTATCAAGCAAATGAGGTTGAGTGCTACATTACTTGTGGTTAGAACCTAAGTTATCCCATTTCACATTCAAGGTTTTAACTTGAGTGATAAGAACGCGTGTATTGAGTACCAAACCCTTCATGGACGCTAATTAGACTAGTAAGCGTTTTGATGAAGCATTAAGAATCTTCACACATCAAATTCGTTTTTTTTTCACAAGATTGACGTAGTCAACAAAGAGGTTGAGGTTATCACTTGTGTTTAGAACCTAAGTTTTTCCCTTTCAACTTATAGGTTTTAACGTGAGTGATGAGAACGACGTGGTATGAGGACACCAACACCTTCAAGGACAAGTACTTAAACTTAGTAATGCGTTTTGATGAAGCATATAAACTTCACTTCAAGTCGTATGTTTCCAAAAGAGTTTACGATCAAGCCAATTAAGTTTAGGTTTACCAGACTTGTGGTTAAACCTAAGTATCATTTCCATTCGATGTTTTAAACTCTTAAGGATGAAACGACGTTATTGAGGACCGCCAAAACCTTCATGGACGGGTATTAAAACTTAGTAATGCGTTTGATGAAGCATAAGAAAGTTCACTTCAATCGATTTGTTCTAAAAGAGTTGAACGTTTCAAGCAAATGAGGTTGTGTGTTACAAGATTTGTGGTTAGAACCTAAGTTATCCATTTCACATTCAAGGTTTTAACTTGAAGTGATGAGAACGACGTGTATTGAGGACCCAACAACCTTCAAGGACGAGTAATTAAAACATAGTAATGCGTTTGATGAAGCATAAGAAACTTCACTTCAATCGATTTGTTCCAAAAGAGTTGAACGTATCAAGCAAATGAGGTTGTGTGTTACAAGATTTGTGGTTAAAACCTAAGTTATCCATTTCACATTCGAGGTTTTAACTTGAAGTGACGAGAACAACATATATTGTTGACCCAACAACCTTCATGGACGAGTAATTAAAACTTAGTAATGCGTTTGATGAAGCATAACAAACTTCACTTCAATCGATTTGTTCCAAAAGAGTTGAACGTATCAAGCAAATAAGGTTGAGTGCTACATGACTTGTGGTTAGAACCTAAGCTATCCATTTCACATTCAAGGTTTTAACATGAAGTGATGAGAACGATTTGCATTGAGGACCCAACAACAATCATGGACGAGTAATTAAGACTTACTAATGCGTTTGATGAAGTATAAGAAACGTCACTTGAATCGATTTGTTCCAAAAGAGTTGAACGTATCAAGCAAATGAGGTTGAGTGCTACATGACTTGTGGTTAGAACCTAAGTTATCCATTTCACATTATAGGTGTTAACTTGAAGTGATGAAAACGACGTGTATTGAGGACCCAACAACCTTCATGGACGAGTAATTAAAACTTAGTAATGCGTTTGATGAAGCATATGAAACTTCACTTCAATCAATTTGTTCCAAAAGAGTTGAACATATCAAGCAAATGAGGTTGAGTGTTACAAGATTTGTGGTTAGAACGTAAGTCATCCATTTCACATTCAAGGTTTTAACTTGAAGTGATGAGAACGACGTGTATTGAGGACCCAAAAACCTTCATGGACGAGTAATTAAGACTTAGTAATGCGTTTGATTAAGCATAAAAAACTTCACTTCAATCTTTTTGTTCCAAAAGAGTTGAACGTTTCAAGCTAATGAGGTTCAGTGCTACATGACTTATGGTTAGAACCTAAGTTATCCATTGCACATTCAAGGTTTTAAATTGAAGTGATGAGAACGAGGGGTATTGGGGACCCAACAACCTTCATGGATGAGTAATTAAGACTTTGTAATGCGTTTGATTAAGCATAAGAAACTTCACTTCAATCGATTTGTTCCAAAAGAGTTGAACGTATTAAGCAAATGAGGTTGAGTGCTACATGACTTGTGGTTAGAACCTAAGTTATCGATCTCACATTCAAGGTTTTAACTTGAAGTGATGAGAACGACGTGTATTGATTACCCAACAACCTTCATGGACGCGTAATTAAGACATAGTAAAGCGTTGGATGAAACATAGGAAACTTCACTTCAATCGATTTGTTCCAAAAGAGTTGAACGTATCAAGCAAATGAGGTTGTGTGTTGTATGACTTATAGTTAGAACCTAAGTTATCCATTTCACATTATAGGTTTCAACTTGAATTGATGAGAACGACGTGTATTGAGGACCATCAAACCTTCATGGACGAGAAATTAAGACTTAATAATGCGTTTGCTGTGAAGCATTAGAAACGGCACTTCAATCGATTTGTTCCAAAAGAGTTGAACGTTTCAAGAAAATGAGGTTGAGTGCTACATGACTTGTAGTTAGAACCTAAGTTATCCATTTCACATTATAGGTTTTAACTTGAAGTGATGAGAACGACGTGTATTGAGTACCCAACAACCTTCATGGACGCGTAATTAAGACTTAGTAAAGCGTTTGATGAAGCATAAGAAACTTCACTTCAATCGATTTTTTCTCAAAGAGTTGAACGTATCAAGCAAATGAGGTTGAGTGCTACATGACTTTTGGTTAGAACCTAAGTTAACAATTTCGCATTCAAGGTTTTAACTTGAAGTGATGGGAACGACGTGTATTGAAGACCCAACAACCTTCATGGACGAGTTTCTAAGACTTTGTAATGCGTTTGATTAAGCATATGAAACTTCACTTCAATCGATTTGTTCCAAAAGAGTTGAACGTTTCAAGCTAATGAGGTTGAGTGCTACATGACTTGTGGTTAGAACCTAAGTTATCCATTTCACATTCAAGGTTTTAACTTAAAGTGATGAGAACGACGTGTATTGAGGACCCAACAACCTTCATGGATGAGTAATTAAGACCTACTAATGCGTTTGATGAAACATAAGAAATGTCACTTCAATCGATTTGTTCCAAAATAGTTAAACGTATCAAGCAAATGAGGTGGAGTGCTACATGACTTATGGTTAGAACCTAAGTTATCCATTTCACATTCAAGGTTTTAACTTGAAGTGATGACCACGACGTGTATTGAGGACCCAACAACCTTCATGGACGAGTAATTAAAACTTAGTAATGCGTTTGATGAAGCATAAGAAACTTCACTTCAATCGAATTTTTCCAAAAGAGTTGAACGTATCAAGCAAATGAGGATGAGTTTTACAAGAATTGTGGTTAGAACCTATGTTATTCATTTCCCATTTAAGGTTTTAACTTGAAGTGATGACAACGACGTGTATTGAGGACCCAACAACCATCATTGACGAGTAATTAAGACTTACTACTGCGTTTGATGAAGCATAAGAAACGTCACTTCAATCGATTTGTTCCAGAAGAGTTGAACGTATCAAGCAATTGAGGTTGAGTGCTACATGACTTATGGTTAGAACCTAAGTTATCCATTTCACATTCAATATTTTAACTTGAAGTGATGAGAACGACGTGTATTGAGGACCCAACAACCTTCAAGGATTAGTAATTAAGACTTAGTAATGCGTTTGATGAAGAATCAGAAACTTCACTTCAATCGATTTGTTCCAAAAGAGTTGAACGTATCAAGCAAATGAGGTTGTGTGTTGTATGACTTGTAGTTAGAACCTAAGTTATCCATTTCACATTATAGGTTTTAACTTGAAGTGATGAGAACGACGTGTATTGAGGACCATCAAACCTTCATGGACGAGTAATTAAGACTTAATAATGCGTTTGGTGAAGCATTAGAAACGGCACTTCAATCGATTTGTTCCAAAAGAGTTGAACGTTTCAAGCAAATGAGGTTGTGTGCTACATGACTTGTAGTTAGAACCTAAGTTATCCATTTCACATTATAGGTTTTAACTTAAATTGATGAGAACGACGTGTATTGAGTACCCAACAACCTTCATGGACGCGTAATTAAGACTTAGTAAAGCGTTTGATGAAGCATAAGAAACTTCACTTCAATCGATTTTTTCTAAAAGAGTTGAACGTATCAAGCAAATGAGGTTGAGTGCTACATGACATGTGGTTAGAACCAAAGTTAACCATTTCGCATTCAAGGTTTTAACTTGAAGTGATGGGAACGACGTGTATTGAAGACCCAACAACCTTCGTGGACGAGTTTCTAAGACTTTGTAATGCGTTTGATTAAGCATATGAAACTTCACTTCAATCGATTTGTTCCAAAAGAGTTGAACGTTTCAAGCTAATGAGGTTGAGTTCTACATGACTTGTGGTTAGAACCTAAGTTATCCATTTCACATTCAAGGTTTTAACTTAAAGTGATGAGAACGACGTGTATTGAGGACCCAACAACCTTCATGGACGAGTAATTAAGACCTACTAATGCGTTTGATGAAACATAAGAAACGTCACTTCAATCGATTTGTTCCAAAATAGTTAAACGTATCAAGCAAATGAGGTGGAGTGCTACATGATTTGTTGTTAGAACCTAAGTTATCCATTTCACATTCAAGGTTTTAACTTGAAGTGATGACCACGACGTGTATTGAGGACCCAAAAACCTTCGTGGACGAGTAATTAAAACTTAGTAATGCGTTTGATGAAGCATAAGAAACTTCACTTCAATCGAATTGTTCCAAAAGAGTTGAACGTATCAAGCAAATGAGATTGAGTGTTACAAGAATTGTGGTTAGAACATTTTATTCATTTCCCATTACGGTTTTACCTGAAGTGATGACAACGACGTGTCTTGAGGACCCACAACCATCATTGACGAGTAATTAAGAACACTACTGCGTTTGATGAAGAATAAGAAACGCTCACTTCAACGATTTGTGCCAGAAGGTGAAACGTTATCAACAAATGAAAAAAAAAAAAAAAAAAAAAAAAAAAAAAAAAAAAAAACAAAATACACTAAACTTTCCTTCTTCGGTGGAAGGGTCGAAAACGGGGCTGTGGTTAACTTCACCTTCATGTCTTGGAAGCTATTCTCATAAGCTTCGTAC
>CM039506.1:19629154-19704011 GCA_022432975.1 Begonia masoniana
ATTTTTTTTTTTTTTTTTTTTTTTTTTTTTTTTTTTTTTTTTTTTTTTTTTTTTTTTTTTTTTTTTTTTTTTTTTTTTTTTTTTTTTTTTTTTTTTTTTTTTTTTTTTTTTTTTTTTTTTTTTTTTTTTTTTTTTTTTTTTTTTTTTTTTTTTTTTTTTTTTTTTTTTTTTTTTTTTTTTTTTTTTTTTTTTTTTTTTTTTTTTTTTTTTTTTTTTTTTTTTTTTTTTTTTTTTTTTTTTTTTTTTTTTTTTTTTTTTTTTTTTTTTTTTTTTTTTTTTTTTTTTAGTCTTAATTACTCGTCTATGAAGGTTGTTGCGTCCTCAATACACGTCGTTCTCATCACTTCAAGTTTAAACCTTGAATGTAAAATGGATAACTTAGGTTCTAACCACAAGTCATGTAACACTCAACCTAATTTGCTTGATACGTTCAACTCTTTTGGAACAAATCGATTGAAGTGAAGTTTCTTATGCTTCATCAAACGCATTACTAAGTCTTAATTACTCGTCCATGAAGGTTGTTGGGTCCTCAATACACGTCGTTCTCATCACTTCAAGTTAAAACCTTGAATGTGAAATGGATAACTTAGGTTATAACCACAAGTCATGTAACACTCAACCTAATTTGCTTGATACGTTCAACTCTTTTGGAACAAATCGATTGAAGTGAAGTTTCTTATGCTTCATCAAACGCATTACTAAGTCTTAATTACTCGTCCATGAAGGTTGTTGGGTCCTCAATACACGTCGTTCTCATCACTTCAAGTTAAAACCTTAAATGTGAAATGGATAACTTAGGTTCTAACCACAAGTCATGTAACACTCAACCTAATTTGCTTGATACGTTCAACTCTTTTGGAACAAATCGATTGAAGTGAAGTTTCTTATGCTTCATCAAACGCATTACTAAGTCTTAATTACTCGTCCATGAAGGTTGTTGGGTCCTCAATACACGTCGTTCTCATCACTTCAAGTTAAAACCTTGAATGTGAAATGGATAACTTAGGTTCTAACCACAAGTCATGTAACACTCAACCTAATTTGCTTGATACGTTCAACTCTTTTGGAACAAATCGATTGAAGTGAAGTTTCTTATGCTTCATCAAACGCATTACTAAGTCTTAATTACTCGTCCATGAAGGTTGTTGGGTCCTCAATACACGTCGTTCTCATCACTTCAAGTTAAAACCTTGAATGTGAAATGGATAACTTAGGTTCTAACCACAAGTCATGTAGCACTCAACCTCATTTGCTTGATACGTTCAACTCTTTTGGAACAAATCGATTGAAGTGAAGTTTCTTATGCTTCATCAAACGCATTACTAAGTCTTAATTACTCGTCCATGAAGGTTGTTGGGTCCTCAATACACGTCGTTCTCATCACTTCAAGTTAAAACCTTGAATGTGAAATGGATAACTTAGGTTCTAACCACAAGTCATGTAGCACTCAACCTCATTTGCTTGATACGTTCAACTCTTTTGGAACAAATCGATTGAAGTGAAGTTTCTTATGCTTCATCAAACGCATTACTAAGTCTTAATTACTCGTCCATGAAGGTTGTTGGGT
This sequence comes from Begonia masoniana, assembly GCA_022432975.1. NCBI lineage: Eukaryota > Viridiplantae > Streptophyta > Magnoliopsida > Cucurbitales > Begoniaceae > Begonia > Begonia masoniana. The sequence continues at coordinate 19,630,722 of CM039506.1, forward strand.
CCTCAATACACGTCGTTCTCATCACTTCAAGTTAAAACCTTGAATGTGAAATGGATAACTTAGGTTCTAACCACAAGTCATGTAGCACTCAACCTCATTTGCTTGATACGTTCAACTCTTTTGGAACAAATCGATGAAGTGAAGTTTCTTATGCTTCATCAAACGCATTACTAAGTCTTAATTACTCGTCCATGAAGGTTGTTGGGTCCTCAATACACGTCGTTCTCATCACTTCAAGTTAAAACCTTGAATGTGAAATGGATAACTTAGGTTCTAACCACAAGTCATGTAGCACTCAACCTCATTTGCTTGATACGTTCAACTCTTTTGGAACAAATCGATTGAAGTGAAGTTTCTTATGCTTCATCAAACGCATTACTAAGTCTTAATTACTCGTCCATGAAGGTTGTTGCGTCCTCAATACACGTCGTTCTCATCACTTCAAGTTAAAACCTTGAATGTGAAATGGATAACTTAGGTTCTAACCACAAGTCATGTAACACTCAACCTAATTTGCTTGATACGTTCAACTCTTTTGGAACAAATCGATTGAAGTGAAGTTTCTTATGCTTCATCAAACGCATTACTAAGTCTTAATTACTCGTCCATGAAGGTTGTTGCGTCCTCAATACACGTCGTTCTCATCACTTCAAGTTAAAACCTTGAATGTGAAATGGGTAACTTAGGTTCTAACCACATGTCATGTAACACTCAACCTAATTTGCTTGATACGTTCAACTCTTTTGGAACAAATCGATTGAAGTGAAGTTTCTTATGCTTCATCAAACGCATTACTAAGTCTTAATTACTCGTCCATGAAGGTTGTTGGGTCCTCAATACACGTCGTTCTCATCACTTCAAGTTAAAACCTCGAATGTGAAATGGATAACTTAGGTTCTAACCACAAGTCATGTAACACTCAACCTAATTTGCTTGATACGTTCAACTCTTTTGGAACAAATCGATTGAAGTGAAGTTTCTTATGCTTCATCAAACGCATTACTAAGTCTTAATTACTCGTCCATGAAGGTTGTTGGGTCCTCAATACACGTCGTTCTCATCACTTCAAGTTAAAACCTTGAATGTGAAATGGATAACTTAGGTTCTAACCACAAGTCATGTAGCACTCAACCTCATTTGCTTGATACGTTCAACTCTTTTGGAACAAATCGATTGAAGTGAAGTTTCTTATGCTTCATCAAACGCATTACTAAGTCTTAATTACTCGTCCATGAAGGTTGTTGGGTCCTCAATACACGTCGTTCTCATCACTTCAAGTTAAAACCTTGAATGTGAAATGGATAACTTAGGTTCTAACCACAAGTCATGTAGCACTCAACCTCATTTGCTTGATACGTTCAACTCTTTTGGAACAAATCGATTGAAGTGAAGTTTCTTATGCTTCATCAAACGCATTACTAAGTCTTAATTACTCGTCCATGAAGGTTGTTGCGTCCTCAATACACGTCGTTCTCATCACTTCAAGTTAAAACCTTGAATGTGAAATGGATAACTTAGGTTCTAACCACATGTCATGTAACACTCAACCTAATTTGCTTGATACGTTCAACTCTTTTGGAACAAATCGATTGAAGTGAAGTTTCTTATGCTTCATCAAACGCATTACTAAGTCTTAATTACTCGTCCATGAAGGTTGTTGCGTCCTCAATACACGTCGTTCTCATCACTTCAAGTTAAAACCTTGAATGTGAAATGGATAACTTAGGTTCTAACCACAAGTCATGTAACACTCAACCTAATTTGCTTGATACGTTCAACTCTTTTGGAACAATCGATTGAAGTGAAGTTTCTTATGCTTCATCAAACGCATTACTAAGTCTTAATTACTCGTCCATGAAGGTTGTTGCGTCCTCAATACACGTCGTTCTCATCACTTCAAGTTAAAACCTTGAATGTGAAATGGATAACTTAGGTTCTAACCACAAGTCATGTAACACTCAACCTAATTTGCTTGATACGTTCAACTCTTTTGGAACAATCGATTGAAGTGAAGTTTCTTATGCTTCATCGAACGCATTACTAAGTCTTAATTACTCGTCCATGAAGGTTGTTGGGTCCTCAATACACGTCGTTCTCATCACTTCAAGTTAAAACGTCGAATGTGAAATGGATAACATAGGTTCAAACCACAAGTCATGTAACACTCAACCTAATTTGCTTGATACGTTCAACTCTTTTGGAACAAATCGATTGAAGTGAAGTTTCTTATGCTTCATCAAACGCATTACTAAGTCTTAATTACTCATCCATGAAGGTTGTTGCGTCCTCAATACACGTCGTTCTCATCACTTCAAGTTAAAACCTTGAATGTGAAATGGATAACTTATGTTCTAACCACATGTCATGTAACACTCAACCTAATTTGCTTGATACGTTCAACTCTTTTGGAACAAATCGATTGAAGTGAAGTTTCTTATGCTTCATCAAACGCATTACTAAGTCTTAATTACTCGTCCATGAAGGTTGTTGGGTCCTCAATACACGTCGTTCTCATCACTTCAAGTTAAAACCTCGAATGTGAAATGGATAACTTAGGTTCTAACCACAAGTCATGTAGCACTCAACCTCATTTGCTTGATACGTTCAACTCTTTTGAACAAATCGATTGAAGTGAAGTTTCTTATGCTTCATCAAACGCATTACTAAGTCTTAATTACTCGTCCATGAAGGTTGTTGGGTCCTCAATACACGTCGTTCTCATCACTTCAAGTTAAAACCTTGAATGTGAAATGGATAACTTAGGTTCTAACCACAAGTCATGTAGCACTCAACCTCATTTGCTTGATACGTTCAACTCTTTTGGAACAAATCGATTGAAGTGAAGTTTCTTATGCTTCATCAAACGCATTACTAAGTCTTAATTACTCGTCCATGAAGGTTGTTGGGTCCTCAATACACGTCGTTCTCATCACTTCAAGTTAAAACCTTGAATGTGAAATGGATAACTTAGGTTCTAACCACAAGTCATGTAGCACTCAACCTCATTTGCTTGATACGTTCAACTCTTTTGGAACAAATCGATTGAAGTGAAGTTTCTTATGCTTCATCAAACGCATTACTAAGTCTTAATTACTCGTCCATGAAGGTTGTTGCGTCCTCAATACACGTCGTTCTCATCACTTCAAGTTAAAACCTTGAATGTGAAATGGATAACTTATGTTCTAACCACATGTCATGTAACACTCAACCTAATTTGCTTGATACGTTCAACTCTTTTGGAACAAATCGATTGAAGTGAAGTTTCTTATGCTTCATCAAACGCATTACTAAGTCTTAATTACTCGTCCATGAAGGTTGTTGCGTCCTCAATACACGTCGTTCTCATCACTTCAAGTTAAAACCTTGAATGTGAAATGGATAACTTAGGTTCTAACCACAAGTCATGTAACACTCAACCTAATTTGCTTGATACGTTCACTCTTTTGGAACAATCGATTGAAGTGAAGTTTCTTATGCTTCATCAAACGCATTACTAAGTCTTAATTACTCGTCCATGAAGGTTGTTGGGTCCTCAATACACGTCGTTCTCATCACTTCAAGTTAAAACCTCGAATGTGAAATGGATAACTTAGGTTCTAACCACAAGTCATGTAACACTCAACCTAATTTGCTTGATACGTTCAACTCTTTTGGAACAAATCGATTGAAGTGAAGTTTCTTATGCTTCATCAAACGCATTACTAAGTCTTAATTACTCATCCATGAAGGTTGTTGGGTCCTCAATACACGTCGTTCTCATCACTTCAAGTTAAAACCTTGAATGTGAAATGGATAACTTATGTTCTAACCACATGTCATGTAACACTCAACCTAATTTGCTTGATACGTTCAACTCTTTTGGAACAAATCGATTGAAGTGAAGTTTCTTATGCTTCATCAAACGCATTACTAAGTCTTAATTACTCGTCCATGAAGGTTGTTGGGTCCTCAATACACGTCGTTCTCATCACTTCAAGTTAAAACCTCGAATGTGAAATGGATAACTTAGGTTCTAACCACAAGTCATGTAGCACTCAACCTCATTTGCTTGATACGTTCACTCTTTTGGAACAATCGATTGAAGTGAAGTTTCTTATGCTTCATCAAACGCATTACTAAGTCTTAATTACTCGTCCATGAAGGTTGTTGGGTCCTCAATACACGTCGTTCTCATCACTTCAAGTTAAAACCTTGAATGTGAAATGGATAACTTAGGTTCTAACCACAAGTCATGTAGCACTCAACCTCATTTGCTTGATACGTTCAACTCTTTTGGAACAAATCGATTGAAGTGAAGTTTCTTATGCTTCATCAAACGCATTACTAAGTCTTAATTACTCGTCCATGAAGGTTGTTGGGTCCTCAATACACGTCGTTCTCATCACTTCAAGTTAAAACCTTGAATGTGAAATGGATAACTTATGTTCTAACCACAAGTCATGTAGCACTCAACCTCATTTGCTTGATACGTTCACTCTTTTGGAACAAATCGATTGAAGTGAAGTTTCTTATGCTTCATCAAACGCATTACTAAGTCTTAATTACTCGTCCATGAAGGTTGTTGCGTCCTCAATACACGTCGTTCTCATCACTTCAAGTTAAAACCTTGAATGTGAAATGGATAACTTATGTTCTAGCCACAAGTCATGTAACACTCAACCTAATTTGCTTGATACGTTCAACTCTTTTGGAACAAATCGATTGAAGTGAAGTTTCTTATGCTTCATCAAACGCATTACTAAGTCTTAATTACTCGTCCATGAAGGTTGTTGGGTCCTCAATACACGTCGTTCTCATCACTTCAAGTTAAAACCTTGAATGTGAAATGGATAACTTAGGTTCTAACCACAAGTCATGTAACACTCAACCTAATTTGCTTGATACGTTCAACTCTTTTGGAACAAATCGATTGAAGTGAAGTTTCTTATGCTTCATCAAACGCATTACTAAGTCTTAATTACTCGTCCATGAAGGTTGTTGGGTCCTCAATACACGTCGTTCTCATCACTTCAAGTTAAAACCTCGAATGTGAAATGGATAACTTAGGTTCTAACCACAAGTCATGTAACACTCAACCTAATTTGCTTGATACGTTCAACTCTTTTGGAACAATCGATTGAAGTGACGTTTCTTATGCTTCATCAAACGCATTACTAAGTCTTAATTACTCGTCCATGAAGGTTGTTGGGTCCTCAATACACGTCGTTCTCATCACTTCAAGTTAAAACCTCGAATGTGAAATGGATAACTTATGTTCTAACCACATGTCATGTAACACTCAACCTAATTTGCTTGATACGTTCAACTCTTTTGGAACAATCGATTGAAGTGACGTTTCTTATGCTTCATCAAACGCATTACTAAGTCTTAATTACGCGTCCATGAAGGTTGTTGGGTCTTTAATACATGTCGTTTTCATCACTTCAAGTTAAAACCTTGAATGTGAAATGGATAACTTAGGTTCTAACCACAAGTCATGTAACACTCAACCTAATTTGCTTGATACGTTCAACTCTTTTGGAACAATCGATTGAAGTGAAGTTTCTTATGCTTCATCAAACGCATTACTAAGTCTTAATTACTCGTCCATGAAGGTTGTTGGGTCCTCAATACACGTCGTTCTCATCACTTCAAGTTAAAACCTCGAATGTGAAATGGATAACTTAGGTTCTAACCACAAGTCATGTAACACTCAACCTCATTTGCTTGATACGTTCAACTCTTTTGGAACAAATCGATGAAGTGAAGTTTCTTATGCTTCATCAAACGCATTACTAAGTCTTAATTACTCGTCCATGAAGGTTGTTGGGTCCTCAATACACGTCGTTCTCATCACTTCAAGTTAAAACGTTGAATGTGAAATGGATAACTTAGGTTCTAACCACAAGTCATGTAACACTCAACCTAATTTGCTTGATACGTTCAACTCTTTTGGAACAAATCGATTGAAGTGAAGTTTCTTATGCTTCATCAAACGCATTACTAAGTCTTAATTACTCGTCCATGAAGGTTGTTGCGTCCTCAATACACGTCGTTCTCATCACTTCAAGTTAAAACCTTGAATGTGAATTGGATAACTTAGGTTCTAACCACAAGTCATGTAGCACTGAACCTCATTAGCTTGATACGTTAAACTCTTTTGGAACAATCGATTGAAGTGAAGTATCTTATGCTTCATCAAACGCATTACTAAGTCTTAATTACTCGTCCATGAAGGTTGTTGCGTCCTCAATACACGTCGTTCTCATCACTTCAAGTTAAAACCTTGAATGTGAAATGGATAACTTAGTTCTAACCACAAGTCATGTAACACTCAACCTAATTTGCTTGATACGTTCAACTCTTTTGGAACAATCGATTGAAGTGAAGTTTCTTATGCTTCATCAAACGCATTACTAAGTCTTAATTACTCGTCCATGAAGGTTGTTGGGTCCTCAATACACGTCGTTCTAATCTCTTCAAGTTAAAACCTTGAATGTGAAATGGATAACTTAGGTTCTAACCACAAGTCATGTAACACTCAACCTAATTTGCTTGATACGTTCAACTCTTTTGGAACAATCGATTGAAGTGAAGTTTCTTATGCTTCATCAAACGCATTACTAAGTCTTAATTACTCGTCCATGAAGGTTGTTGGGTCCTCAATACACGTCGTTCTCATCACTTCAAGTTAAAACCTTGAATGTGAAATGGATAACTTAGGTTCTAACCACAAGTCATGTAACACTCAACCTAATTTGCTTGATACGTTCAACTCTTTTGGAACAAATCGATTGAAGTGAAGTTTCTTATGCTTCATCAAACGCATTACTAAGTCTTAATTACTCGTCCATGAAGGTTGTTGGGTCCTCAATACACGTCGTTCTCATCACTTCAAGTTAAAACCTTGAATGTGAAATGGATAACTTATGTTCTAACCACATGTCATGTAACACTCAACCTAATTTGCTTGATACGTTCAACTCTTTTGGAACAAATCGATTGAAGTGAAGTTTCTTATGCTTCATCAAACGCATTACTAAGTCTTAATTACTCGTCCATGAAGGTTGTTGGGTCCTCAATACACGTCGTTCTCATCACTTCAAGTTAAAACCTTGAATGTGAAATGGATAACTTAGGTTCTAACCACAAGTCATGTAGCACTCAACCTCATTTGCTTGATACGTTCAACTCTTTTGGAACAATCGATTGAAGTGAAGTTTCTTATGCTTCATCAAACGCATTACTAAGTCTTAATTACTCGTCCATGAAGGTTGTTGGGTCCTCAATACACGTCGTTCTCATCACTTCAAGTTAAAACCTTGAATGTGAAATGGATAACTTAGGTTCTAACCACAAGTCATGTAGCACTCAACCTCATTTGCTTGATACGTTCAACTCTTTTGGAACAAATCGATGAAGTGAAGTTTCTTATGCTTCATCAAACGCATTACTAAGTCTTAATTACTCGTCCATGAACGTTGTTGGGTCCTCAATACACGTCGTTCTCATCACTTCAAGTTAAAACCTTGAATGTGAAACGGACAACTTAGGTTCTAACCACAAGTCTTGTAACACTCAACCTAATTTGCTTGATACATTCAACTCTTTTGGAACAAATCGATTGAAGTGAAGTTTCTTATGCTTCATCAAACGCATTACTAAGTCTTAATTACTCGTCCATGAAGGTTGTTGGGTCCTCAATACACGTCTTTCTCATCACTTCAAGTTAAAACCTTGAATGTGAAATGGATAACTTAGGTTCTAACCACAAGTCATGTAGCACTCAACCTCATTTGCTTGATACGTTCAACTACTTTTGGAACAAATCGATTGAAGTGAGTTTCATATGCTCATCAAACGCATTATTAAGTCTTAATTACTCGTCCATGAAGGTTGTTGGGTCCTCAATACCATCGTTCCTCATCCAATCAAGTTAAAACCTAAATGTGAGATGGTAACTTAGGTTCTAACACAAGGTCATGTAGCACTCAACCTAATTTGCTTGATACGTTCAACTCTATTTGGGAACAATCGATTGAGTGAAGTTTCTTATGCTTCATCAAACGCATTACTAAGTCTTAATACTCGTCCATGAAGGGTTGTTGCGTCCTCAATTACACTGTCGTTCTCATACACTTCAAGTTAAAAACCTTGAATGTGAAATGGGTAACTTATGTTCTAACACATGTCATGTAACACTCAACCTAATTTGCTTGATACTTCAACGCTTTTGGAACAAATGCGATTGAAGTGAAGTTTCTTATGCTTCATCAACGCATTACTAATCTAAGTACTCGTCCATGAAGGTGTTGGGTCCTCAATACACGTCGTTCTCATCACTTCAAGTTAAAACCTTGAATGTGAAATGGATAACTTAGGTTCTAACCACATGTCATGTAACACTCAACCTAATTTGCTTGATACGTTCAACTCTTTTGGAACAAATCGATGAAGTGAAGTTTCTTATGCTTCATCAAACGCATTACTAAGTCTTAATTACTCATCCATGAAGGTTGTTGGGTCCTCAATACACGTCGTTCTCATCACTTCAAGTTAAAACCTTGAATGTGAAATGGATAACTTATGTTCTAACCACATGTCATGTAACACTCAACCTAATTTGCTTGTTACGTTCAACTCTTTTGGAACAAATCGATGAAGTGAAGTTTCTTATGCTTCATCAAACGCATTACTAAGTCTTAATTACGCGTCCATGAAGGTTGTTGGGTCCTCAATACACGTCGTTCTCATCACTTCAAGTTAAAACCTCGAATGTGAAATGGATAACTTAGGTTCTAACCACAAGTCATGTAACACTTAACCTAATTTGCTTGATACGTTCAACTCTTTTGGAACAAATCGATGAAGTGAAGTTTCTTATGCTTCATCAAACGCATTACTAAGTCTTAATTACTCGTCCATGAAGGTTGTTGGGTCCTCAATACACGTCGTTCTCATCACTTCAAGTTAAAACCTCGAATGTGAAATGGATAACTTAGGTTCTAACCACATGTCATGTAACACTCAACCTAATTTGCTTGATACGTTCAACTCTTTTGGAACAAATCGATGAAGTGAAGTTTCTTATGCTTCATCAAACGCATTACTAAGTCTTAATTACTCGTCCATGAAGGTTGTTGGGTCCTCAATACACGTCGTTCTCATCACTTCAAGTTAAAACCTCGAATGTGAAATGGATAACTTAGGTTCTAACCACATGTCATGTAACACTCAACCTAATTTGCTTGATACGTTCACTCTTTTGGAACAATCGATTGAAGTGAAGTTTCTTATGCTTCATCAAACGCATTACTAAGTCTTAATTACTCGTCCATGAAGGTTGTTGGGTCTTCAATACACGTCGTTCTGATCACTTCAAGTTAAAACCTTGAATGTGAAATGGATAACTTAGGTTCTAACCACAAGTCATGTAGCACTCCACCTCATTTGCTTGATACGTTCAACTCTTTTGGAACAAATCGATGAAGTGAAGTTTCTTATGCTTCATCAAACGCATTACTAAGTCTTAATTACTCGTCCATGAAGGTTGTTGGGTCCTCAATACACGTCGTTCTCATCACTTCAAGTTAAAACCTTGAATGTGAAATGGATAACTTAGGTTCTAACCACAAGTCATGTAACACTCAACCTAATTTGCTTGATACGTTCACTCTTTTGGAACAATCGATTGAAGTGAAGTTTCTTATGCTTCATCAAACGCATTACTAAGTCTTAATTACTCGTCCATGAAGGTTGTTGGGTCCTCAATACACGTCGTTCTCATCACTTCAAGTTAAAACCTCGAATGTGAAATGGATAACCTAGGTTCTAACCACAAGTCATGTAACACTCAACCTAATTTGCTTGATACGTTCAACTCTTTGGAACAAATCGATTGAAGTGAAGTTTCTTATGCTTCATCAACCATTACTAAGTCTTAATTACTCGTCCATGAAGGTTGTTGCGTCCTCAATACACGTCGTTCTCATCATTCAAGTTAAAACCATGAATGTGAAATGGATAACTTAGGTTCTAATCACATGTCATGTAACACTCAACCTAATTTGCTTGATACGGTCAACTCTTTTGGAATACAATCGATTGAAGTGAAGTTTCTTATGCTTCATCAAACGCATTACTAAGTCTTAATTACTCGTCCATGAAGGTTGTTGGTCCTCAATACACGTCGTTCATCATCACTTCAAGTTAAAACCTCGAATGTGAAATGGATAACTTAGGTTCTAACCACAAGTCATGTAACACTCAACCTAATTTGCTTGATACGTTCAACTCTTTTGGAACAAATCGATTGAAGTGAAGTTTCTTTGCTTCATCAAACGCATTACTAAGTCTTAATTACTCCTTCCATGAAGGGTGTTGGAGTCCTCAATACACGTCGTTCTCATCACTTCAAGTTAAAACCTTCGAAGTGTGAAATGGATAACTAGGTCTAACCACAAGTCATGTAACACTCAACCTAATTTGCTTGATACGTTAACTCTTTTGGAGAAAAATCGAATTGAAGTGAAGTTTTCTTATGCTTTATCAAACGCATTAGCTATGTCTTAATTACTCGTCCATGAAGGTTGTTTGTCCTCAATACACGTCGTTCTCATCACTTCAAGTAAAACTTCGAATGTGAAATGGATAACTTAGGTTCTAACCACAAGTCATGTAGTACTCAACCTCATTATTGCTTGATACGTTCAACCTTTTGGAACTAAATCGATTGAAGTGAGTTTCTTAGTGCTAATCATAACGCATTACTAAGTCTTTAATTACTCGTCCATAAGGTTGTTGGGTCCTCAATACATCGTTCTCATCACTTCAAGTTAAAACCTTGAATGTGAAATGGATACTTATGTTCTACCATATGTCATGTACACTCCAACCGTATTGCTTGATACGTTCAACTCTTTTGAACAAATGCGTGAAGTGGAAGTTTCTTATGCTCAGATCAAACGCATTACTAGTCTTAATTATCTGTCCATGAAGGTGTTGGGTCCCTCATACACGTCGTTCTCATCACTTCAAGTTAAAACCTTGATGTGAAAGTGGTAACTTAGGTTCTAAGCACATGTCATGTAACACTCAACCTAATTGCTTGATACGTTCAACTCTTCGGAACAAATCGATTGAAGTGAAGTTTCTTATGCTTCATCAAACGCATTACTAAGTCTTAAGTACTCGTCCATGAATGGTTGTTGGGTCCTCATACACGTCGTTTCTCATCACTTCAAGTTAAAAACGTCGAATTGAAATGGATAACATAGGTTCTACCACAAGTCATGTACACTCAACCTAATTTGCTTGATACTTCAACCTCTTTTGGAACAAAATCGATTGAAGTGAAGTTTCTTATGCTTCATCAACGCATTACTAAGTCTTAATTACTCGTCCATGAAGGTTGTTGCGTCCTCAATACACGTCGTTCTCATCACTTAAAGTTAAAACCTTGAATGTGAAATGGATAACTTAGGTTCTAACCACAAGTCATGTAACACTCAACCTAATTGCTTGATACGTTCAACTCTTTTGGAAAAATCGATTGAAGTGAAGTTCTTATGCTATCTCAAACGCATTACTAAGTCTTAATTACTCGTCATGAAGGGTTGTTGGTCCTCAATACACTTGTTCCATCACTTCAAGTTAAAACCTTCGAATGTGAAATGGATAACTTAGGTTTCTAACCACAAGTCATGTAAGCACTCAACCTTAATTTGCTTGATACGTTCAACTCTTTGGAACAAATCGATTGAAGTGAAGTTTCTTATGCTTATCAACGCATTACTAAGTCTTATTACTCGTCCATGAAGGTTGTTGGGTCCTCAATACGCGTCATTCTCATCACTTCAAGTTAAAACCTTGAATGTGAAATGGATAACTTAGGTTCTAACCACAAGTCATGTAGCACTCAACCTCATTTGCTTGATACGTTCAACTCTTTTGGAACAAATCGATTGAAGTGAAGTTTCTTATGCTTCATCAAACGCATTACTAAGTCTTAATTACTCGTCCTTGAAGGTTGTTGGGTCCTTATTACACGTCGTTCTCATCACTTAAAGTTAAAACCTCGAATGTGAAATGGATAACTTAGTTCTAACCACAAGTCATGTAACACTCAACCTAATTTGCTTGATACGTTCACTCTTTTGGAACAATCGATTGAAGTGAGTTTCTTATGCTTCATCAACGCATTACTAAGTCTTAATTACTCGTCCATGAAGGTTGTTGGGTCCTCAATACACGTCGTTCTCATCACTTCAAGTTAAAACCTCGAATGTGAAATGGATAACTTAGTTCTAACCACAAGTCATGTAACACTCAACCTAATTTGCTTGATACGTTCAACTCTTTTGGAACAAATCGATTGAAGTGAAGTTTCTTATGCTTCATCAACGCATTACTAAGTCTTAATTACTCGTCCATGAAGGTTGTTGGGTCCTCAAATACACTCGTTCTCCATCACTTCAAGTTAAAACCGTCGATGTGAAATGGAGAACCTTGGTTCTAACCACAAAGTCATGTAGCACTCAACCTATTATGCTTGATACGTTCACATCTTTTGAACAATCGATTGAAGTGAAGTTTCTTATGCTATCATTAACGCATTACTAGTCCTTAATTACTCGTCCATTGAAGGTTGTTGGGTCCTCAATACACGTCGTTCTCATCACTTCAAGTTAAAACCTTGAATGTGAAATGGGTAACTTAGGTTCTAACCACAAGTCCATAGTACACTCAACCTCATTGCTTGATACGTTCAACTCTTTTGGAACAAATCGATTGAAGTGAAGTTTCTATGCTTCATCAAACGCATTACTAAGTCTTAATTACGTCGTCCATGAAGGTTGTTGCGGATCTCAATACACGTTCTTCATCACTTCAAGTTAAAACCTGAATGTGAAATGGGATAACTAGGTTCTAACCACAAGTCATGTACACTCAACCTAATTTGCTTGATACGTTAACTCTTTTGGAACAAATCGATTGAAGTGAAGTTTCTTATGCTTATCAAACGCATTACTAAGTCTTAATTACTCGTCCATGAAGGTTGTGGTCCTTCAATACACGTCGTTCTCATCACTTCAAGTTAAAACCGTGAATGTGAAATGGATAACTTAGGTTCTAACCACAAGTCATGTAACACTCAACCTAATTGCTTGATACGTTCACTCTTTGGAACAAATCGATTGAAGTGAAGTTTCTTATGCTTTATCAAACGCATTACTAAGTATTAATTACTCAGTCCATGAAGGTTGTTGCGTCCTCAATACACGTCGTTCTCATCACTTCAAGTTAAACCTTGAATGTGAAATGGGTAACTTAGGTTCTAACCACATGTCATGTAGCACTAACCTCATTAGCTTGATACGTTCAACTCTTTTGGAACAAATCGATTGAAGTGAAGTTTCTTATGCTTAGATCAAACGCATTACTAGTCTTAATTACTCGTCCATGAGGTGGTTGGGTCCTCAATACACGCGTTCTCATCACTTCAAGTTAAAACCTTGAATGTGAAATGGATAACTTAGGTTCTAACCACAGTCATGTAAGCACTCAACCTCATTTGCTTGATACGTTCAACTCTTTTGGAACAAATCGATTGAAGTGAAGTTTCATATGCTTATCAAACGCATTATTAAGTCTTAATTACGCGTCCATGAAGGTGGTTGGGTCCTCAATACAACGTCGTTCTATCACTTCAAGTTAAAACCTTGAATGTGAAATGGATAACTTAGGGTTCTAACCACAATTCATGTAGCACTCAACCTAATTTGCTTGATACGTTCAACTCTTTTGGAACAAATCGGATTGAAGTGAACGTTTCTTATGCTTCGATCAAACGCATTATTAAGTACTTAATTACTCGTCCATGATGTTTGTTGGGACCTCATACAAGTCGTTCTCATCAATTCAGTTAAAACCTTGATGTGAAATGGATAAACTTAGGTTCTAACCACAAGTCATGTACACTCAACCTCATTTGCTTGATACGTTCAACCTATTTTGGGAACAAATCGATTGAAGTGAAGTTTCATAGTGCTTCATCAACCGCATTACTAAGTTTTAATTACTCGTCCATGAAAGGTTGTTGGGTCCTCAATAGCACGTCGTTTTCATCACTTCAAGTTAAAAAGCCTTGAATGTGAAATGGATAACCTATGTTCTAACCACTGTCATGTAACACTCAACCTAATTGCTTGATACTTCAACTCGTTTGGAACAAAATGATTGAAGTGAAGTTTCTTATGCTTCATCAAACGCATTACTAATTACTAGGATTACTCGCCATGAAGGTTGTTGCGTCCTCATACACGTCGTTCTCATCACTTCAAGGTAAAACTTGAATGTGAAATGGTAACTTAGGGTACTAATCACATGTCATGTAACACTCAACCTAAGTTGCGTGATACGTTCAACTCTTTTGGAACAAATTGATTGAAGTGAAGTTTCTGATGCTTCATCAAACGCATTACTAAGTCTTATTACTCGTCCATGAAGGTTGTTGGGTCCCTCAATACCGTCGTTCTCATCACTTCAAGTTAAAACGTCGAATGTGAAATGGATAAATTAGTTCAAACCACAAGTCATGTAGCACTCAACCTAATTTGCTTGATACGTTCAACTCTTTTGAACAAATCGATTGAAGTGAAGTTTCTTATGCTTATCAAACGCATTACTAAGTATTAATTACTCATCCATGAAGGTTGTGGGTCCTCATACACGTCTTTCTCATCACTTCAAGTAAAACCTTGAATGGATTGGATAACTTAGGTTCTAACCACAATGTCTGTAGACTGAACCTCATTAGCTTGATACGTTCAACTCTTTTGGAACAAATCGATTGAAGTGAGTTTCTTATGCTTCATCAAACGCATTACTAAGTCTTAATTACTCGTCCATGAAGGTTGTTGCGTCCTCAATACACGTCGTTCTCATCACTTCAAGTTAAAACCTCGAATGTGAAATGGATAACTTAGTTCTAACCACAAGTCATGTAACACTCAACCTAATTTGCTTGATACGTTCAACTCTTTTGGAACAAATCGAATGAAGTGAAGTTTCTTATGCTTCATCAAACGCATTACTAAGTCTTAATTACTCGTCCATGAAGGTTGTTGCGTCCTCAATACACGTCGTTCTCATCACTTCAAGTTAAAACCTCGAATGTGAAATGGATAACTTAGTTCTAACCACAAGTCATGTAACACTCAACCTAATTTGCTTGATACGTTCAACTCTTTTGGAACAATCGATTGAAGTGAGTTTCTTATGCTTCATCAAACGCATTACTAAGTCTTAATTACTCGTCCATGAAGGTTGTTGAGGTCCTCAATACCGTCGTTCTCAATCACTTCAAGTAAAACCTTGAATGTGAATGGATAACTTAGGTTATAACCACAAGTCATGTAGTACTAACCTAATCTAGCTTGATACGTTCAACTCTTTTGGAACAAATCGATTGAAGTGACGTTTCTTATGCTCTACAAATGCATTACTAAAGTTTAATTACTCGTCCATGAGTTGTTGGTCCTCAATACACGTGTTCTCATCACTTCAAGTTAAAAACCTTGAATGTGAAATGGAGTAACTTAGGTTCTAACCACAAGTCAGGTAGCACTCAACCTCATGTGCTTGATACGTTCAACTCTTTGGAACAATCGATGAAGTGAAGTTCTATGCTTCAGTCAATACGCATTACTAAGTTCTTATTACTCGTCCATGAAGGTTGTTGGTCCTCAATACACGTCGTTCTCATCACTTCAAGTTAAAACCTTGAATGGGAAATGGATAACTTAGGTTCTAACCACAAGTCATGTAACACTCAACCTAATTGCTTGATACGTTCAACTCTTTTGGAACAAATCGATTGAAGTGAAGTTTCTATGCTTCATCAAACGCATTACTAAGTCTTAATTACTCGTCCATGAAGGTTGTTGCGTCCTCAATACACGTCGTTCTCATCACTTCAAGTTAAAACCTTGAATGTGAAATGGATAACTTAGGTTCTAACCACATGTCATGTAACACTCAACCTATTTGCTTGATACGTTCAACTCTTTTGGAACAATCGATTGAAGTGAAGTTTCTTATGCTTCATCAAACGCATTACTAGTCTTAATTACTCGTCCATGAAGGTTGTTGGGTCCTCAATACACTCGTTCTCATCACTTCAAGTTAAAACCTTGAATGTGAAATGGATAACTTAGGTTCTAACCACAGTCATGTAACACTCAACCTAATTTGCTTGATACGTTCAACTCTTTGGAACAAATCGATTGAAGTGAGTTTCTTATGCTTATCAAACGCATTACTAAGTCTTAATTACTCGTCCATGAAGGTTGTTGCGTCCTCAATACACGTCGTTCTCATCACTTCAAGTTAAAACCTTGAATGTGAAATGGATAACTTAGGTTCTAACCACAAGTCATGTAACACTCAACCTAATTTGCTTGATACGTTCAACTCTTTTGGAACAATCGATTGAAGTGAAGTTTCTTATGCTTCATCAAACGCATTACTAAGTCTTAATTACTCGTCCATGAAGGTTGTTGGGTCCTCAATACACGTCGTTCTCATCACTTCAAGTTAAAACCTCGAATGTGAAATGGATAACTTAGGTTCTAACCACAAGTCATGTAGCACTCAACCTCATTTGCTTGATACGTTCAACTCTTTTGGAACAATCGATTGAAGTGAAGTTCTTATGCTTCATCAAACGCATTACTAAGTCTTAATTACTCGTCCATGAAGGTTGTTGCGTCCTCAATACACGTCGTTCTCATCACTTCAAGTTAAAACCTCGAATGTGAAATGGATAACTTAGGTTCTAACCACAAGTCATGTAACACTCAACCTAATTTGCTTGATACGTTCAACTCTTTTGGAACAAATCGATTGAAGTGAAGTTTCTTATGCTTCATAAAACGCATTACTAAGTCTTAATTACTCGTCCATGAAGGTTGTTGGGTCCTCAATACACGTCGTTCTCATCACTTCAAGTTAAAACCTCGAATGTGAAATGGATAACTTAGGTTCTAACCACAAGTCATGTAGCACTCAACCTCATTTGCTTGATACGTTCAACTCTTTTGGAACAATCGATTGAAGTGAAGTTCTTATGCTTCATCAAACGCATTACTAAGTCTTATTACTCGTCCATGAAGGTTGTTGGGTCCTCAATACACGTCGTTCTCATCACTTCAAGTTAAAACCTCGAATGTGAAATGGATAACTTAGTTCTAACCACAAGTCATGTAGCACTCAACCTCATTTGCTTGATACGTTCAACTCTTTTGGAACAAATCGATGAAGTGAAGTTTCTTATGCTTCATCAAACGCATTACTAAGTCTTATTACTCGTCCATGAAGGTTGTTGGGTCCTCAATACACGTCGTTCTCATCACTTCAAGTTAAAACCTTGAATGTGAAATGGATAACTTAGGTTCTAACCACAAGTCATGTAACACTCAACCTAATTTGCTTGATACGTTCAACTCTTTTGGAACAAATCGATTGAAGTGAAGTTTCTTATGCTTCATCAAACGCATTACTAAGTCTTAATTACTCGTCCATGAAGGTTGTTGGGTCCTCAATACACGTCGTTCTCATCACTTCAAGTTAAAACCTCGAATGTGAAATGGATAACTTAGGTTCTAACCACAAGTCATGTAACACTCAACCTAATTTGCTTGATACGTTCAACTCTTTTGGAACAAATCGATTGAAGTGAAGTTCTTATGCTTCATCAACGCATTACTAAGTCTTAATTACTCGTCCATGAAGGTTGTTGCGTCCTCAATACACGTCGTTCTCATCACTTCAGTTAAAACCTTGAATGTGAATGGATACTTATGTTCTAACCACAAGTCATGTACCTGAACCTCATTGCTTGATACGTTCAACTCTTTTGGAAAAATCGATTGAAGTGAAGTTTCTTATGCTTCATCAAACGCATTATAATTCTTAATTACGTCGCCTCCATGAGGGTTGTTGGGTCCTCAATACACGTCTTTCTCATCACTTCAAGTTAAAACCTTGAAATGTGAAATGGATAACTTAGTTTCTAACACAAAGTCATGTAGCACTTCAACCTAATTTGCTTGATACGTTCAACTCTTTTGGAACAAAATGCGATTGAAGTGAAGTTTCAGTATTGCTCATCAAACGCATTACTAATCTTAATTACTCGTCCAGGAAGGTTGTTGCGTCCTCAATACACGTCGTTCATCATCACTTCAAGTTAAAACCTTGAATGTGAAATGGATAACTTAGTTCGAACCACATGTCATGTAACACTCAACCTAATTTGCTTGATACGTTCAACTCTTTTGGAACAAAGTGATTGAAGTGAAGTTTCTTATGCTTCATCAAACGCATTACTTAAGTCTTATTACTCGTCCATGAAGGTTGTTAGGGTCCTCAATACACGTCTTCTCATCACTTCAAGTTAAAACCTTGAATGTGAAATGGGATAACTTAGGTTCTAACCACAGTCATTTAGCACTCAACCTAATTGCTTGATACGTTCAACCTTTTGAACAAATCGATTGAAGTGAAGTTTCTTATGCTTCATCAAACGCATTACTAAGTCTTATTACTCGTCCATGAAGGTTGTTGCGTCCTCAATACACGTCGTTCTCATCACTTCAAGTTAAAACCTTGAATGTGAAATGGATAACTTAGGTTCTAACCACAATGTCATGTAACACTCAACCTAATGGCTTGATACGTTCACTCTTTTGGAACAAATCGATTGAAGTGAAGTTTCTGATGCTTCATCAAACGCTTACTAAGGTCTTAATTACTCGTCCATGAGGTTGTTGCGTCCTCAATACACGTCGTTCTCATCACTTCAAGTTAAAACCATGAATGTGAAAGTGGATAACTTATGTTCTAACCACATGTCATGTAGCACTCAACCTATCTTGCGTGATACTTCAACTCTTTTGGACAAAATTCGATTGAATTGAAGTTTCTTATGCTTCATCAACGCATTACTAAGTCTTATTACTCGGCCATGAAGGTTGTTGGGGTCATCAATACACGTCGTCTCATCACTTCAATTAAAACCGTCGAATGTGAAATGGGATAACATTAGGTCTCAACCACAAGTCATTAGTCACTCACACTATTTGCTTGATACGTTCAACCTCTTTTGGAACAAAATCGATTGAAGTGAAGTTTCTTATGCTTCATCAAACGCATTTACGTAAGTCTTACTTACTCGTCCATGAGGTTGTTTGAGTCCTCAATACACGTCGTTCTCATCACTTCAGGTTAAAACCGTGAAGTGAATGGATAACGTAGGTTCTAACCACAATGTCATGTAACACTCAACCTAATTTGCTTGATACGTTCAACTCTTTGGAAAAAATCGATTGAAGTGAAGTTTCTTATGCGTTATCAAACGCATTACTAAGTTCTTAATTACTCAGTCCATGAAGGTTGTTACGGGTCATCAATACACGTCGTTCTCATCACTTCAAGTTAAAACCTCGAATGTGAATGGATAACTTAGGTTCTAACACACAATGTCATGTAAACTCAACCTAATCTGCTTGATACGTTCAACTCTTTTGGATAAAATCGATTGAAGTGAAGTTTCTTATGCTTCATCAACGCAATGACTAAGTCTTATTAGCATCGTCCATGAAGGTTGTTGGTCATCAATACACGTGTTCTCATCACTTCAAGTTAAAA
This sequence comes from Begonia masoniana, assembly GCA_022432975.1. Classification (NCBI taxonomy): domain Eukaryota; kingdom Viridiplantae; phylum Streptophyta; class Magnoliopsida; order Cucurbitales; family Begoniaceae; genus Begonia; species Begonia masoniana. The sequence continues at coordinate 19,650,411 of CM039506.1, forward strand.
ACCTTCGAATGTGAAATTGGATAACTTAGGTTCTAACCACAAGTCATGTAGCACTCACCTTAGTTGCTTGATACGTTCAACTCTTTTGGAACAATCGATTGAAGTGAAGTTCTTATGCTTCATCAAACGCATTACTAAGTCTTAATACTCGTCCATGAAGGTTGTTGCGTCCTCAATACACGTCGTTCTCATCACTTCAAGTTAAAACCTCGAATGTGAAATGGATAACTTAGTTCTAACCACAAGTCATGTAGCACTCAACCTCATTTGCTTGATACGTTCAACTCTTTTGGAACAATCGATTGAAGTGAAGTTCTTATGCTTCATCAAACGCATTACTAAGTCTTAATACTCGTCCATGAAGGTTGTTGGGTCCTCAATACACGTCGTTCTCATCACTTCAAGTTAAAACCTCGAATGTGAAATGGATAACTTAGGTTCTAACCACAAGTCATGTAACACTCAACCTAATTTGCTTGATACGTTCAACTCTTTTGGAACAAATCGATTGAAGTGAAGTTTCTTATGCTTCATCAAACGCATTACTAAGTCTTAATTACTCGTCCATGAAGGTTGTTGGGTCCTCAATACACGTCGTTCTCATCACTTCAAGTTAAAACCTTGAATGTGAAATGGATAACTTAGGTTCTAACCACAAGTCATGTAACACTCAACCTAATTTGCTTGATACGTTCACTCTTTTGGAACAATCGATTGAAGTGAAGTTCTTATGCTTCATCAAACGCATTACTAAGTCTTAATTACTCGTCCATGAAGGTTGTTGCGTCCTCAATACACGTCGTTCTCATCACTTCAAGTTAAAACCTCGAATGTGAAATGGATAACTTAGGTTCTAACCACAAGTCATGTAACACTCAACCTAATTTGCTGATACGTTCAACTCTTTTGGAACAATCGATTGAAGTGAAGTTCTTATGCTTCATCAACGCATTACTAAGTCTTAATTGCTCGTCCATGAAGGTTGTTGCGTCCAAAATACATGTCGTTCTCATCACTTCAAGTTAAAACCTTGAATGTAAAATGGATAACTTAGGTTCTAACCACAAGTCATGTAGCACTCAACCTCATTTGCTTGATACGTTCAACTCTTTTGGAAGCAAATCGATTGAAGTGAAGTTTCTTATGCTTCATCAACCAGTACTAAGTCTTAATTACTCGTCATGAAGGGTTGTTGTGTCCTCATACAGCGTCGTTCTCATCACTTCTAAGTTAAAACCTTGAATGTGAAATGGATAACTGATGTTCTACAACAGGTCATGTAACCTCACCTAATTTGCTTGATACATTCAACTCTTTGGAGACACATCGATTGAAGTTGAAGTTTCTTATGCTTCATCAACGCATTACAAGTCTAGATTACTCTCCAGGAAGTTGTTGGGTCCTCAGATACACGTCGTTCTCATCACTTTCAAGTTAAAACCTGATGTGAAAATGGATACTTAGGTTCTAACCACAAGTCATAGTAACACTCAACCTCATTTGCTTGATACGTTCAACTCTTTTGGAACAATCGATTGAAGTGAAGATTCTATGCTTCATCAACGCTTACTAAGGTCTTATTACTCGTCCATGGAAGGTTGTTGGGGGACTCAATACACGGCGTTCTCATCACTTCAAGTTAAAACGTGAATGTGAAATGGATACTTATGTTCTAACCACATAGTCATGTACACTCAACCTAATTTGCTTGATACTTTCAACTCTTTGAAAAATCGATTGAAGTGAAGTTTCTTATGCTTCTTCAAACGCATTACTAAGTCTTAATTACTCGTACCATGAAGGTTGTTGCGTCCTCAATACCTCGTTCTCATCACTTCAAGTTAAAACCTTGAATGTGAAATGGATAACTTAGGTTATAACACAGGTCATTAACACTCAACCTAATTTCTTGATACGTCAACTCTTTTGGAACAAATGGATTGAAGGGAAGTTCTTATGCTTCATCAAAACGCATTACGAAGTCTTAATTACGTCGTCCATGAAGGTTGTTGGGTCCTCATACACGATCGTTCTCATCACTTCAAGTTAAAACGTCGATGTGAAATGGATAACTAGGTTCTAACCACAAGTCATGTACACTCAAGCCTATTTGCTTGATACGTTCAACTCTTTTGGAACAAATCGATTGAAGTGAAGTTTCTTATGCTTCATCAAACGCATTACTAAGTCTTAATTACTCGTCCATGAATGTTGTTGGGTGCTCAATACACGTCGTTCTCATCACTTCAAGTTAAAACCTAGAATGTGAAATGGATAACTTAGGTTCTAACCACAAGTCATGTAACACTCAACCTAATTTGCTGATACGTTCAACTCTTTTGGAACAAATCGATGAAGTGAAGTTTCTTATGCTTCATCAACGCATTACTAAGTCTTAATACTCGTCCATGAAGGTTGTTGCGTCCTCAATACACGTCGTTCTCATCACTTCAAGTTAAAACCTTGAATGTGAAATGGATAACTTAGTTTCTAACCACAAGTCATGTAGCACTCAACCTCATTTGCTTGATACGTTCAACTCTTTTGGAACAAATCGATGAAGTGAAGTTTCTTATGCTTCATCAAACGCATTACTAAGTCTTAATTACTCGTCCATGATGGTTGTTGGTCCTCAATACACGTCGTTCTCATCACTTCAAGTTAAAACCTTGAATGTGAAATGGATAACTTAGGTTCTAACCCACAGTCATGTAGCACTCAACCTCATTTGCTTGATACTTCAACCTAGTTTGGAACAAATCGATTGAAGTGAGTTTCTTATGCTTCATCAAACGCATTACTAAGTCTTATTACTCGTCCATGAATGTTGTTGCGTCCTCAATACACGTCGTTCTCATCACTTCAAGTTAAAACCTTGAATGTGAAATGGATAACTTAGGTTCTAACCACAATGTCATGTAACACTCAACCTAATTTGCTTGATACGTTCAACTCTTTTGGAACAAATCGAGTTGAAGTGAAGTTTCTTATGCTTCATCAAACGCATTACTAAGTCTTAATTACTCGTCCATGAAGTTGTTGCGGCCTCAATACACGTCGTTCTCATCACTTCAAGTTAAAACCTGAATGGGAAATGGATAACTTAGGTTCTATACCACATGTCATTTACACTCAACCTAATTTGCTTGATACTTCAACTCTTTTGGAACAAATCGTTGAAGTGAAGTTTCTTATGCTTCATCAAACGCATTACTAAGTCTTAATTACTCTTCCAGAAGGTTTATGCGTCCTCAATACACGTCGTTCTCATCACTTCAGTTAAAACCTTGATGTGAAATGGATAACATAGGTTCTAACCACATGTCATGTACACTCAACCTAATTTGCTTGATACGTTCACCTCTTTTGGAACAAATGGATTGAAGTGAAGTTTCTTATGCTTCATCAAACGCATTACTAAAGTCTTAATTTACCTCCATGAAGGTTGTTCGGTCCTCAATACACGTCGTTCTCATCACTTCAAGTTAAAACTTGAATGTTAAATGGATAACTTAGGTTAAAACCACAGTCATGTAACACTCAACCTAATTTGCTTGATACGTTCACTCTTTTGGAAAAAATCGTTGAAGTGAAGTTTCTTATGCTTCATCAAACGCATTACTAAGTCTTAATTACTCGTCCATGAAGGTTGTTGGTCCTCAATACACGTCGTTCTCATCACTTCAGTTAAAACCGTCGAATGTGAAATGGATAACATATGTTCTAACCACAAGTCATGTAACACTCAACCTAATTGCTTGATACGTTCAACTCTTTTGGAAAAAATCGATTGAAGTGAAGTTTCTTATGCTTCAGCAAACGCATTACTAAGTCTTAATTACTCGTCCATGAAGGGTTGTTGGGTCCTCAATACACTTCGTTCTCATCACTTCAAGTTAAAACCTTGAATGTGAATGGATAACTTAGGTTCTAACCACAAGTCATGTAGCACTCAACCTAATTTGCTTGATACGTTCAACTCTTTTGGAACAAATCGATTGAAGGAAGTTCTTATGCTTCATCAAACGCATTACTAATGTCTTAATTACTCGTCCATGAAGGTTGTTGGATCATCAATACACGTCGTTCTCATCACTTCAAGTTAAAACGTTGAATGTGAAATGGATAACTTAGGTTCTAACCACAAGTCATGTAACACTCAACCTAATTTGCTTGATACGTCAACTCTTTTGGAACAATCGATTGAAGTGAGTTTCTTATGCTTCATCAAACGCATTACTAAGTCTTAATTACTCGTCCATGAAGGTTGTTGCGTCCTCAATACACGTCGTTCTCATCACTTCAAGTTAAAACCTGAATGTGAAATGGATAACTTAGGTTCTAACCACATGTCATGTAACACTCACCTAATTTGCTTGATACGTCAACTCTTTTGGAACAATCGATTGAAGTGAGTTTCTTATGCTCATCAAACGCATTACTAAGTCTTAATTACTCGTCCATGAAGGTTGTTGGGTCCTCAATACACGTCGTTCTCATCACTTCAAGTTAAAACCTTGAATGTGAAATGGATAACTTAGGTTCTAACCACAAGTCATGTAACACTCAACCTAATTTGCTTGATACGTTCAACTCTTTTGGAACAATCGATTGAAGTGAAGTTCTTATGCTTCATCAAACGCATTACTAAGTCTTAATTACTCGTCCATGAAGGTTGTTGGGTCCTCAATACACGTCGTTCTCATCACTTCAAGTTAAAACCTGAATGTGAAATGGATAACTTAGGTTCTAACCACATGTCATGTAACACTCAACCTAATTTGCTTGATACGTTCAACTCTTTTGGAACAATCGATTGAAGTGAAGTTCTTATGCTTCATCAAACGCATTACTAAGTCTTAATTACTCGTCCATGAAGGTTGTTGGGTCCTCAATACACGTCGTTCTCATCACTTCAAGTTAAAACCTCGAATGTGAAATGGATAACTTAGGTTCTAACCACATGTCATGTAACACTCAACCTAATTTGCTTGATACGTTCAACTCTTTTGGAAAAAATAGATATAAGTGAAGTTTCTTATACTTTACTTTACTTTACTTTACTTTACTTTACTTTACTTTACTTTACTTTACTTTACTTTACTTTACTTTACTTTACTTTACTTTACTTTACTTTACTTTACTTTACTTTACTTTACTTTACTTTACTTTACTTTACTTTACTTTACTTTACTTTACTTTACTTTACTTTACTTTACTTTACTTTACTTTACTTTACTTTACTTTACTTTACTTTACTTTACTTTACTTTACTTTACTTTACTTTACTTTACTTTACTTTACTTTACTTTACTTTACTTTACTTTACTTTACTTTACTTTACTTTACTTTACTTTACTTTACTTTACTTTACTTTACTTTACTTTACTTTACTTTACTTTACTTTACTTTACTTTACTTTACTTTACTTTACTTTACTTTACTTTACTTTACTTTACTTTACTTTACTTTACTTTACTTTACTTTACTTTACTTTACTTTACTTTACTTTACTTTACTTTACTTTACTTTACTTTACTTTACTTTACTTTACTTTACTTTACTTTACTTTACTTTACTTTACTTTACTTTACTTTACTTTACTTTACTTTACTTTACTTTACTTTACTTTACTTTACTTTACTTTACTTTACTTTACTTTACTTTACTTTACTTTACTTTACTTTACTTTACTTTACTTTACTTTACTTTACTTTACTTTACTTTACTTTACTTTACTTTACTTTACTTTACTTTACTTTACTTTACTTTACTTTACTTTACTTTACTTTACTTTACTTTACTTTACTTTACTTTACTTTACTTTACTTTACTTTACTTTACTTTACTTTACTTTACTTTACTTTACTTTACTTTACTTTACTTTACTTTACTTTACTTTACTTTACTTTACTTTACTTTACTTTACTTTACTTTACTTTACTTTACTTTACTTTACTTTACTTTACTTTACTTTACTTTACTTTACTTTACTTTACTTTACTTTACTTTACTTTACTTTACTTTACTTTACTTTACTTTACTTTACTTTACTTTACTTTACTTTACTTTACTTTACTTTACTTTACTTTACTTTACTTTACTTTACTTTACTTTACTTTACTTTACTTTACTTTACTTTACTTTACTTTACTTTACTTTACTTTACTTTACTTTACTTTACTTTACTTTACTTTACTTTACTTTACTTTACTTTACTTTACTTTACTTTACTTTACTTTACTTTACTTTACTTTACTTTACTTTACTTTACTTTACTTTACTTTACTTTACTTTACTTTACTTTACTTTACTTTACTTTACTTTACTTTACTTTACTTTACTTTACTTGTGAAATGGATAACTTAGGTTCTAACCACAAGTCATGTAACACTCAACCTAATTTGCTTGATACGTTCAACTCTTTTGGAACAAATCGATTGAAGTGAAGTTTCTTATGCTTCATCAAACGCATTACTAAGTCTTAATTACTCGTCCATGAAGGTTGTTGGGTCCTCAATACACGTCGTTCTCATCACTTCAAGTTAAAACCTTGAATGTGAAATGGATAACTTAGGTTCTAACCACAAGTCATGTAACACTCAACCTAATTTGCTTGATACGTTCAACTCTTTTGGAACAATCGATTGAAGTGAAGTTTCTTATGCTTCATCAAACGCATTACTAAGTCTTAATTACTCGTCCATGAAGGTTGTTGGGTCCTCAATACACGTCGTTCTCATCACTTCAAGTTAAAACCTCGAATGTGAAATGGATAACTTAGGTTCTAACCACAAGTCATGTAACACTCAACCTAATTTGCTTGATACGTTCAACTCTTTTGGAACAAATCGATTGAAGTGAAGTTTCTTATGCTTCATCAAACGCATTACTAAGTCTTAATTACTCGTCCATGAAGGTTGTTGGGTCCTCAATACACGTCGTTCTCATCACTTCAAGTTAAAACCTCGAATGTGAAATGGATAACTTAGGTTCTAACCACAAGTCATGTAGCACTCAACCTTATTTGCTTGATACGTTCAACTCTTTTGGAACAAATCGATTGAAGTGAAGTTTCTTATGCTTCATCAAACGCATTACTAAGTCTTAATTACTCGTCCCTGAGGTGTTGGGTCCTCAATACACGTCGTTCTCATCACTTCAAGTTTAAAACGTTGAATGTGAAATGGATAACATAGGTTCTAACCACAAGTCATGTAACACTCAACCTAATTTGCTTGATACGTTCAACTCTTTTGGAAAAAATCGATTGAAGTGAAGTTTCTTATGCTTTATCAAACGCATTACTAAGTCTGAATTACTCATTCATGAGGTTGTTACGTCCTCATACACGTCGTTCTCCTCACTCAAGTTAAACCTTGAATGTGAATGGATAACTTAGGTTTAACCACAAGTCCTGTAGCACTGAACCTCATTAGCTTGATACGTTAAACTCTTTTGGAACAAATCGATATAAGTGAAGTTTCATATGGCTTAATCAAACGCATTACTAAGTCTAATTACTCGTCCCATTAAGGTTGTTGGGTCCTCAATACAAGTCGTACTTATCACTTCAAGTTAAACCTTGAATGTGAAATGGGTAACTTAGGTTCTAACCACAAGTCATGTAACACTCAACCTAATTTGCTTGATACGTTCAACTCTTTTGGAACAATCGATTGAAGTGAAGTTTCTTATGCTTCATCAAACGCATTACTAAGTCTTAATTACTCGTCCATGAAGGTTGTTGGGTCCTCAATACACGTCGTTCTCATCACTTCAAGTTAAAACCTCGAATGTGAAATGGATAACTTAGGTTCTAACCACAAGTCATGTAACACTCAACCTAATTTGCTTGATACGTTCAACTCTTTTGGAACAAATCGATGAAGTGAAGTTTCTTATGCTTCATCAAACGCATTACTAAGTCTTAATTACTCGTCCATGAAGGTTGTTGGGTCCTCAATACACGTCGTTCTCATCACTTCAAGTTAAAACCTTGAATGTGAAATGGATAACTTAGGTTCTAACCACAAGTCATGTAACACTCAACCTAATTTGCTTGATACGTTCAACTCTTTTGGAACAAATCGATTGAAGTGAAGTTTCTTATGCTTCATCAAACGCATTACTAAGTCTTAATTACTCGTCCATGAAGGTTGTTGGGTCCTCAATACACGTCGTTCTCATCACTTCAAGTTAAAACCTCGAATGTGAAATGGATAACTTAGGTTCTAACCACAAGTCATGTAACACTCAACCTAATTTGCTTGATACGTTCAACTCTTTTGGAACAAATCGATTGAAGTGAAGTTTCTTATGCTTCATCAAACGCATTACTAAGTCTTAATTACTCGTCCATGAAGGTTGTTGGGTCCTCAATACACGTCGTTCTCATCACTTCAAGTTAAAACCTCGAATGTGAAATGGATAACTTAGGTTCTAACCACAAGTCATGTAACACTCAACCTAATTTGCTTGATACGTTCAACTCTTTTGGAACAAATCGATGAAGTGAAGTTTCTTATGCTTCATCAAACGCATTACTAAGTCTTAATTACTCGTCCATGAAGGTTGTTGGGTCCTCAATACACGTCGTTCTCATCACTTCAAGTTAAAACCTTGAATGTGAAATGGATAACTTAGGTTCTAACCACAAGTCATGTAGCACTCAACCTCATTTGCTTGATACGTTCAACTCTTTTGGAACAAATCGATTGAAGTGAAGTTTCTTATGCTTCATCAAACGCATTACTAAGTCTTAATTACTCGTCCATGAAGGTTGTTGGGTCCTCAATACACGTCGTTCTCATCACTTCAAGTTAAAACCTTGAATGTGAAATGGATAACTTAGGTTCTAACCACAAGTCATGTAACACTCAACCTAATTTGCTTGATACGTTCAACTCTTTTGGAACAATCGATTGAAGTGAAGTTTCTTATGCTTCATCAAACGCATTACTAAGTCTTAATTACTCGTCCATGAAGGTTGTTGGGTCATCAATACACGTTGTTCTCATCACTTCAAGTTAAAACCTCGAATGTGAAATGGATAACTTAGGTTCTAACCACAAGTCATGTAGCACTCAACCTCATTTGCTTGATACGTTCAACTCTTTTGGAACAAATCGATTGAAGTGAAGTTTCTTATGCTTCATCAAACGCATTACTAAGTCTTAATTACTCGTCCATGAAGGTTGTTGGGTCCTCAATACACGTCGTTCTCATCACTTCAAGTTAAAATCTTGTATGTGAAATGGATAACTTAGGTTCTAACCACAAGTCATGTAACACTCAACCTAATTTGCTTGATACGTTCAACTCTTTTGGAACAAATCGATTGAAGTGAAGTTTCTTATGCTTCATCAAACGCATTACTAAGTCTTAATTACTCGTCCATGAAGGTTGTTGGGTCCTCAATACACGTCGTTCTCATCACTTCAAGTTAAAACCTCGAATGTGAAATGGATAACTTAGGTTCTAACCACAAGTCATGTAACACTCAACCTAATTTGCTTGATAACGTTCAATCTCCTTTAATCGTTAATTACTATCACCGATCATTTCTGGACCCTAATTTGGTTCGGTAAACAAAACCGCCCCTAAACTGTCGAACGCGCGTAACTTTCGCGTCGGTTATCGGAATCGAACGATTCCAGCGGCCACGCGCTCCTCTAATAACCTATTTTAATCTGCCAAAAGGAATTTTAAAACAATCAACCGTAGCTAGGTCAATTGCAGCAAAACCCGAATCTGCCCTAAACTGGGAATTTCACCATTTTCGGTTTTTCATCAATTCTCATCAATTTCCTCACCAATCAACCCTAATTAGCCTCAATTAGCCTAAACAAACCGAAATCACGAGGCAACACACCGAAAACCAAAATCCCCCAATTCGGGACTCTCAGATTTTCGCTCAAATTGAGCACAACACGGCCAGGCGACCTTCGCCGGCCTAAGCCCGGTCATTTGACGCCGAGGCTAGCCAAAAATGGCCGGTGATCGGAGCTCAATCAAGCTCGACACCCTCGGCCTCCAAAAGAACCAAAAACAGGGCGAAGAATCAATTACCGATTCGGTTCGTGCGCGAGACGGGCCGGAGATCGCACGTCGCTGTCGTCTGCCTGAGAACGGCGAGAAATCGCCGGCGTTGGCTGTTGGAGAGGCGTCGCTCGTCTCTGTCGTCGGGCTGTCGTCGGGAGCTCGGGTTGCGGTGAAGAACAGAATGGCTTCGAGCCATTCTGTTTTCTTTTATTTAAAATTAAGATTTTAATTTTAATTTTATTTATTTCATTATTTGTTTTAATTAGTTTATTTATTTATTGAACGTCACTACCTCTCATGTTTTCAACCGTTTCGAATTTATTATTTCACCAATAAATCCAACTTATTATCTGGGTTCTATTAAAACTGTCCGTTCACAAATCGGACCTCGTTTACTATTTTTACTAAAACGTCCTTTATATTACGAAAAGCGTATTTACTCGGAATATATCGATATTATCCCGAAAATTCCTTAAATTTCTTTAAAATTCCTATTAATTGTTAGGATCTTCTTGACGCTTTCTTTTCGTAAAACGGATCTGATTTGACATATTTACAAAAATGCCATCCTATATTAAAATAATAATATCCTCAAAAATCCGTACGAGTCGGATATTACACCTATAATGTTAAATGGATAACTTAGGTTCTAACCACAAGTCATATAACACTCAACCTCATTTGCTTGATACGTTCAACTCTTTTGGAACAAATCGATTGATGTGAAGATTCTTAAGCTTCATCAAATGCTTTACTAAGTCTTAATTACGCGTCCATGGAGTTTGTTGGGTACTCAATACATGTCGTTCTTATCACTTCAAGTTAAAACTGTAATACCCAGCTTGTACGGATTTCAGATATAATATATTATATTGTTATTTTATTATATAAGGGCATTTTTGGTAAATATGTCAAATCAGGTAAGTTTCGCAAACGGAAGGCGTCATGATGATCCTAACGAATAATTGGAATTTTAAGGAAATTACGAGAATTTTCGGAGTTTAAACGCTATATTCCGAGTAAATGCATTTCTCGTAATGTAAAAGACGTTCTCGTAAAAATAGCAAATGAGGTTCAAATCGCGAACGGACAGTTTTAATAAATCCCTGGCAATGGATAGGAGTTATTGGCAAAATATGGAACTTTCGAGAATCCGAATAGTAGGACGATTAACGAACCGAAGGACGAAACAAATAGAATTAAGTGCTAAGGGCAATTTAGTAATTTATCAAATCAATTTTATAAAAATAACCAAAATCCTTTTTCTCCTCACTCTTTCTTCTTCTCTTCCTGGCGTTCACGAACAGAGAGCTCCCTCCTCTCTCGGCCGCCGACACCGATCAACATTCCGACCTCCGTCCGACCTCCGTTCGTTCCGATTTCTTCACGGTTTCTCCTCCTCTCGCTACCCTAGGTATGCAGCTTCGGTCTTTGAGCGTTATTTCAAGTTTTTACGGAGATCTAGTTAATTAGGGTTTCGATCGATTTTCGTTAAAAATGCGAATAAGGGTTCGTAATTAGTAGGTTAGCTGTGATTAAGTACGTATTGATCGTATTGGATGTTATTGGACGAAGAAAAATCAATTTGAGAAAAAGTTAAAAATGGGTAAAATTTCCGAGTTTTTGAGAAAAACTCGTAAATTGAGATTTCGGATTATCGAGCCTTAATTGACGTTCTAAATGCTTTGATTAGCTTAGTTGGAATTTAGGAAATTCATTAGTTAAGGATTTTGTAATTTGAACGTTTATAATTCAAATTGGTTTTAACGGTGGATATCGTGTTTTCCTCAGACACACGACTCCCGTGGACGAAGATTGAGATTCTGCGCGCCCAAGGTAAGTCTCCGTGACTTACTCTGACCAATCGGTCTACACCATACTTCGATGTCGTATCGAGGATCCCTAAGGAATTGTTTGCTTTAAATCGCTTTCGGTTGGGTAGTTAGGTTTAAATTGTTTATAGGTTACTCTATTTTGGTCTTGATGGTATATATGTTGATTGTTTACTTTCTGTCTATATCTGTTCATGCATCACGTATTTCAAATGTCATGAAAACGAATTTCTGCACTCGTTTTAAGAAAAGAAATGAACATCTGTAATTAATCTACGTAATCTGTATCTGGTTACGCGAGATGGGGCTCAGGCATGGCTGTAGGGTTTGTGAGCATGTACCCCCCCTCTAAATCGAAAGTGGTAGTCCGACCGCGGGATGTATCCTTTCCATTTATAGGGCTGATATCTCGGTAACAATCTGTCTGCGATGTAATGAATCTGTATCTGTATATGAATCTGAAACCTGCATGTTTTCTGAATGGCATACGCACGCACGCATCTGCATTTACGTAGCTTACTGAGATTTCAAAATCTCATATGTGTCTGTATGGTGTAGGTGACGTTCTAGGTTACGTTGACCCAGGTGAGGATGATATTCCTCCCCCTGATGTAGGAGCAGCTGATGGATGATGCTCCTGGGAGTGCGCTGGGTAGTCGAGGCGCGTTTTGACCCGTGGGGGATGTACGTAAAGGTTTTGGGGGTTTTTGAGATATTTTGGACTGAGGATAAACTGTATAGAAAATATTAGGATGCTTGGTCTGGTAGTTGATAGGTTGTTTTGATGTTTGAAAACGTTTTGAAATGTATTTTTTGTAAAAGTTTGGTATTGAAGGATACTCAGTTTTTAAACATAACCACGCAATTTGTTTTCTTAAAATTGATTCGGTTAAAAGTGTGTCGGGTGTATTTTGTGATCTGGGTGTAAGAATGGAAGAAGTGGTTTCTGGCTAAGAAAAATGTGGGAGAAGTATAAATGAAAAATGTTGAGTTATGCTCTCTGGAATCACGTTTCTGAGAGGTGAAAATGTTAGAGTGAAAGGTTGGTTGCTCTCTGGAAACCTAAAAAATTTCCAAAGAGTCAAGTCGCTGCTGTGTGCAGCGACTGGTCGCTGCACACATTGCAGCGACTGGTCGCTGGACACATTGCAGCGACCAGCGACTGGTAGCTGCTGTGTGCAGCGACTGGTCGCTGTACACATAGCAGTGTGCAGCGACCAGCGCCTGGTCGCTGCACAGAGCAGCGACCGAGCGCTGCTCCATTCACGAGGGCAGAATTCCGATTCTGCCCTCCCTTCTTTTATTTGTTTTTTTTTTAGTTTTATTAAATGTTTTAGTTTTAATTATTTATTAAAGGTTTTGTTTTAAATGCTTTTAAAGTTCAGTTTTAATTCCGACTTCAGTTCTGATTTCAACTTCGGTTTAGATTCCGCATTAAGTTTTATTTAAAGCATAGAAAAGTAAAAAGTATAAAAAGAAAAATAATTACGGGAAAAAAAAAATGGGTACAGTATTAGGGGTGTTACAATGCTTTTAAAGTTCAGTTTTAATTCCGACTTCAGTTCTGATTTCAACTTCGGTTTCGATTCCGCATTAAGTTTTATTTAAAGCATAGAAAAGTAAAAATTATAAAAAGAAAAATAATTACGGGAAAAAAAAATGGGTACAGTATTAGGGGTGTTACAAAAACCATGAATGTGAAATGGATAACTTAGGTTCTAACCACAAGTCATGTAGCACTTAACCTCATTTGCTTGATACGTTCAACTCTTTTGGAACAAATCGATTTAATTGACGTTTCTTATGCTTCGTCAAACGCATTAGTAAGTCTTAATTACTCCTCCATGATGGTTTTTGGGTCCTCAATACACGTCGTTCTCATCACTTCAAGTTACAACCTTGAATGTGAAATAGATATCTTAGGTTCTAACCACAAGTCATGTAGCACTCAACCTTATTTGCTTGATACGTTCAACTATTTTGAAACAAATCGATTGAAGTGAAGTTTCTTATGCTTCATCAAACGCAATACTAAGTTTTAATTACTCGGCCATGAAGGTTGTTGCGTCCTCAATACACGACGTTCTCATCACTTCAAGTTAAAACGTCGAATGTCAAATGGATAACATAGGTTCTAACCACTAGTCATGTAACACTCAACCTAATTTGCTTGATACGTTCAAATCTTTTGGAACAAATCGATTGAAGTGAAGTTTCATATGCTTAATCAAACGCATTATTAAGTCTTAATTACTCGTCCATGAAGGTTGTTAGTCCTCAATACACGTCGTTCTCATCACTTCAAGTTAAAACGTTAAATATGAAATGGATAACTTAGGTTATAACCACAAGTCATGTAACACTCAACCTAATTTGTTGATACGTTCAACTCTTTTAGAACAAATCGATTGAAGTGAAGTTTCTTATGCTTTATCAAATGCATTACTAAGTATTAATTACTCGTCCATGATGGTTGTTGGGTCCTCAATACACGTCGTTCTCATCACTTCAAGTTAAAACCTTGAACGTGAAATGGATAACTTAGGTTCTAGCCACAAGTCATGTAGCACTGAACCTCATTAGCTTGATACGTTCAACACTTTTGGAACAAATCGATTGAAGTGAAGTTTCATATGCTTAATCAAACGCATTACTAACTCTTAATTACTCGTCCATTAAGGTTGTTGGGTCCCCAATACACGTCGTTCTCATCACTTCAAGTTAAAACCTTGAATTTGAGATGGGTAACTTAGGTTCTAACCACATGTCATGTAACACTCAACCTAATTTGCTTGATACGTTCAACTCTTTTGGAACAAATCGATTGAAGTGAAGTTTATTATGCTTCATCAAACGCATTACTAAGTCTTAATTACTCGTCCATGAAGGTGGTTGGGTCCTCAATATACGTCGTTCTCATCACTTAAAGTTAAAACCTCGAATGTGAAATTGATAACTTAGGTTCTAACCACAAGTCATGTAACACTCAATGTAATTTGCTTGATACGTTCAACTCTTTTGGAACAAATCGATTGAAGTGATGTTTCTTATGCTTCATCAAACTCATTACTAAATCATAATTACTCGTCCTTGAAGGTTGTTGGGTCCTCAATACACGTCGTTCTCATTACTTCAAGTTAAAACCTATAATGTTAAATGGATAACTTAGGTTCTAACCACAAGTCATATAACACTCAACCTCATTTGCTTGATACGTTCAACTCTTTTGGAACAAATCGATTGATGTGAAGATTCTTAAGCTTCATCAAATGCTTTACTAAGTCTTAATACTCGTCCATGGAGTTTGTTGGGTACTCAATACATGTCGTTCTTATCACTTCAAGTTAAAACCTTGAATGTGAAATGGGTAACTTAGGTTCTAATAACATGTCATGTAACACTCAACCTGATTTGCTTGATACGTTCAACTCTTTTGGAACAAATTGATTGAAGTGAAGTTTATTATGCTTCATCAAACGCATTACTAAGTCTTAATTACTCGTCCATGAAGGTTGTTGGGTCCTCAATACACGATGTTCTCATCACTTCAAGTTAAAACGTCGAATATGAAATGGATAACATAGGTTCTAACCACAAGTCATGTTACACTCAACCTAATTTGCTTGATACGTTCAACTCTTTTGGAACAAATCGATTGAAGTGAAGTTTCTTATGCTTTATCAAACGCATTACTAAGTCTGAATTACTCATCCATGATGGTTGTTACGTCCTCAATACACGTCGTTCTCATCACTTCAAGATAAAACCTTGAATGTGAAATGGACAACTTATGTTCTAACCACATGTCATGTAACACTCAACCTAATCTCCTTGATAAGTTCAACTCTTTTGGAACAAATCGATTAAAGTGAAGTTTCATATGCTTAATCAAACGCATTATTAAGTCTTAATTACTCATCCATGAAGGTTGTTGGGTCCTCAATACACGTCGTTCTCATCACTTCAAGTTAAAACCTTAAATGTGAAATGGATAACTTAGGTTATAACCAAAATTCATATAACACTCAACCTAATTTGCTTGATACGTTCAACACTTTTGGAACAAATTGATTGAAGTGAAGTTTCTTATGCTTTATCAAACGCATTACTAAGTCTTAATTACTCGTCCATGAAGGTTGTTACGTCCTCAATACACGTTGTTTTCATCACTTTAAGTTAAAACCTTGAATGTGAAATGGATAACTTATGTTCTAACCACATGTCATGTAACACTCAACTTAATTTGCTTGATACGTTCAACTCTTTTGGAACAAATCGATGGAAGTGAAGTTTCTTATGCTTTATCAAATGCATTATTAAGTCCTAATTACTCGTCCATGAAGGTTGTTGGGTCCTCAATACACGTCGTTCTCATCACTTCAAGTTAAAACCTTGAATGTGAAATGGGTAACTTAGGTTCTAATCACATGTCATGTAACACTCAACCTGATTTGCTTAAAACGTTCAACTCTTTTGGAACAAATCGATTGAAGTGAAGTTTCTTATGCTTCATCAAACGCATTACTGAGTCTTAATTACTCGTCCATGAAGGTTGTTGCGTCCTCAATACACGATGTTCTCATCACTTCAAGTTAAAACGTCGAATATGAAATGGATAACATAGGTTCTAACCACAAGTCATGTAACACTCAACCTAATTTGCTTGATACGTTCAACTCTTTTGGAACAAATCGATTGAAGTGAAGTTTCATATGCTTAATCAAACGCTTTATTAAGTCTTAATTACTCGTCCATGAAGGTTGTTGGGTCCTCAATACACGTCGTTCTCATCACTTCAATTAAAACCTTAAATGTGAAATGGATAACTTAGGTTATAAACCAAAAGTCATGTAACACTCAACCTAATTTGCATGATACGTTCAACACTTTTGGAACAAATCGATTGAAGTGAAGTTTCTTATGCTTCATCAAACGCATTACTAAGTCTTAATTACTCGTCCATGAAGGTTGTTATGTCCTCAATACACGTTGTTTTCATCACTTCAAGTTAAAACCTTGAATGTGAAATAGATAACTTATGTTCTAACCACATGTCATGTAACACTCACCTTAATTTGCTTGATACGTTCAACTCTGTTGGAACAAATCGATGGAAGTGAAGTTTCTTATGCTTCATCAAATGCATTATTAAGTCTTAATTACTCGTCCATGAAGGTTGTTGTGTCCTCAATACACGTCGTTCTCATCACTTCAAGTTAAAACCTTCAATGTGAAATGGGTAACTTAGGTTCTAATCACATGTCATGTAACACTCAACCTGATTTGCTTGATAAGTTCAACTCTTTTGGAACAAATCGATTGAAGTGAAGTTTCTTATGCTTCATCAAACGCATTACTAAGTCTTAATTACTCGTCCATGATTGTTGTTGGGTCCTCAATACACGATGTTCTCATCACTTCAAGTTAAAACGTCGAATATGAAATGGATAACATAGGTTCTAACCACAAGTCATTAAAAACTCTACCTAATTTGCTTGATACGTTCAACTCTTTTGGAACAAATCGATTGAAGTGAAGTTTCATATGCTTAATCAAACACATTATTAAGTCTTAATTACTCGTCCATGAAAGTTGTTGGGTCCTCAATACACGTCGTTCTCATCACTTCAAGTTAAAACCTTAAATGTGAAATGGTTAACTTAGGTTATAACCACAAGTCATGTAACACTCAACCTAATTTGCTTGATACGTTCAACTCTTTTCGAACAAATCGATTGAAGTGAAGTTTCTAATGCTTTATCAAACGCATTACTAAGTCTTAATTACTCGTCCATGAAGGTTGTTACGTCCTCAATACACGTCGTTCTCATCACTTCAAGTTAAAACCTTGAACGTGAAATGGATAACTTAGGTTCTAACACAAGTCCATGTAGCACTGAACCTCATAGCTTGATACGTTCAACACTTTTGCAACAATCGATTGAAGTGAAGTTTCATATGCTTAATCAAATGCATTACTAACTCTTAATTACTCGTCCATTAAGGTTGTTGGGTCTCAATACACGTCGTTCTCATCACTTCAACTTAAAACCTTGCATTTGAAATGGGTAACTTAGGTTCTAACCACATGTCATGTAACACTCAACCTAATTTGCTTGATACATTCAACTCTTTTGGAACAAATCGATTGAAGTGAAGTTTATTATGCTTCATCAAACGCATTACTAAGTCTTAATTACTCGTCCATGAAGGTGGTTGGGTCCTCAATATACGTCGTTCTAATCACTTCAAGTGAAAACCTCGAATGTGAAATTGATAACTTAGGTTCTAACCACATGTCATGTAACACTCAACGTAATTTGCTTGATAAGTTCAACTCTTTTGAACAAATCGATGAAGTGAAGTTTCATATGCTTAATCAAACGCATTATTAAGTCTTAATTACTCGTCCATGAAGGTTGTTGGGTCCTCAATACACGTCGTTCTCATCACTTCAAGTTAAAACCTTAAATGTGAAATGGATAACTTAGGTTATAACCACAAGTCATGTAACACTCAACCTAATTTGCTTGATACGTTCAACTCTTTTGGAACAAATTGATTGAAGTGAAGTTTCTTATGCTTATCAAACGCATTACTAAGTCTTAATACTCGTCCATGAAGTTGTTACGTCCTCATACACGTTGTTTTCATCACTTCAAGTTAAAACCTTGAATGTGAAATGGATAACTTATGTTCTAACCACATGTCATGTAACACTCAACGTAATTTGCTTGTACGTTCACTCTTTTGGAACAAATCGATGGAAGTGAAGTTTCATATGCTTAATCAAATGCATTATTAAGTCTTAATTACTCGTCCATGAAGGTTGTTGGGTCCTCAATACACGTCGTTCTCATCACTTCAAGTTAAAACCTTGAATTTGAGATGGGTAACTTAGGTTCTAACCACATGTCATGTAACACTCAACCTAATTTGCTTGATACGTTCAACTCTTTTGGAACAAATCGATTGAAGTGAAGTTCTTATGCTTCATCAAACGCATTACTAAGTCTTAATTACTCGTCCATGAGGTGGTTGGGTCCTCAATATACGTCGTTCTCATCACTTCAAGTTTAAAACCTCGAATGTGAAATGGATAACTTAGGTTCTAACCACAAGTCATGTAACACTCAACTAATTTGCTTGATACGTTCAACTCTTTTGGAACAAATCGATTGAAGTGAGTTTCTTATGCTTCATCAAACTCATTACTAAGTCTAATTACTCGTCCTTGAAGGTTGTTGGGTCCTCAATACACGTGTTCTCATACTTCAAGTTAAAACCTATAATGTTAAATGGATAACTTAGGTTCTAACCACAAGTCATGTAACACTCAACCTGATTGCTGATACGTTCAACTTTTTGGAACAAATTGATTGAAGTGAAGTTTCTTATGCTTCATCAACGCATACTAAGTCTAATACTCGTCCATGAAGGTTGTTGGGTCCTCAATACACGATCTGTTCTCATCACTTCAAGTTTAAAACGTCGAATATGAAATGGATAACATTAGGTTCTAACCACAAGTCCATGTTACACTCAACCTAATTTGCTTGATACGTTCAACTCTTTTGGAACAAATCGATTGAAGTGAGTTTCTTATGCTTTATCAAACGCATTACTAAGTCTGAATTACTCATCCATGATGGTTGTTACGTCCTCAATACACGTCGTTCTCATCACTTCAAGATAAAACCTTGAATGTGAAATGGACAACTTATGTTCTAACCACATGTCATGTAACACTCAACTAATTCTCCTTGATAAGTTCAACTCTTTTGGAACAAATCGATTAAAGTGAAGTTTCATTATGCTTAATCAACGCATTACTAAGTCTTAATTACTCATCCATGAAGGTTGTTGGGTCCTCAATACACGTCGTTCTCATCACTTCAAGTTAAAACCTTAAATGTGAAATGGATAACTTAGGTTATAACCAAAATTCATATAACACTCAACCTAATTTGCTTGATACGTTCAACACTTTTGGAACAAATTGATTGAAGTGAAGTTTCTTATGCTTTATCAAACGCATTACTAAGTCTTAATTACTCGTCCATGAAGGTTGTTACGTCCTCAATACACGTTGTTTTCATCACTTCAAGTTAAAACCTTGAATGTGAAATGGTAACTTATGTTCTAACCACATGTCATGTAACACTCAACTAATTTGCTTGATACGTTCAACTCTTTTGGAACAACTCGATGGAAGTGAAGTTTCTTATGCTTTATCAAATGCATTATTAAGTCCTAATTACTCGTCCATGAAGGTTGTTGGGTCCTCAATACACGTCGTTCTCATCACTTCAAGTTAAAACCTTGAATGTGAAATGGGTAACTTAGGTTCTAATCACATGTCATGTAACACTCAACCTGATTTGCTTAAAACGTTCAACTCTTTTGGAACAAATCGATTGAAGTGAAGTTTCTTATGCTTCATCAAACGCATTACTGAGTCTTAATTACTCGTCCATGAAGGTTGTTGCGTCCTCAATACACGATGTTCTCATCACTTCAAGTTAAAACGTCGAATATGAAATGGATAACATAGGTTCTAACCACAAGTCATGTAACACTCAACCTAATTTGCTTGATACGTTCAACTCTTTTGGAACAAATCGATTGAAGTGAAGTTTCATATGCTTAATCAAACGCTTTATTAAGTCTTAATTACTCGTCCATGAAGGTTGTTGGGTCCTCAATACACGTCGTTCTCATCACTTCAAGTTAAAACCTTAAATGTGAAATGGATAACTTAGGTTATAACCAAAAGTCATGTAACACTCAACCTAATTTGCATGATACGTTCAACACTTTTGGAACAAATCGATTGAAGTGAAGTTTCTTATGCTTCATCAAACGCATTACTAAGTCTTAATTACTCGTCCATGAAGGTTGTTATGTCCTCAATACACGTTGTTTTCATCACTTCAAGTTAAAACCTTGAATGTGAAATAGATAACTTATGTTCTAACCACATGTCATGTAACACTCAACTTAATTTGCTTGATACGTTCAACTCTGTTGGAACAAATCGATGGAAGTGAAGTTTCTTATGCTTCATCAAATGCATTATTAAGTCTTAATTACTCGTCCATGAAGGTTGTTGTGTCCTCAATACACGTCGTTCTCATCACTTCAAGTTAAAACCTTCAATGTGAAATGGGTAACTTAGGTTCTAATCACATGTCATGTAACACTCAACCTGATTTGCTTGATAAGTTCAACTCTTTTGGAACAAATCGATTGAAGTGAAGTTTCTTATGCTTCATCAAACGCATTACTAAGTCTTAATTACTCGTCCATGATTGTTGTTGGGTCCTCAATACACGATGTTCTCATCACTTCAAGTTAAAACGTCGAATATGAAATGGATAACATAGGTTCTAACCACAAGTCATTAAAAACTCTACCTAATTTGCTTGATACGTTCAACTCTTTTGGAACAAATCGATTGAAGTGAAGTTTCATATGCTTAATCAAACACATTATTAAGTCTTAATTACTCGTCCATGAAAGTTGTTGGGTCCTCAATACACGTCGTTCTCATCACTTCAAGTTAAAACCTTAAATGTGAAATGGTTAACTTAGGTTATAACCACAAGTCATGTAACACTCAACCTAATTTGCTTGATACGTTCAACTCTTTTCGAACAAATCGATTGAAGTGAAGTTTCTAATGCTTTATCAAACGCATTACTAAGTCTTAATTACTCGTCCATGAAGGTTGTTACGTCCTCAATACACGTCGTTCTCATCACTTCAAGTTAAAACCTTGAACGTGAAATGGATAACTTAGGTTCTAAACACAAGTCATGTAGCACTGAACCTCATTAGCTTGATACGTTCAACACTTTTGCAACAAATCGATTGAAGTGAAGTTTCATATGCTTAATCAAATGCATTACTAACTCTTAATTACTCGTCCATTAAGGTTGTTGGGTCCTCAATACACGTCGTTCTCATCACTTCAACTTAAAACCTTGCATTTGAAATGGGTAACTTAGGTTCTAACCACATGTCATGTAACACTCAACCTAATTTGCTTGATACATTCAACTCTTTTGGAACAAATCGATTGAAGTGAAGTTTATTATGCTTCATCAAACGCATTACTAAGTCTTAATTACTCGTCCATGAAGGTGGTTGGGTCCTCAATATACGTCGTTCTAATCACTTCAAGTGAAAACCTCGAATGTGAAATTGATAACTTAGGTTCTAACCACATGTCATGTAACACTCAACGTAATTTGCTTGATACGTTCAACTCTTTTGAAACAAATCGATTCAATTGATGTTTCTTATGCTTCATCAAACTCATTACTAATTCATAATTACTCGTCCTTGATGGTTGTTGGGTCCTCAATACACGTCATTCTCATCACTTCAAGTTAAAACCTATAATGTTAAATGGATAACTTAGGTTCTAAATACAAGTCATATAACACTCAACCTTATTTGCTTGATACGTTCAACTCTTTTGGAACAAATAGATTGTTGTGAAGATTCTTAAGCTTCATCAAATGCTTTACTAAGTCTTAATTACGCGTCCATGGAGTTTGTTGGGTACTCAATACATGTCGTTCTTATCACTTCAAGTTAAAACCTTGAATGTGAAGTGGGTAACTTAGGTTCTAATCACATGTCATGTAACACTCAACCTGATTTACTTGATACGTTCAACTCTTTTGGAACAAATCGATTGAAGTGAAGTTTCTTATGCTTCATCAAACGCATTACTAAGTCTTAATTACTAGTCCATGAAGGTTGTTGGGTCCTCAATACTCGATGTTCTCACAACTTCAAGTTAAAACGTCGAATATGAAATGGATAACCTAGGTTCTAACCACAAGTCATGTAACACTCAACCTAATTTTCTTGATACGTTCAACTCTTTTGGAACAAATCGATTGAAGTGAAGTTTCATATGCTTAATGAAACGCATTATTAAGTCTTAATTACTCGTCCATAAAGGTTGTTGGGACCTCAATACACGTCGTTCTCATCACTTCAAGTTAAAACGTTAAATGTGAAATGGATAACTTAGGTTATAACCACAAGTCATGTAACACTCAACCCAATTTGCTTAATACGTTCAACTCTTTTAGAACAAATCGATTGAAGTGAAATTTCTTATACTTTATCAAACGCATTACTAAGTATTAATTACTCATCCATGAAGGTTGTTGGGTCCTCAATACTCGTCGTTCTCATAACTTCAAGTTAAAACCTTAAACGTGAAATGGATAACTTAGGTTCTAACCACAAGTCATGTAGCACTGAACCTCATTAGCTTGATACGTTCAACACTTTTGGAACAAATCGATTGAAGTGAAGTTTCATATGCTTAATCAAACGCATTACTAACTCTTAATTACTCGTCCATTAAGGTTGTTGGGTCCTCAATACACGTCGTTCTCATCACTTCAAGTTAAAACTTTTAATTTGAAATGGGTAACTTAGGTTCTAACCACATGTCATGTAACACTCAACATAATTTGCTTGATACGTTCAACTCTTTTGGAACAAATCGATTGAAGTGAAGTTTATTATGCTTCATCAAACGCATTACTAAGTCTTAATTACTCGTCCATGAAGGTGGTTGGGTCCTCAATATACGTCGTTCTCATCACTTCAAGTTAAAACCTCGAATGTGAAATTGATAACTTAGGTTCTAACCACAAGTCATGTAACACTCAACGTAATTTGCTTGATACGTTCAACTCTTTTGGAGCAAATCGATTCAGTTGATGTTTCTTATGCTTCATCAATTTCATTACTAAGTCATAATTACTCGTCCTTGATGGTTGTTGGGTCCTCAATACACGTCGTTCTCATCACTTCAAGTTAAAACCTATAATGTTAAATGGATAACTTAGGTTCTAACCACAAGTCATATAACACTCAACCTCATTTGCTTGATACGTTCAACTCTTTTGGAACAAATCGATTGATGTGAAGATTCTTAAGCTTCATCAAATGCTTTACTAAGTCTTAATTACGCGTCCATGGAGTTTGTTGGGTACTCAATACATGTCGTTCTTATCACTTCAAGTTAAAACCTTGAATGTGAAATGGGTAACTTAGGTTCTAATCACATGTCATGTAACACTCAACCTGATTTGCTTGATACGTTCAACTCTTTTGGAACAAATCGATTGAAGTGAAGTTTCTTATGCTTCATCAAACGCATTACTAAGTCTTAATTACTCGTCCATGAAGGTAGTTGGGTCCTCAATACACGATGTTCTCATCACTTTAAGTTAAAACTTCGAATATGAAATGGATAACATAGGTTCTAACCACAAGTCATGTAACACTCAACCTAATTTGCTTGATACGTTCAACTCTTTTGGAACAAATTGATTGAAGTGAAGTTTCATATGCTTAATCAAACGCATTATTAAGTCTTAATTACTCGTCCATGAAGGTTGTTGGGTCCTCAATACACGTCGTTCTCATCACTTCAAGTTAAAACCTTAAATGTGAAATGGATAACTTAGGTTATAACCAAAAGTCATGTAACACTCAACCTAATTTGCTTCATACGTTCAACTCTTTTGTAACCAATCGATTGAAGTGAAGTTTCTTATGCTTCATCAAACGCATTACTAAGTCTTAATTACTCGTCCATGAAGGTTGTTGGGTCATCAATACACGTTGTTCTCATCACTTCAAGTTAAAACCTCGAATGTGAAATGGATTACTTAGGTTCTAACTACAAGTCATGTAACACTCAACCTAATTTGCTTGATACGTTCAACTCTTTTGGAACAAATCGATTGAAGTGAAGTTTCTTATGCTTTATCAAACGCATTACTAAGTCTTAATTACTCGTCCATGAAGGTTGTTGGTTCCTCAATACACGTCGTTCTCATCACTTCAAGTTAAAACGTCGAATGTGAAATGGATAACATAGGTTCTAACCACAAGTCGTGTAACACTCAACCTTATTTGCTTGATACGTTCAACTCTTTTGAAACAAATCGATTGATGTGAAATTTCATATGCTTAATCAAACGCATTATTAAATCATAATTACTCGTCCATGAAGGTTGTTGGGTCCTCAATACACGTCGTTCTCATCACTTCAAGTTAAAACCTTAAATGTGAAAGGGATAACTTAGGTTATAACCACATGTCATGTAACACTCAACCTCATCTGCTTGATACGTTCAACTCTTTTGGAATAAATCGATTGAAGTGAAGTTTCTTATACTTCATCAAACGCATTACTAAGTCTTAATTACTCGTCCATGAAGGTTGTTGGGTCCTCAATACACGTCGTTCTCATCACTTCAAGTTAAAACCTTGAATGTGAAATGGATAACTTAGGTTCTAACCACAAGTCATGTAGCACTGAACCTCATTAGCTTGATACGTTCAACACTTTTGGAACAAATCGATTGAATTGAAATTTAATATGGTTAATCAAACGCATTACTAACTCTTAATTACTCGTCCATTAAAGTTGTTGGGTCCTCAATACACGTCGTTCTCATCACTTCAATTTAAAACCTTAAATTTGAAATGGGTGTAACGACCCAGATACTGTACCCATTTTTCTCGTACATATTTTTTTTTTTTTTTTTTGCCCTTATACTTTAAATAGACTCTAAGCGGAACCTAATCCGAAATCGAAACCAGAATTGAAATCGGAATTGAAATCTAGCTTTAAACCATTTAAATAACTTAAAACAAATTAATAAAACTATGAAAACATTTAATAAAAATCATTTAAAATAAAACAGAAATCGGGAGGACAGAAATGTCCAGACCCGAAATCAAGGGGACAGCGATCAGTCG
Source organism: Begonia masoniana (assembly GCA_022432975.1). Taxonomy (NCBI): domain Eukaryota; kingdom Viridiplantae; phylum Streptophyta; class Magnoliopsida; order Cucurbitales; family Begoniaceae; genus Begonia; species Begonia masoniana. The sequence goes on from CM039506.1 coordinate 19,676,096, forward strand.
CTGCAGCATGCAGCGACTGATCGCTGCACATGCTGCAGAGACCAGCGATCGATCTCTGCAGCTTTGCAGAGATCGATCGCTGCAGAGATCGATCGCTGCATTGCTGCATCGTGCAATGCAGCGATCAGCGATCGATCTCTGCATTGCTGCAGAGATCGATCGCTGCATTGCTGCAGCGCACAAGTGATCAGCGATCGATCTCTGCATTGCTGCAGAGATCGATCGCTGCACACTTGCAGCGATCACCACGCAGCGATCGTTCCCTTCTCCTTTCTTTGCTCTCTGTGTTTTCTGTTTTACAATTTCTCTCTGGAATCCGAATTCCAGAGAGCAACACTTCATGTTTCAACCTCTCTGGAATCCGATTCCAGAGAGTAAACTCATCTATTCCCACCACTTTCTCCTCAATAAACCTGATTAACCTATAACTCAAACTTAACTAAAAACGTATTCTATACTCAACTAACTTACAGCGGACTTTGCGAAATCAAACTGCGTGGATAGCTCTGAAAACCGAGCATAACCGTATCAATCCCAAAACCATTAAAAACATTTCTATAACGTTCAAATAGCAGATTAAACTAAACGTTTTACAAATCAGTTTATAAAACCTTAAAAAACATCAATATGTAAACCTAACATCTACCAGAACCAAACATCCTAAAACGTCCCAAAAGACCCTCAGAAGCTATACATACTATCCCCACGGGTCGGTGAAGCCTCGACTGCGCCAGCACACCCACGCGAGCCGTCCTCCGTCAACTGCGTCACTCCTCAGGTGGAGGGATCTCGTCCTCACCTACACCATACAGACACCTATGAGATAAAAATCTCAGCAAGCTCTACGTAAGTGCAATGCGTGCTATGCGTATGCAATTCAGAAAACATGCAGATACAGATACAGATTCAGATTACAGATTCAGATTCTTTACGTCGCAGACAGATTATCACTGAGGTCTACCAAGCCTCTCCGTGACCAGATAACAGATTACGTAGATTATTTTCGTTGGTTCATTTTACTTTTTGATTAGGTCGTAGACAGATTGTCACCGAGGTCTAAACCCACCTCGCCGTGACCAGATAACAGATTACGTAGATTAATTAGGTCCATTACTTTGCTTAATACACGTACAGAATGATGCATGAACAATTCATATCAGACAGTAAACAGACAACCATGAATACCATCAAGACTATAAGAAACTAGTCTATAAAACAGATAACCTAACTACCCAACCAAAGCATATAACAAACACATCACCAAAATTCCTCGAGAAGACCACGACGTACGGTGTAGGCCAATCGGCCAGAAAAGATCACGAGAACTTACCTCGTGTCCAAAGCAGCTCAAGCTCCGTCCACGAGCGTTGTTTGTCTGAAGCAAATCACAATATCGACGTTAAACGAGTTTAAACTATCGATCGTCCAAATTCACAAAACCTTAACTAAGGAAACTTTCCTAAAGTTCTAATCCAATTATTGAGCTATTTAATCGATAAATTTACGCTCAGCACCTAAATTCTCAATTTACGAGTTTTTCCTAAAATCTCAAAAAGCCCTAATTTTAACATTTTCACAAATTGATATAACTTCGTCCAATAACGTCAAATATGTCTTTTATATCGTCAATCATACTCAAACTATTAATTTCGGATCCTAAATCGATATTTTTATCGAAACCTAAACGAAACCCTAATTATTTAAACGTTACGAAACTCGAAATCTAACGTTCTAAAACTATAGAGACATACCTAGAACGTCGATTGGAGGAAGAAACGTGAAGAACGGAGGAAAAACGGAAGAGAACCGGAGGTCGGATCGTGAGAAACGTCGGCGGCCAGAGAGGGTTTGCGAGAGAAGAAAAAAAATGATAATGCTCTCTGGTGTGAAATGGCGAAGGGAGAAGAGAACATTAGGTTTTAATTAAAATTTACTTTGCAAATTACCGTTTTGCCCTTCTTTGATTTTTATATTCGTTTCGTCCTTCGGTTCGTTAATCGTCCAACTATTCGGGTTCACCAAACCTTCTAATTTCACCAATACGTCCAACTTATTATTTGGGTCCTAACGAAACTGCCCGTTCGCAAAACGGACCTCGTTTAGTATTTTTACAATATCGTTCTTTTTATTACGAAAAACGTAATTCTCGTAAATTTAGGGTTTGCACTCCGAAAAATCCCATAATACTCCTAAAATCCATATTAATTATTAGGATTTTAATGACGCTTTCTTTTCGTAAAACGGAGTTAATCCGACATATTTACGAAAATGACATTTCATATTAAAAAAATAATATCCTTAAAAATCCGTACGAGTCAGATATTATAATGGGTAACTTAGGTTCTAACCACATGTCATGTAACACTCAACATAATTTGCTTGATACGTTCAACTCTTTTGGAACAAATCGATTGAAGTGAAGTTTATTATGCTTCATCAAACGCAATACTAAGTCTTAATTACTCGTCCATGAAGGTGGTTGGGTCCTCAATATACGTCGTTCTCATCACTTCAAGTTAAAACCTCAAATGTGAAATGGATAACTTAGGTTCTAACCACAAGTCTTGTAAACCTCAACCTAATTTGCTTGATACGTTCAACTATTTTGGAACAAATCGATTGAAGTGATGTTTCTTATGCTTCATCAAGCGCATTACTAAGTTTTAATTACTCGTCCATGAAGGTTGTTGGGTCCTCAATACACGACGTTCTCATCACTTCAAGTTAAAACGTCGAATGTGAAATGGATAACATAGGTTCTAACCACAAGTCATATAACACTCAACCTAATTTGCTTGATACGTTCAACTCTTTTGGAACAAATCGATTGAAGTGAAGTTTCATATGCTTAATCAAACGCATTATTAAGTCTTAATTACTCGTCCATGAAGGTTGTTGGGTCATCAATACACGTTGTTCTCATCACTTCAAGTTAAAACCTCAAATGTGAAATGGATAACTTAGGTTCTAACCACAAGTCATGTAACACTCAACCTAATTTGCTTGATACGTTCAACTCTTTCAGAATAAATCGATTGAAGTGAAGTTTCTTATGCTTTATCAAAGGAATTACTAAGTCTTAATTACTCGTCCATGAAGGTTGTTGGGTCCTCAATACACGTCGTTCTCATCACTTCATGTTAAAACCTCGAATGTGAAATGGATAACTTAGGTATTAACCACAAGTCATGTAACACTCAACCTAATTTGCTTGATACGTTCAACTCATTTGGAACAAATCAATTGAAGTTAAGTTTCTTATGCTTCATCAAACGCATTACAATGTCTTAATTACTCGTCCATGAAGGTTGTTTGTTCCTTAATACACGTCGTTCTCATCACTTCAAGTTAAAACCTATAACGTGAAATGGATAATTTAGGTTCTAACCACAAGTCATATAACACTAAAACCTCATTTGCTTGATACGTTCAACTCTTTTGGAACAAATCGATTAAAGTGTAGTTTCTTATGCTTCATCAAAGACTTTACTATGTCTTAATTACGCGTCCATGAAGGTTGTTGGGTACTCAATACACGTCGTTCTCCTCACTTCAAGTTAAAACCTTGAATGTGAAATGGATAACTTAGGTTCTAACCACAAGTCCTGTAAGCACTCAACCTCATTTGCTAGATACGTTCAACTCTTTTGGAATATATCGATTAAAGTTAAGTTTCTTATACTTCATCAAACGCATTACTAAGTCTTAATTACTCGTCCATGAAGGTTGGTTGGTCCTCAATACATGTCGTTCTCATCACTTTAAGTTAAAACCATGAATGTGAAATGGATAACTTAGGTTCTAACCACAAGTCATGTAGCACTCAACCTCCTTAGCTTGATACGTTCAACTCTTTTGGAACAAATCGATTGAAGTGAAGTTTCTTATGCTTCATCAAACGCATTATCAAGTCTTAATTACTCGTCGTTGAAGGTTGTTGGGTCCTCAATACAAGTCGATCTCATCACTTCAAGTTAAAACCTTGAATGTGAAATGGATAACTTAGGTTCTCACCACAAGTCATGTAGTACTCAACCTTATTTGCTTGATACGTTCAACTCTTTTGGAAAAAATCGATTGATGTGACGTTTCTTATGCTTCATCAAACGCTTTAGTAAGTCCTAATTACTAGTCCATGATGGTTGTTGGGTCCTCAATACACGTCGTTCACCTCACTTCAAGTTAAAACATTGAATGTGAAATGGATAACTTAGGTTCTAACCACAATTCATGTAAGCACTCAACCTCATTTGCTTGATACGTTCAACTCTTTTGGAATATATCGATTAAAGTAAAGTATCTTATACTTCATCAAACGCATTACTAAGTCTTAATTACTCGTCCATGAAGGTTGTTGGGTCCTCAATACACGTCGTTCTCATCACTTCATGTTAAAACCATGAATGTGAAATGGATAACTTAGGTTCTAACCACAAGTCATGTAGCACTCAACCTCTTTAGCTTGATACGTTCAACTCTTTTGGAACAAATCGATTGAAGTGAAGTTTCTTATACTTCATCAAACGCTTTACTAAGTCTTAATTATGCGTCTATGAAGGTTGTTGGGTACTCAATACACGTCGTTATTATCACTTCAAGTTAAAACCTATAATATGAAATGGATAACTTAGGTTCTTACCACAAGTCATGAAGAGTCAACCTCATTTGCTTGATACGCTCAACTCTTTTGGAACAAATCGATTGAAATGACGTTTCTTATGCTTCATCAAACGCATTATTAAGTCTTAATTACTCGTCCATGAAGGTTGTTGGGTCCTCAATACAAGTCGTTGTCATCACTTAAAGTTAAAATCTTCAATGTGAAATAGATAACTTAGTTTCTAACCACAAGTCATGTAACACTCAACCTAATTTGCTTGATACATTCAACTCTTTCGGAACAAATCGATTGAAGTGAAGTTTCTTATGCTTCATCAAACACATTACTAATTCTTAATTATTCGTCCTTGAAGGTTGTTTGGCCCTCAATACACGTCGTTCTCATCACTTCAAGTTAAAACCTTGAATGTGAAATGGGTAACTTAGGTTCTAACCACACGTCATGTAACACTCAACCTAATTTGCTTGATACGTTCAACTCTTTTGGAACAAATCGATTGAAGTGAAGTTTCTTATGCTTCATCAAACGCATTACTAAGTCTTAATTACTCGTACATGAAGGTTGTTAGGTCCTCAACACACGTCGTTCTCATCACTTCAAGTTAAAACCTTGAATGTGAAATTTATAACTTAGGTTCTAACCACAAGTCATGTAGCACTCAACCATATTTGCTTGACACGTTCAACTCTTTTGGAACAAATCGATTGAAGTGAAGTTACTTATGCTTCATCAAACACATTATCAAGTCTTAATTACTCGTCGTTGAAGGTTGTTGGGTCCTCAATACAAGTCGTTCTCATCACTTCAAGTTAAAACCTTGAATGTGAAATGGATAACTTTGGTTCTAGCCACAAGTCATGTAGCACTCAACCTCATTTGCTTGATACGTTCAACTCTTTTGGAACAAATCGATTGAAGTGACGTTTCTTATGCATCATCAAACGCATTCTTAAGTCTTAATTTTATCGTCCATGAAGGTTGTTGGGTCCTCAATACACGTCAATTTCATCACTTCAAGTTAAAACCTTCAATGTGAAATGGATAACTTAGGTTCTAACGACAAGTCTTGTAACACTCAACCTCATTTGTTTGATACGTTCAACTCTTTTGTAACAAATCGATTAAAGTGAAGTTTCTTATCCTTAATCAAACGCATTACTAAGTCTTAATTACTCGTCCATGAAAGTTGTTGGGTCCTCAATACACGTCGTTCTCATCGCTTCAAGTTAAATCCTTCAATGTGAAATGGATAACTTATGTTATAACCACATGTCATGTAACACTCAACTTAATTTTCTTGATACGTTCAACTCTTTTGGAAGAAATCAATTGAAGTGAAGTTTCTTATGCTTCATCAAACGCATAACTAAGTCTTAATTATTCGTCCATCAAGGTTGTTGGGTCCTTAATACACGTCGTTCTCATCACTTAAAGTTAAAACCTTGAATGTGAAATGGATGACTTATGTTCTAACCACATGTCATGTAACACTCTACTGAATTTGCTTGATACGTTCAACTCTTTTGGAACAAAACGATTCAAGTGAAGTTTCTTATGCTTCTTCAAACGCAATACTAAGTATTGATTACTCGTCCATGAAGTTTGTTGGGTCCTCAATACACGTCGTTCTCATCACTTCAAGTTAAAACCTACAATGTAAAATGGATAACTTAGGTTCTAACCACAAGTCATATAACACACAACCTCATTTGCTTGATACGGTCAACTCTTTTGGAACAAATCGATTGAAGTGAAGTTTCTTATGCTTCATAAAATGCATTACTAAGTCTTAATTACTCATCCATGAAGGTTGTTGGGTCCTCAATACACGTCGTTCTCATCACTTTAAGTTAAAACCTTGTAAGTGAAATGGATAACTTAGTTTCTAACCACAAGTCATGTAGCACTCAATCTCATTAACTTGATACGTTCAACTCTTTTGTAACAAATCGATTGAAGTGAAGTTTCATATGCTTAATCAAACACATTATTAAGTTTTATTTACTCGTCCATGAAGGTTGTTGGGTCCTCAATACACGTCGTTCTCATCACTTTAAGTTAAAACCTTAAATGTGAAATGGATAACATAGGTTCTAAGCACATGTCATGTAACACTCAACCTAATTTGCTTGATACGATCAACTCTTTTGGAACAAATCGATTGAAGTGAAGTTTCTTATGCTTCATCAAACGCTTTACTAAGTCTTAATTTCGCGTCGATGAAGGTTGTTGGGTACTCAATACACGTCGTTCTCATCACTTCAAGTTAAAACCTATAATTTGAAATGGATAACTTTGGTTCTAACTACAAGTCATGTTGCACTCAACCTCATTTGCTTGATACGTTCAACTCTTTTGGAACAAATCAATTGAAGTGAAGTTTCTTATGCTTAATCAAACGCATTACTAAGTCTTAATTACTCGTCCATGAAGGTTGTTTGGCCTCAATACACATCGTTCATTTCCGATGTGGGACGTATCATCATCACTAAAACCTTGAATGTGAAATGGGTAACTTAGGTTCTAACTACATGTCATGTAACACTCAACCTCATTTGCTTGATACGTTCAACTCTTTTCGAACAAATCGATTGAAGTGAAGTTTCTTATGCTTCATTACTAAGTCTTAATTACTCGTCCATGAAGGTTGTTGGGTCCTCAATACACGTCGTTCTCATCACTTCAAGTTAAAACCTCGAATGTGAAATGGATTACTTAGGTTCTAACCACAAGTCTTGTAAACATCAACCTAATTTGCTTGATACGTTCAACACTTTTTGAACAAATCGATTGAAGTGAAGTTTCTTATGCTTCATCAAACGCATTACTAAGTCTTAATTACTCGTCCTTGAAGGTTGTTGGGTCCTCAATACACGTTGTTCTCATCACTTCTAGTTAAAACCTATAATGTGAAATGGAAAACTTAGGTTCTAACCATAAGTCATGTAACACTCAACCTCATTTTGTTGATTCGTTCAACTCTTTTGGAACAAATCGATTGATGTGAAGATTCTTATTGTAACATCCCTAATACTATACCCATTTTCCCGTACATATTTTTTTCTACACTTATAATAAACTTTAAACCTAACCTGAAGTGGAAATCAAATCGGAATTGAAATCGAAAACCATGTTTTAACCATTTAATAAACTCAAAACAATTTAAATTAAAACAATTAAAACTAAACAATTAAAATTAAAACAGAAACATGGAGGGCAGAAGGGTCAAAGCTGCAACAACAGAGGAGGGGCGTTCGATCGCTGGCAGCCCAGCGATCGATCCCTGGCAGCGATCGCTGCCCAGCGGCGGATCGCTGGCAGCGATCGCTGCAACAGCGATCGATCTCTGGCAGCGCCAGCGACCGATCGCTGGCAGCATTCGCTGCCACAGCGATCGATCGCTGGCAGCACTAGCGAACGATCGCTGCACGCTCTGGATTTTTCCAGACCGCAGCGACCTTGTAATTTGCTCTCTAGAATCCCAAATTCCATAGAGCAAATGTAACAACCCGGGGAGGATCGCCACGTAATTCTTGACTTGTCTTAAAACTTTAATTCATATTTGAACTCTTTTCTCCTTCTCTGTTTTTTTTTTTTTTAACAGTATACCTAATAGACTTAAGGACTTCAACTTAATAGATGGAAAATCAGTCCCTCGTACGTGACTTCTTCATGACATTATTTACTTAATTGTTCACAGACATGAGCGACCATACACGGTCATTGATTCTATGACGAAATCGGGCGGTGGAGGATTGCCCTCGGGCCGCCCTACGTTATTCTACCCGTATTGCATGGGTCTGCATGCATCGGCGGATGAAGCGCATATTATCTGACCTATCACGTGCATATCATGTGACCCTTTCATCGACGTTCAGTAGAAAACATCTACCGGTGAGCACGTGCGTCTCTCGTGAACATCTAAAACATCATCCGGTAGTGGACATCTACCAGTAGACACGTGCAGCTCTCGTGATCATTAAAACATCTATCGCTGCATCTGCCAATCGCTAGACGACAAAATTTATACTTACATCATCCGAAGGCTAAACACTCTACATCTGCCGCTACATCTGCCGCTCGCTAGACGACAAAATTTATACATACATCATCCGAAGGCTAAACACTCTACATCTGCCGCTACATCTGCTGATCGCTAGACGACAAAATTTATACTTATATCATCCAAAGGCTAAACACTCTACATCTGCCGCTACGTCTGCCGATCGCTAGACGACAAAATTTATACTTACATCATCCGAAGGCTAAACACTCTACATCTGCCGCTACATCTGCCGATGACGTCAGCCGGATGAATGCCTCATCCAGCTTCTATCTTACAGCAGTAAAATACTACAATCATCAAACAACCTCACCCAACAGAAAATACTACAACTTACCCAAATCTTAACCTGGAAATTATAAACCCTAATGAGTAAAAACCATAACCCATTCAAGATACGCATAGCGGAAGGCTTGCATGACATAAATCCTTTAAAAGGAAACATATCCTCATATCCAATCCCAGACTCAAAAGTTAACTTAGACAATACTAACACTATCCTACATAATTCCAGTTCTTATGTTCTTACTGACATAAGGGAGCAACAACCAGGGGTCATAATCGCCTCTCCAGTCCCGCACTGTCACTTTGAGCATCCTCCAGCAACCAAGCTTAGACATTCCCATTAACCTTGAGTTCCTCACCTGAAAACTCGTCACCTACATCATAAGGTTTAAACTATAAGCCTAATGCTTAGTAAGGAATGCAACACTAACATGGATGCATGAATGTATAATTTGGGAAAATCACATGCTCATAAGTCTTTTCTTGTTCATGTCTTTGCTCGTAATCATCATTCATAGTCATGGATCATATTCATCATTCATAGTCATTGATCATATTCATCATTCATAGTCATTGATCATATTCATCATTCATAGTCATTGATCATATTCGTCATTCATAGTCATTGATCATATTCATCGTTTAGGTTGTGTGGGTCAAGAGAGGATTTGTGCCGGTAAAGGGGGTTCGACAGTGAGTTTGATCTTGTTCCCTACTGCGGGTCGTATTCATATGTCCTTCTTTGGACTGTGACATACGCCGAACCGCCCCCAACCCTCACTTAATCCACGTTGCATAAATCTTATATATACATATATACATACATATCTTGTTCATGGAAAACATACGTTAAAACATTTTCTTATGCTTGAGAAACATTCATGATGCATGAACATGAGAACTTTTAACTCATCAAACTATGACAAGGATCATACCAGAGCAGACAACTTCACATTCACTAGCAGGTCATCAAATAGTATAACTCGCAACATACATAAATCCTCCAAGTGCAGACAAGCTCATTATCATAAGGTAAACATTAGACATATCAACCTAGTACTCCCACGATGTAGGGCTCTATTAGCCGGAAATCTTAATACATTCACTTACCTGGTCTCCTTAGTACTTGAGCTCCTTTCTCTTCAAACTTCTTCACCTAAAACATTTACATTGCAGTAGTTAAAAACAAAATTCTAATAGTTCTAAACTCAAGTTATCCTAAGATTTAATAGCTATAGTCATTCCCGAATCGTTAGTCTAATACTCTGTGCAGTTTGAAATCCAAAACCAAGACAGACTGATTCGATTATCGATAACTCAGAGGTGGTTGTTCTAAATGTCCAGAATCGATTTGATAAAAGCATTCCCACTCTCAGATTCCAAATGTTCTTATTACTAGTCGGCCATTGAAAAATCCAAAACTCCAATGCCGAGTAGAAAACAAGGCTAACAAGCTAACAGATGGCTACATTGACTATTGCATACCTCGGGCACAGAGTAGTCGAGTAGTGGCAGAGAAACCGATCGTCAAAGTGGGTATGCCGGAAGCAGAGAGCAAGAGCTTGGGAGAGAAGAAATCCCCGAAAAGGAAGGTGTCGGCTACAGTGGTTCAAGTGAGGTTTAAAACATTTCCTTTTTCTTTATATATCGTTCATCACTCTCCATTATTACAACTTTGCCACTTAACCTAGTTTAAATCCACATGAAATTAATTATTCTTGGTATAAGTCCTAAACTGCAAAGATTAAATATTCATGACTATTAATACAGTTAGGAAAATCACCTGGCCGTTAACCCGGGTGTTACAGCAAACCACATTCATTCTTCCTTGCAAATTCACAACACTTCTCCACAAAACTTAACTCATTTTTCATGTCATCAATCAACGAACTAAACGACCTAAACATACGTTAAACTTTCGTAAAAACGAACTGCATGGGTACGTTTAAAAAATCGGCAAATCCTCCTTTTTCAAAGTCCAAGCAGTTCAAATGCAACGCTATAAAAATACAGTTTATAAAACAGGTTTTTCAAGAACGTTTAAAACCTCAAAACGTGAACCCAACATCTAGCCAGATCCAAACACCCTAATATGTTCTAACTTTACACATATTTATCCAAAATTAACCCAGTACTCTCAAAACATGTACATACATCCCCACGGGTCAGGTTAAGCATCGACTGCGCCAACACACTCCCGCGAGCATTCTCTATCAACTGCATCATGCCTCAGGAGGAGGGACATCGTCCTCACCTGGCTTAATGTCACCTAGAACGTCACCTACACCATACAAACACACTATGAGCTAAAGGCTCAGTAAATTCTACGTAAATGCATATGCGTGCAGTGTATATGGAGTTCAGAAATCATGCATAACATACCGATCATGGCATACAGAATATCACCGAGATCTCAACTCCCTAACCGAAGGGGGCCCATCCAGCGGTAAGACTACCCCGTGCGGCTAGAGGAGGGGGTACACGCTTACAACACGTACAGCCGTGCCTGAGCCCCACCTCGCGTGACCAGATAACAAATTACGTTCATTAATTATATTACATGAGATGTGGTATTGGTCAGACCCTTAATCGGTCCACACAATAGATCGATAGCCCCCAATTTCTGGGCCACATGTGTTTTCTGAAAACCTCGTGCGGAAATTCATTTTCATGCTTAGTTGAAATACGTGATGCATGAACAGTTCAATATAAACGTAAACAAACAAGCGTGCGTACCATTAAGACTGTAAAAGAAATAACCTACAAAAACGTTTTAAACATAACTACCCAACCAAAACAATTTAAACACGCAATACTCTAAGATCCTCGACGCGACATCGAAGTACGGTGTAGGCCAATCGGCCAGAGTAAGTCACGAGAACTTACCTTGAGCGCGCTGAACTTCGAGCTCTGTCCACGAGCATTGTTTGTCTGAGGCAAAGCACAATATTCACCGTTAAAACTAATTTAAGCTATTAAACGTCCAAATTAACAAAACCTTAACTAAAGAGATTTCCTAAAGCTTTAATCCAATTCATTGAGCTATATTATCGAGCCAATCCCCGCTCGGCAACTCAAATCCAAATTACGAGTTTTTCCCCAAATCTCGAAATTTCACAAAATCGAATATTTTCACAAATTAATCTAGTTTCGTCCAATAACGTCCAATACGTTCTATACATTCATAATCTACGACAACCTATTGATTTTGAAACCCGAAATCGCATTACTAAGTCTTAATTACTCGTCCATGAAGGTTGTTGGGTCCTCAATACACGTCGTTCTCATCACTTCAAATTAAAACCTTGAATGTGAAATGGATAACTTAGGTTCTAACCACAAATCTTGTAACACTCAGCCTCATTTGCTTGATACGTTCAACTCTTTTGGAACTAATCGATTGAAGTGAAGTTTCTTATGCTTCATCAAACGCATTACTAAGTGTTAATTACTCGTCCATGAAGGTTGTTGGGTCCTCAATACACGTAGTTCTCATCACTACAAGTTAAAACCAATAATGTGAAATGGATAACTTAGGTTTTAAACACAAGTCATGTAGCACTCAACTTCATTTGCTTGATACGTGCAACTCTTTTGGAACAAATCGATTGAAGTGACGTTTCTTATTCTTCATCAAACGCATTAGTAAGTCTTAATTACTCGTCCATGATGGTTGTTGGGTCTTCAATGCACATCGTTCTCATCACTTCAAGTTAAAACCTTGAATGTGAAATGGATAGCTTAGGTTCTAACCACAAGTCATGTAGCACTCAACATTATTTGCTTGATACGTTCAACTCTTTTGGAACAAACCGATTGAAGTGAAGTTTCTTATACTTCATCTAACGCATTACAAAGTTTTAATTACTCGTCCTTGAAGGTTGTTGGGTCCTCAATACAAGTCATTCTCATCACTTCAAGTTAAAACCTTGAATGTGAAATGGATAACTTAGGTTCTAACCACAAGTCATGTAGCACTCAACCTCATTTGCTTGATATGTTCAACTCTTTTTGAAGAAATCGATTGAAGTGACGTTTCTTATGCATCATCAAACGCATTATTAAGTCTTAATTTTATCGTCCATGAAGGTTGTTGGGTCCTCAATACACGTCAATTTCATCACTTCAAGTTAAAACCTTCAATGTGAAATGGATAACTTAGGTTCTAACGATAAGTCTTGTAACACTAAACCTCATTTGTTTGATAAGTTCAACTCTTTTGTAACAAATCGATTAAAGTGAAGTTTCTTATTCTTAATCGAACGCATTACTAAGTCTTAATTACTCGTCCATGAAAGTTGTTGGGTCCTCAATACACGTCGTTCTCATCGCTTCAAGCTAAAACCTTGAATGTGAACTGGATAACTTAGGTTCTAACCACAAGTCAAGTAGCACTGAACCTCATTAGCTTGATACGTTCAACTCTTTTGGAACAAATCGATTGAAGTGAAGTTTCATATGCTTAATCAAACGCATTACTAAGTCTTAATTACTCGTCCGTAAAGGTTGTTGGGTCCTCAAAACACGTCGTTCTCATCACTTCAAGTTAAAACCTTGAATGTGAAGTGGGTAACTTAGTTTCTAACCACAAGTCATATAACACTCAACCTCATTTGCTTGATACGTTCAACCCTTTTGGAACAAATCGATTGAAGTAAAGTTTGATATGCTTTTTCAAACGCATTAGTAAGTATTAATTACTCATCCATGAAGGTTGTTGGGTCCTCAATACACGTCGTTCTCATCACTTCAAGTTAAAACCTCAAATGTGAAATGGATCACTTAGGTTCTAACCACAAGTCATGTAAACCTCAACCTAATTTGCTTGATACGTTTAACTCTTTTAGAACAAATCGATTGAAATGAAGTTTCTTATGCTTCATGAAACGCATTACTAAGTCTTAATTACTCGTCCTTGAAGGTTGTTGGGTACTCAATACACGTCGTTCTCATCACTTCAAGTTAAAACCTATAATGTGAAATGGAAAACTAAGGTTCTAACCAAAAGTCATAAAACACTCAACCTCATTTTGTTGATTTGTTCAACTCTTTTGGAACAAATTGATTGATGTGAAGATTCTTATGCTTCATCAAACGCTTTACTAAATCTTAATTACGCGTCCATGAAGGTTATTGGGTACTCAATACACGTCGTTCTTATCACTTCAAGTTAAAACCTTGAATGTGAAATGGATAACTTAGGTTCTAACCACAAGTCATGTAGCACTCAACTTCATTTGCTTGATACGTGCAAGTCTTTTAGAACAAATCGATTGAAGTGACGTTTCTTATTCTTCATCAAACGCATTACTAAGTCTTAATTACTCGTCCATGATGGTTGTTGGGTCTTCAATGCACATCGTTCTCATCACTTCAAGTTAAAACCTTGAATGTGAAATGGATAGCTTAGGTTCTAACGATAAGTCTTGTAACACTCAACCTCATTTGTTTGATAAGTTCAACTCTTTTGTAACAAATCGATTAAAGTGAAGTTTCTTATCTTAATCGAACGCATTACTAAGTCTTAATTACTCGTCCATGAAAGTTGTTGGGTCCTCAATACACGTCGTTCTCATCGCTTCAAGCTTAAAACCTTGAATGTGAAATGGATAACTTAGGTTCTAACCACAAGTCAAGTAGCACTGAACCTCATTAGCTTGATACGTTCAACTCTTTTGGAACAAATCGATTGAAGTGAAGTTTCATATGCTTAATCAAACGCATTACTAAGTCTTAATTACTCGTCCGTAAAGGTTGTTGGGTCCTCAAAACACGTCGTTCTCATCACTTCAAGTTAAAACCTTGAATGTGAAGTGGGTAACTTAGTTTCTAACCACAAGTCATATAACACTCAACCTCATTTGCTTGATACGTTCAACCCTTTTGGAACAAATCGATTGAAGTAAAGTTTGATATGCTTTTTCAAACGCATTAGTAAGTATTAATTACTCATCCATGAAGGTTGTTGGGTCCTCAATACACGTCGTTCTCATCACTTCAAGTTAAAACCTCAAATGTGAAATGGATCACTTAGGTTCTAACCACAAGTCATGTAAACCTCAACCTAATTTGCTTGATACGTTTAACTCTTTTAGAACAAATCGATTGAAATGAAGTTTCTTATGCTTCATGAAACGCATTACTAAGTCTTAATTACTCGTCCTTGAAGGTTGTTGGGTACTCAATACACGTCGTTCTCATCACTTCAAGTTAAAACCTATAATGTGAAATGGAAAACTAAGGTTCTAACCAAAAGTCATAAAACACTCAACCTCATTTTGTTGATTTGTTCAACTCTTTTGGAACAAATTGATTGATGTGAAGATTCTTATGCTTCATCAAACGCTTTACTAAATCTTAATTACGCGTCCATGAAGGTTATTGGGTACTCAATACACGTCGTTCTTATCACTTCAAGTTAAAACCTTGAATGTGAAATGGATAACTTAGGTTCTAACCACAAGTCATGTAGCACTCAACTTCATTTGCTTGATACGTTGCAAGCTCTTTGGAACAAATCGATTGAAGTGACGTTTCTTATGCTTCATCAAACGCATTACTAAGTCTTAATTACTCGTCCATGAAGGTTGTTGGGTCATCAATCACATCTTGTTCTCATCACTTCAAGTTAAAACCTTGAATGTGAAATGGATAGCTTAGGTTCTAACCACAAGTCATGTAGCACTCAACATTATTTGCTTGATACATTCGACTCTTTTGGAACAAATCGATTGAAGTGAAGTTTCTTATGCTTCATCTAACGCATTACTAAGTTTTAATTACTCGTCCTTGAATGTTGTTGGGTCCTCAATACAAGTCGTTTTCATCACTTCAAGTTAAAACCTTCAATGTGAAATGGATAACTTAGGTTCTAACGACAAGTCTTGTAACACTCAACCTCATTTGTTTGATACGTTCAACTCTTTTGTAACAAATCGATTAAAGTGCAGTTTCTTATCCTTAATCAAACGCATTACTAAGTCTTAATTACTCGTCCATGAAAGTTGTTGGGTCCTCAATACACGTCGTTCTCATCGCTTCAAGTTAAAACCTTGAATGTGAAATGGATAACTTAGGTTCTAACCACAAGTCATGTAGCACTGAACCTCATTAGCTTGATACGTTCAACTCTTTTTGAACAAATCGATTGAAATGAAGTTTCATATGCTTAATCAAACGCATTACTAAGTCCTAATTACTCGTCCGTGAAGGTTGTTGGGTCCTCAAAACACGTCGTTCTCATCACTTCAAGTTAAAACCTTGAATGGGAAATGGGTAACTTAGGTTCTAACCACATGTCATGTAACACTCAACCTAATTTGCTTGATACGTTCAACTCTTTTGGAACAAATCGATTGGAGTGAAGTTTCTTATGCTTCATCAAACGCATTACTAAGTCTTAATTACTCGTCCGTGAAGGTTGTTGGGTCCTCAATACACGTCGTTCTCATCACTTCAAGTTAAAACCTCGAATGTGAAATGGATCACTTAGGTTCTAACCACAAGTCTTGTAAACCTCAACCTAATTTGCTTGATACGTTTAACTCTTTTAGAACAAATCGATTGAAGTGAAGTTTCTTATGCTTCATGAAACGCATTACTAAGTCTTAATTACTCGTCCTTGAAGGTTGTTGGGTACTCAATACACGTCTTTCTCATCACTTCAAGTTAAAACCTATAATGTGAAATGGAAAACTAAGGTTCTAACCACAAGTCATAAAACACTCAACCTCATTTTGTTGATTCGTTCAACTATTTTGGAACAAATTGATTGATGTGAAGATTCTTATGCTTCATCAAACGCTTTACTAAGTCTTAATTACGCGTCCATGAAGGTTGTTGGGTACTCAATACCCGTCGTTCTTATCACTTCAAGTTAAAACCTTGAATGTGAAATGGATAACTTAGGTTCTAACCACAAGTCATGTAGCACTCAACCTCATTTGCTTGATACGTTCAACTCTTTTGGAACAAATCGATTGAAGTGACGTTTCTTATGCTTCATCAAACGCATTAGTAAGTCTTAATTACTCGTTCATGAAGGTTGTTGGGTCCTCAATACACGTCGTTCTCATCACTTCAAGTTAAAACCTTGAATGTGAAATGGATAGCTTAGGTTCTAACCACAAGTCATGTAGCACTCAACCTTATTTGCTTGATACGTTCAACTCTTTTGGAACAAATCCATTGAGCTAAAGTTTCTTATGCTTCATCAAACGCATTACTAAGTTTTAATTACTCGTCCATGAAGGTTGTTGGGTCATCAATTGTAATATCCGGCTTGTACGGAATTTTAGATTTAATATATTATATTGATATAATATATTATATGTGGCATTTTTAGAAATTATGTCAAATCAAGTCGGTTTCGCAAACGGAAAGCTTTATTGCAATCCTAACGATTAATAGGAATTTTAAGAATATTACGAGAATTTTCGGAATAGTGACACAATATTCCGAGTAACTATGTTTCTCATAATGTAATGGATGTTTTATTTAAAATTAGTAAACGAGGTCCGTTTCACGAAAGGAAAGCGTCATTACGACCCTAACAAGTAATTAGAATTTTAAGGAAGTTTTGGGAATTTTCAGAGCTTAAACGCTATATTCCGAATAATTACTATTATCATGAAGTAAAAGACATTCTCGTAAAAATAGCAAACGAGGTCCAAATTGTGAACAGACAGTTTTAATAAAGCCCTGGTAATGAATAGAAGTTATGGGCAAAATATGGAGTTTTCGAGAATCCGAATCGAAGGACGATTAACGAAACGAAGGACGAAACAAATAGATTTAAGTAAGAAGGGCAAAATGGTAATTTGCAAATCCATTTTATTAAATAACACAAAATCACTCATTTCTCCCTCACTTTCTCTCTTCTCTCTTTTCTCTCTGGAACGCACGAACAGAGAGGAGAAACTCCTCTGGCCGCCGACGATCCTTCCCCGTTCCGACTCCGTTCAAGCTCCGTTCTTCCTCCGTCCTTCACGTTTTCTTCCTCTCTCGCTACCCTCGGTATGTAGCTTTAGTCTTCGGTCGTTTATTTCGAGTTTTGGTTCGATTTAGGGTTAGGGTTTAAATTAGGTTTTCCGTTAAAAATGCGATTTAGGCTTCGTAATTAATAGGTTAGCTATAATTACGTATATATTGAACGTATTGAATGTTATTGGACGAAGAAAAGTCGATTTGCGAAAAAGTTATAAATTGGTAAAATTTCGGGTTTTAGGGAAAAACTCGTTATTTGAGAATTTGGATAATCGAGCTTTAATTAACGTTCGAAATGCTCTAATTAGCTAAGTGGAGAATTTTGGAGAATTCGCTAGTTAAGGATTTTGTAATTTGGATGTTTATAGTTTAAATCGGTTCTAACTATGAATATCGTGTTTTCTCTCAGACACACGACTCCTGTTGACGAAGCTTGAGATCCAGCGCACTCAAGGTAAGTTTTCGTGACTTACTTTGACCCAAAGGTCTACGCCATACTCTGTCGTCATCTCGAGAATACTCGAGGAATCGTTTGTTTTACGTTATTCTGGTTGGGTAGTTAGGTTAGTTGTTTATAGGTTATGTTATATTGTCTGCTGATATGAACTGTTTGTTTACTTTCCGCTGATATGAACTGTTCATGCATCACGGTTTTCGAAAGTCATGAAAAGGAATTTCTGCACATGTTTTTAAGAAAAGGAACGTATATCTGAAATGAAATCTGTAACGAAATCTGAATGAATAAACGTAATCTGTCTGTTTCTGGTCATGCGAGATGGGGCTCAGGCACGGCTGTGCGTGTTGCAAGCGTGTACCCCCCTCTCTAACCCCACGGGGTAGTCCAACCGCCGGACGGGCCCCCTTGGGTTAGTGGGTCGAGGTCTCGGTGACAATCTGTCTGTCTGCGACGTAATGAATCTGTAATCTGTAATCTGTAATTCTGTATCTGTAATCTGAATCTGAGCATGATTTCTGAATGGCATACGCACGCATGCATCTGCATTTACGTAGCTTACTGAGATTTCAATATCTCATATGTGTCTGTATGGTGTAGGTAACCTCTTAGGTGATATCGAACCAGGTGAGGACGGCGTTCCTCCGTCTGATGCAGTTGATGGATGACGGCCGTGGGAGTGCGCTATGTAGTCGAGGCGCTTTCTGACCCGTGGGGATGTATGTCTGGACTCTGGGGTTATTTTGGGATGTTTTGAGTTGATAATTGTATAGAATATTTGAGTTGATAACGTTTTGATAATTGTATGTAAAACGTTTTGGTTTAAACTGTTTAATGAATGTTATGGAAATGTTTTGATTGGTTTTAGGTTGATACGGTTATACTCGATGTTTAGATGCATCCACGCAGTCGGATTTCACAAAGTCCGCTGTAAAGTTGGTCGATGTTATTGGAAGAAATTGGTGTTAAATTAAGTAATGTTTGCTCTCTGGAATCAGGTTCCAGAGAGTTTCCAGTAGCATGAATCGCTCTCTGGAATTGGAATTCCAGAGAGTATTGTTAAGTGTTTGCTCTCTGGAATTCCAGAGAGCAGTGTAAAGAAAAGTGAAGGCGATTGAAGTAGGAGGTGGTCGCTGAAGTGGTCGCTGAAGTTTTCACTGATCGTTGCACTGAAAGTGTGCGGCGATCGATCTCTGCAGTAATGCAGAGATCGGTCGCTGTTTGTGAAATGCGAAGTGTTAGAGGTTTGAAGTCTGAAAGGGAGAAGGGATCGCTGCATGCTTGCAGCGATCGATCTCTGCTGCAGAGCAGAGATCGATCGCTGCTATAGTTAGCAGCGATCGGATTGCTGCACAGCTAGCAGCGATCGATCTCTGCTCTGCAGCAGAGATCGATCGCCCCTGCTGTAATGCATGGCAGCGATCGATCTCTGCTGCAGTGCAGAGATCGGTCGCCTGTTTCATTTTGAGGACAGAGTTCCAATTCTGCCCTCCCACTTGTTTAATTTAATTTAAAGTTTTCTTTTAAAGGTTTTCTTTTAAGTTTTAATAAAGATTTGTTTTAAATGCATTTAAGGTTCAGTTTTAATTCCGATTCAGTTCCGATTTCAACCATAGTTTAAATTCCGCATAAGGTTTTAATTAAAGTAGAGGAAAGAAATAAGTACAAAAATGAAAATGAAAAATTTATACGGGTAAAATAAGGGTACAGTATTAGGGGTGTTACATCAATACATGTTGTTCTCATCACTTTAAGTTAATACCTCGAATGTGAAATGGGTAACTTAGGTTTTAACCACAAGTCATGTAACACTCAACCTCATTAGCTGGATACGTTCATCTCTTTTGTAACAAATAGATTGAAGTGAAGTTACTTAATCTTCATCAAACGCATTACTAAGTCTTAATTACTCATCCATGAAGGTTGTTGGGTCCTCAATACACGTAGTTCTCATCACTACATGTTAAAACCAATAATGTGAAATCGAAAACTTAGGTTCTAACCACAAGTCATGTAGCACTCAACTTCATTTGCTTGATACGCGCAACTCTTTTGGAACAAATCGATTGAAGTGACGTTTCTTATTCTTCATCAAACGCATTAGTAAGTCTTAATTACTCGTCCATGATGGTTGTTGGGTCTTCAATGCACATCGTTCTCATCACTTCAAGTTAAAACCAATAATGTGAAATGGATAACTTAGGTTCTGACCACAAGTCATGTAGCACTCAACTTCATTTGCTTGATACGTGCAACTCTTTTGGAACAAATCGATTGAAGTGACTTTTCTTATTCTTCATCAAACGCATTAGTAAGTCTTAATTACTCGTCCATGATGGTTGTTGGGTCTTCAATGCACATCGTTCTCATCACTTCAAGTTAAAACCTTGAATGTGATATGGATAGCTTAGGTTCTAACCACAAGTAATGTAGCACTCAACATTATTTGCTTCATACGTTCAACTCTTTTGGAACAAATCGATTAAAGTGAAGTTTGTTATGCTTCATCAAACGCATTACTAAGTTTTAATTACTCGTCCATGAAGGTTGTTTGGTCATCAATACATGTTGTTCTCATCACTTCAAGTTAAAACCTCGAATGTGAAATGGATAACTTAGGTTCTAACCACAAGTCTTGTAACACTCAACCTCATTTGCTTGATACGTTCAGCTCTTTTGGAACAAATCGATTGAAATGAAGCTTCTTATGCTTCATCAAATGCATTACAAAGTTTTAATTACTCGTCCATGAAGGTTGTTGGGTCCTCAATACACATCGTTCTCATCACTTCAAGTTAAAACCTTGAATGTGAAATGGATAACTTAGGTTCTAACCAAAAGTCATGTAGCACTCAACCTCATTTGCTTGATACGTTCATCTCTTTTGGAACAAATTCATTGAAGTTAAGTTACTTATTCTTCATCAAACACATTACTAAGTCTTAATTAATCGTCTTTGAAGGTTGTTGGGTCCTCAATACACGTCGTTCTCATTACTTCAAGTTAAAATCTTGAATGTGAAATAGATAACTTAGGTTCTAACCACAAGTTATGTAGCACTCAAACTCATTTGCTTGATACGTTCAACTCTTTTGGAACAAATCGATTGAAGTGACGTTTCTTATGCTTCATCAAACGCATTAGTAAGTCTTAATTACTCGTCCATGTTGGTTGTTGGGTCCTTAATGCACATCGTTCTCATCACTTCAAGTTAAAAACTTGAATGTGAAATGGATATCTTAGGTTCTAACCACAAGTCATGTAGCACTCAACCTTATTTGCTTGATATGTTCAACTCTTTTGGAACAAATCGATTGAAGTGAAGTTTCTTATGCTTCATCAAACGCATTACTAAGTTTTAATTACTCGTCCATGAAGGTTGTTGGGTCATCAATACACGTTGTTCTCATAACTTCATGTTAAAACCTCGAATGTGAAATGGATAACTTAGGTTTTAACCACAAGTCATGTAACACTCAACCTCATTTGCTTGATACGTTCAATTCTTTTGGAACAAATCGATGGAAGTGTAGTTTCTTATGCATCATCATACGCATTGCTAAGTTTTAATTACTCGTCCTTGTAGGTTGTTGGATCCTTAACACACGTTGTTCTCATCACTTCAAGTTAAAACCTTGAATGTGAAATGGATAACTTAGGTTCTAACAACTAGTCATGTAGCACTCAACCTCATTTGCTTGATACGTTCATCTCTTTTGGAAAAAATCGATTGAAGTGAAGTTACTTATTCTTCATCAAACGCATTACTAAGTCTTAATTACTCGTCCTTGAAGGTTGTTGGGTCCTCAATACACGTCGTTCTCATCACTTCAAGTTAAAATCTTGAATGTGAAATGGATAACTTAGGTTCTAACCACAAGACATGTAGCACTCAACTTCATTTGCTTGATACGTTCAACTCTTTTGGAACAAATCGATTGAAGTGACGTTTCTTATGCTTCATCAAACGCATTAGTAAGTCTTAATTACCCGTCCATGATGGTTGTTGGGTCCTCAATACACATCATCTCATCACTTCAAGTTAAAACCTTGAATGTGAAATGGATAACTTAGGTTTTAACCACAAGTCATGTAACACTCAACCTCATTTACTTGATACATTCAACTCTTTTGGAACAAAACGATTGAAGTGAAGTTTCAAATGCTTAATCAAACGCATTACTAAGTCTTAATTACTCGTCCATGAAGGTTGTTGGGTCATCAATTCACGTCGTTCTCATCACTTCAAGATAAAACCTTGAATGAGAAATGGATAACTTAGGTTCTAACCACAAATCTTGTAACACTCATCCTCATTTGCTTGATACGTTCAACTCTTTTGGAACTAATCGTTTGAAGTGAAGTTTCTTATGCTTCATCAAACGCATTACTAAGTGTTAATTACTCGTCCATGAAGGTTATTGGGTCTTCAATACACGTCGTTCTCATCACTTCAAGATAAAACCTATAATGTGAAATGGATAACTTAGGTTCTAACCACAAGTCATGTAACACTCAACCTCATTTACTTGACACGTTCAACTCTTTTTCAACAAATTGATTGAAGTGAAGTTTCTTATGCTTAATCAAACGCATTACTAAGTCTTAATTACTCGTCAATGAAGGTTGTTGGGTACTCAATACACGTCTTTCTCATCACTTCAAGTTAGAATCTTGAATGTGAAATAGATAACTTAGGTTCTAACCATAAGTCATGTAGCACTCAAACTCATTTGCTTGATATGTTCAACTCTTTTGGAACAAATCGATTGAAATGAGGTTTCTTATGCTTCATCAAACGAATTAGTAAGTCTTAATTACTCGTCCATGATGGTTGTTGGGTCCTCAATGCACATCGTTCTCATCACTTCAACTTAAAACCTTGAATGTGAAATGGATTGCCTAGGTTCTAACCAAAAATCAAGTAGCACTCAACCTTATTTACTTGATACGTTCAACTCTTTTGGAACAAATCGATTGAAGTGAAGTTTTTTATGCTTCATTAAACGCATTACTAAGTTTTAATTACTCGTCTTTGAAGGTTGTTAAGTCCTCAATACACGTCGTTCTCATCACTTCAAGTTAAAACCTTGAATGTGAAATGGATAACTTAGGTTCTAACCACAAGTCATGTAGCACTCAACCTGATTTGCTTGATACGTTCATCTCTTTTGGAACAAATAGATTGAAGTGAAGTTTCTGATTCTTCATCAAACGCATTACTAAGTCTTAATTACTAATCCTTGAAGGTTGTTGGGTCCTCAATACACGTCGTTCTCATCACTTCAAGTTAAAATCTTGAATGTGAAATGGATAACTTTGGTTCTAACCATAAGTCATGTAGCACTCAACCTCATTTGCTTGATACGTTCATCTCTTCTGGAACAAATCGATTGAAGTGACGTTTCTTATGCTTCATCAAACGCAGTAGTAAGTCTTAATTACTCGTCAATGATGGTTGTTGGGTCCTCAATACACGTCGTTGTCATCACTTCAAGTTAAAACCTTAAATGGGAAATGAATAAAATAGGTTCTAACCACAATTCTTGTAACACTCAATCTCATTTGCTTGATACGTTCAACTCTTTTGGAACAATTCGATTGAAGTGAAGTTTCTTATGCTTCATCAAACGCATTACTAAGTTTTAATTACTCGTCCACGAAGGTTTTTGGTCCTCAATACACGTCGGGGTCATCACTTCAAGTTAAAACCTTGAATGTGAAATGGATAACTTAGGTTCTAACAACAAATCATGTAGCACTCCACCTCATTTGCTTGATACGTTTAACTATTTTGGAACAAATCGATTGAAGTGACGTTTCTTATGTTTCATCAAACGCATTAGTAGGTCTTAATTACTCGTCCATGAAGGTTGTTGGGTCCTCAATACACGTCGTTCTCATCACTTTAAGTTAAAACCTTGAATGTGAAATGGATAACGTAGGTTCTAACCACAAGTCAATGTAGAACTCAACCTCATTAGCTTGAAACGTTCAACTCTTCTGGAACAAATCGATTTGACAGGACGTTTCTTATGCTTCATCAAACCAGTAGTAAGTCTTAATACTCGTCAATGATGGTTGTTGGGTCCGCAATACACGTCGTTGTCATCACTTCAAGTTAAAACCTATAATGTGAAATGGATAACTTAGGTTCTAACCACAAGTCATGTAGCACTCAACCTCATTTGCTTGATACGTTCAACTCTTTTGGAACAATTCGATTGAAGTGAAGTTCTTATGCTTCATCAAACGCATTACTAAGTTTTAATTACTCGTCCATGAAGGTTGTTGGGTCCTCAATACACGTCGTGGTCATCACTTCAAGTTAAAACCTTGAATGTGAATGGATAACTTAGGTTCTAACCACAAGTCATGTAGCACTCAACCTCATTTGCTTGATACGTTTAACTATTTTGGAACAAATCGATTGAAGTGACGTTTCTTATGCTTCATCAAACGCATTAGTAGGTCTTAATTACTCGTCCATGAAGGTTGTGGGTCCTCAATACACGTCGTTCTCATCACTTTCAAGTTAAAACCTATGAATGTGAAATGGATAACTTAGGTTCTAACCACAAGTCATGTAGCAACCTCAACCTCATTGCTTGATACGTTCAACTCTTTGGAACAAATCGATTGAAGTGAAGTTTCATGATGCTAATCAACGCATTACTAAGTCTTAGAATACTAGTCCATGAAGGTTGTTGGGTCCTCAATACACGTCGTTCCCATCACTTCAAGTTTAAAACTTGAATGCGAAATGGTTAACTTAGGTTCTAACCATAAGTCATGTAGCACTCAACCTCATTGCTTGATACGTCAACTCTTTAGAAAAAATCGATTGAAGTGAAGTTTCTTATGCTTCATCAAACGCATTACTAAGTCTTAATTACGCGTCCATGAAGGTTGTTGGGTACTCAATACACGTCGTTTCATCAACTTCAGTTAAAACCTATAATGGGAAATGGATAACTTAGGTTCTAACTACAAGTCATTGTAGAAACTCAACCTCATTTGCTTGATACTTCAACTCTTTTGGAACAAATTCGATTGAAGTGGAAGTTTCTAATGCTTCATCAAACGCATTACTAAAGTTTAATTACTCCGTCCATGAAGGGTTTGGGTCCTCATACACTCGTGTCAGTCACTTCAAGTTAAAACCTTGAATGTGAAATGGATAACTTAGGTTCTAACCATAAGTCTGAGCACCATCCACCTCATTTGCTTGATACGTTAACTATTTTGGAACAATCGATTGAAGTGGACATTTCGCTTATGACTTTCATCAAACGCATTAGTAGGTCTTAATTACTCAGCCATGAAGGTTGGGTTGGGTCCGCATACCCGTCCGTGCCTCAGCACTTTAAGTTAAAACCTTGAATGTGAAATGATAACTTAGGTGTCTAACCACAAGTCATGTAAGCACTCACCTACATTAGCTTGAAAGTTCAACTCTTTTGGAACAAACTCGATTGACGTGAAGTTTCATATGCTTAATCAAACGCATAGGAGTAGTAAGTCTTAATTACTCGTCAATGATGGTTGTTGGGTCTCAATACACGTCGTTCTCATCACTTCAAGTTAAAACCTATAATGTGAATGGATAACTTAGGTTCTAACCACAAGTCATGTAGCACTCAACTTCATTTTCTTGATACGTTCAACTCTTTTGGAACAAAACAATTGAAGTGAAGTTTCCTATGCTTCATCAAACGCATTACTAAGTTTTAATTACTCGTCCATGAAGGTTGTTGGGTCCTCAATACACGTCGTTCTCATCACTTCAAGTTAAAACTTGAATGTGAAATGGATAACTTAGGTTCTAACCACAAGTCATGTAGCACTCAACCTCATTTGCTTGATACGTTCAACTCTTTTGGAACAAATCGATTGAAGTGACGTTTCTTATGCTTCATCAAACGCATTAGTAGGTCTTAATTACTCGTCCATGAAGGTTGTTGGGTCCTCAATACACGTCGTTCTCATCACTTCAAGTTAAAACTTGAATGTGAATGGATAACTTAGGTTCTAACCACAAGTCATGTTTTTTTTTTTAGCACTCAACCTCATTGCTTGATACGTTCAACTCTTTTGAACAAATCGATTGAAGTGAAGTTTCTTATGCTTAATCAAACGCATTACAAAGTCTTAGATACTCGTCCATGAAGGTTGTTGGGTCTTCAATACACGTCGTTCTCAACACTTCAAGTTAAAACCTTAAATGCGAAATTGTTAACTTTGGTTCTAACCACAAGTCATGTAGCACTCAACCTCATTTGCTTGATACGTTCAACTCTTTTGGAACAAATCGATTGAAGTGAAGTTTCTTATGCTTCATCAAACGCATTACTAAGTCTTAATTACTCGTCCATGAAGGTTGTTGGGTCCTCAATACACGTCGTTCTCATCACTTCAAGTTAAAACCTATAATGTGAAATGGATAACTTAGGTTCTAACTACAAGTCATGTAGCACTCAACCTCATTTTCTTGAAACGTTCAACTCTTTTGGAACAAATGATTGAAGTGAGTTTCTATGCTTCATCAAACGCATTACTAAGTCTTAATTACTCGTCCATGAAGGTTTTGGGTCCTCAATACACGTCGTTCTCATCACTTCAAGTTAAAACCTATAATGTGAAATGGATAACTTAGGTTTTAACCACAAGTCATTTAACACTCAACCTCATTTGCTTGATACGTTCAACTCTTTTGGAACAAATCGATTGAAGTGAAGTTTTCTATGCTTCATCAAACGCATTACTAAGGTCTTAATTACTCGTCCATGAAGGTTGTTGGGTCCTCAATAACGTTTCTCATCACTTCAAGTTAAAACCTTGACTGTGAATGGATAACTTAGGTTCTAACCACAAGTCATGTTAGACTCAACCTCATTTGCTTTATACGTTCACTCTTTTGGAACAAATCGATTGCAAGTGAAGTTTCTTATGCTTATCAAACGCATTACTAAGTCTTAATTACTCGTCCATGAAGGTTGTTGGGTCCCCAATACACGTCGTTCTCATCACTTCAAGTTAAAACTTGAATGTGAATGGATAACTTAGGTTCTAACCACAAGTCATGTAGCACTCAACCTCATTTGCTTGATACGTTCAACTCTTTTGGAACAAAAAGATTGAAGTGAAGTTTCTTATGCTTAATCAAACGCATTACTAAGTCTTAATTACTCGTCCATGAAGGTTTTTGGGTCCTCAATACACGTCGTTTTCATCACTTCAAGTTAAAACTTGAATGTGAATGGATAACTTAGGTTCTAACCACAAGTCATGTAGCACTCAACCTCATTTGCTTGATATGTTCAACTCTTTTGGAACAAATCGATTGAAGTGAAGTTTCTTATGCTTCATCAAACGCATTACTAAGTTTTAATTACTCGTCCATGAAGGTTGTTGGGTCCTCAATACACGTCGTTTTCATCACTCAAGTTAAAACCTATAATGTGAAATGGATAACTTAGGTTCTAACCACAAGTCATGTAGACTCAAC
>CM039506.1:19704111-19942960 GCA_022432975.1 Begonia masoniana
ACTCTTTTAGAACCAATTTTTCGATGCAGGGACGTTTAGTCTGTTCATCAACGCATTTGTAGGTGTAATTACTAGTCAAGGAGGCTGTTGGGTCCTCACGCCACGTCGTTCTCACACTTTCAAGTTAAAACCTTGAATTTGAAAGGATCATTAGGGTTTTCCCACCAGTTCATGTACATCGAACCTCATTTGCTTGATACGTCAACTTTTTGGACAAATCGATTGGCCAGTGAAGTTCTTAGGCTAATCAAAGATACTAAGTCTTAATTACTTCGGTCCATGAAGGTTGTTAGGTCCTCAATACACGTCGTTCACATCACTTCAAGTTAAAACCTTGAATGTGAAATAGATAACTTAGGTTCTAACCACAAGTCATGTAGCATTCAACCTCATTTACTTGATACATTCAACTCTTTTGGAAAAAATCGATTGAAGTGACGTTTCTTATGCTTCATCAAACGTATTCGTAGGTCTTAATTACTCGTCCATGAAGGTTGTTGGGTCCTCAATACACCTCATTCTCATCACTTCAAGTTAAAACCTTAAATGTGAAACGGATAACTTAGGTTCTAACCACAAGTCATGTAGCACTCAACCTCATTTGCTTGATACGTTCAACTCTTTTGGAACAAATCGATTGAAGTGAAGTTTCTTATGCTTCATCAAACGCATTACTAAGTCTTAATTACTCGTCCATGAAGGTTTTTGTGTCCTCAATACACGTCTTTCTCATCACTTCAAGTTAAAACCTTGAATGTGAAATGGGTAACTTATGTTCTAACCACTTGTCATGTAACACTTAACCTAATTTACTTGATACGTTCAACTTTTTTGAAACAAATCGAATGAAGTGAAGTTTCTTTTGCTTCATTAAACGCATTACTAAGTCTTAATTACTCGTCGATGAAGATTGTTGTGTCCTCAATACACGTCGTTTTCATCACTTCAAGTTAAAACCTTGAATGTGAAATGGATAACATATGTTCTAACCACATGTCATGTAACACTCAACCTAATTTGCTCGATACGTTAAACTCTTTTGGAATAAATTGATTGAAGTGAAGTTTCTTATGCTTCATCAAACGCGTTACTAAGTCTTAATTACTCGTCCATGAAGGTTGTTCGGTCCTCAATATACGTCGTTCTCATCTCTTCAAGTTAAAACCTTGAATGTGAAATGGATAACTTAGGTTCTAACCACAAGTCATGTAGCACTCAACCTCATTTGCTTGATACGTTCAACTCTTTTGGAACAAATCGAATGAAGTGAAGTTTCTTATGCTTCATCAAACGCATTACCAAGTCTTAATTACTCGTCCATCAAGGTTGTTGGGTCTTCAAAACACGTCGTTCTCATCACTTCAAGTTAAAACCTCGAATGTGAAATTGATAACTTAGGTTCTAACCACAAGTCAAGTAACACTCAACCTAATTTGTTTGATACGTTCAACTCTTTTGGAACAAATCGATTGAAGTGACGTTTCTTATGCATCATCAAACGCATTAGTAGGTCTTAATTACTCGTCCAAGAAGGTTGTTGGGTCCTAAATACACGTCGTTCTCAACACTTCAGGTTAAAACCTTGAATGTGAAATGGATAACTTAGGTTCTAACCACAAGTCATGTAGCACTCAACCTCATTTACTTGATACGTTCAACTCTTTTGGAACAAATCGATTGAAGTGAAGTTTCTTATGCTTCATCAAACGTATTAGTAAGTCTTAATTACTCGTCCATGAAGGTTGTTGTGTCCTCAATACACGTCGTTCTCATCACTTCAAGTTAAAACCTTGAATGTGAAATGGGTAACTTAGGTTCTAACCACATGTCATGTAACACTCATCCTAATTTGTTTGATACGTTCAACTCTTTTGAAACAAATCAATTGAAGTGAAGTTTCTTATGCTTCATCAAACGCATTACTAAGTCTTAATTACTCCTCCATGAAGGTTGTTTGGGTCCTTAATACACGTCGTTCTCATCACTTCAAGTTAAAACCTTGAATGTGAAATGGATAACTTAGGTTCTAACCACAAGTCATGTAGCATTCAACCTCATTTGCTTGATACGTTCAACTCTTTTGGAAAAAATCGATTGAAGTGACGTTTCTTATGCTTCATCAAACGCATTCGTAGGTCTTAATTACTCGTCCCTGAAGGTTGTTGGGTCCTCAATACACCTCATTCTCATCACTTCAAGTTAAAACCTTAAATGTGAAACGGATAACTTAGGTTCTAACCACAAGTCATGTAGCACTCAACCTCATTTGCTTGATACGTTCAACTCTTTTGGAACAAATCGATTGAAGTGAAGTTTCTTATGCTTCATCAAACGTATTAGTAAGTCTTAATTACTCGTCCATGAAGTTTGTTGCGTCCTCAATACACGTCGTTCTCATCACTTCAAGTTAAAACCTTGAATGTGAAATGGATAACTTAGGTTCTAACCACATGTCATGTAACACTCAACCTAAGTTGCTTGATACGTTCAACTCTTTTGAAACAAATCGAATGAAGTGAAGTTTCTTTTGCTTCATCAAACGCATTACTAAGTCTTAATTACTCGTCGATGAAGATTGTTGTGTCCTCAATACACGTCGTTTTCATCACTTCAAGTTAAAACCTTGAATGTGAAATGGATAACATATGTTCTAACCACATGTCATGTAACACTCAACCTAATTTGCTCGATACGTTCAACTCTTTTGGAATAAATCGATTGAAGTGAAGTTTCTTATGCTTCATCAAACGCGTTACTAAGTCTTAATTACTCGTCCAGAAGGTTGTTCGGTCCTCAATATACGTCGTTCTCATCTCTTCAAGTTAAAACCTTGAATGTGAAATGGATAACTTAGGTTCTAACCACAAGTCATGTAGCACTCAACCTCATTTGCTTGATACGTTCAACTCTTTTGGAACAAATCGAATGAAGTAAAGTTTCTTATGCTTCATCAAACGCATTACCAAGTCTTAATTACTCGTCCATCAAGGTGGTTGGGTCTTCAAAACACGTCGTTCTCATCACTTCAAGTTAAAACCTCGAATGTGAAATTGATAACTTAGGTTCTAACCACAAGTCAAGTAACACTCAACCTAATTTGTTTGATACGTTCAACTCTTTTGGAACAAATCGATTGAAGTGACGTTTCTTATGCATCATCAAACGCATTAGTAGGTCTTAATTACTCGTCCAAGAAGGTTGTTGGGTCCTAAATACACGTCGTTCTCATCACTTCAGGTTAAAACCTTGAATGTGAAATGGATAACTTAGATTCTAACCACAAATCATGTAGCACTCAACCTCATTTACTTGATACGTTCAACTCTTTTGGAACAAATCGATTGAAGTGAAGTTTCTTATGCTTCATCAAACGTATTAGTAAGTCTTAATTACTCGTCCATGAAGGTTGTTGTGTCCTCAATACACGTCGTTCTCATCACTTCAAGTTAAAACCTTGAATGTGAAATGGGTAACTTAGGTTCTAACCACATGTCATGTAACACTCAACCTAATTTGTTTGATACGTTCAACTCTTTTGAAACAAATCAATTGAAGTGAAGTTTCTTACGCTTCATCAAACGCATTACTAAGTCTTAATTACTCGTCCAAGAAGGTTGTTGGGTCCTTAATACACGTCGTTCTCATCACTTCAAGTTAAAACCTTGAATGTGAAATGGATAACTTAGGTTCTAACCACAAGTCATGTAGCACTCAACATCATTTACTTGATACGTTCAACTCTTTTGGAAAAAATCGAATGAATGGAAGTTTCTTTTGCTTCATCAAACGCATTACTAAGTCTTAATTACTCGTCCATGAAGATTGTTGCGTCCTCAATACACGTTGTTCTCATCACTTCAAGTTAAAACCTTGAATGTGAAATGGATAACTTAGGTTCTAACCACAAGTCATGTAGCACTCAACCTCATTTGCTTGATACGTTCAACTCTTTTGGAACAAATCGATTGAAGTGACGTTTCTTATGCTTCATCAAACGCATTTGTAGGTCTTAATTACTCGTCCATGAAGGCTGTTGGGTCCTCAATACACGTCGTTCTCATCACTTCAAGTTAAAACCTTGAATTTGAAATGGATAACTTAGGTTTTAACCACATGTCATGTAGCACTGAACCTCATTTGCTTGATACGTTCAACTCTTTTGGAACAAATCGATTGAAGTGAAGTTTCATATGCTTCATCAAACGCATTACTAAGTCTTAATTACTCATCCATAAAGGTTGTTGGTTCCTCAATACACGTCGTTCTCATCACTTCAACTTAAAACCTTGAATGTGAAATGGATAATATAGGTTCTAACCACAAGTCATGTAGCACTCAACCTCATTTGCTTGATACGTTCAATTCTTTTGTAACAAATCGATTGAAGTGAAGTTTCTTATGCTTCATGAAACGCATTACTATGTCTTAATTACTCGTCCATGAAGGTTGTTGTGTCCTCAATACACGTCGTTCTCATCACTTCAAGTTAAAACCTTGAATGTGAAGTGGGTAACTTAGGTTCTAACCACATGTCATGTAACACTCAACCTAATTTGCTTGATACGTTCAACTTTTTTGGAACAAATCGATTGAATTGAAGTTTCTTATGCTTCATCAAACGCATTACTAAGTCTTAATTACTCGTCCACGAAGGTTGTTGGGTCCTAAATACACGTCGTTCTCCATACTTCAGGTTAAAACCTTGAATGTGAAGTGGATAACTTAGGTTCTAACCACAAGTCATGTCGCACTTAACATCATTTGCTTGATACGTTCAACTCTTTTGGAACAAATAGAATGAAGTGAAGTTTCTTATGCTTCATCAAACGCATTACTAAGTCTTAATTACTTGTCCATGAAGTTTGTTGCGTCCTCAATACATGTCGTTCTCATTACTTCAAGTTAAAACCTTGAATGTGAAATGGATAACTTATGTTCTAACCACATGTCATATAACCCTCAACCTAATTTGCTTGATACGTTCAACTCTTTTGGAACAAATCGATTGAAGTGAAGTTTCTTATGCTTCATCAAACGCATTACTTAGTCTTAATTACTCGTCGATGAAGATTGTTGCGTCCTCAATACACGTCGTTCTCATCACTTCAAGTTAAAACCTTGAATGTGAAATGGATAACATATGTTCTAACCACATGTCATGTAACACTCAACCTAATTTGCTCGATACGTTCAACTCTTTTGGAATAAATCGATTGAAGTGAAGTTTCTTATGCTTCATCAAACGCGTTACTAAGTCTTAATTACTCGTCCTTGAAGGTTGTTCGGTCCTCAATATACGTCGTTCTCATCTCTTAAAGTTAAAATCTTGAATGTGAAATGGATAACTTAGGTTCTAACCACAAGTCATGTAGCACTGAACCTCATTTGCTTGATACGTTCAACTTTTTTGGAACAAATCAATTGAAGTGAAATTTCTTATACTTCATCAAACGCATTACTAAGTTTTAATTACTCGTCAATGAAGGTTGTTGGGTCCTCAATACACGTCGTTCTCATCACTTCAAGTTAAAACCTTGAATGTGAAATTGATAACTTAGGTTCTAATCACAAGTCATGTAGCACTCAACCTCATTTGCTTGATACGTTCAACTCTTTTGGAACAAATCAATTGAAGTGAAGTTTCTTATGCTTCATCAAACGCATTACCAAGTCTTAATTACTCGTCCATGAAGGTTGTTGGGTCTTCAATACACGTCGTTCTCAACACTTCAGGTTAAAACGTCGAATGTTAAATTGATAACTTAGGTTCTAACCACAACTCAAGTAACACTCAACCTAATTTGCTTGATACATTCAACTCTTTTGGAACAAATCGATTGATGTGAAGTTTCTTATGCTTCATCAAACACATTAGTTTGTCTTAATTGCTCGTCCATGAAGGTTGTTGGGTCCTCAATACACGTCGTTCTCGTCACTTCAAGTAAAAACCTTGAATGTGAAATGGATAACTTAGGTTCTAACCACAAGTCATGTAGCACTCAACCTCATTTGCTTGATACGTTCAACTCTTTTGGAACAAATCGATTGAAGTGAAGTTTCTTATGCTTCATCAAACGCATTACTAAGTCTTAATTACTCGTCCATGAAGGTTGTTGTGTCCTCAATACACGTCGTTCTCATAACTTCAAGTTAAAACCTTGAATGTGAAATGGATAACTTAGGTTCTAACGACAAGTCATGCAGCACTCAACCTCATTTGCTTGATACGTTCAACTCTTTTGGAACAAATCGATTGAAGTGAGGTTTCTTATGCTTCATCAAACGCATTACTATGTCTTAATTACTCGTCCATGAAGGTTGTTGTGTCCTCAATACACGTCGTTCTCATCACTTCAAGTTAAAACCTTGAAACTGAAATGGGTAACTTAGGTTCTAACCACATGTCATGTAACACTCAACCTAATTTGCTTGATACGTTCAACTTTTTTGGAACAAATCGATTGAAGTGAAGTTTCTTATGCTTCATCAAACGCATTACTAAGTTTTAATTACTCGTCCACGAAGGTTGTTGGGTCCAAAATACACGTCGTTCTCATCACTTCAGGTTAATACCTTGAATGTGAAATGGATAACTTAGGTTCTAACCACAAGTCATGTAGCACTCAACATCATTTGCTTGATACATTCAACTTTTTTGGAACAAATCGAATGAAGTGAAGTTTCTTATGCTTCATCAAACGCATTACTAAGTCTTAATTACTCGTCCATGAAGTTTGTTGCGTCCTCAATACACGTCGTTCTCATCACTTCAAGTTAAAACCTTGAATGTGAAATGGATAATTTATGTTCTAACCACATGTCATGTAACACTCAACCTAATTTGCTTGATACGTTCAACTATTTTGGAGCAAATCGATTGAAGTGAAGTTTCTTATGCTTCTTCAAACGCATTGCTAAGTCTTAATTACTCGTCGATGAAGATTGTTGCGTCCTCAATACACGTCGTTCTCATCACTTCAAGTTAAAACCTTGAATGTGAAATGGATAACATATGTTCTAACCACATATCATGTAACACTCAACCTAATTTGCTTGATACGTTCAACTATTTTGGAACAAATCGATTGAAGTGAAGTTTCTTATGCTTCATCAAACGCATTACTAAGTCTTAATTACTCGTCGATGAAGATTGTTGCGTCCTCAATACACGTCGTTCTCATCACTTCAAGTTAAAACCTTGAATGTGAAATGGATAACATATGTTCTAACCACATGTCATGTAACACTCAACCTAATTTTCTCGATACGTTCAACTCTTTTGGAATAAATCGATTGAAGTGAAGTTTCTTATGCTTCATCAAACGCGTTACTAAGTCTTAATTACTCGTCCATGAAGATTGTTCGGTCCTCAATATACGTCGTTCTCATCTCTTCAAGTTAAAACCTTGAATGTGAAATGGATAACTTAGGTTCTAATCACAAGTCATGTAGCACTCAACCTCATTTGCTTGATACGTTCAACTCTTTAGGAACAAATCGAATAAAGTAAAGTTTCTTATGCTTTATCAAACGCATTACTAAGTCTTAATTACTCGTCCATGAAGGTTGTTGCGTCCTCAATACACGTCGTTCTCATCACTTCAAGTTAAAACCTTGAATGTGAAATGGGTAACTTATGTTCTAGACACAAGTCATGTAACACTCAACCTCATTAGCTTGATACGTTCAACTCTGTTGGAACAAATCGATTGAAGTGAAGTTTCATATGCTTAATCAAATGCATTACTAAGTCTTAATTACTCGTCCATGAAGGTTGTTGGGTCCTCAATACACGTCGTTCTCATCACTTCAAGTTAAAACCTCGAATGTGAAATGGATAACTTAGGTTCTAACCACAAGTCATGTAACACTCAACCTTATTTGCTTGATACGTTCAACTCTTTTGGAACAAATCGATTGAAGTGAAGTTTCTTATGCTTCATCAAACGGATTACTAAGTCTTAATTACTCGTCCATGAAGGTTGTTGGGTCCTCAATACACGTCGTTCTCATCACTTCAAGTTAAAACCTTGAATGTGAAATGGATAACTTAGGTTCTTGTAATATCTGGCCTGTACGAAAGTTTGTATTATAATATATATATTGGCATTTTTGTAAATATGTCAAATCAAACCCGTTTTACAAAAAGAAAGCGCCATTATGATCCTAATTATTAATTGGAATTTTAAGAAATTTACGGGAATTTTCGGAGCAATAACGCTATATTCCGAGTAATTAGGTTTCTCGTAATATGAATGACGTTTTAGTAGAAATAGTAAACATAGTCCGATTTGCGAACGGACAGTTTTATTAGGACCCTAATAATAAGTTGGATATAATGATGAAATAAGAAAATTTTGAGAATCCGAACAGTTAGCCGATTGACGAAACGAAAAACAAAACAAATATAAAATATGTACTAAGGGCAAAATGGTAATTTTTCCAACCAAATTATATTTAAAACAAATTTATTTCTTCTCTTCTTCACTTCTTCTTTCTTCTTCTCTGGAGTTCACGAACCAGAGAGCTCCATCTCTTTTGTTCTCCGACGGCGATTTCCATTCCGACCTCCGTTTCTCATCCGATCGACTTCCGTTCTTCGCGTTTTCTCCTCCAATCGACGCTCTAGGTATGATTCTAAAGTTTTAGAGCGTTAGATTTTGAGTTTCGTACAGTTATACGTTTAGGCTATACAATTAGGGTTTTGTTAAAAACGCGATTTAGGATCCGAAATTAATAGGTTTATTGTGATTGAGGATATAAAGGACATATTGATCGTTATTGGACGAATCTAATCTATTTAGGAAAAATGTTAGAATTTTAGAAATTTTTTTTATTTTAGGGAAAACTCGCAAATTGTGAATTGAGGTGCCGAGTGTAAATTGCTCGAATAAATAGCTCAATGAATTGGATTAGAGCTTTAGGAAGTTTTCTTAGTTAAGGTTTTGTAAATTTGGACGATCAGTAGTTCAAACTCGTTTTAACGTCAATATTATGTTTTGCTTCAGACAAACAACGCTCGTGGACGGAGCTTGAGCTGCTTTGGACACGAGGTAAGTTCTCGTGATCTCCTCT
Source organism: Begonia masoniana (assembly GCA_022432975.1). Lineage (NCBI taxonomy): Eukaryota > Viridiplantae > Streptophyta > Magnoliopsida > Cucurbitales > Begoniaceae > Begonia > Begonia masoniana. Next base: position 19,713,187 of record CM039506.1, read on the forward strand.
GGCCGATTGGCCTACACCGTACGTCGAATGTCGTCTCGAGGAGTTTTGGTGATGCATATGTTTGTTTACTTTGGTTGGGTAGACAGGTTTAGTTGTTTTATAGGTTATAGGTTATGTATTTATAATCTTGATGGTATACATGCGATTGTTTACATTATGTCATATTGAATAGTTCACGCATCACGTATTTTAAAGAAAAGTATAACGCCCCGAATTATCATAACCCGGTTTGTTACACATAAACCCGAAGACAACTAAGAACTTTGGACCAAATTTAAACTTCGCTCGAAAGTCAAAATTTGACATTTTCTAAAACCTCAAAACATTTAAAACTTGCAGCGGAAATCATTTGAACGACAATAGAGTTAAACAAAACTGTGATACATTGCTAAAATAATCGTTTGGAATATCAAGAAATAATCGACCAAAAAGAAATAGAGGCTTAAATCGCGAAATACTTAAAATTTATAAAAGTCAAACGCATCATCCGATGAACAAAGTCAACGGAAGGAACTGACGTAGAAAACAGAAGGCTTCTCCCGATAGCAAAAATGACAAAATACTTCCTACATCCACCGGTGACGTCAGCCAGATGATTTCCTCATCCGATCGATTTTATTCTACATCCACCGGTCACAAAACGACAAAATATTATACCCACACATACCGATAGTGCAAATTCTACATCTTCCGATAGAATAAACTACACACACCGATCACTAAACAACAAAACATAATACCCACACATACCGATAGTGCAAATTCTACATCTTCCGATAGAATAAACTGCACACACCGATCACTAAACGACAAAACGTAATACCCACACATACCGATAGTGCAAATTCTACATCTTCCGATAGAATAAACTGCACACACCGATCACTAAACGACAAAACGTAATACCCACACATACCGATAGTGCAAATTCTACATCTTCCGATAGAATAAACTGCACACACCGATCACTAAACGACAAAAGACTTTCTACATCACCTGATGGATTAACACACGGCATCCACCGGTCACTAAACGACAAAAGACTTTCTAAAACCCCTGACCCTAAGTAACTTCAGAAAAACTCGACAAAAAGTAGAACAATATTTCAACTACTCAAATTCCATACAAAAACATCTCTAACTGCGAGAAGGGCGAACTTACTTCACTGAAACCATTTAGAACAATTCAAATCCTTACATTACTCAATTTCAGTAAAATCAACATTTAAGCCTAACCAAATACTATTATCAGAAAGCTCAAAAGAAACATATTCAAAGTATTGAAAACCACTACTGTCATGAAAGAACTCAACACACTAAAATTGAAACGTTGTCAACTGAACCTTCACACCAATAGACATCAACTAAACCGCCCCATCAGCTGCCAGATTGTTACAAAGGTGCACTCCACAACCAGCCTAGTCCTCAGCAGACTCAGTAAACACACCTGCTAACACTTCTTCACCTACATCACAAAACTCATCTTTTTGCCTAATGCTAAGTAAGTAAAACAATCAGGAAATGAAACACTGAAATATGAATTCCTAAACATGCAATTTCTACTTTCTCAACTCAGTTGTTCATGCTTCGTTTCTGTTCAGATCCCCGTGTGAAATTGGGAGTTGGATCAACTCTCCCAAAGTACATACATCCACTGTCTCATTAAGGGGCGGATTAATTCCCTTAACAGTGAAACTGATTCACATGTTCAGATCCCCCTGTGAAATTGGAAGTTGGATCAACTCTTCCAAAGTTCAAATATCCACTGTCTCATTAAGGGGCGGATTAATTCCCTTAACAGTAAACTGATTCACATAGCTGTTTCAATATGTTCAATCCTTACCATGCCAACATGCATTCAAATTCATTTTCGTATACTTTTAAAACATGATGCATAACATACAGATACATACAAGTAAGCACAATCCTAACGTTTTGTGATGTAGGCCCGAAGGCACAAGCAAACTTCACTTACCTGGCTCTCCTAGAGATACTCGGTTTTAACTACTCCAAATGCTCGCTTACCTAAGTTTATGACAGTACATTAATCCAACTCTTACTAAACCTTACAAAAGATCAATATTAAGATTGAGGAAACCGATTTGAAACTCTGCTACTCGTGTAATCCCATTTATCACTAAGAACCCGAACCTACGCTCAATCTCAGCATCTTCGAAATCCTCACATTGTATTTCCTCAGGTAACTAACCACTATAACATAAGAGAAATGAGGAAAACTTACCTAAGTTGAAGGAGAATCGGGCGAGGAAAATCGCCTAGAGAGCTCGGCTGCTTGAGCTGAAAACCCGAAGAGAAAAGTATGAAATTGGTGGCGGCTGCTGTGCATTAAACCCAACCCTCTTTCCTTAAATACGTTATCCACATGTGAAAATTGTAAATTTACTCTAGTGCCCTTGTCTAGTCATTTAATAACCCTACTTAAATTATTGACTAAACAAGTGTATACCATTAAAAGCTGGTTCGATAGAACCGGGTGCTACAATCTACCCTCCTTAAAAGAATTTTGTCCTCAAAATTCAGTACCTGAATAATTCTGGATATTGGTCCAACATGTCTTGCTGGCGCTCCCAAGTTGTCTCCTCAACGTTCTTGTTGTGCCATAAAACTTTCACTAGTGGAACCTCTTTGTTGCGCAATACCTTCACTGCATAGTCTAAGATCCTTACCGGTTTCTCCTTATATGTAAGAGCAGGGTGAACTTCAATACTCTGCTGTTCCACAATCTGAGAAGGATCTCGTACACATTTCTTAAGCATGAAGATATGAAACACATCGTGGATTCCTTCCATAGAGGTTGGTAGCTGTAACTGGTAGGCTGTTTTCCCAATTCTTTTCAAGATCGAGAATGGTCCAATGAATCTGGAGTTCAACTTTCCTCTCTTCCCAAATCTCACAACTCCTTTGAATGGTGACACCTTGAGAAAAACTTCATCACCAATCACAAATTCCAATTCTCTACGCCTGCAATCTGCATAACTCTTCTGTCGACTCTGAGCTGCCAAAATTCTTTGTCGGATGAGGGCAACCTTCTCAACAGTTTGTTGCACAATGTCAGGACCAAGCAACTGCGCTTCTCCAACTTCATCCCAGTACAAAGGTGATCTGCATTTTCGTCCATATAATGCTTCATATGGTGTCATTCCTATTGTTGCCTGGAAACTGTTATTATAAGAGAATTCTACTAAGGATAGGTACTTGCTCCAAGAACCTGGAAAATCCAATATGCATGCACGAAGCATATCCTCTAACGTTTGGATGGTTCTTTCGGACTGTCCATCTGTTTGAGGGTGAAAAGCTGTGCTAAAACTAAGTTGTGTTCCCATAGCCTTATGTAAACTCTTCCAAAACTTAGATGTAAATCTATAGTCTCGGTCTAAAACTATAGAACTTGGAACTCCATGCAATCTGACAATCTCTTGCATGTACAATTCAGCAAGCTGATCCATTGAGTAAGTTATCTTAATTGGCAGAAAATGAGCAGATTTTGTTAGACGGTCAACTATAACCGAAATTGCATCATGTCCCTTTGTTGTTCTAGGTAATCCAACAACAAAGTCCATCGTTATTTGTTCCCATTTCCATTCAGGAACTGGTAAGGGTTGCAATGTCCCTGAGGGTGTCTGATGCTCGGCCTTAATCTGCTGACAACGCAAACACAATCCAACATATTCTGCCACAGTTCGTTTCATGCCTGGCCATCAATAATGCTGTTTAAGATCCTTGTACATCTTTGTACTCCCAGGGTGGACAGAAAATCTAGAAGAATGTGCTTCGGAAAGAATCTCATCCCGAAGTTCCTTAATGGCAGGAACAAAACATCTATTTCTAAACTTAAGGATTCCATTAGCAGAATAGTTAAAATCTGATTTTTCCGTAGAATCCATGCTTGACTTGTACTTGTTACACTCATCATCATTCGTCTGAGCTTCCTTTATTTTCTCTAGAATGGTGGGCTTTAAGGTTATGGCTGAAAGTATAGCTGATACACTGGATACTGCTTCAAGATTAAACTTTTGGAATTCTGACTCTAAAGCTAATGGCATACTGAAATTCATAGTTGGGGTTGATGTTGTTATTCTACTCAAGGCATCTGCCACTACATTTGCCTTGCCGGGATGATATTTTATCTCGAAATCATAGTCCTTAACAAATTCCAACCATCGTCGTTGCCTCATGTTTAGTTCTTTCTGTGTGAAAATATTCTTCAGACTTTTATGGTCTGAAAATATCTCACAAGTTTGTCCATACAGGTAGTGCCTCCAAATCTTCAATGCAAAGACCACGGTAGCTAATTCTAATTCATGCGTAGGGTAATTCTTCTCATGGGTTTTCAACTGTCTAGAGGCATAAGCTATAACCTTTCCATCTTGCATTAACACACATCCAAGACCAATCTTGGAAGCATCACAGTAAATGCTAAACTTTCCACTCTCATCGGGTAGTGTCAATATAGGGGCATTGGTCAATTTCTTTTTCAAGGTCTGGAAACTGGACTCACACTCCTCTGTCCAAGCATACTTGATATTTTTCCTAGTTAACCGAGTGAGGGGTGTTGCAATCTTTGAAAACCCTTCGATAAATTTTCTGTAATATCCTGCTAACCCGAGGAAACTTCGAATATCTGTAGCATTCTTCGGTTGGGGCCACTCCTTAACTGCTTGAACCTTGCCTGGATCGACAGATATCCCATCTCCAGAGATCACATGACCAAGAAAGTGAACTCTGTCCAACCAATACTCACACTTGGAAAACTTAGCATAAAGTTAATGCTGCCTAAGTGCTCTTAACACCAAACTCAAATGTCCTGCATGCTCATCCTTGGTACTAGAAAAGATTAGAAGATCATCGATAAACACTATGACAAACTTATCCAAGTATTCATGAAACACCCTATTCATAAGATCCATGAAGGCTGCTGGTGCATTTGTCAAACCAAAAGACATAACAAAAAACTCATAATGTCCATACCTTGTGCGAAAAGCCGTCTTTGGGATATCCTCAGATTTAAACTTCAGCTGGTAATAACCGGACCTCAAGTCAATCTTAGAGAAAACTCTCGCACCCTTAAGTTGGTCAAATAAATTATCAATCCTCGGCAAAGGGTACTTGTTCTAGATAGTTAACTTATTCAATTCTCTATAATCAAAGCACATACGCATAGATCCATCTTTCTTTTTGACAAAAAGGACTGGTGCACCCCAAGGTGAAAAACTTGGGCGTATGAATCCTCTCTCCAATAAATCCTCCAACTGTTTCTTCAATTCCTTAAGTTCTGCAGGTGCTAGTCTATATGGATTTTTAGACCCAGGCTCGGCGCCGGGGTAAACATCTACAACAAATTCAATATCTCTATCTGGTGGCAAACCAGGAAGGTCATCTAGAAATACTTCAGGAAAGTTTTGGACAATCAAGACATCTTGAGGGTTTGCTTTACCTACAAGTTGTGTGTCTAAAACACTAGCTAAGAAGCACAAATACTCTCCATATAGGGAAGGTCTAGTGTTAATAGAGTCATCACGGACATCTCCTTACTCTTCTTTGATGCTTGAAAGGTATGTTTCAAACTACCAGGGGGTTGGAAGCTAACTATTCTAGTCCTACAGTCAATCGTGGCGTGGTGTTTAAACAACCAGTCCATTCCTAGGATTACATCAAATCTCATTATATCCATAATAATGAGATCAGCAGGTAGACTTACATTCCCTACTAACACTTCACTGTCAAAAATCACTCGGTTAGAGTGCATGCGTTCACCAGAAGACAATGCAACATTAAACACATGCATGGAAGGGGTAAACTGTACATCTAACTTAACAGCAAAGGCAGATGCTATAAATGAATGAGTTGCACCATAATCTATTAAAGTAAAAGCATGCACAGAGTTGATCAATATAGTACCTGACACCACAGCAGACTGTTCTTCATTCCCCGACTCCATCATGGAGAAAATTCTTGGTTTAATCATAGTAGGGCCACTCTTAGGAACTGGACAGTCTCTACTAATGTGACCGACCTTGTTACAGTTGTAGCATCTGGTGACTCTAGGTTTCGAGCACTCTTTGTATGTGTGCCCAACCTCCTCACAGTTGAAACACTTCCCAAAGCCTAGTCTGCACTCCCCCGGGTGGTTCTTCAAACACATAGGACACTGGGGAAATTTCCTGACACTTTGCATCTTCCCACTTGCTCCTTGGCTATTTTGGCCTTCACTTGGCCTCTTCGTTCCCCTATGCTGGTGTGGCTGGTTAAACCTTTGTGTGACCTCCTTTGGTTTAGCACACTTCCGTTCAGCTTTTTCCACTTCCAGAGCAGTGGACACCACTTCACTGAACGTTAAACCTTTAATACCACAGAATTTAACCCCACGGTAGATTTCTGGCTTCAGTCCATGCACAAATTTAAACACTTTATCCTCTTCCTTGTGAGCAAAATGTCCAGCAAACCTGGACAAGGACTCAAATTGCCTACTGTATTCGGCCACAGACCCTGTTTGCTTCAAGTTCAGAAACTCTAACTTCTTCGCAGTCTGGACTGTGCTGTTGAAATACTTCTCATAGAAAATGTCCTTGAATTGCAACCAGGGCATTGCCAAAACATCAGTGGTGGTCTCTATTGTTTCCCACCAGAGCTGAGCTTCACCAGCCAAATGAAATGATGCCAACGTGACCTTGTCTTCTTCTCCAATGTTGGCACACCTAAACATACTTTCAATCTTCCTAAGCCATCCTTCAGCAAATACGGGATCAGATGACTGTCCATCGAACGTGGGTGGTCTTAGTCTCCGGAATCTATCTCTAGAATGTTCATTGTCAGAACCCAAGTTGGCACTTCCTTGCACCTCTCGGTTCAACAGTACTCCTAGTTGATCAGACTGTTAGCGCACTAAATCAGTTTGCTGACGCACTAAATCTGTCAGCTGCCTAATCACACTAGGCTCCTCTTTGCCTCTCACGTTTGGCATTTCTCTAGGCACTCTGGGTCTCCCTTGACGTCTGGCCATTGTGCTAAATTCCTGTACAGGGTTAATTACACTCTTAAATATCTATCGACTAAGGGTAACATAAACACTTACAGTTGTTGAAATACTTCCAAGCAACGATCGGCACTGATGAGTAATCTTTTGAACGGTTTAACTGAATGTCTCTGATACCATACTGTAACGCCCCGAATTATCATAACCCGGTTTGTTACACATAAACCCGAAGACAACTAAGAACTTTGGACCAAATTTAAACTTCGCTCGAGAGTCAAGATTTGACATTTTCTAAAACCTCAAAACATTTAAAACTTGCAGCGGAAATCATTTGAACGACAATAGAGTTAAACAAAACTGTGATACATTGCTAAAATAATCGTTTGGAATATCAAGAAATAATCGACCAAAAAGAAATAGAGGCTTAAATCGCGAAATACTTAAAATTTATAAAAGTCAAACGCATCATCCGATGAACAAAGTCAACGGAAGGAACTGACGTAGAAAACAGAAGGCTTCTCCCGATAGCAAAAACGACAAAATACTTCCTACATCCACCGGTGACGTCAGCCAAATGATTTCCTCATCCGATCGACTTTATTCTACATCCACCGGTCACAAAATGACAAAATATTATACCCACACATACCGATAGTGCAAATTCTACATCTTCTGATAGAATAAACTGCACACACCGATCACAAAACGACAAAACATAATACCCACACATACCGATAGTGCAAATTCTACATCTTCCGATAGAATAAACTGCACACACCGATCACCAAATGACAAAACGTAATACCCACACATACCGATAGTGCAAATTCTACATCTTCCGATAGAATAAACTGCACACACCGATCACTAAACGACAAAATGTAATACCCACACATACCGATAGTACAAATTCTACATCTTCCGATAGAATAAACTGCACACACCGATCACTAAACGACAAAGGACTTTCTACATCACCCGATGGATTAACACACGGCATCCACCGGTCACTAAACGACAAAAGACTTTCTAAAACCCCTGACCCTAAGTAACTTCAGAAAAACTCGACAGAAAGTAGAACAATATTTCAACTACTCAAATTACATACAAAAACATCTCTAACTGCGAGAAGAGCGAACTTACTTCACTGAAACCATTTAGAACAATTCAAATCCTTACATTACTCAATTTCAGTCAAATCAACATTTAAGCCTAACCAAATACTATTATCAGAAAGCTCAAAAGAAACATATTCAAAGTATTGAAAACCACTACTGTCATGAAAGAACTCAACACACTAAAATTGAAACTTTGTCAACTGAACCTTCACACCAACAGACATCAATTAAACCGCCCCATCAGCTGCCAGATTGTTACAAAGGTGCACTCCACAACAAGCCTAGTCCTCAGCAGACTCAGTAAACACACCTGCTAACACTTCTTCACCTACATCACAAAACTCATCTATTAGCCTAATGCTAAGTAAGTAAAGCAATCAGGAAATGAAACACTGAAATATGAATTCCTAAACATGCAATTTCTACTTTCTCAACTCAGTTTTTCATGCTTCGTTTCTGTTCAGATCCCCCTGTGAAATTGGGAGTTGGATCAACTCTCCCAAAGTACATACATCCACTGTCTCATTAAGGGGCGGATTAATTCCCTTAACAGTGAAACTGATTCACATGTTCAGATCCCCCTGTGAAATTGGAAGTTGGATCAACTCTTCCGAAGTTCAAATATCCACTGTCTCATTAAGGGGCGGATTAATTCCCTTAACAGTAAACATATTCACATAGCTGTTTCAATATGTTCAATCCTTACCATGTCAACATGCATTCAAATTCATTTTCGTATACTTTTAAAACATGATGCATAACATACAGATACATACAAGTAAGCACAATCCTAACGTTTTGTGATGTAGGCCCGAAGGCACAAGCAAACTTCACTTACCTGGCTCTCCTAGAGATGCTCGGTTTTAACTTACTCCAAATGCTCGCTTACCTAAGCTTATGACAGTACATTAATCCAACTCTTACTAAACCTTACAAAAGTTCAATATTAAGATTGAGGAAACCGATTTGAAACTCTGCTACTCGTGTAATCCCATTTATCACTAAGAACCCGAACCTACGCTCAATCTCAGCATCTTTGAAATCCTCACATTGTATTCCCTCAGGTAACTAACCACTATAACATAAGAGAAATGAGGAAAACTTACCTAAGTTGAAGGAGAATCGGGCGAGGAAAATCGCCTAGAGAGCTCGGCTACTTGAGCTGAAAACCCGAAGAGAAAAGTATGAAATTGGTGGCAGCTACTGTGCATTAAACCTAACCCTCTTTCCTTAAATACGTTATCCACATGTGAAATTTGTAAATTTACTCTAGTGCTCTTGTCTAGTCATTTAATAACCCTACTTAAATTATTGACTAAACAAGTGTATACCATTAAAAGCTGGTTCGATAGAACTGGGTGCTACAAAAAGCATGAAAATGGATTTCCGCACGACGTTTTAAAGTTAATGCATAGAAAAACAGCCGTAAGGCATACAGTTTACAGGCCGCAAGGCATACAGTTTACAGGTCACGCGAGGTGGGGCTCAGGCACGGCTGTACGTGTTGTAAGCGTGCACCCCCCTCCTCTAGCTGAAAAGAGTAGTCCGCCTGCTGGATGAGCTCTCTCCAGTTAGAGGGATAGGATCTCGGTGACACCTACAGTGCATAGCATAGCATAGCATAGCACAGCATTTGCATTTACGAGTCTTACTGAGATTTTTATCTCTTAGTGTGTTGTATGGTGTAGGTGATTACGAGGAAACAGGTGAGGACGAGATTCCTCCTCCTGAGACATGAGTCCAGTTGACAAAGAATGGCTGCGGTGGTGTGCTGGCGCAGTAGACGCTTAACTGACCCGTGGGGAAGTATGTACGTGTTTTGAAGGTTTTTGGGATGTTTTGGGCTGATGGTGAATTGTATAGACATTTTAGGATGTTTGGTTCTGGTAGTTGATAGGTTAGTTTTCGTAGTTTAAACGTTTTGTAAATGTATTTTGAAAATGTTTGGTGTTAGGGAAATGTTCGATTTTTAAACATATCCACGCGAATTGTTTTTAAGAAAACGAGTTATATTTTAATTGAGTTTTGAGTTGTTATTTTGGGTGATTGAGAATGTGAGGAGTGGATGAGATTTTGAGTGAGAATGTTTGATGATTTTGTTAGTGAAATGGTGAAAGAGGTGTAAAGTGTATAAAAGAAGAAGAAAGGAAAGAAAAGGAAGGAGGGGGAGCCGTGCTCTCTGGAAAATTCCAGAGAGTATGGCGAATGATCGCCTCCGTGAGGCGATCATTCACCTCTCCCTGCCTTGGCGATTGCTGGAGAAACGATCGCCACAATGTTTTACACGGCTTTTGCCGTTTTTACCCCTTCTCCTCCGCCGATTGTTTTCATTTAATTTTAATTGTTTTTAATTAATTGTTTTAGGTTTTATTTAAATTGTTTTAAAAGTTAGAATTCAATTTCGATTTAAATTCTGGTTTCGATTTCGGTTTAGGTTCCACTTAAAGTTTATTTAAAGTATATAGATAAAAAATAAATAAATAAATAAATAAATATAGTACGGGAAATTGGGTACAGTATTAGGGTCGTGACAGATTATGGTATTAGAGCCCCCGGGTTTTAAAATCGATTCTGTTGACTGCTCGACTGCACAGCCACTACGCGGACATTCTTCATCAACTATAAGTACGTTTATAGCTTTATTTGATTTCTAGTTTCTTAGAGTATTTTGTTTTAACTTTTGTATAGGAATTTTATAAATATGGTGCGTCCACGAAATGACCGAGACGACCGAGATGATACGATTGACACCCTCAAGGATTTTATTGCCCAGCAGTTTCAACATATGGAGCGACAGGCTCAGCAGATGGAGAGACAGTCTCAGCAACTGGGTACTTTGATAGACCGTGAGGGCGTTAGAGCTCGAGAGACAGCTGTATCGGGTAACCGTGGGATGGAGAGGTTTCAGAAGCTCCAGCCCCCTATATTTAATTGACAGTCTACGGATCCCTCTTCAGCCGAGGAGTGGATTCGCACCATGGAGGACATGCTGGCCTATGCTAGCATTGAGGACAGAGAGAGGGTTGCATTGGTGACCTACCACCTAGCACTGGATGCTCAGTTTTGGTGGGATTCCATCAAGACGACCACCGATGTGACGGTTATGGGTTGGGAGCGATTCAGAGAGTTGTTTTACGACAAGTATTTCAGCCATACCGTGCGAGAGGCGAAGATGGTTGAATTTATGTAGTTACGGCAAGTAGGTTCGATTGCCGAGTATGTGAGGAAGTTCGAAGCCCTTTCTCGATTCGCGCCACGTCAGGTCAGCGTAAATGAGGACAAGTTACGCCAATTTTTACAGGGACTTAATCAGGAGTTCCGGATGCGCCTTACTATATCTGGGGTACGAAATGTATCCTATGACGAGATTGTGGCCAAGGCGCTTGATATTGAGGCAGTTGAGCTGAGTTCTGTCAGACCGAGGGAGCTAGCTAAGGGCTTCTTTCGAGAGATTCGCCCTCAGTCACGAGGTTGGCAACTGAGAGCACAGCCTCAGCAACAACAACAGAGGGGTGTTAAAAGACCTCTAGAGTGATGCAAACCTCAACAAACTTGTTGTGAGACCCAACGTCAATAGATGGAATCAACTTCAGGATCGCCCAATAGTAGTTTCAAGTATAATGACTAATGACCCCGTGGTTATGTGACAACCAGAAACCAATAGTATCAAGAAAAGAATATTGACCCCGTTGCTATGGAAGAGCAAGAAACCAATATTATAAGGGTTGGAAATCAAGGGGTTGTACTTGAAATTTCCGCAAGTTCTATAGAAGAACAGTTTGGAGGAAATTCTCACAATATAATTCTCATTCTAGTGTACCTTACAATGAAGAAATACCAAGTATTTATAGGCTTACAAGAATAGTCTAGAATAGACATTAAATAGCCTTGAAAACATAAGAAAGAACTTTGCTACTAATATGGTCTAGGTTCAGCCTTCTTTGGAAACCATCAAAACACCCTTTGGCCTTCTCTATGACATTATTAAATGCCTAGTAGATGTCACTTCGAAATTACTCTTCTAGAGCCTTCTTTGCTGAATTGGTGATCATTTGGGCCTAATCAAACTCCATTTGTATTTGTAACACATTAATAACTTTAAAGCCCATTTCTTCCAGTGGTCTTGGTTCTTGAAATAAGTTATTTTGGACTTCTTCTTGAAGCTTCTTGGCCCGAGCTCTAGTGATAGGTCCATTTGGTATTTTCAATTCCATTAAGTATTCTTCTTGGCCCAATTCTTCTTCAATGCCATCCTTGCCCACATCATTCTCCCTCTCTTGAAAAGGATTCGTCCTCGAATCTGGACCTACATAGAAAGGAGAGAGGTCAGTTACATTAAAAGTAGCACTCACTTGATAATCAGCTGGTAGATCAATGATATAAGCATTATCATTAATCTTTTCCAAAACTTGGAATAGTCCATCTCCACGAGGATTGAGTTAACACTTTCTTTGTTGGGGAAAACGTTCTTTACGAAAATGAACCCAAACCAAATCTCCTTGTTGAAAAGTTATGTGCTTTCTTCCTTTGTTTGCATGGGCAGCAGCTTGCTCATTCCGTTTGATGATATGCTGACGTGCATCTTCATGAAGTTTCTTTACCAATTCGTCCTTCTTCTTCCCATCCAGGCTAATGGTCTCATTAATAGGCAATGGAAGTAAATCCAATGGAGTTAACGGATTAAAACCATAAACAATTTCAAAAGGAGAATAAGAAGTAGAAGAATGCATTGTTCTATTGTAAGCAAATTCAATAAAAGGAATACAATCTTCCCATGATTTTAAATGGTTCTTTATTACTGCTCGTAAAAGTGTTCCTAGGGTCCTATTTACAACCTCGGTTTGTCCATCGGTTTGTGGGTGACAAGTAGTAGAAAATAGCAAAGTTGTCCCTAACTTACCCCACAGAACTCGCCAAAAATGGCTAAGAAACTTAGCGTCTCGATCACTAACTATTGTTTTTGGAACACCATGAAGACGAACTACTTCCTTAAAGAATAACTGAGCAATATGAGTGGCATCATCTGTTTTATTACATGGGATAAAATGTGCCATCTTTGAAAATCTATCCACCACAACAAAAATTGAATCTTTCCCATTCTTAGTTCTTGGTAACCCTAACACAAAATCCATAGAAACATCAATCCAAGGATGACAAGGAACAGGTAAAGCCTGGTACAATCCATGAGGTTTTACTCTAGATTTGGCTTTTCTACAAGTTATGCATTTATTGCAGATCCTCTCTACATCCCTCTTCATATGTGGCCAAAAGAAATGTTCTTTCAAAATTTCTAAGGTTTTAAGAATTCCAAAATGTCCCATAAGACCCCCCCCCCCCATGTGACTCTCGAACAAGCAATTCACGTAAAGAACATTGTGGAATGCAAAGTCTATTTTCTCGAAACAAATATCCTTCTTGTTTGTAAAATTTTTCAAAAGGTTTTGTTTCTGTGGCTTCAAACCAAGTTGAAAAATTAGGATCTTTTGGATATAATTCTTTGATGTGCTCAAAACCCAAAAATTTAGTGGAAAGGGTAGAAAGAAGAACATACCTTCGAGATAAAGCATCAGCTACAATATTGTCTTTACCTTGTTTGTATTGGATGGTATATGGAAATATTTCAATAAATTCAATCCAGCGAGCATGTCGTCGATTCAACTTACCTTGACCTTTTAAGTGCTTCAATGATTCATGGTCGGTATGAATGACAAATTCCTTAGACCACAAGTAATGTTGCCAAGTTTCTAGAGCTCTCACCAATGCATAAAGTTCTTTGTCATAGGTGGAGTAATTCAAAGCAGCTCCATTAAGTTTCTCACTAAAATAGGCAATGGGTCTCTTGTCTTGCATAAGTACGGCACCTATACCAATACCGGAAGCATAACATTCGATTTCAAAGGCTTTGGAAAAATCTGGTAAGAGCAGTAAAGGAGAAGTACTTAACTTTTCTTTTAAAGTGTTGAAAGCCTTCTCTTGTGAATCACCCCATTTGAACCCAACACTTTTCTTGATAATTTCCGTCAATGGAGCAGCAATGGTGCTAAAGTTTGGAACAAACCTTCGATAGAATCCAGCCAAACCATGGAAACTTCTAACTTCAGTGATGTTAGTGGGCGTAGGCCAATCTTTGATAGCCTTAACTTTCTCTTCATCTACTTCCACACCTTTGGAACTTACAACAAAACCAAGAAACTCAACCTTGTCTTTGCAAAAGCTGCACTTTTTAAAGTTAGCAAACAACTTTTCATGTTTCAAAACATTAAGTACACATCTCAGGTGTTCAATATGTTCATTCAAGTGTTTGCTGTAAACTAGAATATCATCAAAATAAATAACAACAAATTTTCCAATGTAAGCACGCAAAACATGATTCATTAAACGCATAAAAGTACTTGGTGCGTTAGTCAACCCGAAAGGCATTACTAGCCACTCATACAAACCATGTTTTGTTTTGAAAGTAGTTTTCCATTCATCACCTTCTTGCATATGAATTTGATGATAACCACTTTTTAAATCAATCTTTGAAAAGATAATGGAAACATGCAATTCATCTAACATGCTATCTAATCGAGGTATGGGATGTCGATACTTTACCATGATTTTATTGATTGCTCGGCAGTCGACGCACATTCTCCAAGTTCCATCTTTCTTGGGGACCAACAAGACAGGAACCGCACATGGACTCATGCTTTCTCGAACATGTCCTTTGGCTAGCAGCTCTTCAACTGGCCTTTGAAGTTCCTTTGTTTCTTCTGGATTACTTCGATAGGCGGGTCGATTAGGAATGGTAGCTCCTGGAACGAAGTCAATTCGATGCTCAATGCCTCTTATCGGTGGCAATCCTTGTGGTGTTTCCTCAGGAAAGACATCTTCAAATTCCTGCAAGAGAGCAACTGCTACAGTAGGCAAAGAATTATCAGGATTAGTTGTTAAGAAATAAGCCTCTTTGTACAAGATCAACATCATTGTTTTTTCTGATTTGAAAACACTCTTAATCTCTCTCTCTTTTGCAAGGAAATTCACTGCCTTTTTTTCTTTTTCAAGTGGCACCTGACTCTTTTCCCTCTTCTTTTCACATTTTCTCTCTTCTCTCTCACTCTCTTTTGAACTCTCATGCTCACTCTCACCTTGTTTTGTAGTAGCTGTGACAGATTTTTTAATTTGGTATTGCTCTTCGAAAACTTGATGGGGTGGTAGCGGAGCTAGAGTAATACTTCGTCCATCCTTGGTAAAGCTGTACCGATTCTTGTATCCATCATGGGTGGTGCGTCTGTCAAATTGCCATGGTCTTCCCAGCAATATATGACTTGCTTGCATAGGAACAACATCACAAAGAACTTCATCTGAATATTTGTCAATTGAAAATGAGACAAGAACCTGTTTTGTTACCTTCATTTCTCCACTTTCATTGAGCCATTGGAGACGATATGGTCGAGGGTGTTTTAGAGTCTTTAATCCAAGTCTGTCAACCATTATTTTACTTGCAACATTCACACAACTTCCTCCATCTATGATTAAACCACAAACCTTTTCTTTAACATGGCAGCGTGTATAGAAAATGTTTTCACGTTGTTGACGGTCATCATCTTCTATAGTTTGAACATGGAGGGTTCGAAGAACTACTAAGGCTTGGCCAACAACTGCATGTTCGATATCACTGGCTTCTTCAAGTGGTGGCATAGCTTCATTGTCACTTTCTTCTTCAGAAACAATATCCCCATTATTTAACAAGATCATAGTTCTTTTATTTGGGCATTGTGAAGAAATATGACCAAGTCCATGACATTTAAAACACTTAATATCTCGATTTCTCTGGGTTGGGGTATAACTAGTACCTTTTTCAACCTGCTTGGCCATCACTTTTTCATCCTTTGGCTTGGAAGTTGACTGCTCTTCTTGCCTTAGAGTAGAGTTCCATTTTGACTTCCCACTCAAAGAAGTAAAAGTTTCGTGCTTAGAGGTTGATCTTCCTCCTCTTTTGAGCTGCCTTTCAACCTTCATGGCCATGTGGACAACCTCTTCAAGTTCCACATAGTGCTGCAATTCAACAATATTTGCAATTTCACGATTGAGACCACAAATGAATCGAGCCATGGTTGCTTCTCGATCTTCCTCAACATTGGCACGAATCATGGATATTTCCATCTCCTTATGGTACTCCTCAACAGATTTTGAACCCTGTTTAACGCTTTGCAATTTTAAGTGTAAATCTATATAATAATGTGAAGGAACAAACCTTCGTCTCATGACAGCTTTCATGTCTTCCCAATTGTCGATTGGAATTTTTCTATTTCTTCGTTTGGTTAGGAGCACTTGGTCCCACCAAGCAATTGCGTAATCAGTGAAAGAAACAGCTGCAAGTTTAACTTTTTTTTCCTCCGAATAGTTATGACAATCAAAAACAAGTTCAACCTTTCGTTCCCATTCAATGTAAACGTCCGGGTCATTTTTGATATGATATCGGGTCCCTTATTCCTCCCAAAAGTGCACTTAAGAGTGGAGGTTTGGACCCAATATATATACTAGCCCAGGCAACTCTCTGTTTCCGATGTGGTATCACATCATCCCTTCACCCTTTAAAGGCGACTGCCTCAGTCGGCGATCTGACCGGGACATCCCGTAGGATGGCTGCCTCAATCGGCAGTCTGCCTGATGTGCTACCTAACCGGCCCACAGAAGTGAGGCTCTGATACCAAATGATATGATATCGGGTCCCTTATTCCTCCCAAAAGTGCACTTAAGAGTGGAGGTTTGGACCCAATATATATACTAGCCCAGGCAACTCTCTGTTTCCGATGTGGTATCACATCAATTTTTACCTTGGAATGATGGGATAGAGAGTTTGATCGCACCTGTGTTGTTGTCGGTAAAATTTCTTTCTCGGTGTTGACGTCTTTGTCTTGGCCTATGATCTCTTTCTCTTCTTATGGAGGCTAATTCGTCAAAATCCTCATACGCTTCAGCAAAATCACCCATGGGATTAGCTGTAGTAAAGAAGGGTCACCTATTTGGCTGTCTTTCTTCGGGCATGACACCTTGTTGAATTTGATTAATTCGTTCATCATTACGATCCAATCGATCTCGAATCTCTTCAAATTGGACGTTCATCCTTTGGAATTGTTGTTGCATGGCTTGGATGATCAAATTGCTATCCATTGGTGTTGCTTCACCTTCTTTTTCGGACATGTTGTAAAATCTGTGAAAAAGTGTAAGTAAAAAGGACCTCACCTCTCCCTCACGTGTATACACTCAAATATGGTTCTTGAGCACTCGTGTTTACTAACATAGATCTCGGCTTTTATCCTCTAATAAGCTCACCAACTCTTGCCTTTTACCACTCACTTTCCTCCTCAAAGTTCTTGAGAAAACTAAGCAAGGTAAATATCAAAGCAAAACAAATGAAAACCAACACACTTAAAATATAGATTTCTTAGTGAAGATGAAAGCAATGGGATGCAAAATAAAGAAGGAATGGAAGAAATATGGTCACAATAAGATTGATACCACGAATTTTGAAACAAAAAAAAAATATATGATAACAGAATAAAGAAATTTCTTTTTCCTCTTTTCTTTTCTTCTTCTCTCTCTTTTTTTTTTGTTTGCTTTCTTTTTTTTTGTCCCTTTTTTTTTCTCTTTTTTTTGTCTGTTTTTTTTTTGATAAACTATCAATGGGAGCAAGAACAAAGATATGAAATTATGGATCAACAACAAAGAGGAAATTGAAATAAAAAGAATGGAAGAACTAGACGATAAACAAAACCTCAATTGGATGTCTAGTCTCTGATACCAAATGATGCAAACCTCAACAAACTTGTTGTGAGACCCAACGTCAATAGATGGAATCAACTTCAGGATCGCCCAATAGTAGTTTCAAGTATAGTGACTAATGACCCTGTGGTTATGTGACAACCAGAAACCAATAGTATCAAGAAAAGAATATTGACCCCGTTGCTATGGAAGAGCAAGAAACCAATATTATAAGGGTTGGAAATCAAGGGGTTGCACTTGAAATTTCCGCAAGTTCTATAGAAGAACAGTTTGGAGGAAATTCTCACAAGATAATTCTCATTCTAGTGTGCCTTACAATGAAGAAATACCAAGTATTTATAGGCTTACAAGAATAGTCTAGAATAGACATTAAATAGCCTTGAAAACATAAAAAAGAACTTTGCTACTAATATGGTCTAGGTTCAGCCTTCTTTGGAAACCATCAAAACACCCTTTGGCCTTCTCTATGACATTATTAAATGCCTAGTGGATGTCACTTCGAAATTACTCTTCTAGAGCCTTCTTTGCTGAATTGGTGATCATTTGGGCCTAATCAAACTCCATTTGTATTTGTAACACATTAATAACTTTAAAGCCCATTTCTTCCAGTGGTCTTGGTTCTTGAAATAAGTTATTTTGGACTTCTTCTTGAAGCTTCTTGGCCCGAGCTCTAGTGATAGGTCCATTTTGTATTTTCAATTCCATTAAGTATTCTTCTTGGCCCAATTCTTCTTCAATGCCATCCTTGCCCACATCATAGAGGGAGGCAATGATCGAGGGAAAGGCAAGCAGGTACAGAAGGCTCCTCAGATACCTCTTTGCCCTAAATGTCAGAAGGAACACCGTGGCCAGTGCAGAGTGGGCACGGATGTGTGTTATTGGTGTGGAGACGCAGGCCATTTTGTTAAAGATTGCCCGAAGAAGGGTGGAGACCAGGAAGGTGGTGATCAGAGGAGGATTATGCCGAAGATCTTCGCATTTATCGAGCCTGGCAATGTTGATGACGAGGCTCGACCTTCCGTTATCTCAGGTACTATATTGCTTATGGGCACAGCTGTGTTTACTTTGATGGATACCGGAGCTACGCACTCCTTCATATCAACTACTTGCATGTCTAGACTAAGGTTAGTGCCAGAGCTGGCAGAGTACGAGTATAGTGTCATGCTGCCCTCAGGAGAGCGTATGCAGTCAAGTCAGGTTGTCCAGGGGAATATTGTTTCAGTTGGAGACGATACCCTCTATGCTAGCCTTATTGTTATGGGCATCGAGCACTATGATCTTATCTTAGGGATGGATTGGCTATCACAGCACTACGCCACCATCGATTGTCGATCCAGGATTGTGACCTTTCGACCCCCGGGTAAAGCCGAGTTTTCTTATCAGGCGATGAGCAGATTGAGTAGCTCGCATATTTCTTATTCCATGAAGGTCAACGAGCAGTTTAAAGGTGCGTGCTCTATTTATTTGGCCTCAGTTTTTGATATTCAGTTGCTCAGCGGATTGAAGCCGAGCGACATTCCTATAGTCAGAGAGTTCTCTGATATATTCCTCGATGATCTTCCCGGGTTACCACCAGACCGGGAGATTGAATTCACTATTGATGTTTATCCTAATACCGCGCCAAGGTTTAAGAACCCGAACCGGTTGGCACCAGCCTAGTTGAGAGAGTTGAGTACTCAGCTTGATGAGTTGTTAGAGAAGGGATTTATTCGACCCAGTGTTTCACCCTGGGGTGTGCCTGTTCTATTCGTCAAGAAGAAAGACGGGACCCTCAGGATGTGCATTGATTACAGAGAGTTAAACAAATTGACGGTGAAGAATAAATATCCGTTGCCCCGGATTGATGACCTGTTTGATCAGCTACAGGGTGCCCGAGTATTTTCCAGGATCGACCTGCACTCGGGTTATTATCAGCTGAAGGTCCGGAGGGAAGATATTCAGAAAACGGCTTTCCAAACGAGGTATGGGCATTATGAGTTCCTTGTCATGTCTTTTGGACTTACTAATGCCCCTGCAGCGTTTATGGATTTGATGAACCGTGTCTTCAAGGAGTATCTGGACAAGTTCGTGGTGGTTTTCATCGACGATATCCTGATCTACTCTAAGACGAAGGAAGAGCATGAGGAGCATTTAAGGATTGTATTGCGAGTTCTGAGTCAACGCCAGTTATATCCAAAGTTTTCGAAGTGCGAGTTTTGGCTAGACAGAGTGAGCTTCCTTGGCCATATTATCTCGCAGGGTGGAGTTTCGGTTGATTCAAGTAAGATTCAGGTATTCAGAGATTGGCCACAGCCAAAGAACGTACGTGAGGTGCGTGGATTTCTTGGATTAGCTGGTTATTATCGGAAAATCATAGAGGGATTTTCAAAAATCGCAGTTCCTCTTTCAAGATTGACTCGGAAGAACGAGAGATTCGTATGGTCGTCTGCTTGTGATAACAGTTTTACGGAGTTAATGTAGAGATTGACCACCGCTCCAGTATTGGCGCTACCTGTTAAAGGTGACAAGTTCAGTATTTATTGTGACACTTCTGGAGTGGGACTCGGTTGTGTATTGATGCAAGAGGGGAGAGTTATTGCTTATGCTTCATGGCAGTTGAAGCCGTACGAGCAGAATTACCCTACGCATAACCTTGAGTTAGCAGCTGTGGTTTTCGCACTGAAGATATGGAGACATTATTTATATGGGCAGCAGTGCGAGATATTTTCCGACTACAAGAGCTTGAAGTATTTATTTACGCAGAAGGAGCTGAACATGCGACAGAGACGGTGGCTCGAATTCGTCAAAGATTATGATTTTGATATAATGTACCATTCAGGAAAGGCGAACAAAGTTGCTGATGCTTTGAGCAGAGTGCCTTCTGCGAGTCAGCCTTCACTTGCAGCGATGTCAGTTACGCTGCGGTCTGAGATTGAGAGATTCGATGTGGAGATAGTGGCAGAGTTGTCCAGTATGCTCACTAACATTTCTCTCAGGCCGACTATTCTTGATCATATACGTGAGGCTCAGCAGAATGATACGGAGTGTGAGGAGCTTCGGTCCAGCATGACATTGGGAGACTCGTCAAATTTCCATTTATCAGAGGATGGTATTATGAAGTTCAGGCATAGTTGGTACGTGCCTAACGCTGGAGAAGTGATCGCCAAGCGATTTTGGTCACCGCTCTCTGGAGAAATCCAGAGAGCGTGGCGACTGATCGCCACAAACTGTGGCGATCAGTCGCCAAAGGCGATTTGCAACAGGCGACTAGTCTCCTGTTGCAATCGCCGAAGGGCGATCAGTCGCCTCCTTTATGGTGACTGATAGCCACAATGTTTTACACGGCTTTTGCCGTTATTGCCCCTTCTCCTCCGCCGATTGTTTTCATTTAATTTTAATTGTTTTTAATTAATTGTTTTAGGTTTTATTTAAATTGTTTTAAAAGTTAGAATTCAATTCCGATTTCGATTTTGGTCTCGATTTCGGTTTAGGTTCCGCTTAGAGTTTATTTCGATTGTATATTTTGGTTCATATGCTTAATCAAACGCATTACTAAGTCTTAATTACTCGTCCATGAAGGTTGTTGGGTCCTCAATACACGTCGTTCTCATCACTTCAAGTTAAAACCATGAATGTGAAATGGGTATCTTAGGTTCTAACCACATGTCTTGTAACACTCAACCTAATTCGCTTTATACGTTCAACTCTTTTGGAACAAATCGATTGAAGTGAAGTTTCTTATGCTTCATCAAACGCATTACTAAGTCTTAATTACTCGTCTATGAAGGTTGTTGGGTCCTCAATACACGTCGTTCACATCACTTCAAAGTAAACCTACAATGTGAAATGGATAACTTAGGTTCTAACCACAAGTCATGTAACACTCAACCTCATTTGCTTGATACGTTCAACTATTTTGGAACAAATCGATTGAAGTGAAGTTTCTTATGCTTCATCAACGCATTACTAAGTCTTAACTACTCATCCATGAAGGTTGTTTGGTCCGTAATACACGTCGTTCTCATCACTTCAAGTTAAAACCTCGAATATGAAATGCATAACTTAGGTTCTAACCACAAGTCATGTAACACTCAACCTAATTTGCTTGATACGTTCAACTCTTTAGGAACAAATCGATTGAAGTTAAGTTTCTTATGCTTCATCAAACGCATTACTAAGTCTTAATTACTCGTCCATGAAGGTTGTTGGGCCCTCAATACACGTCGTTCTCATCACTTCAAGTTAAAACCTATAATGTGAAATGGATAACATAGGTTCTAACCACAATTCATGTAACACTCAACCTCATTTGCTTGATAGGTTCAACTCTTTTGGAACAAATCGATTGATGTGAAGTTTCTTATGCTTTATCAAACGCTTTACTAAGTCTTAATTACGCGTCCATGAAGGTTGTTGGGTACTCAATAGACGTCGTTCTCATTACTTCCAGTTAAAACCATGAATGTGAAATGGATAACATAGGTTCTAACCACAAGTCATGTAACACTCAACCTAATTTGCTTGATACGTTCAACACTTTTGGAACAAATCGATTGAAGTGAAGTTTCATATGCTTAATCAAACGCATTATTAAGTCTTAATTACTCGTCCATGAAGGATGTTGGGTCCTCAATACACGTCGTTCTCGTCACTTCAAGTTAAAACCTTAAATGTGAAATGGATAACTTAGGTTCTAATCACAAGTCATGTAACACTCAGCCTAATTTGGTTGATACGTTTAACTCTTATGGAACAAATCGATTGAAGTAAAGTTTCTTATGCTTCATCAAGCGCATTACTAAGTCTTAATTACTCGTCCATGAAGGTTGTTACGTCTTCAATACACGTCGTTCTCATCACTTCAAGATAAAACCTTGAATGTGAAATGGATAACTTATGTTCTAACCACATGTCATGTAACACTCAACCTAATTTGCTTGATACGTTCAACTCTTTTGGAATAAATCGATTGAAGTTAAGTTTCTTATGCTTCATCAAACGCATTACTAAGTCTTATTTACTCGTCGATGAAGGTTGTTGGGTCATCAATACACGTTGTTCTCATCACTTCAAGTTAAAACCTCGAATGTGAAATGGATAACTTAGGTTCTAACCACAAGTCATGTAACACTCAACCTAATTGGCTTGATACGTTCAACTCTTTTGGAACAAATCGATTGAAGTGAAATTTCTTATGCTTCATCAAACGCATTACTAAGTCTTAATTACTCATCCATGAAGGTTGTTGGGTCCTCAATACACGTCGTTCTCATCACTTCAAGTTAAAACCTCGAATGTGAAATGGATAACTTAGGTACTAACCACAAGTCATGTAACACTCAACCTAATTTGCTTGATACGTTTAACTCTTTTTGAGCAAATCAATTGAAGTGAAGTTTCTTATGCTTTATCAAACGCATTACAATGTCTTAATTACTCGTCCATGAAGGTTGTTGGGTCCTCAATACACGTTGTTTTCATCACTTCAAGTTAAAATCTTGAATGTGAAATGGATAACTTAGGTTCTAACCACAAGTCATGTAGCACTGAACCTCATTAGCTTGATACGTTCAACTCTTTTGGAATAAATCGATTGAAGTGAAGTTTCATATGCTTAATCAAACGCATTACTAAGTCTTAATTACTCGTCCATTAAGGTTGTTGTATCCTCTATACACGTCATTCTCATCACTTCAAGTTAAAACCTTAAATGTTAAATGGGTAACTTAGGTTCTAACCACATGTCATGTAAGACTCAACCTAATTTTCTTGATACGTTCAACTCTTTTGGAACAAATCGATTGAAGTGAAGTTTATTATGCTTCATCAAACGCATTACTCAGTCTTAATTACTCATCCATTAAAGTGGTTGGGTCCTATATATACGTCGTTCTCATCACTTCAAGTTAAAAACTCGAATGTGAAATGGATAACTTAGGTTCTAACCACAAGTCTTCTAAATCTCAATCTAATTTGCTTGATACGTTCTACTCTTTTGAAACAAATAGATTGAAGTGGAGTTTCTTATGCTTCATCAAACGCATTACTAAGTCTTAATTATTTGTCTTTGAAATTTGTTAGGTCCTCAATACACGTCGTTCTCATAACTTCAAGTTAAAACCTTGAATGTGAATTGGATAACTTAGGTTCTAACCACAAGTCATGTAGCACTGAACCTCATTAGCTTGATACGTTCAACTCTTTTGGAACAAATCGATTGAAGTGACGTTTCTTATGCTTCGTGAAACGCATTATTAAGTCTTAATTACTCGTCCATGATGGTTGTTGGGACCTCAATACAAGTCGTTCTCATCACATCAAGTTAAAACCATGAATGTGAAATGGATAAACTTAGGTTCTAACCACAAGTCATGTAGCACTCAACCTCATTTGCTTGATATGTTCAACTCTTTTGGAAAAAAGCGATTGAAGTGAAGTTTCTTATGCTATATCAAACGCATTACTAAGTCTTAATTACTCGTCCATGAAGGTGGTTGGGTCCTCAATACACGTCGTTCTCATCACTTCAAGTTAAAACCTTGAATGTGAATTGGATAACTTAGGTTCTAACCACAAGTCATGTAGCACTGAACCTCATTAGCTTGATACGTTCAACTCTTTTGGAACAAATCGATTGAAGTGACGTTTCTTATGCTTCGTCAAACGCATTATTAAGTCTTAATTACTCGTCCATGATGGTTGTTGGGACCTCAATACAAGTCGTTCTCATCACTTCAAGTTAAATCCTTGAATGTGAAATGGATAAACTTAGGTTCTAACCACAAGTCATGTAGCACTCAACCTCATTTGCTTGATACGTTCAACTATTTTGGAACAAATCGATTGAAGTGAAGTTTCATTTGCTTCATCAAACGCATTACTAAGTTTTAATTACTCGTCCATGAAGGTTGTTGCGTCCTCAATACACGTCGTTTTCATCACTTCAAGTTAAAACCTTGAATGTGAAATGGATAACTTATGTTCTAACCACATGTCATGTAACACTCAACCTAATTTGCTTGATACCTTCAACTCTTTTGGAACAAATGGATTGAAGTGAAGTTTCTTATGCTTCATCAAACGCATTACTAAGTCTTAATTACTCGTCCATGAAGGTTGTTGCGTCCTCAATACACGTCGTTCTCATCACTTCAAGTTAAAACCTTGAATGTGAAATGGGTAACTTAGGTACTAATCACATGTCATGTAACAATCAACCTAATTTGCTTGATACGTTCAACTCTTTTGGAACAAATCGATTGAAGTGAAGTTTCTTATGCTTCATCAAACGCATTAATAAGTCTTAATTACTCGTCCATGAAGGTTGTTGGGTCCTCAATACACGTCGTTCTCATCACTTCAAGTTAAAACGTCGAATGTGAAATGGATAACATAGGTTCAAACCACAAGTCATTTAGTACTCAACCTTATTTGCTTGATACGTTCAACTCTTTTGGAACAAATCGATTGAAGTGAAGTTTCTTATGCTATATCATACGCATTACTAAGTCTTAATTACTCGTCCATGAAGGTGGTTGGGTCCTCAATACACGTCGTTCTCATCCTTCAAGTTAAAACCTTGAATGTGAATTGGATAACTTAGATTCTAACCACAAGTCATGTAGCACTGAACCTCATTAGCTTGATACGTTAAACTCTTTTGGAACAAATCGATTGAAGTGACGTTTCTTATGCTTCGTCAAATGCATTATTAAGTCTTAATTACTCGTCCATGATGGTTGTTGGGACCTCAATACAAGTCGTTCTCATCACTTCAAGTTAAAACCTTGAATGTGAAATGGATAAACTTAGGTTCTAACCACAAGTCATGTAGCACTCAACCTCATTTGCTTGATGCGTTCAACTATTTTGGAACAAATCGATTGAAGTGAAGTTTCATATGCTTCATCAAACGCATTACTAAGTTTTAATTACTCGTCCATGAAGGTTGTTGCGTCCTCAATACACGTCGTTTTTATCACTTCAAGTTAAAACCTTGAATGTGAAATGGATACCTTATGTTCTAACCACATGTCATGTAACACTCAACCTAATTTGCTTGATACCTTCAACTCTTTTGGAACAAATAGATTGAAGTGAAGTTTCTTATGCTTCATCAAACGCATTACTAAGTCTTAATTAGTCGTCCATGAAGGTTGTTGCGTCCTCAATACACGTCGTTCTCATCACTTCAAGTTAAAACCTTGAATGTGAAATGGGTAACTTAGGTACTAATCACATGTCATGTAACACTCAACCTAATTTGCTTGATACGTTCAACTCTTTTGGAACAAATCGATTGAAGTGAAGTTTCTTATGCTTCATCGAACGCATTACTAAGTCTTAATTAGTCGTCCATGAAGGTTGTTGGGTCATCAATAGACGTTGTTCACATCACTTCAAGTTAAAACCTCGAATGTGAAATGGATAACTTAGGTTCTAACCACAAGTCATGTAGCACTCAACCTTATTTGCTTGATACGTTCAACTCTTTTGGAAAAAAGCGATTGAAGTGAAGTTTCTTATGCTATATCAAACGCAATACTAAGTCTTAATTACTCGTCCATGAAGGTGGTTGGGTCCGCAATACACGCCGTTCTCATCACTTCAAGTTAAAACCTTGAATGTGAATTGGATAACTTAGGTTCTAACCACAAGTCATGTAGCACTGAACCTCATTAGCTTGATACGTTCAACTGTTTTGGAACAAATCGATTGAAGTGACGTTTCTTATGCTTCGTCAAACGCAATATGAAGTCTTAATTACTCATCCATGATGGTTGTTGGGACCTCAATACAAGTCGTTCTCATCACTTCAAGTTAAAACCTTGAATGTGAAATGGATAAACTTTGGTTCTAACCACAAGTCAAGTAGCACTCAACCTCATTTGCTTGATACGTTCAACTATTTTGGAACAAATCGATTGAAGTGAAGTTTCATTATGCTTCATCAAACGCATTACTAAGTTTTAATTACTCGTCCATGAAGGTTGTTGCGTCCTCAATACACGTCGTTTTCATCACTTCAAGTTAAAACCATGAATGTGAAATGGATAACTTATGTTCTAACCACATGTCATGTAACACTCAACCTAATTTGCTTGATACCTTCAACTCTTTTGGAACAAATGGATTGAAGTGAAGTTTCTTATGCTTCATCAAACGCATTACTAAGTCTTAATTACTCGTCCATGAAGGTTGTTGCGTCCTCAATACACGTCGTTCTCATCACTTCAAGTTAAAACCTTGAATGTGAAATGGGTAACTTAGGTACTAATCACATGTCATGTAACACTCAACCTAATTTGCTTGATACGTTCAACTCTTTTGGAACAAATCGATTGAAGTGAAGTTTCTTATGCTTCATCAAACGCATTACTAAGTCTTAATTACTCGTCCATGAAGGTTGTTGGGTCCTCAATACACGTCGTTCTCATCACTTCAAGTTAAAACGTCGAATGTGAAATGGATAACATAGGTTCAAACCACAAGTCATGTAACACTCAACCTAATTTGCTTGATACGTTCAACTCTTTTGGAAAAAATCGATTGAAGTGAAGTTTCTTATGCATTATCAAACGCATTACTAATTCTTAATTACTCATTTATGAAGGTTGTTACGTCCTCAATACACGTCGTTCTCATCACTTCAAGATAAAACCTTGAATGTGAAATGGATAACTTAGGTTCTAACCACATGTCATGTACACTCAACCTATTGCTTGATACGTTCAACTCTTTGGAACAAATCGATTGAAGTGAAGTTTCTTATGCTTCATCAAACGCATTACTAAGTCTTAATTACTCGTCCATGAAGGTTGTTGGGTCCTCAATACACGTCGTTCTCATCACTTCAAGTTAAAACGTCGAATGTGAAATGGATAACATTAGGTTCTAACCACAAGTCATGTAGCACTCAACCTTATTTGCTTGTTACGTTCAACTCTTTTGGAACAAATCGATTGAAGTGAAGTTTCTTATGCTTCATCAAACGCATTACTAAGTCTTAATTACTCGTCCATGAAGGTTGTTGGGTCCTCAATACACGTCGTTCTCATCACTTCAAGTTAAAACGTCGAATGTGAAATGGATAACATAGGTTCTAACCACAAGTCATGTAACACTCAACCTAATTTGCTTTATACGTTCAACTCTTTTGGAAAAAATCGATTGAAGTGAAGTTTCTTATGCTTTATCAAACGCATTACTAAGTCTTAATTACTCATCCATGAAGGTTGTTACGTCCTCAATACACGTCGTTCTCATCACTTCAAGTTAAACCTTGAATGTGAAATGGATAACTTATGTTCTAACCACATGTCATGTAACACTCAACCTAATCTGCTTGATACGTTCAACTCTTTTGGAATAAATCGATTGAAGTGAAGTTTCTTATGCTTCATCAAACGCATTACTAAGTCTTAATTAGTCGTCCATGAAGGTTGTTGGGTCATCAATACACGTTGTTCTCATCACTTCAAGTTAAAACCTCGAATGTGAAATGGATAACTTAGGTTCTAACCAGAAGTCATGTAGCACTCAACCTTATTTGCTTGATACGTTCAACTCTTTTGGAACAAATCGATTGAAGTGAAGTTTCTTATGCTATATCAAACGCATTACTAAGTCTTAATTACTTGTCCATGAAGGTTGTTGGGTCCTCAATACACGTCGTTCTCATCACTTCAAGTTAAAACCTGAATGTGAAATGGATAACTTAGGTTCTAACCACAAGTCATGTAGCACTCAACCTTATTTAGCTTGATACGTTCAACTCTTTTGGAACAAATCGATTGAAGTGAAGTTTCTTATGCTTCATCAAACGCATTACTAAGTCTTAATTACTCGTCCATGAAGGTTGTTGGGACCTCAATACAAGTCGTTCTCATCACTTCAAGTTAAAACATTGAATGTGAAATGGATAAACTTAGGTTCTAACCACAAGTCATGTAACACTCAACCTAATTTGCTTGATACGTTCAACTCTTTTGGAACAAATCGATTGAAGTGAAGTTTCTTATGCATTGATCAACGCATTACTAAGTCTTAATTACTCAGTCCATGATGGTTGTTGGGTCCTCAATACACGTCGTTCTCATCACTTCAAGTTAAACCTTGAATGTGAAATGGATAAACTTAGGTTCTAACCACAAGTCATGTAGCACTCAACCTCATTTGCTTGATACGTTCAACTATTTGGAACAAATCGATTGAAGTGAAGTTCATTATGCTTCATCAAACGCATTACTTAAGTTTTAATTACTCGTCCATGAAGGTTGTTGGGTCCTCAATACACGTCGTTTTCATCACTTCAAGTTAAAACCTTGAATGTGAAATGGATAACTTATGTTCTAACCACAATGTCAGTAGCACTCAAACCTATTTGCTTGATACGTCAACTCTTTTGGAACAAACGCTTGAAGTGAAGTTTCTTATGCTTCATCAAACGCATTACCTAAGTCTTAATTACTCGTCCCATGAAGGTTGTTGCGTCCTCAATACACGTCGTTCTCATCACTTCAAGTTAAAACCTTGAATGTGAAATGGATAACTTATGTTCTAACACAATGTCATGTAAACTCAACCTAATTTGCTTGATACCTTCAACTCTTTTGGAACAAATCGATTTAAGTGACGTTCTTATGCCTCGTCAAACGCATTACTAAGTTTTAATTACTCGTCCATGAAGGTTGTTGCGTCCTCAATACACGTCGTTCTCATCACTTCAAGTTAAAACCTTGAATGTGAAATGGATAACTTAGGTTCTAACCACAATGTCATGTAACACTCAACCTAATTTGCTTGATACGTTCAACTCTTTTGGAACAAATCGATTGAAGTGAAGTTTCTTATGCTTCCTCAAACGCATTACTAAGTCTTAATTACTCGTCCATGAAGATTGTTGGGTCCTCAATACACGACGTTCTCATCACTTCAAGTTAAAACCTCGAAATGTGAAATGGATAACCTTAGGTTCTAACCACAAGTCATGTAACACCTCAACCTAATTTGCTTGATACGTTCAACTCTTTTGGAAAAAATCGATTGAAGTGAAGTTTCTTATGCTTACTCAAACACATTATTAAGTCTTAATTACTCGTCCATGAAGGTTTTTGGGTCCTCAATACACGTCGTTCTCATCACTTCAAGTTAAAACCTTAAATGTGAAATGGATAACTTTGGTTATAACCACAAGTCATGTAACACTCAACCTAATTTGCTTGATACGTTCAACTCTTTTGGAACAAATCGATTGAAGTGAAGTTTCTTATGCTTCATCAAACGCATTACTAAGTCTTAATTAGTCGTCCATGAAGGTTGTTGGGTCATCAATACACGTTGTTCACATCACTTCAAGTTAAAACCTCGAATGTGAAATGGATAACTTAGGTTCTAACCACAAGTCATGTAACACTCAACCTTTTGCTTGATACGTTTAACTCTTTTGGAACAAATCGATTGAAGTGAGGTTTCTTATGCTATATCAAACGTATTACTAAGTCTTAATTAATCGTCCATGAAGTGGTTGGGTCCTTGATACACGTCGTTCTAATCACTTCAAGTTAAAACCTTGAATGTGAATTGGATAACTTAGGTTCTAACCACATGTCATGTTGCACTGAACCTCATTAGCTTGATACGTTTAACTCTTTTGGAACAAATCGATTGAAGTGACGTTTCTTATGCTTCGACAAACGCATTATTAAGTCTTAATTACTCGTCTATGATGGTTGTTGGGACCTCAATACAAGTCGTTCTCATCACTGCAAGTTAAAACCTTCGAATGTGAAATGGATAAACTTAGGTTCTAACCACAGTCATGTAGCACTCAACCTCATTTGCTTGATACGTTCAACTATTTTGGAACAAATCGATTGAAGTGAAGTTTATTATGCGTCATCAAACGCATTACTAAGTTTCAATTACTCATCCATGAAGGTTGTTGCGTCCTCAATACACGTCGTTCTCATCACTTCAAGTAAAACCTTGAATGTGAAATGGATAACTTAGTTCTAACCACATGTCATGTAACACTCAACCTAATTGCTTGATACGTTCAACTCTTTTGGAACAAATCGATTGAAGTGAAGTTTCTTATGCTTCATCAAACGCATTACAAGTCTTAATTACTCAGTCCATGAAGGTTGTTGCGTCCTCAATACACGTCGTTCTCATCACTTCAAGTTAAACCTTGAATGTGAAATGGAGATAACTTAGGTTCTAACCACATGTCATGTAACACTCAACTAATTTGCTTGATACGTTCACCTCTTTTGGAACAAATCGATTGAAGTGAAGTTTATTATGCTTCATCAAACGCATTACTAAGTCTTAATTACTCGTCCATGAAGGTTGTTGGGTCCTCAATACACGTCGTTCTCATCACTTCAAGTTAAACCTTCGATGTGAAATGGGATAACTTAGGTTCTAACCACAATGTCATGTAACACTCAACCTAATTTGCTTGATACGTTTCAACTCTTTTGGAACAAATCGATTGAAGTGAAGTTTATTATGCTTCATCAAACGCATTACTAAGTCTTAATTACTCGTCCATGAAGAGTTGTTGGGTCCTGAATACACGTCGTTCTAATCACTTCAAGTTAAAACCTATAATGTGAAATGGCTAACTTAGGTTTTAACCACAAGTCATATAACACTCAACTTCATTTGCTTGATACGTTCAACTCTTTTGGAACAATCGAGTGATGTGAAGATTCTTAAGCTTCATCAACGCATTACTAAGTCTTAATTACTCGTCCATGAAGGTTGTTGGGTCCTCAATACACGTTGTTCTTATCACTTCAAGTTAAAACCATGAATGTGAAATAGATAACTTAGGTTCTAACCACAAGTCATGTAGCACTCAACCTCATTTTCATGATACGTTCAACTCTTTTGGAATAAATCGATTTAAGTGACGTTTCTTATGCTTCGTCAAACGCATTACTAAGTCTTAATTACTCGTCCATGAAGGTTGTTGGGTCCTCAATACACGTCGTTCTCATCACTTCAAGTTAAACCTTGAATGTGAAATGGATAACTTAGGTTCTAACCACAAGTCATGTAACACTCAACCTAATTTGCTTGATACGTTCAACTCTTTTGGAACAAATCGATTGAAGTGAAGTTTCTTATGCTTCATCAAACGCATTACTAAGTCTTAATTACTCATCCATGAAGGTTGTTGGGTCCTCAATACACGTCGTTCTCATCACTTCAAGTTAAAACGTGAATGTGAAATGGATAACATAGGTTCTAACCACAAGTCATGTAACACTCAATCTAATTGCTTGATACGTTCAACTCTTTTGGAACAAATCGATTGAAGTGAAGTTTCTTATGCTTCATCAAACGCATTACTAAGTCTTAATTACTCATCCATGAAGGTTGTTTGGTCCTCAATACACGTCGTTCTCATCACTTCAAGTTAAAACCATGAATGTGAATTGGATAACTTAGGTTCTAACCACAAGTCATGTAACACTCAACCTAATTAGCTTGATACGTTCAACTCTTTGGAACAAATCGATTGAAGTGAAGTTTCATATGCTTAATCAAACGCATTACTAAGTCTTAATTACTCTCCATTAAGGTTGTTTGTCCCTCAATACACGTCGTTCTCATCACTTCAAGTTAAAACCTTGAATGTGAAATGGGTACTTAGGTTCTAACCACATGTCATGTACACTCAACCTAATTTGCTTGATACGTTCAAACTCTTTTGGAACAAATCGATTGAAGTGAAGTTTATTATGCGTTATCAACGCATTACTAAGTCTTAATTATTCTTCCAGGAAGGTGGTTGTGTCCTCAATATACGTCGTTCTCTCCTTCAAGCTTAAAACCTCGAATGTGAAATTGATAACTTAGGTTCTAACCACAATCCTTGTAAACCTCAACCTAATTTGCTTGATACTTCAATCTCTTTTGGAATAAAATCGATTGAAGTGATGTTCTTATTGCTTCATCTAACTCATTAATAAGTCATAATTACTCGTCCTTGAAGGGTTGTTGGGCCCTCATACACGTCGTTCTCATCACTTCAAGTTAAAACCTCTAATGTTAAATGGATAACTTAGGTTCTAACCACATGTCATGTAACACTCAACCTAATTTGCTTGATACGTTCAACTCTTTTGGAACAAATCGATTGAAGTGACGTTTCTTATGCTTCATCAACGCATTATAAGTCTTAATTACTCGTCCATGAAGGTTGTTGGGTCCTCAATACACGTCGTTCTCATCACTTCAAGTTAAAACCTTAATGTGAAATGGATACACTTAGGTTCTAACCACAAGTCATGTAACACTCAACCTCATTTGCTTGATACGTTCAACTCTTTTGGAACAAATCGATTGAAGTGAAGTTTATTATGCTTCATCAAACGCATTACTAAGTCTTAATTACTCAGTCCATGAAGGTTGTTGGGTCCTCAATACACGTCGTTCTCATCACTTCAAGTTAAAACCTTGAATGTGAAATGATAACTTAGGTTCTAACCACAAGTCATGTAACACTCAACCTAATTTGCTTGATACTTCAACTCTTTTGGAACAAATCGATTGAGTGAAGTTTCTTATGCCTTCATCAAACGCATTACTAAGTCTTAATTACTCGTCCATGAAGGTCGTTGGGTCCTCAATACACGTCGTTCCATCACTTCAAGTTAAAACCTTGAATGTGAATGGGTAACTTAGGTTCTAACCACATGTCATGTAACACTCAACCTAATTTGCTTGATACGTTCAACTCTTTTGGAACAAATCGATTGAAGTGAAGTTTATTATGCTTCATCAAACGCATTACTAAGTCTTAATTACTCGTCCATGAAGATTGTTGGGTCCTCAATACACGACGTTCTCATCACTTCGAGTTAAAACGTCGAATGTGAAATGGATAACATAGGTTCTAACCACAAGTCATGTAACACTCAACCTAATTTGCTTGATACGTTCAACTCTTTTTGGAAAAAATCGATTGAAGTGAAGTTTCATATGCTTAATCAAACGCATTATTAAGTCTTAATTACTCGTCCATGAAGGTTGTTGGGTCCTCAATACACGTCGTTCTCATCACTTCAAGTTAAAACCTTAAATGTGAAATGGATAACTTAGGTTATAACCACAAGTCATGTAACACTCAACCTAATTTGCTTGATACGTTCAACTCTTTTGGAACAAATCGATTGAAGTGAAGTTTCTTATGCTTCATCAAACGCATTACTAAGTCTTAATTAGTCGTCCATGAAGGTTGTTGGGTCATCAATACACGTTGTTCACATCACTTCAAGTTAAAACCTCGAATGTGAAATCGATAACTTAGTCGTCCATGAAGGTTGTTGGGTCATCAATACACGTTGTTCACATCACTTCAAGTTAAAACCTCGAATGTGAAATCGATAACTTAGGTTCTAACCACAAGTCATGTAGCACTCAACCTTATTTGCTTGATACGTTTAACTCTTTTGGAACAAATCGATTGAAGTGAAGTTTCTTATGCTATATCAAACGCATTACTAAGTCTTAATTACTCGTCTATGAAGGTTGTTGGGTCCTCAATACACGTCGTTATCATCACTTCAAGTTAAAACGTCGAATGTGAAATGGATAACATAGGTTCTAACCACAAGTCATGTAACACTCAACCTAATTTGCTTGATACGTTCAACTCTTTTGGAAAAAATCGATTGAAGTGAAGTTTCTTATGCTTCATCAAACGCATTATTAAGTCTTAATTACTCGTCCATGAAGGTTGTTGGGTCCTCAATACACGTCGTTCTCATCACTTCAGTTAAAACCTTAAATGTGAATTGGATACTTAGGTTATAACCACAAGTCTGTACACTCAACCGAATTTGCTTGATACGTTCAACTCTTTTTGGAAAAAATCGTTGAAGTGAAGTTTCTTATGCTTCATCAAACGCATTACTAAGTCTTAATTAGTCGTCCATGAAGGTTGTTGGGTCATCAATACACGTTGTTCACATCACTTCAAGTTAAAACCTCGAATGTGAAATAGATAACTTAGTCGTCCATGAAGGTTGTTGGGTCCTCAATACACGTCGTTCTCATCACTCAAGTTAAAACCTAGAATGTGAAATCGATAACTTAGGTTCTAACCACAAGTCATGTAGCACTCAACCTTATTTGCTTGATACGTTTAACTCTTTTGGAACAAATCGATTGAAGTGAAGTTTCTTATGCTATATCAAACGCATTACTAAGTCTTAATTACTCGTCTAAGAAGGTTGTTGGGTCCTCAATACACGTCGTTTTCATCACTTCAAGTTAAAACGTCGAATGTGAAATGGATAACATAGGTTCTAACCACAAGTCATGTAACACTCAACCTAATCTGCTTGATACGTTCAACTCTTTTGGAACAAATCGATTAAAGTGAAGTTTCTTATGCTTCATCAAACGCATTACTAAGTCTTAATTACTCATCCATGAAGGTTGTTGGGTCCTCAATACACGTCGTTCTCATCACTTCAAGTTAAAACGTTGAATGTGAAATGGATAACATAGGTTCTAACCACAAGTCATGTAACACTCAATCTAATTTGCTTGATACGTTCAACTCTTTTGGAAAAAATCGATTGAAGTGAAGTTTCTTATGCTTTATGAAACGCATTACTAAGTCTGAATTACTCATCAATGAAGGTTGTTTTGTCCTCAATACACGTCGTTCTCATCACTTCAAGTTAAAACCATGAATGTGAATTGGATAACTTAGGTTCTAACCACAAGTCATGTAGCACTGAACCTCATTAGCTTGATACGTTAAACTCTTTTGGAACAAATCGATATAAGTGAAGTTTCATATGCTTAATCAAACGCGTTACTAAGTCTTAATTACTCGTCCATTAAGGTTGTTGGGTCCTCAATACACGTCGTTCTCATCACTTCAAGTTAAAACCTTGAATGTGAAATGGGTAACTTAGGTTCTAACCACATGTCATGTAACACTCAACCTAATTTGCTTGATACGTTCAACTCTTTTGGAACAAATCTATTGAAGTGAAGTTTATTATGCTTTATCAAACGCATTACTAAGTCTTAATTACTTATTCATGAAGGTGGTTGTGTCCTCAATATACGTCGTTCTCATCACTTCAAGTTAAAACCTCGAATGTGAAATTGATAACTTAGGTTCTAACCACAATCCTTGTAAACCTCAACCTAATTTGCTTGATACGTTCATCTCTTTTGGAATAAATCGATTGAAGTGATGTTTCTTATGCTTCATCTAACTCATTAATAAGTCATAATTACTCGTCCTTGAAGGTTGTTGGGCCCTCAATACACGTCGTTCTCATCACTTCAAGTTAAAACCTATAATGTTAAATGGATAACTTAGGTTCTAACAAAAAGTCATATAACACTCAACCTCATTTGCTTGATACGTTCAACTCTTTTGGAACAAATCGATTGATGTGAAGATTCTTAAGCTTCATCAAATGCTTTACTAAGTCTTAATTACGCGTCCATGGAGTTTGTTGGGTACTCAATACATGTCGTTCTTATCACTTCAAGTTAAAACCTTGAATGTGAAATGGATAACTTAGGTTCTAACCAGAAGTCATGTAGCACTTAACCTCATTTGCTTGATACGTTCAACTCTTTTGGAACAAATCGATTTAATTGACGTTTCTTATGCTTCGTCAAACGCATTAATAAGTCTTAATTACTCCTCCATGATGGTTGTTGGGTCCTCAATACACGTCGTTCTCATCACTTCAAGTTAAAACCTTGAATGTGAAATAGATAACTTAGGTTCTAAGCACAAGTCATGTAGCACTCAACCTTATTTGCTTGATACGTTCAACTATTTTTGTAACGACCCCATATCCCAGCAAGATATTGTCCGCTCTGGGGATTGGGCCGTAGCCCAATATCCTCCCCTCACGGCTTTGTTTGGCGAGAGTACTTCCCGGAAGGTCACCCAACCTGGAATTACTCTCGCCGGAGTACGCTTAACTTCGGAGTTCTTATGGGATCCGTTGCCAATCGTGCTCCAAAACGCGTCTTGCTATGTTGGGAGGGTCTCTTTACATATGTTTCATTTCCACATACTTCCCCAAGCGCTGTGGGATTGTGACGACCCCCTCTTTACGACCTGTCACCTTCCGGCTCGCCCGCGCGGACGTACCGCCATCCGGGTTCCGGTTCGTGCAGCCATCGTACCAGACTTACAGATTCGGGTCATCACAATCACCCCCCCTCGAGGGCCCAACGTCCTCGTTGGCCACAATTCCGGTTGGGTACAGGCTCTGATACCATTTGTAACGACCCCATATCCAAGCAAGATATTGTCCGCTCTGGGGATTGGGCCGTAGCCCAATATCCTCCCCTCACGGCTTTGTTTGGCGAGAGCACTTCCCGGAAGGTCACCCAACCTGGAATTACTCTCGCCGGAGTACGCTTAACTTCGGAGTTCTTATGGGATCCGTTGCCAATCGTGCTCCAAAACGCGTCTTGCTATGTTGGGAGGGTCTCTTTACATATGTTTCATTTCCACATACTTCCCCAAGCGCTGTGGGATTGTGACGACCCCCTCTTTACGACCTGTCACCTTCCGGCTCGCCCGCGCGGACGTACCGCCATCCGGGTTCCGGTTCGTGCAGCCATCGTACCAGACTTACAGATTCGGGTCATCACAATTTTGGAACAAATCGATTGAAGTGAAGTTTCTTATGCTTCATCAAACGCATTACTAAGTTTTAATTACTCGGCCATGAAGGTTGTTGCGTCCTCAATACACGACGTTCTCATCACTTCAAGTTAAAACGTCGAATGTCAAATGGATAACATAGGTTCTAACCACAAGTCATGTAACACTCAACCTAATTTGCTTGATACGTTCAACTCTTTTGGAACAAATCGATTGAATTGAAGTTTCATATGCTTAATCAAACGCATTATTAAGTCTTAATTACTCGTCCATGAAGGTTGTTAGGTCCTCAATACACGTCGTTCTCATCACTTCAAGTTAAAACGTTAAATATGAAATGGATAACTTAGGTTATAACCACAAGTCATGTAACACTCAACCTAATTTGTTGATACGTTCAACTCTATTAGAACAAATCGATTAAAGTGAAGTTTCTTATGCTTTATCAAATGCATTACTAAGTATTAATTACTCGTCCATGATGGTTGTTGGGTCCTCAATACACGTCGTTCTCATCACTTCAAGTTAAAACCTTGAACGTGAAATGGATAACTTAGGTTCTAACCACAAGTCATGTAGCACTGAACCTCATTAGCTTGATACGTTCAACACTTTTGGAACAAATCGATTGAAGTGAAGTTTCATATGCTTAATCAAACGCATTACTAACTCTTAATTACTCGTCCATTAAGGTTGTTGGGTCCTCAATACACGTCGTTCTCATCACTTCAAGTTAAAACCTTGAATTTGAAATGGGTAACTTAGGTTCTAACCACATGTCATGTAACACTCAACCTAATTTGCTTGATACGTTCAACTCTTTTTGAACGAATCGATTGAAGTGAAGTTTCTTATGCTTCATCAAGCACATTACTAAGTCTTAATTACTCGTCCATGAAGGTTGTTGCGTCCTCAATACACGACGTTCTCAACGCTTCAAGTTAAAACGTCGAATGTGAAATGGATAACATACGTTCTATCCATAAGTCATGTAACACTCAACCTAATTTGCTTGATACGTTCAACTCTTTTGGAACAAATCGATTGAAGTGAAGTTTCATTTGCTTAATCAAACGCATTATTAAGTCTTAATTACTCGTCCATGAAGGTTGTTGGGTCATCAATACACGTCGTTCTCATCACTTCAAGTTAAAACGTTAAATGTTAAATGGATAACTTAGGTTATAACCACAAGTCATGTAACACTCAACCTAATTTTCTTGATACGTTCAACTCTTTTAGAACAAATCGATTGAAGTGAAGTTTCTTATGCTTTATCAAACGCATTACTAAGTCTTAATTACTCGTCCATGAAGGTTGTTGCGTCCTCAATAAACGACGTTCTCATCACTTCAAGTTAAAACGTCGAATGTGAAACGGATAACATAGGTTCTAACCACAAGTCATGTAACACTCAACCTAATTTGCTTGATACGTTCAACTCTTTTGGAACAAATCGATTAAAGTGAAGTTTCATATGCTTAATCAAACGCATTATTAAGTCTTAATTACTCGTCCATGAAGGTTGTTGGGTCCTCAATACACGTCGTTCTCATCACTTCAAGTTAAAACCTTAAATGTGAAATGGATAACTTAGGTTATAACCAAAAGTCATGTAACACTCAACCTAATTTTCTTGATACGTTCAACACTTTTGGAACAAATCGATTGAAGTGAAGTTTCTTATGCTTCATCAAACGCATTACTAAGTCTTAATTACTCGTCCATGAAGGTTGTTACGTCCTCAATACACGTTATTTTCATCACTTCAAGTTAAAACCTTGAATGTGAAATGGATAACTTATGTTCTAACCATATGTCATGTAACACTCAACTTAATTTGCTTGATACGTTCAACTCTTTTCGAACAAATCGATGGAAGTGAAGTTTCTTATGCTTCATCAAATGCATTATTAAGTCTTAATTACTCGTCCATGAAGGTTGTTGGGTCCTCAATACACGTTGTTCTCATCACTTCAAGTTAAAACCTTGAATGTGAAAGGGGTAACTTAGGTTCTAATCACATGTCATGTAACACTCAACCTGATTTGCTTGATACGTTCAACTCTTTCGGAACAAATCGATTGAAGTGAAGTTTCTTATGCTTCATCAAACGCATTACTAAGTCTTAATTACTCGTCCATGAAGGTTGTTGGGTCCTCAATACACGATGTTCTCATCACTTCAAGTTAAAACGTCGAATATGAAATGGATAACATAGGTTCTCACCAAAAGTCATGTAACACTCAACCTAATTTGCTTGATACGTTAACCTCTTTTGGTACAAATCGATTGAAGTGAAGTTTCATATGTTTAATCAAACGCATTATTAAGTCTTAATTACTCGTCCATGAAGGTTGTTGGGTCCTCAATACACGTCGTTCTCATCACTTCAAGTTAAAACCTTAAATGTGAAATGGATAACTTAGGTTATAACCAAAAGTCATGTAACACTCAACCTAATTTTCTTGATACGTTCAACACTTTTGGAACAAATCGATTGAAGTGAAGTTTCTTATGCTTCATCAAACGCATTACTAAGTCTTAATTACTCGTCAATGAAGGTTGTTACGTCCTCAATACACGTTGTTTTGATCACTTCAAGTTAAAACCTTGAATATGAAATGTATAACTTATGTTCTAACCACATGTCATGTAACACTCAACTTAATTTGCTTGATACGTTCAACTCTTTTGGAACAAATCGATGGAAGTGAAGTTTCTTATGCTTCATCAAATGCATTATTAAGTCTTAATTACTCGTCCATGAAGGTTGTTGGGTCCTCAATACACGTCGTTCTCATCACTTCAAGTTAAAACCTTCAATGTGAAATGGGTAACTTAGGTTCTAATCACATGTCATGTAACACTCAACCTGATTTGCTTGATACGTTCAACTCTTTTGGAACAAATCGATTGAAGTGAAGTTTCTTATGCTTCATCAAACGCATTACTAAGTCTTAATTACTCGTCCATGAAGGTTGTTGGGTCCTCAATACACGATGTTCTCATCACTTCAAGTTAAAACGTCGAATATGAAATGGATAACATAGGTTCTAACCACAAGTCATTAAAAACTCTACCTAATTTGCTTGATACGTTCAACTCTTTTGGAACAAATCGATTGAAGTGAAGTTTCATATGCTTAATCAAACGCATTATTAAGTCTTAATTACCCGTCCATGAAGGTTGTTGGGTCCTCAATACACGTCGTTCTCATCACTTCAAGTTAAAACCTTAAATGTGAAATGGATAACTTAGGTTATAACTACAAGTCATGTAACACTCAACCTAATTTGCTTGATACGTTCAACTCTTTTCGAACAAATCGATTGAAGTGAAGTTTCTTATGCTTTATCAAACGCATTACTAAGTCTTAATTACTCGTCCATGAAGGTTGTTGGGTCCTCA
Source organism: Begonia masoniana (assembly GCA_022432975.1). Lineage (NCBI taxonomy): Eukaryota > Viridiplantae > Streptophyta > Magnoliopsida > Cucurbitales > Begoniaceae > Begonia > Begonia masoniana. The sequence continues at coordinate 19,754,134 of CM039506.1, forward strand.
ATACACGTCGTTCTCATCACTTCAAGTTAAAACCTTGAACGTGAAATGGAACACTTAGGTTCTAACCACAAGTCATGTAGCACTGAACCTCATTAGCTTGATACGTTCAACACTTTTGGAACAAATCGATTGAAGTGAAGTTTCATATGCTTAATTAAACGCATTACTAACTCTTAATTACTCGTCCATTAAGGTTGTTGGGTCCTCAATACACGTCGTTCTCATCACTTCAAGTTAAAACCTTGAATTTGAAATGGGTAACTTAGGTTCTAACCACATGTCATGTAACACTCAACCTAATTTGCTTGATACGTTCAACTCTTTTGGAACGAATCGATTGAAGTGAAGTTTCTTATGCTTCATCAAACACATTACTAAGTCGTAATTACTCGTCCATGAAGGTTTTTGCATCCTCAATACACGACGTTCTCATCACTTCAAGTTAAAACGTCGAATGTGAAATGGATAACGTAGGTTCTAACGACAAGTCATGTAACACTTAACCTAATTTGCTTGATACGTTCAACTCTTTCGGAACAAATCGATTGAAGTGAAGTTTCATATGCTTAATCAAACGCATTATTAAGTCTTAATTACTCGTCCATGAAGGTTGTTGGGTCCTCAATACACGTCGTTCTCATCACTTCAAGTTAAAACGTTAAATGTGAAATGGATAACTTAGGTTATAACCACAAGTCATGTAACACTCAACCTAATTTGCTTGATACGTTTAACTCTTTTAGAACAAGTCGATTGAAGAGAAGTTTCTTATGCTTTATCAAACGCATTACTAAGTATTAATTACTCGTCCATGAAGGTTGTTGGGTCCTCAATACACGTCGTTCTCATAACTTCAAGTTAAAACCTTGAACGTGAAATGGATAACTTAGGTTCTAACCACAAGTCATGTAGCACTAAATCTCATTAGCTTGATACGTTCAACACTTTTGGAACAAATAGATTGAAGTGAAGTTTCATATGCTTAATCAAACGCATTACTAACTCTTAATTACTCGTCCATTAAGGTTGTTGGGTCCTCAATACACGTCGTTCTCATCACTTCAAGTTAAAACCTTGAATTTGAAATGGGTAACTTAGGTTCTAACCACATGTCATGTAACACTCAACCTAATTTGCTTGATACGTCCAACTCTTTTGGAACAAATCGATTGAAGTGAAGTTTATTATGCTTCATCAAACGCATTACTAAGTCTTAATTACTCGTCCATGAAGGTGGTTGGGTCCTTAATATACGTCGTTCTAATCACTTCAAGTTAAAACCTTGAATGTGAAATTGATAACTTAGGTTCTAACCACAAGTCATGTAACACTCAACGTAATTTGCTTGATACGTTCAACTCTTTTGAAACAAATCGATTCAATTGATGTTTCTTATGCTTCATCAAACTCATTACTAAGTCATAATTACTCGTATTTGATGGTTGTTGGGTCCTCAATACACGTCGTTCTCCTCACTTCAAGTTAAAACCTATAATGTTAAATGGATAACTTAGGTTCTAACCACAAGTCATATAACACTCAACCTCATTTGCTTGATACGTTCAACTCTTTTGGAACAAATAGATTGATGTGAAGATTCTTAAGCTTCATCAAATGCTTTGCTAAGTCTTAATTACGCGTCCATGGAGTTTGTTGGGTACTCAATACATGTCGTTCTTATCACTTCAAGTTAAAACCTTGAATGTGAAATGGGTAACTTAGGTTCTAATCACATGTCATGTAACACTCAACCCGATTTGCTTGATACGTTCAACTCTTTTGGAACAAATCGATTGAAGTGAAGTTTCTTATGCTTCATCAAATGCATTACTAAGGCTTATTACTCGTCCATGAAGGTTGTTGGGTCCTCAATACTCGATGTTCTCACAACTTCAAGTTAAAACGTCGAATATGAAATGGATAACATAGGTTCTAACCACAAGTCATGTCACACTCAACCTAATTTGCTTGATACGTTCAACTCTTTTGGAACAAATCGATTGAAGTGAAGTTTCATATGCTTAATCAAACGCATTATTAAGACTTAATTACTCGTCCATGAAGGTTGTTGGGTCCTCAATACACGTCGTTCTCATCACTTCAAGTTAAAACGTTAAATGTGAAATGGATAACTTAGGTTATAACCACAAGTCATGTAACACTCAATCCAATTTGCTTGATACGTTCAACTCTTTTAGAACAAATCGATTGAAGTGAAATTTCTTATGCTTTATCAAACGCATTACTAAGTATTAATTACTCATCCATGAAGGTTGTTGGGTCCTCAATACTCGTCGTTCTCATAACTTCAAGTTAAAACCTTAAACGTGAAATGGATAACTTAGGTTCTAACCACAAGTCATGTAGCACTGATCCTCATTAGCTTGATACGTTCAACACTTTTGGAACAAATCGATTGAAGTGAAGTTTCATATGCTTAATCAAACGCATTACTAACTCTTAATTACTCGTCCATTAAGGTTTTTGGGTCCTCAATACACGTCGTTCTCATCACTTCAAGTTAAAACCTTGAATTTGAAATGGGTAACTTAGGTTCTAACCACTTGTCATGTAACACTCAACATAATTTGCTTGATACGTTCAACTCTTTTGGAACAAATCGATTGAAGTGAACTTTATTATGCTTCATCAAACGCATTACTAAGTCTTAATTACTCGTCCATGAAGGTGGTTGGGTCCTCAATATACGTCGTTCTCATCACTTCAAGTTAAAACCTCGAATGTGAAATTGATAACTTAGGTTCTAACCACAAGTTAGGTAACACTCAACGTAATTTGCTTGATACGTTCAACTCTTTTGGAACAAATCGATTGAAGTGATGTTTCTTATGCTTCATCAAACTCATTACTAAGTCATAATTACTCGTCCTTTAAGGTAGTTGGGTCCTCAATACACGTCGTTCTCATCACTTCAAGTTAAAACCTATAATGTTAAATGGATAACTTAGGTTCTAACCACAAGTCATATAACACTCAACCTCATTTGCTTGATACGTTCAACTCTTTTGGAACAAATCGATTGATGTGAAGATTCTTAAGCTTCATCAAATGCTTTACTAAGTCTTAATTACGCGTCCATGGAGTTTGTTGGGTACTCAATACATGTCGTTTTTATCACTTCAAGTTAAAACTTTGAATGTGAATAGGGTAACTTAGGTTCTAATCACATGTCATGCAACACTCAACCTGATTTGCTTGATACGTTCAACTCTTTTGGAACAAATCGATTGAAGTGAAGTTTCTTATGCTTCATCAAACGCATTACTAAGTCTTAATTACTCGTCCATGAAGGTTGTTGGGTCCTCAATACACGATGTTCTCATCACTTCAAGTTAAAACGTCGAATATGAAATGGATAACATAGGTTCTAACCACAAGTCATGTAACACTCAACCTAATTTGCTTGATACGTTCAACTCTTTTGGAACAAATTGATTGAAGTGAAGTTTCATATGCTTAATCAAACGCATTATTAAGACTTAATTACTTGTCCATGAAGGTTGTTGGGTCCTCAATACACGTCGTTCTCATCACTTCTAGTTAAAACCTTAAATGTGAAATGGATAACTTAGGTTATAACCAAAAGTCATGTAACACTCAACCTAATTTGCTTGATACGTTCAACTCTTTTGGAACCAATCGATTGAAGTGAAGTTTCTTATGATTCATCAAACGCATTACTAAGTCTTAATTACTCGTCCATGAAGGTTGTTGGGTCATCAATACACGTTGTTCTCATCACTTCAAGTTAAAACCTCGAATGTAAAATGGATTACTTAGGTTCTAACTACAAGTCATGTAACACTCAACCTAATTTGCTTGATACGTTCAACTCTTTTGGAACAAATCGATTGAAGTGAATTTTCTTATGCTTTATCAAACGCATTACTAAGTCTTAATTACTCGTCCATGAAGGTTGTTGGGTCCTCAATAGACGTCGTTCTCATCACTTCAAGTTAAAACGTCGAATGTGAAATGGATAACATAAGTTCTAACCACAAGTCGTGTAACACTCAACCTAATTTGCTTGATACGTTCAACTCTTTTGAAACAAATCGATAATGTGAAGTTTTCATATGCTTAATCAAACGCATTATTAAATCATAATTACTCGTCCATGAAGGTTGTTGGGTCCTCAATACCGTCGTTCTCATCACTTCAAGTTAAAACCTTAAATGTGAAAGGGATAACTGAGGTATAACCACAGTCATGTAACACTCAACCTCATCTGCTTGATACGTCAACTCTTTTGAATAAATCGATGAAGTGAAGTTTCTTATGCTTCATCAAACGCATTACTAAGTCTTATTACTCGTCCATGAAGGTTGTGTTGGGTCCTCATACACGTCGTTCCATCACTTCAAGATAAAACCTTGAATGTGAAATGGATAACTTAGGTTCTAACCACAAGTCAGTACCCTGAACCTCATTAGCTTGATACGTTCAACACTTTGGAACAAATCGATTGAGTGAAATTTCATATGGTTAATCAAATAGCATTACTAATCTTAATTACTCGTCCATTAAGTTGTTGGGTCCTCAATACACGTCGTTCTCATCACTTCAATTTAAAACCTTAAATTTGAAATGGGTACTTAGGTTCTAACCACAGTCATGTAACACTCAACCTAATTTGCTTGATACGTTCAACTCTTTGAACAAATCGATTGAAGTGAAGTTTATTAGCTTCATCAACGCAGTACTAAGTCTTAATTAATCGTCCTCCAAAGGTGGTTGGGTCCTCAATATACGTCTTTCTATCACTTCAAGTTAAAACATCAATGTAAATGGATAACTTATTGTTCTCACCACAACGTCGTGTAAACTCACCTAATTTGCTTGATACGTTCAACTCTTTTGGAACAAATCGATTGATGTGAAGATTCTTAAGCTTCATCAAACGCTTTACTAAGTCTTAATTACGCGTCCATGGAGGTTGTTGGGTACTCAATACACGTCATTCTTATCACTTCAAGTTAAAACATTGAATGTGAAATTGATAACTTAGGTTCTAACCACAACTCACGTAGCACTCAACCTCATTTGCTTGATACGTTCAACTCTTATGGAACAAATCGATTAAAGTGACGTTTCTTATGCTTCGTCAAACGCATTAGTAAGTCCTAATTTCTCGTCCTTGATGGTTGTTGGGTCCTCAATACACGTCGTTCTCATCACTTCAAGTTTAAACCTTGAATGTGAAATGGATAATTTAGGTTCTAACCACAAGTCATGTAGCACTCACCCTTATTTGCTTGATACGTTCAACTATTTTGGAACAAATCGATTGAAGTGAAGTTTCTTATGCTTCATCAAACGCATTACTAAGTTTTAATTACTCGTCCATGAAGGTTGTTGGGTCCTCAATACACGACGCTCTCATCACTTCAAGTTAAAACGTCGAATGTAAAATGGATAACATAGGTTCTAACCACAAGTCATGTAACACTCAACCTAATTTGCTTGATACGTTCAACTCTTTTGGAACAAATCGATTGTAGTGAAGTTTCATATGCTTAATCAACGCATTACTTAAGTCTTAATTACTCGTCCATGAAGGTTGTTGGGTCCTCAATACACGTTGTTCTCATCACTTCAAGTTAAAACCTCAATGTGAAATGGATAACTTAGGTTCTAACCACAAGTCAGGTAACACTCAACCTAATTTGCTTGATACGTTCAACTCTTTCAGAATAAATCGATTGAAGTGAAGTTTCTTATGCTTTATCAAAGGCATTACTAAGTCTTAATTACTCGTCCATGAAGGTTGTTGGGTCCTCAATACATGTCGTTCTCATCACTTCAAGTTAAAACCTCGAATGTGAAATGGATACTTAGGTATCTAACCACAAGTCATGTAACACTCAACCTAATTTGCTTGATACGTTCAACTCATTTGGAACAAATCAATTGAAGTTAAGTTTCTTATGCTTCATCAAACGCATTACTATGTCTTAATTACTCGTCCATGAAGGTTGTTTGTTCCTCAATACACGTCGTTCTCATCACTTCAAGTTAAAACCTATAACATGAAATGGATAACTTAGGTTCTAACCACAAGTCATATAACACTCAACCGCATTTGCTTGATACGTTCAACTCTTTTGGAACAAATCGATTAAAGTGTAGTTTCTTATGCTTCATCAAACGCTTTACAATGTCTTAATTACGCGTCCATGAAGGTTGTTGGGTACTCAATACACGTCGTTCTCCTCACTTCAAGTTAAAACCTTGAATGTGAAATGGATAACTTAGGTTCTAACCACAAGTCCTGTAAGCACTCAACCTCATTTGCTTGATACGTTCAACTCTTTTGGAATATATCGATTAAAGTAAAGTTTCTTATACTTCATCAAACACATTACTAAGTCTTAATTACTCGTCCATGAAGGTTGTTGGGTCCTCAATACATGTCGTTCTCATCACTTCAAGTTAAAACCATGAATGTGAATTGGATAACTTAGGTTCTAACCACAAGTCATGTAGCACTCAACCTCTTAGCTTGATACGTTCAACTCTTTTGGAATATAGCGATTGAAAGTGAAGTTTCTTATACTTCATCAAACAGCATTATCTAAGTATTAATTACTCGTCCATGAAGGTTGTTGGGTCCTCATACAATGTCGATTCTCATCACTTCAAGTTAAAACCATTGAATGTGAATGGATAAATTAGGTTCTAACCACAAGTCATGTAGCTACTCAACCTCTATTGCTTGATACGTTCAACTCTTTTGGAACAAATCGATTGAATGTGAAGTTTCTTATGCTTCATCAAACGCATTAGTCAAGTCTTAATTACTCGGCCAGTTGATGGTTGTTGGTCCTCAATACAAGTCGTTCTCATCACTTCAGGTTAAAACCTTGAATGTGAAATGGATAACTTAGGTTCTAACCACAAGTCATGTAGCACTCAACCTTATTTGCTTGATATGTTCAACTCTTTTGGAACAAATCGATTAAAGTGTAGTTTCTTATGCTTCATCAAATGCTTTACTATGTCTTAATTACGCGTCCTTGAACGTTGTTGGGTACTCAATACACGTCGTTCTCCTCACTTCAAGTTAAAACATTGAATGTGAAATGGATAACTTAGGTTCTAACCACAAGTCATGTAAGCAATCAACCTCATTTGCTTGATACGTTCAACTCTTTTGGAATATATCGATTAAAGTAAAGTATCTTATACTTCATCAAACGCATTACTAAGTCTTAATTACTCGTCCATGAAGGTTGTTGGGTCCTCAATACACGTCGTTCTCATCACTTTATGTTAAAACCATGAATGTGAAATGGATAACTTAGGTTCTAACCACAAGTCATGTTGCACTCAACCTCTTTAGCTTGATACGTTCAACTCTTTTGGAACAAATCGATTGAAGTGAAGTTTCTTATACTTCATCAAACGCTTTACTAAGTCTTAATTATGCGTCCATGAAGGTTGTTGGGTACTCAATACACGTCGTTATTATCACTTCAAGTTAAAACCTATAAAATGAAATGGATAACTTAGGTTCTTACCACAAGTCATGTAGAGTCAACCTCATTTGCTTGATACGCTCAACTCTTTTGGAACAAATCGATTGAAATTACGTTTCTTATGCTTCATCAAACGCATTATTAAGTCTTAATTACTCGTCGATGAAGGTTATTGGGTCCTCAATACAACTCGTTGTCATCACTTAAAGTTAAAATCTTCAATGTGAAATAGATAACATAGTTTCTAACCACAAGTCATGTAACACTCAACCTAATTTGCTTGATACATTCAACTCTTTCGGAACAAATCGATTGAAGTGAAGTTTCTTATACTTCATCAAACCACATTACTAAGTCTTAATTAATTCGTCCTTGAAGGTTGTTTGGCCCTCAATACACGTCGTTCTCATCACTTCAAGTTAAAACCTTGAATGTGAAATGGGTAACTTAGGTTCTAACCACTTATCATGTAACACTCAACCTAATTTGCTTGAGACGTTCAACTCTTTTGGAACAAATCGATTGAAGTGAAGTTTCTTATGCTTCATCAAACGCATTATTAAGTCTTAATTACTCGTCCATGAAGGTTGTTGGGTCCTCAATACACGTCGTTCTCATCACTTCAAGTTAAAACCTTGAATGTGAAATGGATAACTTAGGTTCTAACCACAAGTCATGTAACACTCAACCTCATTTGCTTGATACGTTCACTCTTTTGGAACAAATCGATTGAAGTGAAGTTTCTTATGCTTCATCAAACGCATTACTAAGTCTTAATTACTCGTCCATGAAGGTTGTTGGGTCCTCAATACACGTCGTTCTCATCACTTCAGTTAAAACCTTGAATGTGAAATGGATAACTTAGGTTCTAACCACAAGTCATGTAACACTCAACCTCATTTGCTTGATACGTTCAACTCTTTTGGAACAAATCGATTGAAGTGAAGTTTCTTATGCTTCATCAAACGCATTATTAAGTCTTAATTACTCGTCCATGAAGGTTGTTGGGTCCTCAATACACGTCGTTCTCATTACTTAAAGTGAAAACCTCGAATGTGAAATGGATAACTTAGGTTCTAACCACAAGTCATGTAGCACTCAACCTCATTTGCTTGATACGTTCAACTCTTTTGGAACAAATCGATTGAAGTGAAGTTTCTTATGCTTCATCAAACGCATTACTAAGTCTTAATTACTCGTCCATGAAGGTTGTTGGGTCCTCAATACACGTCGTTCTCATCACTTCAAGTTAAAACCTTGAATGTGAAATGGATAACTTAGGTTCTAACCACAAGTCATGTAGCACTCAACCTCATTTGCTTGATACGTTCAACTCTTTTGGAACAAATCGATTGAAGTGACGTTTCTTATGCTTCATCAAACGCATTATTAAGTCTTAATTACTCGTCCATGAAGGTTGTTGGGTCCTCAATACACGTCGTTCTCATCACTTCAAGTTAAAACCTTGAATGTGAAATGGATAACTTAGGTTCTAACCACAAGTCATGTAGCACTCAACCTCATTTGCTTGATACGTTCAACTCTTTTGGAACAAATCGATTGAAGTGAAGTTTCTTATGCTTCATCAAACGCATTACTAAGTCTTAATTACTCGTCCATGAAGGTTGTTGGGTCCTCAATACACGTCGTTCTCATCACTTCAAGTTAAAACCTTGAATGTGAAATGGATAACTTAGGTTCTAACCACAAGTCATGTAGCACTCAACCTCATTTGCTTGATACGTTCAACTCTTTTGGAACAAATCGTTTGAAGTGAAGTTTTTTTGCTTCATCAAACGCATTACTAAGTCTTAATTACTCGTCCATGAAGGTTGTTGGGTCCTCAATACACGTCGTTCTCATCACTTCAAGTTAAAACCTTGAATGTGAAATGGATAACTTAGGTTCTAACCACAAGTCATGTAGCACTCAACCTCATTTGCTTGATACGTTCAACTCTTTTGGAACAAATCGATTGAAGTGAAGTTTCTAACCACAAGTCATGTAGCACTCAACCTCATTTGCTTGATACGTTCACTCTTTTGGAACAATCGATTGAAGTGAAGTTTCTTATGCTTCATCAAACGCATTACTAAGTCTTAATTACTCGTCCATGAAGGTTGTTGGGTCCTCAATACACGTCGTTCTCATCACTTCAAGTTAAAACCTCGAATGTGAAATGGATAACTTAGGTTCTAACCACAAGTCATGTAGCACTCAACCTCATTTGCTTGATACTTCAACTCTTTTGGAACAATCGATTGAAGTGAAGTTTCTTATGCTTCATCAAACGCATTACTAAGTCTTAATTACTCGTCCATGAAGGTTGTTGGGTCCTCATACACGTCGTTCTCATCACTTCAAGTTAAAACCTTGAATGTGAAATGGATAACTTATGTTCTAACCACAAGTCATGTAGCACTCAACCTCATTTGCTTGATACTTCAACTCTTTTGGAACAATCGATTGAAGTGAAGTTTCTTATGCTTCATCAAACGCATTACTAAGTCTTAATTACTCGTCCATGAAGGTTGTTGGGTCCTCAATACACGTCGTTCTCATCACTTCAAGTTAAAACCTTGAATGTGAAATGGATAACTTAGGTTCTAACCACAAGTCATGTAGCACTCAACCTCATTTGCTTGATACGTTCAACTCTTTTGGAACAATCGATTGAAGTGAAGTTTCTTATGCTTCATCAAACGCATTACTAAGTCTTAATTACTCGTCCATGAAGGTTGTTGGGTACTCAATACACGTCGTTCTCATCACTTCAGTTAAAACCTTGAATGTGAAATGGATAACTTAGGTTCTAACCACAAGTCATGTAGCACTCAACCTCATTTGCTTGATACGTTCAACTCTTTTGGAACAATCGATTGAAGTGAAGTTCTTATGCTTCATCAACGCATTACTAAGTCTTAATTACTCGTCCATGAAGGTTGTTGGGTCCTCAATACACGTCGTTCTCATCACTTAAAGTTAAAACCTCGAATGTGAAATGGATAACTTAGTTCTAACCACAAGTCATGTAACAGTCAACCTAATTTGCTTGATACGTTCAACTCTTTTGGAACAAATCGATTGAAGTGAAGTTTCTTATGCTTCATCAAACGCATTACTAAGTCTTAATTACTCGTCCATGAAGGTTGTTGGGTACTCAATACACGTCGTTCTCATCACTTCAAGTTAAAACCTCGAATGTGAAATGGATAACTTAGGTTCTAACCACAAGTCATGTAGCACTCAACCTCATTTGCTTGACACGTTCAACTCTTTTAGAACAAATAGATTGAAGTGAAGTTTCTTATGCTTCATTAAACGCATTACTAAGTCTCAATTACTCGTCCATGAAGGTTGTTGGGTCCTCAATACACGTCGTTCTCATCACTTCAAGTTAAAACCTTCAATGTGAAATGGATAACTTAGGTTCTAACCACAAGTAATGTAGCACTCAACCTCATTTGCTTGATACGTTCAACTCTTTTGGAACAATCGATTGAAGTGAAGTTTCTTATGCTTCATCAAACGCATTACTAAGTCTTAATTACTCGTCCATGAAGGTTGTTGGGTCCTCAATACACGTCGTTCTCATCACTTCAAGTTAAAACCTTGAATGTGAAATGGATAACTTAGGTTCTAACCACAAGTCATGTAACACTCAACCTAATTTGCTTGATACGTTCAACTCTTTTGGAACAATCGATTGAAGTGAAGTTTCTTATGCTTCATCAAACGCATTACTAAGTCTTAATTACTCGTCCATGAAGGTTGTTGGGTCCTCAATACACGTCGTTCTCATCACTTCAAGTTAAAACCTTGAATGTGAAATGGATAACTTAGGTTCTAACCACAAGTCATGTAACACTCAACCTAATTTGCTTGATACGTTCAACTCTTTTGGAACAAATCGATTGAAGTGAAGTTTCTTATGCTTCATCAAACGCATTACTAAGTCTTAATTACTCGTCCATGAAGGTTGTTGGGTCCTCAATACACGTCGTTCTCATCACTTCAAGTTAAAACCTTGAATGTGAAATGGATAACTTAGGTTCTAACCACAAGTCATGTAACACTCAACCTAATTTGCTTGATACGTTCAACTCTTTTGGAACAAATCGATTGAAGTGAAGTTTCTTATGCTTCATCAAACGCATTACTAAGTCTTAATTACTCGTCCATGAAGGTTGTTGGGTCCTCAATACACGTCGTTCTCATCACTTCAAGTTAAAACCTCGAATGTGAAATGGATAACTTAGGTTCTAACCACAAGTCATGTAACACTTAACCTAATTTGCTTGATACGTTCAACTCATTTGGAACAAATCGATTGAAGTGAAGTTTCTTATGCTTCATTAAACGCATTACTAAGTCTTAATTACTCGTCCATGAAGGTTGTTGGGTCCTCAATACACGTCGTTCTCATCACTTCAAGTTAAAACCTTGAATGTGAAATGGATAACTTAGGTTCTAACCACAAGTCATGTAACACTCAACCTAATTTGCTTGATACGTTCAACTCTTTTGGAACAAATCGATTGAAGTGAAGTTTCTTATGCTTCATCAAACGCATTACTAAGTCTTAATTACTCGTCCATGAAGGTTGTTGGGTCCTCAATACACGTCGTGGTCATCACTTCATGTTAAAACCTTCAATGTGAAATGGATAACTTAGGTTCTAACCACAAGTCATGTAACACTCAACCTAATTTGCTTGATACGTTCAACTCTTTTGAACAAATCGATTGAAGTGAAGTTTCTTATGCTTCATCAAACGCATTACTAAGTCTTAATTACTCGTCCATGAAGGTTGTTGGGTCCTCAATACACGTCGTTCTCATCACTTCAAGTTAAAACCTCGAATGTGAAATGGATAACTTAGGTTCTAACCACAAGTCATGTAGCACTCAACCTCATTTGCTTGATACGTTCAACTCTTTTGGAACAAATCGATGAAGTGAAGTTTCTTATGCTTCATCAAACGCATTACTAAGTCTTAATTACTCGTCCATGAAGGTTGTTGGGTCCTCAATACACGTCGTTCTCATCACTTCAAGTTAAAACCTCGAATGTGAAATGGATAACTTAGGTTCTAACCACAAGTCATGTAACACTCAACCTAATTTGCTTGATACGTTCAACTCTTTTGGAACAATCGATTGAAGTGAAGTTTCTTATGCTTCATCAAACGCATTACTAAGTCTTAATTACTCGTCCATGAAGGTTGTTGGGTCCTCAATACACGTCGTTCTCATCACTTCAAGTTAAAACCTCGAATGTGAAATGGATAACTTAGGTTCTAACCACAAGTCATGTAACACTCAACCTAATTTGCTTGATACGTTCAACTCTTTTGGAACAAATCGATGAAGTGAAGTTTCTTATGCTTCATCAAACGCATTACTAAGTCTTAATTACTCGTCCATGAAGGTTGTTGGGTCCTCAATACACGTCGTTCTCATCACTTCAAGTTAAAACCTCGAATGTGAAATGGATAACTTAGGTTCTAACCACAAGTCATGTAGCACTCAACCTCATTTGCTTGATACGTTCAACTCTTTTGGAACAAATCGATTGAAGTGAAGTTTCTTATGCTTCATCAAACGCATTACTAAGTCTTAATTACTCGTCCATGAAGGTTGTTGGGTCCTCAATACACGTCGTTCTCATCACTTCAAGTTAAAACCTCGAATGTGAAATGGATAACTTAGGTTCTAACCACAAGTCATGTAGCACTCAACCTCATTTGCTTGATACGTTCAACTCTTTTGGAACAATCGATTGAAGTGAAGTTTCTTATGCTTCATCAAACGCATTACTAAGTCTTAATTACTCGTCCATGAAGGTTGTTGGGTCCTCAATACACGTCGTTCTCATCACTTCAAGTTAAAACCTCGAATGTGAAATGGATAACTTAGGTTCTAACCACAAGTCATGTAGCACTCAACCTCATTTGCTTGATACGTTCAACTCTTTTGGAACAATCGATTGAAGTGAAGTTTCTTATGCTTCATCAAACGCATTACTAAGTCTTAATTACTCGTCCATGAAGGTTGTTGGGTCCTCAATACACGTCGTTCTCATCACTTCAAGTTAAAACCTTGAATGTGAAATGGATAACTTAGGTTCTAACCACAAGTCATGTAACACTCAACCTAATTTGCTTGATACGTTCAACTCTTTTGGAACAATCGATTGAAGTGAAGTTTCTTATGCTTCATCAAACGCATTACTAAGTCTTAATTACTCGTCCATGAAGGTTGTTGGGTCCTCAATACACGTCGTTCTCATCACTTCAAGTTAAAACCTTGAATGTGAAATGGATAACTTAGGTTCTAACCACAAGTCATGTAACACTCAACCTAATTTGCTTGATACGTTCAACTCTTTTGGAACAATCGATTGAAGTGAAGTTTCTTATGCTTCATCAAACGCATTACTAAGTCTTAATTACTCGTCCATGAAGGTTGTTGGGTCCTCAATACACGTCGTTCTCATCACTTCAAGTTAAAACCTCGAATGTGAAATGGATAACTTAGGTTCTAACCACAAGTCATGTAGCACTCAACCTCATTTGCTTGATACGTTCAACTCTTTTGGAACAAATCGATGAAGTGAAGTTTCTTATGCTTCATCAAACGCATTACTAAGTCTTAATTACTCGTCCATGAAGGTTGTTGGGTCCTCAATACACGTCGTTCTCATCACTTCAAGTTAAAACCTCGAATGTGAAATGGATAACTTAGGTTCTAACCACAAGTCATGTAGCACTCAACCTCATTTGCTTGATACGTTCAACTCTTTTGGAACAAATCGATGAAGTGAAGTTTCTTATGCTTCATCAAACGCATTACTAAGTCTTAATTACTCGTCCATGAAGGTTGTTGGGTCCTCAATACACGTCGTTCTCATCACTTCAAGTTAAAACCTCGAATGTGAAATGGATAACTTAGGTTCTAACCACAAGTCATGTAGCACTCAACCTCATTTGCTTGATACGTTCAACTCTTTTGGAACAAATCGATGAAGTGAAGTTTCTTATGCTTCATCAAACGCATTACTAAGTCTTAATTACTCGTCCATGAAGGTTGTTGGGTCCTCAATACACGTCGTTCTCATCACTTCAAGTTAAAACCTCGAATGTGAAATGGATAACTTAGGTTCTAACCACAAGTCATGTAACACTCAACCTAATTTGCTTGATACGTTCAACTCTTTTGGAACAATCGATTGAAGTGAAGTTTCTTATGCTTCATCAAACGCATTACTAAGTCTTAATTACTCGTCCATGAAGGTTGTTGGGTCCTCAATACACGTCGTTCTCATCACTTCAAGTTAAAACCTCGAATGTGAAATGGATAACTTAGGTTCTAACCACTCACCCTGACGATCGCGGGACCGCACAATGGACTGTACCAATCGCAGAGGTATCCAATAACCACTCACCGGGGTGGGGGCCATCGTGAAAAAACATCACTGGGGGTTACCAGCCAGGAGGGAGTCAATAACACTCACCGTGGGCCCTCGTGAAAACATCACAAATGTGCTTTACCCGCCAGGAGATTCAATACCCACTCACCGTCCTTTGTGGGGCGTACTGCACATTCTCCCTATTACAGGGAGTGCACCCCTCAACCTATAGCAGGGGGTGTACCCTTCACCTATTAGCAGGGGGTGTACCCTTCACCTATTAGCAGGGGGTGTACCCTTCACCTATTAGCAGGGGGTGTACCCTTCACCTATTAGCAGGGGGTGTACCCTTCACCTATTAGCAGGGGGTGTACCCTTCACCTATTAGCAGGGGGTGTACCCTTCACCTATTAGCAGGGGGTGTACCCTTCACCTATTAGCAGGGGGTGTACCCTTCACCTATTAGCAGGGGGTGTACCCTTCACCTATTAGCAGGGGGTGTACCCTTCACCTATTAGCAGGGGGTGTACCCTTCACCTATTAGCAGGGGGTGTACCCTTCACCTATTAGCAGGGGGTGTACCCTTCACCTATTAGCAGGGGGTGTACCCTTCACCTATTAGCAGGGGGTGTACCCTTCACCTATTAGCAGGGGGTGTACCCTTCACCTATTAGCAGGGGGTGTACCCTTCACCTATTAGCAGGGGGTGTACCCTTCACCTATTAGCAGGGGGTGTACCCTTCACCTATTAGCAGGGGGTGTACCCTTCACCTATTAGCAGGGGGTGTACCCTTCACCTATTAGCAGGGGGTGTACCCTTCACCTATTAGCAGGGGGTGTACCCTTCACCTATTAGCAGGGGGTGTACCCTTCACCTATTAGCAGGGGGTGTACCCTTCACCTATTAGCAGGGGGTGTACCCTTCACCTATTAGCAGGGGGTGTACCCTTCACCTATTAGCAGGGGGTGTACCCTTCACCTATTAGCAGGGGGTGTACCCTTCACCTATTAGCAGGGGGTGTACCCTTCACCTATTAGCAGGGGGTGTACCCTTCACCTATTAGCAGGGGGTGTACCCTTCACCTATTAGCAGGGGGTGTACCCTTCACCTATTAGCAGGGGGTGTACCCTTCACCTATTAGCAGGGGGTGTACCCTTCACCTATTAGCAGGGGGTGTACCCTTCACCTATTAGCAGGGGGTGTACCCTTCACCTATTAGCAGGGGGTGTACCCTTCACCTATTAGCAGGGGGTGTACCCTTCACCTATTAGCAGGGGGTGTACCCTTCACCTATTAGCAGGGGGTGTACCCTTCACCTATTAGCAGGGGGTGTACCCTTCACCTATTAGCAGGGGGTGTACCCTTCACCTATTAGCAGGGGGTGTACCCTTCACCTATTAGCAGGGGGTGTACCCTTCACCTATTAGCAGGGGGTGTACCCTTCACCTATTAGCAGGGGGTGTACCCTTCACCTATTAGCAGGGGGTGTACCCTTCACCTATTAGCAGGGGGTGTACCCTTCACCTATTAGCAGGGGGTGTACCCTTCACCTATTAGCAGGGGGTGTACCCTTCACCTATTAGCAGGGGGTGTACCCTTCACCTATTAGCAGGGGGTGTACCCTTCACCTATTAGCAGGGGGTGTACCCTTCACCTATTAGCAGGGGGTGTACCCTTCACCTATTAGCAGGGGGTGTACCCTTCACCTATTAGCAGGGGGTGTACCCTTCACCTATTAGCAGGTGAAAAAGTTATATGCCACAATTGCAAATAATCACTCTCCGGTAAAGCGAGTGGTATCCTCACCAAAATAATTACGTGACTCAAGAATAGTATAACGCGGACAGTAAATAACCCTACCTTTGAGGCGAGTCCTCCGATCCTCAGTAACTGTGGCGCCTCAGAATAGTTTTGAAATCATCAAAACCCTCTACATATGAGAAGTCAAACACTAAGAAGGAACCCTGGTAAAATCCAATGGGGTCGGAACGATATAAATTGCGAACCGGGGCGAAAACGGGCAAAAAGGGTCGTGTTGACGTTTGGATCAAAAGTCAACGGTCCAAGTCAACGCGGTCAACGGTCAACGCGGTCAACGGTCAACGCGGTCAACGGTCAACGCGGTCAACGGTCACGCGGTCCCCCCCAAAAAAAAAAAAAAAAAAAAAAAAAAAAAAAAAAAAAAAAAAAAAAAAAAAAAAAAAAAAAAAAAAAAAAAAAAAAAAAAAAAAAAAAAAAAAAAAAAAAAAAAAAAAAAAAAAAAAAAAAAAAAAAAAAAAAAAAAAAAAAAAAAAAAAAAAAAAAAAAAAAAAAAAAAAAAAAAAAAAAAAAAAAAAAAAAAAAAAAAAAAAAAAAAAAAAAAAAAAAAAAAAAAAAAAAAAAAAAAAAAAAAAAAAAAAAAAAAAAAAAAAAAAAAAAAAAAAAAAAAAAAAAAAAAAAAAAAAAAAAAAAAAAAAAAAAAAAAAAAAAAAAAAAAAAAAAAAAAAAAAAAAAAAAAAAAAAAAAAAAAAAAAAAAAAAAAAAAAAAAAAAAAAAAAAAAAAAAAAAAAAAAAAAAAAAAAAAAAAAAAAAAAAAAAAAAAAAAAAAAAAAAAAAAAAAAAAAAAAAAAAAAAAAAAAAAAAAAAAAAAAAAAAAAAAAAAAAAAAAAAAAAAAAAAAAAAAAAAAAAAAAAAAAAAAAAAAAAAAAAAAAAAAAAAAAAAAAAAAAAAAAAAAAAAAAAAAAAAAAAAAAAAAAAAAAAAAAAAAAAAAAAAAAAAAAAAAAAAAAAAAAAAAAAAAAAAAAAAAAAAAAAAAAAAAAAAAAAAAAAAAAAAAAAAAAAAAAAAAAAAAAAAAAAAAAAAAAAAAAAAAAAAAAAAAAAAAAAAAAAAAAAAAAAAAAAAAAAAAAAAAAAAAAAAAAAAAAAAAAAAAAAAAAAAAAAAAAAAAAAAAAAAAAAAAAAAAAAAAAAAAAAAAAAAAAAAAAAAAAAAAAAAAAAAAAAAAAAAAAAAAAAAAAAAAAAAAAAAAAAAAAAAAAAAAAAAAAAAAAAAAAAAAAAAAAAAAAAAAAAAAAAAAAAAAAAAAAAAAAAAAAAAAAAAAAAAAAAAAAAAAAAAAAAAAAAAAAAAAAAAAAAAAAAAAAAAAAAAAAAAAAAAAAAAAAAAAAAAAAAAAAAAAAAAAAAAAAAAAAAAAAAAAAAAAAAAAAAAAAAAAAAAAAAAAAAAAAAAAAAAAAAAAAAAAAAAAAAAAAAAAAAAAAAAAAAAAAAAAAAAAAAAAAAAAAAAAAAAAAAAAAAAAAAAAAAAAAAAAAAAAAAAAAAAAAAAAAAAAAAAAAAAAAAAAAAAAAAAAAAAAAAAAAAAAAAAAAAAAAAAAAAAAAAAAAAAAAAAAAAAAAAAAAAAAAAAAAAAAAAAAAAAAAAAAAAAAAAAAAAAAAAAAAAAAAAAAAAAAAAAAAAAAAAAAAAAAAAAAAAAAAAAAAAAAAAAAAAAAAAAAAAAAAAAAAAAAAAAAAAAAAAAAAAAAAAAAAAAAAAAAAAAAAAAAAAAAAAAAAAAAAAAAAAAAAAAAAAAAAAAAAAAAAAAAAAAAAAAAAAAAAAAAAAAAAAAAAAAAAAAAAAAAAAAAAAAAAAAAAAAAAAAAAAAAAAAAAAAAAAAAAAAAAAAAAAAAAAAAAAAAAAAAAAAAAAAAAAAAAAAAAAAAAAAAAAAAAAAAAAAAAAAAAAAAAAAAAAAAAAAAAAAAAAAAAAAAAAAAAAAAAAAAAAAAAAAAAAAAAAAAAAAAAAAAAAAAAAAAAAAAAAAAAAAAAAAAAAAAAAAAAAAAAAAAAAAAAAAAAAAAAAAAAAAAAAAAAAAAAAAAAAAAAAAAAAAAAAAAAAAAAAAAAAAAAAAAAAAAAAAAAAAAAAAAAAAAAAAAAAAAAAAAAAAAAAAAAAAAAAAAAAAAAAAAAAAAAAAAAAAAAAAAAAAAAAAAAAAAAAAAAAAAAAAAAAAAAAAAAAAAAAAAAAAAAAAAAAAAAAAAAAAAAAAAAAAAAAAAAAAAAAAAAAAAAAAAAAAAAAAAAAAAAAAAAAAAAAAAAAAAAAAAAAAAAAAAAAAAAAAAAAAAAAAAAAAAAAAAAAAAAAAAAAAAAAAAAAAAAAAAAAAAAAAAAAAAAAAAAAAAAAAAAAAAAAAAAAAAAAAAAAAAAAAAAAAAAAAAAAAAAAAAAAAAAAAAAAAAAAAAAAAAAAAAAAAAAAAAAAAAAAAAAAAAAAAAAAAAAAAAAAAAAAAAAAAAAAAAAAAAAAAAAAAAAAAAAAAAAAAAAAAAAAAAAAAAAAAAAAAAAAAAAAAAAAAAAAAAAAAAAAAAAAAAAAAAAAAAAAAAAAAAAAAAAAAAAAAAAAAAAAAAAAAAAAAAAAAAAAAAAAAAAAAAAAAAAAAAAAAAAAAAAAAAAAAAAAAAAAAAAAAAAAAAAAAAAAAAAAAAAAAAAAAAAAAAAAAAAAAAAAAAAAAAAAAAAAAAAAAAAAAAAAAAAAAAAAAAAAAAAAAAAAAAAAAAAAAAAAAAAAAAAAAAAAAAAAAAAAAAAAAAAAAAAAAAAAAAAAAAAAAAAAAAAAAAAAAAAAAAAAAAAAAAAAAAAAAAAAAAAAAAAAAAAAAAAAAAAAAAAAAAAAAAAAAAAAAAAAAAAAAAAAAAAAAAAAAAAAAAAAAAAAAAAAAAAAAAAAAAAAAAAAAAAAAAAAAAAAAAAAAAAAAAAAAAAAAAAAAAAAAAAAATTTCATCACTTCAAGTTAAAACCTTGAATGTGAAATGGATAACTTAGGTTCTAACCACAAGTCATGTAACACTCAACCTAATTTGCTTGATACGTTCAACTCTTTTGGAACAAATCGATGAAGTGAAGTTTCTTATGCTTCATCAAACGCATTACTAAGTCTTAATTACTCGTCCATGAAGGTTGTTGGGTCCTCAATACACGTCGTTCTCATCACTTCAAGTTAAAACCTTGAATGTGAAATGGATAACTTAGGTTCTAACCACAAGTCATGTAACACTCAACCTAATTTGCTTGATACGTTCAACTCTTTTGGAACAATCGATTGAAGTGAAGTTCTTATGCTTCATCAAACGCATTACTAAGTCTTAATTACTCGTCCATGAAGGTTGTTGGGTCCTCAATACACGTCGTTCTCATCACTTCAAGTTAAAACCTTGAATGTGAAATGGATAACTTAGGTTCTAACCACAAGTCATGTAGCACTCAACCTCATTTGCTTGATACGTTCAACTCTTTTGAACAAATCGATTGAAGTGAAGTTCTTATGCTTCATCAAACGCATTACTAAGTCTTAATTACTCGTCCATGAAGGTTGTTGGTCCTCAATACACGTCGTTCTCATCACTTCAAGTTAAAACCTTGAATGTGAAATGGATAACTTAGGTTCTAACCACAAGTCATGTAACACTCAACCTAATTTGCTTGATACGTTCAACTCTTTTGGAACAAATCGATTGAAGTGAAGTTTCTTATGCTTCATCAAACGCATTACTAAGTCTTAATTACTCGTCCATGAAGGTTGTTGGTCCTCAATACACGTCGTTCTCATCACTTCAAGTTAAAACCTTGAATGTGAAATGGGTAACTTAGGTTCAAACCACATGTCATGTAACACTCAACCTAATTTGTTTGATACGTTCAACTCTTTTGGAACAATCGATTGAAGTGAAGTTTCTTATGCTTCATCAAACGCATTACTAAGTCTTAATTACTCGTCCATGAAGGTTGTTGGGTCCTCAATACACGTCGTTTTCATCACTTCAAGTTAAAACCTTGAATGTGAAATGGATAACTTAGGTTCTAACCACAAGTCATGTAGCACTCAACCTCATTTGCTTGACACGTTTAACACTTTTGGAACAAATCGATTGAAGTGAAGTTTCTTATGCTTCATCAAACGCATTACTAAGTCTTAATTACTCGTCCATGAAGGTTGTTGGGTCCTCAATACACGTCGTTCTCATCACTTCAAGTTAAAACCTTGAATGTGAAATGGATAACTTAGGTTCTAACCACAAGTCATGTAACACTCAACCTAATTTGCTTGATACGTTCAACTCTTTTGGAACAATCGATTGAAGTGAAGTTTCTTATGCTTCATCAAACGCATTACTAAGTCTTAATTACTCGTCCATGAAGGTTGTTGGGTACTCAATACACGTCGTTCTCATCACTTCAAGTTAAAACCTTGAATGTGAAATGGATAACTTAGGTTCTAACCACAAGTCATGTAGCACTCAACCTCATTTGCTTGATACGTTCAACTCTTTTGGAACAAATCGATTGAAGTGAAGTTTCTTATGCTTCATCAAACGCATTACTAAGTCTTAATTACTCGTCCATGAAGGTTGTTGGGTCCTCAATACACGTCGTTCTCATCACTTCAAGTTAAAACCTTGAATGTGAAATGGATAACTTAGGTTCTAACCACAAGTCATGTAGCACTCAACCTCATTTGCTTGATACGTTCAACTCTTTTGGAACAAATCGATTGAAGTGAAGTTTCTTATGCTTCATCAAACGCATTACTAAGTCTTAATTACTCGTCCATGAAGGTTGTTGGGTCCTCAATACACGTCGTTCTCATCACTTCAAGTTAAAACCTCGAATTTGAAATGGATAACTTAGGTTCTAACCACAAGTCATGTAACACTCAACCTCATTTGCTTGATACGTTCAACTCTTTTGGAACAAATCGATTGAAGTGAAGTTTCTTATGCTTCATCAAACGCATTACTAAGTCTTAATTACTCGTCCATGAAGGTTGTTGGGTCCTCAATACACGTCGTTCTCATCACTTCAAGTTAAAACCTTGAATGTGAAATGGATAACTTAGGTTCTAACCACAAGTCATGTAGCACTCAACCTCATTTGCTTGATACGTTCAACTCTTTTGGAACAAATCGATTGAAGTGAAGTTTCTTATGCTTCATCAAACGCATTACTAAGTCTTAATTACTCGTCCATGAAGGTTGTTGGGTCCTCAATACACGTCGTTCTCATCACTTCAAGTTAAAACCTCGAATGTGAAATGGATAACTTAGGTTCTAACCACAAGTCATGTAGCACTCAACCTCATTTGCTTGATACGTTCAACTCTTTTGGAACAAATCGATTGAAGTGAAGTTTCTTATGCTTCATCAAACGCATTACTAAGTCTTAATTACTCGTCCATGAAGGTTGTTGGGTCCTCAATACACGTCGTTCTCATCACTTCAAGTTAAAACCTCGAATGTGAAATGGATAACTTAGGTTCTAACCACAAGTCATGTAGCACTCAACCTCATTTGCTTGATACGTTCAACTCTTTTGGAACAAATCGATTGAAGTGAAGTTTCTTATGCTTCATCAAACGCATTACTAAGTCTTAATTACTCGTCCATGAAGGTTGTTGGGTCCTCAATACACGTCGTTCTCATCACTTCAAGTTAAAACCTCGAATGTGAAATGGATAACTTAGGTTCTAACCACAAGTCATGTAGCACTCAACCTCATTTGCTTGATACGTTCAACTCTTTTGGAACAAATCGATGAAGTGAAGTTTCTTATGCTTCATCAAACGCATTACTAAGTCTTAATTACTCGTCCATGAAGGTTGTTGGGTCCTCAATACACGTCGTTCTCATCACTTCAAGTTAAAACCTCGAATGTGAAATGGATAACTTAGGTTCTAACCACAAGTCATGTAGCACTCAACCTCATTTGCTTGATACGTTCAACTCTTTTGGAACAAATCGATTGAAGTGAAGTTTCTTATGCTTCATCAAACGCATTACTAAGTCTTAATTACTCGTCCATGAAGGTTGTTGGGTCCTCAATACACGTCGTTCTCATCACTTCAAGTTAAAACCTCGAATGTGAAATGGATAACTTAGGTTCTAACCACAAGTCATGTAGCACTCAACCTCATTTGCTTGATACGTTCAACTCTTTTGGAACAAATCGATGAAGTGAAGTTTCTTATGCTTCATCAAACGCATTACTAAGTCTTAATTACTCGTCCATGAAGGTTGTTGGGTCCTCAATACACGTCGTTCTCATCACTTCAAGTTAAAACCTCGAATGTGAAATGGATAACTTAGGTTCTAACCACAAGTCATGTAGCACTCAACCTCATTTGCTTGATACGTTCAACTCTTTTGGAACAAATCGATTGAAGTGAAGTTTCTTATGCTTCATCAAACGCATTACTAAGTCTTAATTACTCGTCCATGAAGGTTGTTGGGTCCTCAATACACGTCGTTCTCATCACTTCAAGTTAAAACCTCGAATGTGAAATGGATAACTTAGGTTCTAACCACAAGTCATGTAGCACTCAACCTCATTTGCTTGATACGTTCAACTCTTTTGGAACAAATCGATTGAAGTGAAGTTTCTTATGCTTCATCAAACGCATTACTAAGTCTTAATTACTCGTCCATGAAGGTTGTTGGGTCCTCAATACACGTCGTTCTCATCACTTCAAGTTAAAACCTCGAATGTGAAATGGATAACTTAGGTTCTAACCACAAGTCATGTAGCACTCAACCTCATTTGCTTGATACGTTCAACTCTTTTGGAACAAATCGATTGAAGTGAAGTTTCTTATGCTTCATCAAACGCATTACTAAGTCTTAATTACTCGTCCATGAAGGTTGTTGGGTCCTCAATACACGTCGTTCTCATCACTTCAAGTTAAAACCTCGAATGTGAAATGGATAACTTAGGTTCTAACCACAAGTCATGTAACACTCAACCTAATTTGCTTGATACGTTCAACTCTTTTGGAACAAATCGATTGAAGTGAAGTTTCTTATGCTTCATCAAACGCATTACTAAGTCTTAATTACTCGTCCATGAAGGTTGTTGGGTCCTCAATACACGTCGTTCTCATCACTTCAAGTTAAAACCTCGAATGTGAAATGGATAACTTAGGTTCTAACCACAAGTCATGTAACACTCAACCTAATTTGCTTGATACGTTCAACTCTTTTGGAACAAATCGATTGAAGTGAAGTTTCTTATGCTTCATCAAACGCATTACTAAGTCTTAATTACTCGTCCATGAAGGTTGTTGGGTCCTCAATACACGTCGTTCTCATCACTTCAAGTTAAAACCTCGAATGTGAAATGGATAACTTAGGTTCTAACCACAAGTCATGTAACACTCAACCTAATTTGCTTGATACGTTCAACTCTTTTGGAACAAATCGATTGAAGTGAAGTTTCTTATGCTTCATCAAACGCATTACTAAGTCTTAATTACTCGTCCATGAAGGTTGTTGGGTCCTCAATACACGTCGTTCTCATCACTTCAAGTTAAAACCTCGAATGTGAAATGGATAACTTAGGTTCTAACCACAAGTCATGTAACACTCAACCTCATTTGCTTGATACGTTCAACTCTTTTGGAACAAATCGATTGAAGTGAAGTTTCTTATGCTTCATCAAACGCATTACTAAGTCTTAATTACTCGTCCATGAAGGTTGTTGGGTCCTCAATAGACGTCGTTCTCATCACTTCAAGTTAAAACCTCGAATGTGAAATGGATAACTTAGGTTCTAACCACAAGTCATGTAACACTCAACCTAATTTGCTTGATACGTTCAACTCTTTTGGAACAAATCGATTGAAGTGAAGTTTCTTATGCTTCATCAAACGCATTACTAAGTCTTAATTACTCGTCCATGAAGGTTGTTGGGTCCTCAATACACGTCGTTCTCATCACTTCAAGTTAAAACCTATAATGTGAAATGGATAACTTAGGTTCTAACCACAAGTCATGTAACACTCAACCTAATTTGCTTGATACGTTCAACTCTTTTGGAACAAATCGATTGAAGTGAAGTTTCTTATGCTTCATCAAACGCATTACTAAGTCTTAATTACTCGTCCATGAAGGTTGTTGGGTCCTCAATACACGTCGTTCTCATCACTTCAAGTTAAAACCTATAATGTGAAATGGATAACTTAGGTTCTAACCACAAGTCATGTAGCACTCAACCTCATTTGCTTGATACGTTCAACTCTTTTGGAACAAATCGATTGAAGTGAAGTTTCTTATGCTTCATCAAACGCATTACTAAGTCTTAATTACTCGTCCATGAAGGTTGTTGGGTCCTCAATACACGTCGTTCTCATCACTTCAAGTTAAAACCTCGAATGTGAAATGGATAACTTAGGTTCTAACCACAAGTCATGTAACACTCAACCTAATTTGCTTGATACGTTCAACTCTTTTGGAACAAATCGATTGAAGTGAAGTTTCTTATGCTTCATCAAACGCATTACTAAGTCTTAATTACTCGTCCATGAAGGTTGTTGGGTCCTCAATACACGTCGTTCTCATCACTTCAAGTTAAAACCTATAATGTGAAATGGATAACTTAGGTTCTAACCACAAGTCATGTAACACTCAACCTAATTTGCTTGATACGTTCAACTCTTTTGGAAGAAATCAATTGAAGTGAAGTTTCTTATACTTAATCAAACGCCTTACTAAGTCTTAATTACTCGTCCATGAAGGTTGTTGGGTCCTCAATACACGTCGTTCTCATCACTTCAAGTTACCCAAATCTTAACCTGGAAATTATAAACCCTAATGAGTAAAACCATAACCCATTCAAGATACGCATAGCGGAAGGCTTGCATGACATAAATTTCCTTTAAAAGGAAACATAGCCGCATATCCATCCCAGACTCAAAAGTTAACGTCGACAATACGACCACGATCCTACATAATTCCAATTCTTATGTTCTTACTGACATAAGGACAAAACAACCGGGGTCATAATCGCCTCTCCATCCCGCACTGTCACTTTGAGCACCTCCAGCAACCAGCTTAGCCATCCCATTAAACTTGAGTTCCTCACCTGAAAACTTCGTCACCTACATCATAAGTTTAAACTATGCCTAATGCTTAGTAAGGATGCAACACTAAACAGGAACATGAATGTATAAATTGGGAAATCACATGCTCATAAGTCTTTTCTTGTTCATGTCTTTTCCTAATCATCATTCATAGTCATTGATCATATTCATCATTCATAGTCATTGATCATATTCATCATTCATAGTCATTGATCATATTCATCATTCATAGTCATTGATCATATTCATCATTCATAGTCATTGATCATATTCATCGTTTAGGTTGTCTGGGTCAAGAGAGGAATTTTGTTCCGGTACGGGGGTTTCGACCAGTGCGTTTGATCTTGTTCCCTACTGCGGGTCGTATTCATAGTCCTTCTTTGGACTGTGACATACGCCCGACCCGCCCCCAACCCTCACATTAATCCCACGTTGCCTAATCTTATATATTATACATATAATACAATAATATCTTGTTCATGAAAACATGCGTTAAAACATTTTCTTATGCTTCATCAAACGCATTACTAAGTCTTAATTACTCGTCCATGAAGGTTGTTGGGTCCTCAATACACGTCGTTCTCATCACTTCAAGTTAAAACCTTGAATGTGAAATGGATAACTTAGGTTCTAACCACAAGTCATGTAGCACTCAACCTCATTTGCTTGATACGTTCAACTCTTTTGGAACAAATCGATTGAAGTGAAGTTTCTTATGCTTCATCAAACGCATTACTAAGTCTTAATTACTCGTCCATGAAGGTTGTTGGGTCCTCAATACACGTCGTTCTCATCACTTCAAGTTAAAACCTTGAATGTGAAATGGATAACTTAGGTTCTAACCACAAGTCATGTAGCACTCAACCTCATTTGCTTGATACGTTCAACTCTTTTGGAACAAATCGATTGAAGTGAAGTTTCTTATGCTTCATCAAACGCATTACTAAGTCTTAATTACTCGTCCATGAAGGTTGTTGGGTCCTCAATACACGTCGTTCTCATCACTTCAAGTTAAAACCTTGAATGTGAAATGGATAACTTAGGTTCTAACCACAAGTCATGTAGCACTCAACCTCATTTGCTTGATACGTTCAACTCTTTTGGAACAAATCGATTGAAGTGAAGTTTCTTATGCTTCATCAAACGCATTACTAAGTCTTAATTACTCGTCCATGAAGGTTGTTGGGTCCTCAATACACGTCGTTCTCATCACTTCAAGTTAAAACCTTGAATGTGAAATGGATAACTTAGGTTCTAACCACAAGTCATGTAGCACTCAACCTCATTTGCTTGATACGTTCAACTCTTTTGGAACAAATCGATTGAAGTGAAGTTTCTTATGCTTCATCAAACGCATTACTAAGTCTTAATTACTCGTCCATGAAGGTTGTTGGGTCCTCAATACACGTCGTTCTCATCACTTCAAGTTAAAACCTTGAATGTGAAATGGATAACTTAGGTTCTAACCACAAGTCATGTAGCACTCAACCTCATTTGCTTGATACGTTCAACTCTTTTGGAACAAATCGATTGAAGTGAAGTTTCTTATGCTTCATCAAACGCATTACTAAGTCTTAATTACTCGTCCATGAAGGTTGTTGGGTCCTCAATACACGTCGTTCTCATCACTTCAAGTTAAAACCTTGAATGTGAAATGGATAACTTAGGTTCTAACCACAAGTCATGTAGCACTCAACCTCATTTGCTTGATACGTTCAACTCTTTTGGAACAAATCGATTGAAGTGAAGTTTCTTATGCTTCATCAAACGCATTACTAAGTCTTAATTACTCGTCCATGAAGGTTGTTGGGTCCTCAATACACGTCGTTCTCATCACTTCAAGTTAAAACCTTGAATGTGAAATGGATAACTTAGGTTCTAACCACAAGTCATGTAACACTCAACCTAATTTGCTTGATACGTTCAACTCTTTTGGAACAAATCGATTGAAGTGAAGTTTCTTATGCTTCATCAAACGCATTACTAAGTCTTAATTACTCGTCCATGAAGGTTGTTGGGTCCTCAATACACGTCGTTCTCATCACTTCAAGTTAAAACCTTGAATGTGAAATGGATAACTTAGGTTCTAACCACAAGTCATGTAACACTCAACCTAATTTGCTTGATACGTTCAACTCTTTTGGAACAAATCGATTGAAGTGAAGTTTCTTATGCTTCATCAAACGCATTACTAAGTCTTAATTACTCGTCCATGAAGGTTGTTGGGTCCTCAATACACGTCGTTCTCATCACTTCAAGTTAAAACCTTGAATGTGAAATGGATAACTTAGGTTCTAACCACAAGTCATGTAGCACTCAACCTCATTTGCTTGATACGTTCAACTCTTTTGGAACAAATCGATTGAAGTGAAGTTTCTTATGCTTCATCAAACGCATTACTAAGTCTTAATTACTCGTCCATGAAGGTTGTTGGGTCCTCAATACACGTCGTTCTCATCACTTCAAGTTAAAACCTTGAATGTGAAATGGATAACTTAGGTTCTAACCACAAGTCATGTAGCACTCAACCTCATTTGCTTGATACGTTCAACTCTTTTGGAACAAATCGATTGAAGTGAAGTTTCTTATGCTTCATCAAACGCATTACTAAGTCTTAATTACTCGTCCATGAAGGTTGTTGGGTCCTCAATACACGTCGTTCTCATCACTTCAAGTTAAAACCTTGAATGTGAAATGGATAACTTAGGTTCTAACCACAAGTCATGTAGCACTCAACCTCATTTGCTTGATACGTTCAACTCTTTTGGAACAAATCGATTGAAGTGAAGTTTCTTATGCTTCATCAAACGCATTACTAAGTCTTAATTACTCGTCCATGAAGGTTGTTGGGTCCTCAATACACGTCGTTCTCATCACTTCAAGTTAAAACCTTGAATGTGAAATGGATAACTTAGGTTCTAACCACAAGTCATGTAGCACTCAACCTCATTTGCTTGATACGTTCAACTCTTTTGGAACAAATCGATTGAAGTGAAGTTTCTTATGCTTCATCAAACGCATTACTAAGTCTTAATTACTCGTCCATGAAGGTTGTTGGGTCCTCAATACACGTCGTTCTCATCACTTCAAGTTAAAACCTTGAATGTGAAATGGATAACTTAGGTTCTAACCACAAGTCATGTAACACTCAACCTAATTTGCTTGATACGTTCAACTCTTTTGGAACAAATCGATTGAAGTGAAGTTTCTTATGCTTCATCAAACGCATTACTAAGTCTTAATTACTCGTCCATGAAGGTTGTTGGGTCCTCAATACACGTCGTTCTCATCACTTCAAGTTAAAACCTTGAATGTGAAATGGATAACTTAGGTTCTAACCACAAGTCATGTAACACTCAACCTAATTTGCTTGATACGTTCAACTCTTTTGGAACAAATCGATTGAAGTGAAGTTTCTTATGCTTCATCAAACGCATTACTAAGTCTTAATTACTCGTCCATGAAGGTTGTTGGGTCCTCAATACACGTCGTTCTCATCACTTCAAGTTAAAACCTTGAATGTGAAATGGATAACTTAGGTTCTAACCAGTTTTTCAAGAACGTGTAAACCTCAAACATGAACCCACATCTAGCCGATCCAAACACCCTAATATGTCTAACTTTACACATATTTATCCAAAATTACCAGTACTCTCAAAACATGTACATACATCCCCCGGGTCCGGGGGGCGTTAGCATCGACTGCGCAACAAACCGCCGCGAGCATTCTCTACATCACTGTCATCATCCCTCCGGAGGAGGGACTCGGTCCTCACCTGGCTCAATGTCAACCTAGAACGTCACTACACCATCAAACACACTATAGCTAAGGCTCAGTAATTCTACGTAAATGCATAGGCGTGCAGTGTATATGAGTTCAGATCTGCAAACATATCGATCATGGCAACGAATATCACCGAATCTCAAAACTCCCTAACCGCAGGGGGCCCATCCAGCTAAGACTAAAACCCCGTGCGGCTAGAGGCGGGGTACACGCTTCAACACGTACAGCCGTGCCTGAGCCCCACCTCGCGTGACCCGATAACAGATTACGTTCATTAATTTATATTATATGAAGTGTGGTATTGTCAGACCCTTAATCGGTCCACACATAATCGCTAGCCCCCAATTCTGGCCACAGTGTTTCCTGAAAACCTCGTGCGGAAATTCATTTTCATGCTTAGTTGAATACGTGATGCCTGACAGTTCAATATAAACGTAAACAAACAAGCGGGCGTACCATAAGACTGTAAAAGAATACCGTACAAAATTTTTAAACATCAACTCAACTACCCAACCAAAGCAATTTAAACACGCAATACTCTAGATCCTCGACCGACATCGAAGGTATCCGTGTAGCAATCGGCCAGAGTAAGTCCACGAGAACTTACCTTGACGCGCTGAACTTCGAGCTTCGCCACGAGCATTGTTTGGTCTGAGGAAAAGCACATATCACCGTTAAAACTAATTAGCTATTAAACGTCCAAATAACAAAACCTTAACTAAAGAGATTTCCAAAGCTTTAATCAATTCTTGAGCTTATATCGAGCCATCCCCGCTCGCAACTCAAAATCCAATTACGAGTTTTTTTCCCCAAATCTCAATTTCACAAAATCGAATATTTTCACAAATTATCTATTTCGTCCATAACGTCCATACGTTCTACTAGCTCATTCATAATCTACGACAACCTATTGATTTGAAACCCGCAATCGCATTTTTACCCTAAAACCCTAACGAAACCCTAAAAACGTCAAATCGGTCCCGAAAATTGAAACTCACGCTATGGAATCATAGATTCATACCTAGATTGCGATTGAGGAGAACACAAGAACGGAAGTCACGAGAAGAACGAGGTCGGAATCGGATCGGCCGAGAGAGAAATCGCCTCTGTCTCTGGTTTTCTCTCGGGCAGGGAACAGTGAGATCAAAGGAGTTATGTTATTTTTATCAATTTAGTTTGGCAAATTACCGTTTTGCCTTTACACTAAAGTCTATTGTTTCGTCCTGTGTTTCTTTATTAGTTAACGATTCGGTTCCTCCAAATTTTCTTATTTCACTCATAGGTCCACTTATTATTGTGATTTATTAATTGTCCGTTCTTAATCGGACCAACGTTTACTATTTTTCTAAAAACGTCTTTTATATTACAGAAACGGAATTATACTTACTACTTCGAATATAGCGTTTATTACTCCGAAAATTCTCGTATTTTTTTTTAAATTCCAATTAATCGTTAGGATTTTTAATGATGCTTTCTTTTCGCAAAACGGGTTTTGCCTCGACATATGTACAAAAATGCCAATGAATTATAATTAGAATTTCCCGTACAAACCGGATAGTACCTTTGCTTCAGCCAAGCTTTACTAGTCGTATTACGCTCCATGAAGGTTTTTGGGTCCTCAATACACGTCGTTCTCATCACTTCAAGTTAAAACCTTGAATGTGAAATGGATAACTTTGGTTCTAACCACAAGTCATGTAGCACTCAACCTCATTTGCTTGATACGTTCAACTCTTTTGGAACAAATCGATTGAAGTGAAGTTTCTTATGCTTCATCAAACGCATTACTAAGTCTTAATTACTCGTCCATGAAGGTTGTTGGGTCCTCAATACACGTCGTTCTCATCACTTTAAGTTAAAACCTCGAATGTGAAATGGATAACTTAGGTTCTAACCACAAGTCATGTCACACTCAACCTCATTTGCTTGATACGTCAACTCTTTTGGAACAAATCGATGAAGTGAAGTTTCTTATGCTTAATCAAACGCATTACTAAGTCTTAATTACTCGTCCATGAGGTTGTTGGGTCCTCAATACACGTCGTTCTCATCACTTCAAGTTAAAACCTTGAATGTGAAATGGATAACTTAGGTTCTAACACAAGTCATGTAGCACTCAACCTCATTTGCTTGATACGTTCAACTCTTTTGAACAAATCGATTGAAGTGAAGTTTCTTATGCTTCATCAAACGCATTACTAAGTCTTAATTACTCGTCCATGAAGGTTGTTGGGTCCTCAATACACGTCGTTCTCATCACTTCAAGTTAAAACCTTGAATGTGAAATGGATAACTTAGGTTCTAACCACAAGTCATGTAACATTCAACCTAATTTGCTTGATACGTTCAACTCTTTTGGAACAAATCGATTGAAGTGAAGTTTCTTATGCTTCATCAAACGCATTACTAAGTCTTAATTACTCGTCCATGAAGGTTGTTGGGTCCTCAATACACGTCGTTCTCATCACTTCAAGTTAAAACCTTGAATGTGAAATGGATAACTTAGGTTCTAACCACAAGTCATGTAGCACTCAACCTCATTTGCTTGATACGTTCAACTCTTTTGGAATAAATCGATTGAAGTGAAGTTTCTATGCTTCATCAAACGCATTACTAAGTCTTAATTACTCGTCCATGAAGGTTGTTGGGTCCTCAATACTCGTCGTTCTCATCACTTCAAGTTAAAACCTCGAATGTGAAATGGATAACTTAGGTTCTAACCACAAGTCATGTAGCACTCAACCTCATTTGCTTGATACGTTCAACTCTTTTGGAACAAATCGATTGAAGTGAAGTTTCTTATGCTTCATCAAACGCATTACTAAGTCTTAATTACTCGTCCATGAAGGTTGTTGGGTCCTCAATACACGTCGTTCTCATCACTTCAGTTAAAACCTTGAATGTGAAATGGATAACTTAGGTTCTAACCACAAGTCATGTAACACTCAACCTCATTTGCTTGATACTTCAACTCTTTTGGAACAATCGATTGAAGTGAAGTTTCTTATGCTTAATCAAACGCATTACTAAGTCTTAATTACTCGTCCATGAAGGTTGTTGGGTCCTCAATACACGTCGTTCTCATCACTTCAAGTTAAAACCTTGAATGTGAAATGGATAACTTAGGTTCTAACCACAAGTCATGTAGCACTCAACCTCATTTGCTTGATACGTTCAACTCTTTTGGAACAAATCGATTGAAGTGAAGTTTCTATGCTTCATCAAACGCATTACTAAGTCTTAATTACTCGTCCATGAAGGTTGTTGGGTCCTCAATACACGTCGTTCTCATCACTTCAAGTTAAAACTTGAATGTGAAATTGATAACTTAGGTTCTAACCACAAGTCATGTAACACTCAACCTAATTTGCTTGATACGTTCAACTCTTTTGGAACAAATCGATTGAAGTGAAGTTTCTTATGCTTCATCAAACGCATTACTAAGTCTTAATTACTCGTCCATGAAGGTTGTTGGGTCCTCAATACACGTCGTTCTCATCACTTCAAGTTAAAACCTCGAATGTGAAATGGATAACTTAGGTTCTAACCACAAGTCATGTAACACTCAACCTAATTTGCTTGATACGTTCAACTCTTTTGGAACAAATCGATGAAGTGAAGTTTCTTATGCTTAATCAAACGCATTACTAAGTCTTAATTACTCGTCCATGAAGGTTGTTGGGTCCTCAATACACGTCGTTCTCATCACTTCAAGTTAAAACCTTGAATGTGAAATGGATAACTTAGGTTCTAACCACAAGTCATGTAACACTCAACCTCATTTGCTTGATACGTTCAACTCTTTTGGAACAATCGATTGAAGTGAAGTTTCTTATGCTTAATCAAACGCATTACTAAGTCTTAATTACTCGTCCATGAAGGTTGTTGGGTCCTCAATACACGTCGTTCTCATCACTTCAAGTTAAAACCTTGAATGTGAAATGGATAACTTAGGTTCTAACCACAAGTCTTGTAGCACTCAACCTCATTTGCTTGATACTTCAACTCTTTTGGAACAATCGATTGAAGTGAAGTTTCTTATGCTTCATCAAACGCATTACTAAGTCTTAATTACTCGTCCATGAAGGTTGTTGGGTCCTCAATACACGTCGTTCTCATCACTTCAAGTTAAAACCTTGAATGTGAAATGGATAACTTAGGTTCTAACCACAATTCATGTAGCACTCAACCTCATTGCTTGATACGTTCAACTCTTTTGGAACAATCGATTGAAGTGACGTTTCTTATGCTTCATCAAACGCATTACTAAGTCTTAATTACTCGTCCATGAAGGTTGTTGGGTCCTCAATACACGTCGTTCTCATCACTTCAGTTAAAACCTTGAATGTGAAATGGATAACTTAGGTTCTAACCACAATTCATGTAGCACTCAACTCATTTGCTTGATACTTCAACTCTTTTGGAACAATCGATTGAAGTGAAGTTTCTTATGCTTCATCAAACGCATTACTAAGTTTTAATTACTCGTCCATGAAGGTTGTTGGGTCCTCATACACGTCGTTCTCATCACTTCAAGTTAAAACCTTGAATGTGAAATGGATAGCTTAGGTTCTAACCACAATTCATGTAGCACTCAACCTCATTTGCTTGATACGTTCAACTCTTTTGGAACAAATCGATTGAAGTGAATTTTCTTATGCTTCATCAAACGCATTACTAAGTTTTAATTACTCGTCCATGAAGGTTGTTGGTTCATCAATACACATTGTTCTCATCACTTCAAGTTAAAACCTCGAATGTGAAATGGATAACTTAGGTTCTAACCACAAGTCATGTAACACTCAACCTCATTTGCTTGATACGTTCAACTCTTTTGGCACAAATCGATTGAAGTGAAGTTTCTTATGCTTTATCAAACGCATTACTAAGTTTTAATTACTCGTCCATGAAGGTTGTTGGGTCCTCATACACGTCGTTCTCATCACTTCAAGTTAAAACCTTGAATGTGAAATGGATAACTTAGGTTCTAACCACAAGTCATGTAGCACTCAACCTCATTTGCTTGATACGTTCAACTCTTTTGGAACAAATCGATTGAAGTGAAGTTTCTTATGCTTAATCAAACGCATTACTAAGTTTTAATTACTCGTCCATGAAGGTTGTTGGGTCCTCAATACACGTCGTTCTCATCACTTCAAGTTAAAACCTTGAATGTGAAATGGATAACTTAGGTTCTAACCACAAGTCATGTAGCACTCAACCTCATTTGCTTGATACGTTCAACTCTTTTGGAACAAATCGATTGAAGTGAAGTTTCTTATGCTTCATCAAACGCATTACTAAGTCTTAATTACTCGTCCATGAAGGTTGTTGGGTCCTCAATACACGTCGTTCTCATCACTTCAAGTTAAAACCTTGAATGTGAAATGGATAACTTAGGTTCTAACCACAATTCATGTAGCACTCACCTCATTTGCTTGATACGTTCAACTCTTTTGGAACAATCGATTGAAGTGAATTTTCTTATGCTTCATCAAACGCATTATTAAGTTTTAATTACTCGTCCATGAAGGTTGTTGGGTCATCAATACACGTTGTTCTCATCACTTCAAGTTAAAACCTCGAATGTGAAATGGATAACTTAGGTTCTAACCACAAGTCATGTAACACTCAACCTCATTTGCTTGATACGTTCAACTCTTTTGGAACAAATCGATTGAAGTGAAGTTTCTTATGCTTCATCAACGCATTACTAAGTTTTAATTACTCGTCCATGAAGGTTGTTGGGTCCTCATACACGTCGTTCTCATCACTTCAAATTAAAACCTTGAATGTGAAATGGATAACTTAGGTTCTAACCACAAGTCAAGTAGCACTCAACCTCATTTGCTTGATACGTTCAACTCGTTTGGAACGAATCGATTGAAGTGAAGTTTCTTATGCTTCATCAAACGCATTACTAAGTCTTAATTACTCGTCCATGAAGGTTGTTGGGTCCTCATACACGTCGTTCTCATCACTTCAAGTTAAAACCTTGAATGTGAAATGGATAACTTAGGTTCTAACCACAAGTCATGTAGCACTCAACCTCATTTGCTTGATACGTTCAACTCTTTTGGAACAAATCGATTGAAGTGACGTTTCTTATGCTTCATCAAACGCATTATTAAGTCTTAATTACTCGTCCATGAAGGTTGTTGGGTCCTCAATACACGTCGTTCTCATCACTCAAGTTAAAACCTTGAATGTGAAATGGATAACTTAGGTTCTAACCACAAGTCATGTAGCACTCAACCTCATTTGCTTGATACGTTCAACTCTTTTGGAACAATCGATTGAAGTGAAGTTTCTTATGCTTAATCAAACGCATTACTAAGTTTTAATTACTCGTCCATGAAGGTTGTTGGGTCCTCATACACGTCGTTCTCATCACTTCAAGTTAAAACCTTGAATGTGAAATGGATAACTTAGGTTCTAACCACAAGTCATGTAGCACTCAACCTCATTTGCTTGATACGTTCAACTCTTTTGGAACAAATCGATTGAAGTGAAGTTTCTTATGCTTCATCAAACGCATTACTAAGTCTTAATTACTCGTCCATGAAGGTTGTTGGGTCCTCATACACGTCGTTCTCATCACTTCAAGTTAAAACCTTGAATGTGAAATGGATAACTTAGGTTCTAACCACAAGTCATGTAGCACTCACCTCATTTGCTTGATACGTTCAACTCTTTTGGAACAATCGATTGAAGTGAAGTTTCTTATGCTTCATCAAACGCATTACTAAGTCTTAATTACTCGTCCATGAAGGTTGTTGGGTCCTCATACACGTCGTTCTCATCACTCAAGTTAAAACCTCGAATGTGAAATGGATAACTTTGGTTCTAACCACAAGTCATGTAACACTCAACCTCATTTGCTTGATACGTTCAACTCTTTTGGAACAATCGATTGAAGTGAAGTTTCTTATGCTTCATCAAACGCATTACTAAGTTTTAATTACTCGTCCATGAAGGTTGTTGGGTCCTCAATACACGTCGTTCTCATCACTCAAGTTAAAACCTCGAATGTGAAATGGATAACTTAGGTTCTAACCACAAGTCATGTAACACTCAACCTCATTTGCTTGATACGTTCAACTCTTTTGGAAGAAATCGATTGAAGTGAAGTTTCTTATGCTTCATCAAACGCATTACTAAGTTTTAATTACTCGTCCATGAAGGTTGTTGGGTCCTCATACACGTCGTTCTCATCACTTCAAGTTAAAACCTTGAATGTGAAATGGATAACTTAGGTTCTAACCACAAGTCATGTAGCACTCAACCTCATTTGCTTGATACGTTCAACTCTTTTGGAACAAATCGATTGAAGTGAAGTTTCTTATGCTTCATCAAACGCATTACTAAGTTTTAATTACTCGTCCATGAAGGTTGTTGGGTCCTCAATACACGTCGTTCTAATCACTCAAGTTAAAACCTTGAATGTGAAATGGATAACTTAGGTTCTAACCACAAGTCATGTAGCACTCAACCTCATTGCTTGATACGTTCAACTCTTTTGGAACAATCGATTGAAGTGAAGTTTCTTATGCTTCATCAAACGCATTACTAAGTTTTAATTACTCGTCCATGAAGGTTGTTGGGTCCTCATACACGTCGTTCTCATCACTCAAGTTAAAACCTCGAATGTGAAATGGATAACTTAGGTTCTAACCACAAGTCATGTAACACTCAACCTCATTTGCTTGATACGTTCAACTCTTTTGGAACAATCGATTGAAGTGACGTTTCTTATGCTTCATCAAACGCATTACTAAGTCTTAATTACTCGTCCATGAAGGTTGTTGGGTCCTCAATACACGTCGTTCTCATCACTTCAAGTTAAAACCTTGAATGTGAAATGGATAACTTAGGTTCTAACCACAAGTCATGTAACACTCAACCTCATTTGCTTGATACGTTCAACTCTTTTGGAACAAATCGATTGAAGTGAAGTTTCTTATGCTTAATCAAACGCATTACTAAGTCTTAATTACTCGTCCATGAAGGTTGTTGGGTCCTCAATACACGTCGTTCTCATCACTTCAAGTTAAAACCTGAATGTGAAATGGATAACTTAGGTTCTAACCACAAGTCATGTAGCACTCAACCTCATTTGCTTGATA
Source organism: Begonia masoniana (assembly GCA_022432975.1). NCBI lineage: Eukaryota > Viridiplantae > Streptophyta > Magnoliopsida > Cucurbitales > Begoniaceae > Begonia > Begonia masoniana. The sequence continues at coordinate 19,791,803 of CM039506.1, forward strand.
CGTTCAACTCTTTTGGAACAAATCGATTGAAGTGAAGTTTCTTATGCTTCATCAAACGCATTACTAAGTTTTAATTACTCGTCCATGAAGGTTGTTGGGTCCTCAATACACGTCGTTCTCATCACTTCAAGTTAAAACCTGAATGTGAAATGGATAACTTAGGTTCTAACCACAAGTCATGTAACACTCAACCTCATTTGCTTGATACGTTCAACTCTTTTGGAACAAATCGATTGAAGTGAAGTTTCTTATGCTTAATCAAACGCATTACTAAGTTTTAATTACTCGTCCATGAAGGTTGTTGGGTCCTCAATACACGTCGTTCTCATCACTCAAGTTAAAACCTTGAATGTGAAATGGATAACTTAGGTTCTAACCACAAGTCATGTAACACTCAACCTCATTTGCTTGATACGTTCAACTCTTTTGGAACAAATCGATTGAAGTGAAGTTTCTTATGCTTCATCAAACGCATTACTAAGTTTTAATTACTCGTCCATGAAGGTTGTTGGGTCCTCAATACACGTCGTTCTCATCACTTCAAGTTAAAACCTTGAATGTGAAATGGATAACTTTGGTTCTAACCACAAGTCATGTAGCACTCAACCTCATTGCTTGATACGTTCAACTCTTTTGGAACAAATCGATTGAAGTGAAGTTTCTTATGCTTCATCAAACGCATTACCAAGTCTTAATTACTCGTCCATGAAGGTTGTTGGGTCCTCAATACACGTCGTTCTCATCACTCAAGTTAAAACCTTGAATTTGAAATGGATAACTTAGGTTCTAACCACAAGTCATGTAGCACTCACCTCATTTGCTTGATACGTTCAACTCTTTTGGAACAAATCGATTGAAGTGAAGTTTCTTATGCTTCATCAAACGCATTACTAAGTTTTAATTACTCGTCCATGAAGGTTGTTGGGTCCTCAATACACGTCGTTCTCATCACTTCAAGTTAAAACCTTGAATGTGAAATGGATAACTTAGGTTCTAACCACAAGTCATGTAACACTCAACCTCATTTGCTTGATACGTTCAACTCTTTTGGAACAAATCGATTGAAGTGAAGTTCTTATGCTTCATCAAACGCATTACTAAGTTTTAATTACTCGTCCATGAAGGTTGTTGGGTCCTCAATACACGTCGTTCTCATCACTTCAAGTTAAAACCTGAATGTGAAATGGATAACTTAGGTTCTAACCACAAGTCATGTAACACTCAACCTCATTTGCTTGATACGTTCAACTCTTTTGGAACAAATCGATTGAAGTGAAGTTCTTATGCTTCATCAAACGCATTACTAAGTCTTAATTACTCGTCCATGAAGGTTGTTGGGTCCTCAATACACGTCGTTCTCATCACTTCAAGTTAAAACCTTGAATGTGAAATGGATAACTTAGGTTCTAACCACAAGTCATGTAGCACTCAACCTCATTTGCTTGATACGTTCAACTCTTTTGGAACAAATCGATTGAAGTGAAGTTCTTATGCTTCATCAAACGCATTACTAAGTCTTAATTACTCGTCCATGAAGGTTGTTGGGTCCTCAATACACGTCGTTCTCATCACTTCAAGTTAAAACCTTGAATGTGAAATGGATAACTTAGGTTCTAACCACAAGTCATGTAGCACTCAACCTCATTTGCTTGATACGTTCAACTCTTTTGGAACAAATCGATTGAAGTGAAGTTCTTATGCTTCATCAAACGCATTACTAAGTCTTAATTACTCGTCCATGAAGGTTGTTGGGTCCTCAATACACGTCGTTCTCATCACTTCAAGTTAAAACCTTGAATGTGAAATGGATAACTTAGGTTCTAACCACAAGTCATGTAGCACTCAACCTCATTTGCTTGATACGTTCAACTCTTTTGGAACAAATCGATTGAAGTGAAGTTTCTTATGCTTCATCAAACGCATTACTAAGTCTTAATTACTCGTCCATGAAGGTTGTTGGGTCCTCAATACACGTCGTTCTCATCACTTCAAGTTAAAACCTTGAATGTGAAATGGATAACTTAGGTTCTAACCACAAGTCATGTAGCACTCAACCTCATTTGCTTGATACGTTCAACTCTTTTGGAACAAATCGATTGAAGTGAAGTTTCTTATGCTTCATCAAACGCATTACTAAGTCTTAATTACTCGTCCATGAAGGTTGTTGGGTCCTCAATACACGTCGTTCTCATCACTTCAAGTTAAAACCTTGAATGTGAAATGGATAACTTAGGTTCTAACCACAAGTCATGTAGCACTCAACCTCATTTGCTTGATACGTTCAACTCTTTTGGAACAAATCGATTGAAGTGAAGTTCTTATGCTTCATCAAACGCATTACTAAGTCTTAATTACTCGTCCATGAAGGTTGTTGGGTCCTCAATACACGTCGTTCTCATCACTTCAAGTTAAAACCTTGAATGTGAAATGGATAACTTAGGTTCTAACCACAAGTCATGTAGCACTCAACCTCATTTGCTTGATACGTTCAACTCTTTTGGAACAAATCGATTGAAGTGAAGTTCTTATGCTTCATCAAACGCATTACTAAGTCTTAATTACTCGTCCATGAAGGTTGTTGGGTCCTCAATACACGTCGTTCTCATCACTTCAAGTTAAAACCTTGAATGTGAAATGGATAACTTAGGTTCTAACCACAAGTCATGTAGCACTCAACCTCATTTGCTTGATACGTTCAACTCTTTTGGAACAAATCGATGAAGTGAAGTTTCTTATGCTTAATCAAACGCATTACTAAGTCTTAATTACTCGTCCATGAAGGTTGTTGGGTCCTCAATACACGTCGTTCTCATCACTTCAAGTTAAAACCTGAATGTGAAATGGATAACTTAGGTTCTAACCACAAGTCATGTAGCACTCAACCTCATTTGCTTGATACGTTCAACTCTTTTGGAACAAATCGATGAAGTGAAGTTTCTTATGCTTCATCAAACGCATTACTAAGTCTTAATTACTCGTCCATGAAGGTTGTTGGGTCCTCAATACACGTCGTTCTCATCACTTCAAGTTAAAACCTTGAATGTGAAATGGATAACTTAGGTTCTAACCACAAGTCATGTAGCACTCAACCTCATTTGCTTGATACGTTCAACTCTTTTGGAACAAATCGATGAAGTGAAGTTTCTTATGCTTCATCAAACGCATTACTAAGTCTTAATTACTCGTCCATGAAGGTTGTTGGGTCCTCAATACACGTCGTTCTCATCACTTCAAGTTAAAACCTTGAATGTGAAATGGATAACTTAGGTTCTAACCACAAGTCATGTAGCACTCAACCTCATTTGCTTGATACGTTCAACTCTTTTGGAACAAATCGATGAAGTGAAGTTTCTTATGCTTCATCAAACGCATTACTAAGTCTTAATTACTCGTCCATGAAGGTTGTTGGGTCCTCAATACACGTCGTTCTCATCACTTCAAGTTAAAACCTTGAATGTGAAATGGATAACTTAGGTTCTAACCACAAGTCATGTAGCACTCAACCTCATTTGCTTGATACGTTCAACTCTTTTGGAACAAATCGATGAAGTGAAGTTTCTTATGCTTAATCAAACGCATTACTAAGTCTTAATTACTCGTCCATGAAGGTTGTTGGGTCCTCAATACACGTCGTTCTCATCACTTCAAGTTAAAACCTGAATGTGAAATGGATAACTTAGGTTCTAACCACAAGTCATGTAGCACTCAACCTCATTTGCTTGATACGTTCAACTCTTTTGGAACAAATCGATGAAGTGAAGTTTCTTATGCTTAATCAAACGCATTACTAAGTCTTAATTACTCGTCCATGAAGGTTGTTGGGTCCTCAATACACGTCGTTCTCATCACTTCAAGTTAAAACCTTGAATGTGAAATGGATAACTTTGGTTCTAACCACAAGTCATGTAGCACTCAACCTCATTTGCTTGATACGTTCAACTCTTTTGGAACAAATCGATTGAAGTGAAGTTTCTTATGCTTCATCAAACGCATTACTAAGTCTTAATTACTCGTCCATGAAGGTTGTTGGGTCCTCAATACACGTCGTTCTCATCACTTCAAGTTAAAACCTGAATGTGAAATGGATAACTTTGGTTCTAACCACAAGTCATGTAGCACTCAACCTCATTTGCTTGATACGTTCAACTCTTTTGGAACAAATCGATGAAGTGAAGTTTCTTATGCTTAATCAAACGCATTACTAAGTCTTAATTACTCGTCCATGAAGGTTGTTGGGTCCTCAATACACGTCGTTCTCATCACTTCAAGTTAAAACCTGAATGTGAAATGGATAACTTTGGTTCTAACCACAAGTCATGTAGCACTCAACCTCATTTGCTTGATACGTTCAACTCTTTTGGAACAAATCGATTGAAGTGAAGTTTCTTATGCTTCATCAAACGCATTACTAAGTCTTAATTACTCGTCCATGAAGGTTGTTGGGTCCTCAATACACGTCGTTCTCATCACTTCAAGTTAAAACCTGAATGTGAAATGGATAACTTAGGTTCTAACCACAAGTCATGTAGCACTCAACCTCATTTGCTTGATACGTTCAACTCTTTTGGAACAAATCGATTGAAGTGAAGTTTCTTATGCTTCATCAAACGCATTACTAAGTCTTAATTACTCGTCCATGAAGGTTGTTGGGTCCTCAATACACGTCGTTCTCATCACTTCAAGTTAAAACCTTGAATGTGAAATGGATAACTTTGGTTCTAACCACAAGTCATGTAGCACTCAACCTCATTTGCTTGATACGTTCAACTCTTTTGGAACAAATCGATGAAGTGAAGTTTCTTATGCTTCATCAAACGCATTACTAAGTCTTAATTACTCGTCCATGAAGGTTGTTGGGTCCTCAATACACGTCGTTCTCATCACTTCAAGTTAAAACCTGAATGTGAAATGGATAACTTAGGTTCTAACCACAAGTCATGTAGCACTCAACCTCATTTGCTTGATACGTTCAACTCTTTTGGAACAAATCGATTGAAGTGAAGTTTCTTATGCTTAATCAAACGCATTACTAAGTCTTAATTACTCGTCCATGAAGGTTGTTGGGTCCTCAATACACGTCGTTCTCATCACTTCAAGTTAAAACCTTGAATGTGAAATGGATAACTTTGGTTCTAACCACAAGTCATGTAGCACTCAACCTCATTTGCTTGATACGTTCAACTCTTTTGGAACAAATCGATTGAAGTGAAGTTTCTTATGCTTAATCAAACGCATTACTAAGTCTTAATTACTCGTCCATGAAGGTTGTTGGGTCCTCAATACACGTCGTTCTCATCACTTCAAGTTAAAACCTGAATGTGAAATGGATAACTTTGGTTCTAACCACAAGTCATGTAGCACTCAACCTCATTTGCTTGATACGTTCAACTCTTTTGGAACAAATCGATTGAAGTGAAGTTTCTTATGCTTCATCAAACGCATTACTAAGTCTTAATTACTCGTCCATGAAGGTTGTTGGGTCCTCAATACACGTCGTTCACATCACTTCAAGTTAAAACCTGAATGTGAAATGGATAACTTAGGTTCTAACCACAAGTCATGTAGCACTCAACCTCATTTGCTTGATACGTTCAACTCTTTTGGAACAAATCGATTGAAGTGAAGTTTCTTATGCTTAATCAAACGCATTACTAAGTCTTAATTACTCGTCCATGAAGGTTGTTGGGTCCTCAATACACGTCGTTCTCATCACTTCAAGTTAAAACCTGAATGTGAAATGGATAACTTTGGTTCTAACCACAAGTCATGTAGCACTCAACCTCATTTGCTTGATACGTTCAACTCTTTTGGAACAAATCGATTGAAGTGAAGTTTCTTATGCTTAATCAAACGCATTACTAAGTCTTAATTACTCGTCCATGAAGGTTGTTGGGTCCTCAATACACGTCGTTCTCATCACTTCAAGTTAAAACCTGAATGTGAAATATACGCGAACCACCCCCAACCCTCATTTAACCACGTTGCATAAGTTTTATCTTCTTTGTTTTTTGATCATGAGAAAACTATTCAAAACATTTTTCTATGCTGCGAAAGTAAAAAACATGATGCATAACATAATGCACTAATGTCATCGAACTAAGCAGGGGAGTATATCAGATACCAGAATAATACCATCGACATTTCATCGCACTTATAGCTGACACGTTCCTAAATGTAACATAATCCTTTGATGTAGGGCCCTATTGGCCGGAAACTTAGTACATTCACTACTGGATTCCTTAGAAAGTGAATCACTTCTCGTCAACTTCTTCACCTAAAACATTCCACATTACAGTAGTTAAAATAAAGTCCTGAAAGGTGTACTCAAAGTATCTCTAGAATCGAACACTAAAGGTCAATTCCGATTCCATGTTTGACACACTGCAGTCTGGAAATCCGAAACTAGGTTGGACAGGTTTGTTTACATTGATTAAATCCGAGTGGGTTACTTTAAAATGTTAAGAAGCGATTTGGGATGGCATTCTTACTCTCAGACTTAAAAGAGTCTAAAACTACTCGGAACCACTGCTAGAATCCGACTCAAATGCCGAGTTGAAAGCATAGCTTTAATCACGATAATGCTAGATGGCCATTTCATACCTCGGGTGCAGAATTGCAGAGAAAAGCAGCTGAACCCAGCCGTCGGCAAGGGAGGTTCTGATAGCCGAGAGTAAAAGCTTGGGAGAGAAGGAATCGCCGAGAGGGATATGTCGTCTACAGTGGTAATACATGATGTTTAAGGTTTCCATTTCCTATTTATACCTAACCCCTAAATTTTAAAATGTTAAACAAAAGTTAAAACTGCCACCCACCCTATTTTACTCAACTTGTAATAATTTTATCTTAACATTAAATTTAAATCATAAAGGTAAATAATAGGGGACAATGAAAATTCAAAAATCACCTTCCGAATGTCCGGGTTGTTAGACTCCCACATGTCATGTAACACTCAACCTAATTTGCTTGATACGTTCAACTCTTTTGGAACAAATCGATGAAGTGAAGTTTCTTATGCTTCATCAAACGCATTACTAAGTCTTAATTACTCGTCCATGAAGGTTGTTGGGTCCTCAATACACGTCGTTCTCATCACTTCAAGTTAAAACCTTGAATGTGAAATGGATAACTTAGGTTCTAACCACAAGTCATGTAACACTCAACCTAATTTGCTTGATACGTTCAACTCTTTTGGAACAAATCGATTGAAGTGAAGTTTCTTATGCTTCATCAAACGCATTACTAAGTCTTAATTACTCGTCCATGAAGGTTGTTGGGTCCTCAATACACGTCGTTTCATCACTTCAAGTTAAAACCTGAATGTGAAATGGATAACTTAGGTTCTAACCACAAGTCATGTAGCACTCAACCTCATTTGCTTGATACGTTCAACTCTTTTGGAACAAATCGATTGAAGTGAAGTTTCTTATGCTTCATCAACGCATTACTAAGTCTTAATTACTCGTCCATGAAGGTGTTGGGTCCTCAATACACGTCGTTTCATCACTTCAAGTTAAAACCTTGAATGTGAAATGGATAACTTAGGTTCTAACCACATGTCATGTAACACTCAACCTAATTTGCTTGATACGTTCAACTCTTTTGGAACAAATCGATTGAAGTGACGTTTCTTATGCTTCATCAAACGCATTACTAAGTCTTAATTACTCGTCCATGAAGGTTGTTGGGTCCTCAATACACGTCGTTCTCATCACTTCAAGTTAAAACCTTGAATGTGAAATGGATAACTTAGGTTCTAACCACAAGTCATGTAACACTCAACCTCATTTGCTTGATAAGTTCAACTCTTTTGGAACAAATAGATTGAAGTGAAGTTTCTTATGCTTCATCAAACGCATTACTAAGTCTTAATTACTCGTCCATGAAGGTTGTTGGGTCCTCAATACACGTCGTTCTCATCACTTCAAGTTAAAACCTTGAATGTGAAATGGATAACTTAGGTTCTAACCACAAGTCATGTAACACTCAACCTCATTTGCTTGATACGTTCAACTCTTTTGGAACAAATCGATTGAAGTGAAGTTCTTATGCTTCATCAAACGCATTACTAAGTCTTAATTACGCGTCCATGAAGGTTGTTGGGTCCTCAATACACGTCGTCTCATCACTTCAAGTTAAAACCTTGAATGTGAAATGGATAACTTAGGTTCTAACCACAAGTCATGTAGCACTCAACCTCATTTGCTTGATACTTCAACTCTTTTGAACAAATCGATTGAAGTGAAGTTTCTTATGCTTAATCAAACGCATTACTAAGTCTTAATTACTCGTCCATGAAGGTTGTTGGGTCCTCAATACACGTCGTTCTCATCACTTCAAGTTAAAACCTTGAATGTGAAATGGATAACTTAGGTTCTAACCACAAGTCATGTAGCACTCAACCTCATTTGCTTGATACGTTCAACTCTTTTGGAACAAATCGATTGAAGTGAAGTTTCTTATGCTTAATCAAACGCATTACTAAGTCTTAATTACTCGTCCATGAAGGTGTTGGGTCCTCAATACACGTCGTTCTCATCACTTCAAGTTAAAACCTTGAATGTGAAATGGATAACTTTGGTTCTAACCACAAGTCATGTAACACTCAACCTCATTTGCTTGATACGTTCAACTCTTTTGGAACAAATCGATTGAAGTGAAGTTTCTTATGCTTAATCAAACGCATTACTAAGTCTTAATTACTCGTCCATGAAGGTTGTTGGGTCCTCAATACACGTCGTTCTCATCACTTCAAGTTAAAACCTGAATGTGAAATGGATAACTTTGGTTCTAACCACAAGTCATGTAGCACTCAACCTCATTTGCTTGATACTTCAACTCTTTTGGAACAAATCGATTGAAGTGAAGTTTCTTATGCTTCATCAAACGCATTACTAAGTCTTAATTACTCGTCCATGAAGGTTGTTGGGTCCTCAATACACGTCGTTCTCATCACTTCAAGTTAAAACCTGAATGTGAAATGGATAACTTTGGTTCTAACCACAAGTCATGTAGCACTCAACCTCATTGCTTGATACGTTCAACTCTTTTGGAACAAATCGATTGAAGTGAAGTTTCTTATGCTTAATCAAACGCATTACTAAGTCTTAATTACTCGTCCATGAAGGTTGTTGGGTCCTCAATACACGTCGTTCTCATCACTTCAAGTTAAAACCTGAATGTGAAATGGATAACTTAGGTTCTAACCACAAGTCATGTAGCACTCAACCTCATTGCTTGATACGTTCAACTCTTTTGGAACAAATCGATTGAAGTGAAGTTTCTTATGCTTCATCAAACGCATTACTAAGTCTTAATTACTCGTCCATGAAGGTTGTTGGGTCCTCAATACACGTCGTTCTCATCACTTCAAGTTAAAACCTGAATGTGAAATGGATAACTTTGGTTCTAACCACAAGTCATGTAGCACTCAACCTCATTTGCTTGATACGTTCAACTCTTTTCCAACAAATCGAATGAAGTGAAATTTCTTATGCTTCATCAAACGCATTACCAAGTCTTAATTACTCGTCCATGAAGGTTGTTGGGTCCTCAATACACGTCGTTCTCATCACTTCAAGTTAAAACCTGAATGTGAAATGGATAACTTAGGTTCTAACCACAAGTCATGTAGCACTCAACCTCATTGCTTGATACGTTCAACTCTTTTGGAACAAATCGATTGAAGTGAAGTTTCTTATGCTTCATCAAACGCATTACTAAGTCTTAATTACTCGTCCATGAAGGTTGTTGGGTCCTCAATACACGTCGTTCTCATCACTTCAAGTTAAAACCTGAATGTGAAATGGATAACTTTGGTTCTAACCACAAGTCATGTAGCACTCAACCTCATTGCTTGATACGTTCAACTCTTTTGAACAAATCGATTGAAGTGAAGTTTCTTATGCTTAATCAAACGCATTACTAAGTCTTAATTACTCGTCCATGAAGGTTGTTGGGTCCTCAATACACGTCGTTCTCATCACTTCAAGTTAAAACCTGAATGTGAAATGGATAACTTAGGTTCTAACCACAAGTCATGTAGCACTCAACCTCATTTGCTTGATACTTCAACTCTTTTGGAACAAATCGATTGAAGTGAAGTTTCTTATGCTTAATCAAACGCATTACTAAGTCTTAATTACTCGTCCATGAAGGTTGTTGGGTCCTCAATACACGTCGTTCTCATCACTTCAAGTTAAAACCTGAATGTGAAATCCGCCCCTGATATTTCTTCACCTCACATCATAGTGTAACTGTAATGCCTAAGTCTTAGTAAGGAAGCAAACTATTAGAGTTCCATATGCATAACCTTGGAGAACAACATGCTCATGGCAAAAGGGGGTTTTCCCCCTTTTTCTTTTTCGTGTACTTATCTTAATCCTCAGTCAAATCGTATCTCGTATCTCATTGAACTCATAATCATCATGCATGGATCTCATATTCATCATTCTATTCCTTTCATTACAGTAGGGATTAAGCGAGGATTGTGCTTGGTAAGGGGGTTCGCCAGTGAGTTTGATCTTGTCCCTACGCGGGTCTTCTCATATGTCCTAAACTGCGACTGTGACTACCCGGACACCCCCACCCTCACTTAACCACGTGCATAAGTTTTATCTTCTTATTTTATTTCAATTAGAAAACATATTTCAAACATTTTCATAATGCTTGAGAAGTAAACATTATGCATACAAAATGCACTTAATCATCGAACTAAGACGGGGCGTATATCGAATACCAGAATCATATCCATCGACTTTCATCGACCTTATAGCTGACAACGTTCACTAATGTAACATAATCCTTTGATGTAGGCCCTATTGGCCGAAACTTCTAACTCACTTACCTGATTCTTAGCAACTTGATCCACTTTCTCCTCCTTTCAACTTCTTCACCTAAAACATTCCACATTACATAGTTAAAATAAAGTCCAAAAGTTCTACTCCTCGAAATTCATCCTAGAATCCTACCAGCTAACTCCTGCCGATTCCACTGTTTGACACACGTCAATAAGTCTGAAATCCGAACAGGTGTACGGTTTGTACCATTTCTTAAATCCGATTTGGTTACTTAATGTTTCAGAATCGATTTGCGGATGGCATTTCTACTCTCAGACTGAAAAGATTCTAAATACTCGTGCCACTGCTAAAAATCCGAACTCAAATGCCGAGTTGAAACAGAGCTTTATCACTAATAAATGACTACTTTGGTCCCTTTCATACCTCGGTGCAGATTGCAGAGAAAAGCAGGCTGAACCAGCCGTCGCAAGGTGAGTTCGATAGGCAGTAAAAAGCTTGGGAAGAAGGAACGGCCGAAGGGAATGTCGGCTTACCGTGGTAAGCATAGGTTTAAGGTTTCCATTACGCCTAGATTTATCCCGCACCCATAAATTTACTTACAAAACTGCCACCCAACCTAGTTTTACTCAACTTGTAATAATTTTCTCTTAAATTAAATTTAATCCATAAAGGTTAACTAAGAGGGTGACACTGAAAATGGTCAAAAATCCCTCCGAATGTCGAGGTGTTACACTAACCACATGTCTGTAAACTCAACCTATTTGCTTGATACGTTCAACCTTTTGGAATAAACTTTGAAGTGTGTTGCTAGCTTCATTCAAACGATTACTATTCTTAATTCCTCTCGTTGAAGGTTTGTGGGTCCTCATACGTCGTTCTCATCACTTCAAGTTAAACCATCGAATGTGAATTGATCACTTAGTTCTAACCCCAATCTTGTAAACCCCACCTAATTTGCTTGATACGGTTTACTCTTTTAGAACAATCGATTGAAGTGAAGTTCTTAGCTTCATAAACGCATTACAATCTTATTACTCGTCCTTGCTTTCGGTTGTTTGGGTACCTCATCCACGTCGTTTTCTCATCACTTTCATTAAAACCTTGATGTGAACTGGGTAACTTAGGTTCTAACCAATGTCATGTAACACCAACCATTTGCTTGATACGTTCACTCCTTTGGAACAATCGATTGAGGGATTTCTTATTCTTCATCACGCATTACTATCTTCATTACTCGTCCGTGAAAGGTTGTTGTGTCTCATCACGTCTTCTCATCACTTTCAAGTGGAAAACCTCGCCTGTGAAATGGTCACTTTAGGCATCTAACCACAAGTCTTTGAAAACCTCAACCTAATTTGCTTGATTAGGTTGGCTTTTAACTCTTTTAGAACAAATCGATTGAAGTGAAGTTCGTATCTTCATGCAACCTTACTAAGTCTTAATTACCCGTCCTTGAAGGTTATTGGGTACCAATACACGTCGTGCTCATCACACAATTAAACCTATAATGTTAAATGGAAAACTAAGGTTCTAACCAACAAGTCTAAAACCGCCACCTCATTTTGTTGATTCGTTCAACTCTTTTGGAACAATTGATTATGTTAACGATTCTTATGCTTCATTCACCGTTTACTAAGTCTTAATTACGCGTCCACTGAAGTTGTTTGGGTACTTCAATACACCACGTGTTCTTATCACTTCCAGTTAAACCTTGAAGTGAAAATGATACTTAGGTCTAACCCCAAGTCATCGTAGCCTCAAACCTCATTTGCTGTAACGTTTCAACTCTTTTGGAACAATCGATTGAAGTGACTTTCTTATTCTTCATCAACGAACGCATTATAATCTTCCATACTCGTCATTAAGGTTGTTGTGTCCTCAATACCACGCGTTCCATCACTCCAATTTAAAACCTTGTGTAAATGGATAGCTTAGGTTCTAACCAAATCATGTAGCACTCAACTCATTTGCTTGATTACGTTCAACTCTTTTGGAACCCAAATCGATGACAGTGACGTTTCTTATGCTCATCACAACGCAATAGTAAGTCTTAATTACCGTCATGAAGGTTGGGTCCTCAATACACGCTTCTCATCACTCAAGTTAAAACCTTGAATGTGAAATGGATAGTTAGGTTCTAACAAACGTCATTGTAGCACTAAACTTATTGCTGATTACGTTCAAACTCTATTTGGAACAAATCCATTGAGCTAAAGTTTATTAGCTTCATCAACGCAGTACGAAGTTTTTAATTACTCGTACATGAAGGTTGTTGGGTCATCCATACACGTTGTTCTTCATCACTTCAAGTTAAAACCTCGATGTGAATGGAGACTTAGGTTTTAACCACAAGTCATGTAACACTCAACCTCACTTACTTGACCCCGTTCAACTCTCTTTTTGAAACAAATTGATTGAAGTGAAGTTTTGATGTTTGCTTAATCAAACGCATTACTAAGTTTTAATTAAGCGTCCATGAAGGTTGTAGGGTCCTCACTACACGTCGTTCTCATCACTTCAAGTTAAAACCTTGAATGTGAATGGATAACTTAGGTTCTAACCACAAGTCATGTAACACTCAACCTCATTTGCTTGATACGTTCAACTCTTTTGGAACAAATCGATTGAAGTGAAGTTTCTTATGCTTCATCAAACGCATTACTAAGTTTTAATTACTCGTCCATGAAGGTTGTTGGGTCCTCAATACACGTCGTTCTCATCACTTCAAGTTAAAACCTTGAATGTGAAATGGATAACTTAGGTTCTAACCACAAGTCATGTAACACTCAACCTCATTTGCTTGATACGTTCAACTCTTTTGGAACAAATTGATTGAAGTGAAGTTTCTTATGCTTCATCAAACGCATTACTAAGTTTTAATTACTCGTCCATGAAGGTTGTTGGGTCCTCAATACACGTCGTTGTCATCACTTCAAGTTAAAACGTTGAATGTGAAATGGATAACTTAGGTTCTAACCACAAGTCATGTAGCACTCAAACTCATTTGCTTGATATGTTCAACTCTTTTGGAACAAATCGATTGAAGTGACGTTACTTATGCTTCATCAAACGAATTAGTAAGTCTTAATTACTCGTCCATGATGGTTATTGGGTCCTCAATACAGTCGTTCTCATCACTTCAAGTTAAAACCTATGAATGTGAAATGGATAACTTAGGTTCTAACCACAAGTCAGTAGCACTCAACCTCATTTGCTTGATACGTTCAACTCTTTTGGAACAAATCGATTGAAGTGAAGTTTCTTATGCTTCATCAAACGCATTACTAAGTTTAATTACTCGTCATTGAAGGTTGTTGGGTCCTCAATACACGTCGTTCTCATCACTTCAAGTTAAAACCTTGAATGTGAAATGGATACTTAGGTTCTAACCACAAGTCATGTAGCACTCAACTCATTTGCTTGATACGTTCAACTCTTTTGGAACAAATCGATTGAAGTGACGTTACTTATGCTTCATCAAACGAATTAGTAAGTCTTAATTACTCGTCCATGATGGTTGTTGGGTCCTCAATGCACATCGTTCTCATCACTTCAAGCTTAAAACCTTGAATGTGAAATGGATAGCTTCAGGTTCTAACCAAAAGTCATGTACACTCAACCTTATTTGCTTGATACGTTCAACTATTTTGGAACAAATCGATTGAAGTGAAGTTTTTTATGCTTCATTAATCGCATTACTAAGTTTTAATTACTCGTCTTTGAAGGTTGTTGGGTCCTCAATACACGTCGTTCTCATCACTTCAAGTTAAAACCTTGAATGGATAATGGATAACTTAGGTTCTAACCACAAGTCATGTAACACTCAAACCTGATTTGCTTGATACGTTCACTCTTTTGGAACAAATGATTGAAGTGAAGTTCATGATGCTTCATCAAACGCATTACTAAGTCTTAATTACTACGTCCATTGAAGGTTGTTGGTCCTCAATACACGTCGTTCTCATCACTTCAAGTTAAAATCTTGAATGTGAAATGGATAACTTAGGGTTCTAACCACAAGTCAGTAGCACTCAACCTCATTTGCTTGATACGTTCAACTCTTTTGGAACAAATCGAATTGAAGTGACGTTTCTATGCTTCATCAAAGCATTAGTAAGTCTTAATTACTCGTCCATGATGGTTGTTTGGTCCTCAATGCACATCGTTCTCCATCACTTCAAGTTAAAACCTTGAATGTGAAATGGAATAGCTAGGTTTCTAACCACAAGTCATTGTAGCACTCAACCTATTGCTTGATACGTTCAACTCTTTTGGAACGAATTCGATTGAAGTGAAGTTTTCTTATGCTTCAATCAAACGCATTACTAAGTTTTAATTACTCGTCCATTGAAGGTTGTTGGGTCCTCAATACCTGTCGTTCTCATCACTTCAAGTTAAAACCTCGAATGTGAAATGGATAACTTAGGTTCTAACACAAGTCATGTAACACTCAACCTAATTTGCTTGATACGTTCAACTCTTTGTGAACAAATCGATTGAAGTGACGTTTCTTATGCTTCATCAAACGCATTACAAAGTCTTAATTACTAATCCTTGAAGGTTGTTGGGTCCTCAATACACGTCGTTCTCATCACTTCAAGTTAAAATCTTGAATGTGAAATGGATAACTTAGGTTCTAACCATAAGTCATGTAGCACTCAACCTCATTTGCTTGATACGTTCAACTCTTCTGGAACAAATCGATTGAAGTGACGTTTCTTATGCTTCATCAAACGCAGTAGTAAGTCTTAATTACTCATCAATGATGGTTGTTGGGTCCTCAATACACGTCGTTGTCATCACTTCAAGTTAAAACCTTAAATGGGAAATGAATAACTTAGGTTCTAACCACAATTCTTGTAACACTCAACCTCATTTGCTTGATACGTTCAACTCTTTTGGAACAATTCGATTGAAGTGATGTTTCTTATGCTTCATCAAACGCATTACTAAGTTTTAATTACTCGTCCATGAAGGTTGTTGGGTCCTCAATACACGTCGTTGTCATCACTTCAAGTTAAAACCTTGAATGTGAAATGGATAACTTAGGTTCTAACCACAAGTCATGTAGCACTCAAACTCATTTGCTTGATATGTTCAACTCTTTTGGAACAAATCGATTGAAGTGACGTTTCTTATGCTTCATCAAACGCATTAGTAAGTCTTAATTACTCGTCCATGAAGGTTGTTGGGTCCTCAATACACGTCGTTCTCATCACTTCAAGTTAAAACCTTGAATGTGAAATGGATAACTTAGGTTCTAACCACAAGTCATGTAGCACTCAACCTCATTTGCTTGATACGTTAACTCTTTTGGAACAAATCGATTGAAGTGAAGTTTCTTATGCTTCATCAACGCATTACTAAGTTTTAATTACTCGTCCTGAAGGTTGTTGGGTCCTCAATACACGTCGTTCTCATCACTTCAGTTAAAACCTTGAATGTGAAATGGATAACTTAGGTTCTAACCACAAGTCATGTAGCACTCAACCTCATTTGCTTGATACGTTCAACTCTTTTGGAACAAATCGATTGAAGTGAAGTTTCTATGCTTCATCAAACGCATTAGTAAGTCTTAATTACTCGTCCATGATGGTTGTTGGGTCCTCAATACACGTCGTTCTCATCACTTCAAGTTAAAACCTTGAATGTGAAATGGATACTTAGGTTCTAACCACAAGTCATGTAGCACTCAACCTTATTTGCTTGATACGTTCAACTATTTTGGAACAAATCGATTGAAGTGAAGTTTTTTATGCTTCATTAAACGCATTACTAAGTTTTAATTACTCGTCTTTGAAGGTTGTTGGGTCCTCAATACACGTCGTTCTCATCACTTCAAGTTAAAACCTTGAATGTGAAATGGATAACTTAGGTTCTAACCACAAGTCATGTAGCACTCAACCTGATTTGCTTGATACGTTCATCTCTTTTGGAACAATCGATTGAAGTGAAGTTTCTTATGCTTCATCAAACGCATTACTAAGTCTTAATTACTCGTCCTGAAGGTTGTTGGTCCTCAATACACGTCGTTCTCATCACTTCAAGTTAAAATCTTGAATGTGAAATGGATAACTTAGGTTCTAACCATCAGTCATGTAGCACTCAACCTCATTTGCTTGATACGTTCAACTCTTCTGGAACAAATCGATTGAAGTGACGTTTCTTATGCTTCATCAAACGCAGTAGTAAGTAGAACAGTAGTAAGTCTTAATTACTCGTCATGATGGTTGTTGGGTCCTCAATACACGTCGTTGTCATCACTTCAAGTTAAAACCTTGAATGTGAAATGGATACTTAGGTTCTAACCACAAGTCATGTAGCACTCAACCTCATTTGCTTGATACGTTCAACTCTTTTGGAACAAATCGATGAAGTGATGTTTCTTATGCTTCATCAACGCATTACTAAGTTTTAATTACTCGTCCATGAAGGTTGTTGGGTCCTCAATACACGTCGTTCTCATCACTTCAAGTTAAAACTTGAATGTGAAATGGATAACTTAGGTTCTAACAACAAGTCATGTAGCACTCAACCTCATTTGCTTGATATCGTTTCAACTCTTTTGGAACAAATCGATTGAAGTGACGTTTCTTATGACTTCATCAAACGCATTAGTAGGCTCTAATTACTCGTCCATGAATGGTTGTTGGTCCTCAATGCACATCGTTCTCATCACTTCAATTTAAAACCTTGAATGTGAAATGGATACTTAGGTTCTAACCACAAGTCATGTAGCACTCAACCTATATTAGCTTGATACGTTCAACTCTTTTGGAACAAATCGATTGAAGTGAAGTTTTTATGCTTCATCAAACGCATTACTAAGTTTTAATACTCGTCCATGAAGGTTGTTGGTCCTCAATACACGTCGTTCTCATCACTTCAGTTAAACCTTGAATGTGAAATGGATAACTTAGGTTCTAACCACAAGTCATGTAGCACTCAACCTCGATTTGCTTGATACGTTCACTCTTTTGGAACAAATCGATTGAAGTGAAGTTTCTTATGCTTCATCAAACGCATTACTAAGTTTTAATTACTCGTCCATGATGGTTGTTGGGTCCTCAATACACGTCGTTCTCATCACTTCAAGTTAAAACCTTGAATGTGAAATGGATAACTTAGGTTCTAACCACAAGTCATGTAGCACTCAACCTCATTGCTTGATACGTTCAACTCTTTTGGAACAAATCGATTGAAGTGAAGTTCTTATGCTTCATCAAACGCATTACTAAGTCTTAATTACTCGTCCTGAAGGTTGTTGGGTCCTCAATACACGTCGTTCTCATCACTTCAAGTTAAAACCTTGAATGTGAAATGGATAACTTAGGTTCTAACCACAAGTCATGTAGCACTCAACCTCATTGCTTGATACGTTCAACTCTTTTGGAACAAATCGATTGAAGTGAAGTTTCTTATGCTTCATCAAACGCATTACTAAGTCTTAATTACTCGTCCTGAAGGTTGTTGGGTCCTCAATACACGTCGTTCTCATCACTCAAGTTAAAACCTAGAATGTGAAATGGATAACTTAGGTTCTAACCACAAGTCCTGTAACACTCAACCTCATTTGCTTGATACGTTCAACTCTTTTGGAACAAATCGATTGAAGTGAAGTTTCTTATGCTCATCAAACGCATTTACTAAGTCTTAATTACGCGTCCATGAAGGTTGTTGGGTACTCAATACACGTCGTTCTCATCACTTCAAGTTAAACCTTGAATGTGAAATGGATAACTTAGGTTCTAACCACAAGTCATGTAGCACTCAACCTCAATTTGCTTGATACGTTCAACTCTTTTGGAACAAATCGATTGAAGTGAAGTTTCTATGCTTCATCAAACGCATTACTAAAGTCTTAATTACTCGTCCATGAAGGTTGTTGGGTCCTCAATACACGTCGTTCTCATCACTTCAAGTTAAACCTTGAATGTGAAATGGTAACTTAGGTTCTAACCACAAGTCATGTAGCACTCAACCCTCATTTGCTTGATACGTTCAACTCTTTTGGAACAAATCGATTGAAGTGAAGTTTCTTATGCTTCATCAAACGCATTAGTAAGTCTTAATTACTCGTCCATGATGGTTGTTGGGTCCTCAATACACGTCGTTTTCATCACTTCAAGTTAAAACCTTGAATGTGAAATGGATAACTTAGGTTCTAACCACAAGTCATGTAGCACTCAACCTCATTTGCTTGATACGTTCAACTCTTTTGGAACAAATCGATTGAAGTGAAGTTTCTTATGCTTCATCAAACGCATTACTAAGTCTTAATTACGCGTCCATGAAGGTTGTTGGGTCCTCAATACACGTCGTTCTCATCACTTCAAGTTAAAACCTTGAATATAAAATGGATAACTTAGGTTCTAACAACAAGTCATGTAGCACTCAAACTCATTTGCTTGATACGTTCAACTCTTTTGGAACAAATCGATTGAAGTGAAGTTTCTTATGCTTCATCAAACGCATTAGTAAGTCTTAATTACTCGTCCATGAAGGTTGTTGGGTCGTCAATACACGTCGTTTCTCATCACTTCAAGTTAAACCTTGAATGTGAAATGGATAACTAGGTTTTAACCACAAGTCATGTAACACTCAATCTCATTTGCTTGATACTGTTCATACTCTTTTGAACAAATCGATTGAAGTGACGTTTCTTATGCTTCATCAAAGCATTAGCTAAGTCTTAATTACTCGTCCATGAGGTTGTTGGGTCTTAAACACGTCGTTCTCATCACTTCAAGGTAAACCTATAATGTGAAATGGATAACTTAGGTTCTAACCACAAGTCATGTAACACTCAACCTCATTTACTTGACTACGTTTCAACTCTTTGGAACAAATCTGATTGAAGTGAAGTTTCTTATGCTTAATCAAACGCATTACAAGTTCTTAATTACTCGTCCATGAAGGTGTTGTGGTCTCAATACAGTGTTCTCATCACTTCAAGTTAAAACCTTGAATGTGAAATGGATAACTTAGGTTCTAACCACAAATCATTGTAGCACTCAACCTCTATTTGCTTGATACGTTTCACTCTTTTGGAACAAATCGATTGAAGTGACTTTCTTATGCTTCATCAAAGCATTACTAAGTCTTAATTACTCGTCCATGAAGGTTGTTGGGTCCTCAATACACGTCGTTCTCATCACTTCAAGTTAAAACTATAATGTGAAATGGATCACTTAGGTTCTAACCACAAGTCATGTTAACACTCAACCTCATTTACTTGATACGTTCAACTCTTTTGGAACAAATCGATTGAAGTGAAGTTTCTTATGCTTCATCAAACGCATTACTAAGTTTTAATTACTCGTCCATGAAGGTTGTTGGGTCTCAATACACGTCGTTCTCATCACTTCAAGTTAAACCTGAATGTGAAATGGATAACTTAGGTTCTAACCACAAGTCATGTAAGCACTCAACCTCATTTGCTTGATACGTTCCACTCTTTTGGAACAAATCGATTGAAGTGAAGTTTCTTATGCTTCATCAAACGCATTACTAAGTCTTAATTACTCGTCCATGAAGGTTGTTGGGTCCTCAATCACGTCGTTCTCATCACTTCAAGTTAAAACCTTGAATGTGAAATGGATAACTTAGGTTCTAACCACAAATCTTGTAACACACAACCTCATTTGCTTGATACGTTCAACTCTTTTGGAACAAATCGATTGAAGTGAAGTTTCTTATGCTTCATCAAACGCATTACTAAGTTTAATTACTCGTCAATGAAGGTTGTTGGGTCCTCAATACACGTCGTTCTCATCACTTCAAGTTAAAACCTTGAATGTGAAATGGATAACTTAGGTTTCTAACCACAAGTCATGTAACACTCAACCTCATTTAGCTTGATACGTTCAACTCTTTTGGAACAAATCGATTGAAGTGAAGTTTCTTATGCTTAATCAAACGCAATTACTAAGTCTTAATTACTCGTCCATGAAGGTTGTTGGGTCCTCAATACACGTCGTTCTCATCACTTCAAGTTAAAACGTTGAATGTGAAATGGATTAACTTAGGTTCTAACCAAAGTCATGTAGCACTCAACCTCATTTGCTTGATACGTTCATACTCTTTTGGAACAAATCGATTGAAGTGAAGTTCTTATGCTTCATCAAACGCATTACTAAGTCTTAATTACTCGTCATGATAGGTTGTTGGGTCCTCAATACACGTCGTTCTCATCACTTCAAGTTAAAACCTTGAATGTGAAATGGATTAACTTAGGTTCTAACCAAAGTCAGTAGCACTCAACTTATTGCTTGATACGTTCAACTCTTTGGAACAAATCGATTGAAGTGAAGTTTTTATGCTTCATCAAACGCATTACTAAGTCTTAATTACTCCTCCTTGAAGGTTGTTGGGTCCTCAATACACGTCGTTCTCATCACTTCAAGTTAAAACCTTGACTGTGAAATGGATAACTTAGGTTCTAACCATCAAGTCATGTAGCACTCAACCTCGATTTGCTTGATACGTTCAACTCTTCTGGAAAACAAATCGATGAAGTGCCGTTCTTATGCTTCATCAAACGCAGTACGTAAGTCTTAATTACTCGTCAATGATGGTTGTGGGTCCTCAATACACGTCGTTGTCATCACTTCAAGTTAAAACCTTAAATGGGAAATGAATAACTTAGGTTCTAACCACAATTCTTGTAACACTCAACCTCATTTGCTTGATACGTTCAACTCTTTTGGAACAATTCGATTGAAGTGATGTTTCTTAGCTTCATCAACGCATTAGTAAGTTTTAATTACTCGTCCATGCAGGGGTTGGGTCCTCAATAACACGTCGTGTCATCACTTCAAGTTAAAACCTTGAATGTGAAATGGATAACTTAGGTTCTAACCACAAGTTCATGTAGCACTCAACCTCATTTGCTTGATACGTTCAACTCTTTTGGAACAATCGATTGAAGTGACTGTTTCTTATGCTTCATCAAACGCATTAGCTAAGTCTTAATTACTCGTCCATGAAGGTTGTTGGGTCCTCAATACACGTCGTTGTCATCACTTCAAGTTAAAACGTTGAATGTGAAATGGATAACTTAGGTTCTAACCACAAGTCATGTAGCACTCAAACTCATTTGCTTGATATGTTCAACTCTTTTGGAACAAATCGATTGAAGTGACGTTTCTTATGCTTCATCAAAAAAATTAGTAAGTCTTAATTACTCGTCCATGATGGTTGTTGGGTCCTCAATGCACATCGTTCTCATCACTTCAACTTAAAACTTTGAATGTGAAATGGATTGCTCAGGTTCTAACCAAAAGTCAAGTAGCACTCAACCTTATTTGCTTGATACGTTCAACTATTTTGGAACAAATCGATTGAAGTGAAGTTTTTTATGCTTCATTAAACGCATTACTAAGTTTTAATTACTCGCCTTTGAAGGTTGTTGGGTCCTCAATACACGTCGTTCTCATCACTTCAAGTTAAAACCTTGAATGTGAAATGGATAAGTTAGGTTCTAACCACAAGTCATGTAGCACTCAACCTGATTTGCTTGATACGTTCATCTCTTTTGGAACAAATAGATTGAAGTGAAGTTTCTGATTCTTCATCAAACGCATTACTAAGTCTTAATTACTACATCCTGATGGTTGTTGGGTCCTCAATACACGTCGTTTCATCACTTCAAGTTAAAACCTTGAATGTGAAATGGAATAACTTAGGTTTCTAACCACAAGTATGTAGCACTCAACCTCATTTGCTTGATACGTTCAACTCTTCTGGAACAAATCGATTGAAGTGACGTTTCTTATGCTTCATCAAACGCATTACTAAGTCTTAATTACTCGTCAATGAGGTTGTTGGGTCCTCAATACACGTCGTTGTCATCACTTCAAGTTAAAACCTTAAATGGGAAATGAATAACTTAGGTTTTAACCACAAATCTTGTAACACTCAACCTCATTTGCTTGATACGTTCAACTCTTTTGGAACAAATCGATTGAAGTGACTGTTTCTTATGCTTCATCAAACGCAATTACTAAGTCTTAATTACTCGTCCATGAAGGTTGTTGGGTCCTCAATACACGTCGTTCTCATCACTTCAAGTTAAAACCTTGAATGTGAAATGGATAACTTAGGTTCTAACCAAAGTCATGTAGCACTCAACCTTATTTGCTTGATACGTTCAACTCTTTGGAACAAATCGATTGAAGTGAGTTTCTTATGCTTCATCAAACGCATTACTAAGTCTTAATTACTCGTCCATTGAATGGTTGTTGGGTCCTCAATACACGTCGTTCTCATCACTTCAAGTTAAAACCTTGAATGTGAAATGGATAACTTAGGTTCTAACCACAAGTCATGTAGCACTCAACCTATTTGCTTGATACGTTCAACTCTTTTGGAACAAATCGATTGAAGTGAAGTTTCTATGCTTCATCAAACGCATTACTAAGTCTTAATTACTAGTCCATTGAAGGTTGTTGGGTCCTCAATACACGTCGTTCTCATCACTTCAAGTTAAATCCTTGAATGTGAAAGGATAACTTAGGTTCTAACCACAAGTCATGTAGCACTCAACCTCATTTGCTTGATACGTTCAATCTCTTTGGAACAAATCGATTGAAGTGAAGTTCTTATCTTCATCAAACGCATTCCTAAGTCTTAATTACTAAGTCCATGAAGGTTGTTGGGTCCTCAATACAGTCGTTCTCATCACTTCAAGTTAAAACTCTTGAATGTGAAATGGATAACTTAGGTTCTTAACCACAAGTCATTGTAAGCACTCAACCTCATTTGCTTGATACGTTCAACTCTTCTGGAACAAATCGATTGAAGTGACGTTTCTTATGCTTCATCAAACGCATTACTAAGTCTTAATTACTCGTCCATGATGGTTGTTGGGTCCTCAATACACGTCGTTTCATCACTTCAAGTTAAATCCTTGAATGTGAAATGAATAACTTAGGTTCTAACCACAAGTTCATGTAACACTCAACCTCATTTGCTTGATACGTTCAACTCTTTGGAACCAATCGATTAAAGTGACTGTTTCTTATGCTTCATCAAACGCATTACTAAGATCTTAATTACTCGTCCATGAGGTTGTTGGGTCCTCAATGCACAGTCGTTGTCATCACTTCAATGTTAAAACCTTGAATGTGAAATGGATAACTTAGGTTCTAACCACAAGTCATGTAGCACTCAACCTTCATTTGCTTGATACGTTCAACTCTTTGGAACTAAATCGATTGAAGTGAAGTTTGTTATGCTTCATCAAACGCATTACTAAGTTTTAATTACTCGTCCATGATGGTTGTTGGGTCCTCAATGCACATCGTTCTCATCACTTCATGTTAAAACCTTGAATGTGAAATGGATAGCTTAGGTTCTAACCACAAGTCATGTAGCACTCAACCTTATTTGCTTGATACGTTCAACTCTTTTGGAACAAATCGATTGAAGTGAAGTTTGTTATGCTTCATCAAACGCATCACCAAGTTTTAATTACTCGTCCATGAAGGTTGTTGGGTCATCAATACATGTTGTTATCGTCACTTCAAGTTAAAACCTCGAATGTGAAATGGATAACTTAGGTTTTAACCACAAATCTTGTAACACACAACCTCATTTGCTTGATACGTTCAACTCTTTTGGAACAAATCGATTGAAGTGAAGTTTCTTATGCTTCATCAAACGCATTACTATGTTTTAATTACTCGTCCTTGAAGGTTGTTGGGTCCTCAATACACGTCGTTCTCATCACTTCAAGTTAAAACCTTGAATGTGAAATGGATAACTTAGGTTCTAACCACAAGTCATGTAGCACTCAACCTCATTAGCTTGAAACGTTCAACTCTTTTGGAACAAATCGATTGAAGTGAAGTTTCATATGCTTAATCGAACGCATTACTAAGTCTTAGAAACTCGTCCATGAAGGTTGTTGGGTCTTCAATACACGTCGTTTCCATCACTTCAAGTTAAAACCTTGAATGCGAAATGGTTAACTTTGGTTCTAACCACAAGTCCTGTAGCACTCAACCTCATTTGCTTGATACGTTCAACTATTTTAGAAAAAATCGATTGAAGTGAAGTTTCTTATGCTTCATCAAACGCTTTACATAAGTCTTAATACGCGTCCATGAAGGTGTTGGGTACTCAATACACGTCGTTCTCCTCACTCACGTTAAAACCTATAATGTGAAAGGTAACTTAGGTTCTAACTACAAGTCATGTAGCACTCACCTCATTGCTTGAACGTTCCAACTCTTTTCGAAAAATCGATTGAAGTGCCGTTCTAATGCTTCACAAACGCATTATTAAGTCTTAATTACGTCGTCCATGAACGGTTGATGGTCCTCAATACACGTCGTTCATCATTTCAGTTAAAACCTATAATGTGAAATGGATAACTTAGGTTCTAACCACAAGTCATACAACACACAACCTCATTTGCTTGATACGTTCAACTCTTTTGGAACAAATCGATTGAAGTGTAGTTTCCTATGTTTCATCCAACGCTTTACTATGTCTTAATTACGCGTCCATGAAGGTTGTTGGGTCCTCAATACACGTCGTTCTCATCACTTCAAGTTAAAACCTCGAATGTGAAATGGATAACTTAGGTTCTAACCACAAGTCTTGTAAACCTCAACCTAATTTGCTTGATACGTTCAAAGGTTTTGGAACATATCGATTGAAGTGAAGTTTCTTATGCTTAATCAAACGCAATACAAAGTCTTAATTACTCGTCCATGAAGGTTGTTGGGTCCTCAATACCCGTCGTTCTCATCACTTCAATTTAAAACGTTGAATGTGAAATGTATAACTTTGGTTCTAACCACAATTCATGTAGCACTGAACCTCATTAGCTTGATACGTTCAACTCTTTTGGAACAAAACGATTGAAGTGAAGTTTCTTATGCTTCATCAAACGCATTACTAAGTCATAATTACACGTCCATGAAGGTTTTTGGGTCCTCAATACACGTCGTTCTCATCACTTCAAGTTAAAACCTTTAATGTGAAATGGATAACTTACGTTCTAACCATAAATCTTGTAACACTCAACCTCATTTGCTTGATACGTTCAACTCTTTTGGTACAAATTGATTGAAGTGAAGTTTCTTATGCTTCATCAAACGCATTACTAAGTTTTAATTACTCGTCCATGAAGGTTGTTGGGTCCTCAATACACGTCGTTTTCATCACCTTCAAGTTAACACCTATAATGTGAAATGGATAACTTAGGTTCTAACCACAAGTCATGTAGCACTCAACCTCATTTGCTTGATACGTTCAACTCTTTTGGAATAAATCGATTAAAGTGACGTTTCTTATACTTCATCAAACGCATTAGTAAGTCTTAATTACTCGTCCATGATGGTTGTTGGGTCCTCAATGCACATCGTTCTCATCACTTCATGTTAAAACCTTGAATGTGAAATGGATAGCTTAGGTTCTAACCACAAGTCATGTAGCACTCAACCTTATTTGCTTGATACGTTCAACTCTTTTGGAACAAATCGATTGAAGTGAAGTTTGTTATGCTTCATCAAACGCATTACTAAGTTTTAATTACTCGTCCATGATGGTTGTTGGGTCCTCAATGCACATCGTTCTCATCACTTCATGTTAAAACTTTGAATGTGAAATGGATAGCTTAGGTTCTAACCACAAGTCATGTAGCACTCAACCTTATTTGCTTGATACGTTCAACTCTTTTGGAACAAATCGATTGAAGTGAAGTTTGTTATGCTTCATCAAACGCATTACTAAGTTTTAATTACTCGTCCATGAAGGTTGTTGGGTCATCAATACATGTTGTTATCGTCACTTCAAGTTAAAACCTCGAATGTGAAATGGATAACTTAGGTTCTAACCACAAATCTTGTAACACACAACCTCATTTGCTTGATACGTTCAACTCTTTTGGAACAAATCGATTGAAGTGAACTTTCTTATGCTTCATTAAACGCATTACTAAGTTTTAATTACCCGTCCATGAAGGTTGTTGGGTCCTCAATACACGTCGTTCTCATCACTTCAAGTTAAAACCTATAATGTGAAATGGATAATTTAGGTTCTAACCACAAATCTTGTAACACACAACCTCATTTGCTTGATACGTTCAACTCTTTTGGAACAAATCGATTGAAGTGAAGTTTCTTATGCTTCATCAAACGCATTACTAAGTCTTAATTACTCATCCATGAAGGTTGTTAGGTCCTCAATACACGCCATTCTCATCACTTTAAGTTAAAACCTTGAATGTGAAATGGATAACTTAGGTTCTAACCACAAGTCATGTAGCACTGAACCTCTTTAGCTTGATACGTTCAACTCTATTGGAACAAAACGATTGAAGTGAAGTTTCTTATGCTTAATCAAACGCATTACTAAGTCTTAATTACTCGTCCATGAAGGTTTTTGGGTCCTCAATTCACGTCGTTCTCATCACTTCAAGTTAAAACCTCGAATGTGAAATGGATCACTTTGGTTCTAACCACAAGTCTTGTAAACCTCAACCTAATTTGCTTGATACGTTCAACTCTTTTGGAACAAATCGATTGAAGTGAAGTTTCTTATGCTTAATCAAACGCATTACTAAGTCTTAATTACTCGTCAATGAAGGTTGTTGGGTCCTCAATACACGTCGTTCTCATCACTTCATGTTAAAACCTTGAATGTGAAATGGGTAACTTAGGTTCTAACCATATGTCATGTAACACTTAACCTAATTTGCTTGATACGTTCAACTGTTTTGGAACAAATCGATTGAAGTGAAGTTTCTTATGCTTCATCAAACGCAATATTAAGTCTTAATTACTCGTCCATGAAGGTTGTTGGGTCTTCAATACACGTAGTTCTCATCACTTCAAGTTAAAACCTCGAATGTGAAATGGATCACTTAGGTTCTAACCACAAGTCTTGTAAACCTCAACCTAATTTGCTTGATACGTTCAACTGTTTTGGAACATATCGATTGAAGTGAAGTTTCTTCTGCTTCATCAAACGCATTACTATGTCTTAATTACTCGTCCTTGAAGGGTGTTGGGTCCTCAATACACGTCGTTCTCATCACTTCAAGTTAAAACCTATAATGTGAAATGGAAAACTTAGGTTCTAACCACAAGTGATGTAACAATCAACCTCATTTTGTTGATTCGTTCAACTCCTTTGGAACAAATCGATTGATGTGAAGATTCTTAAGTCTTAATTACGCGTCCATGAAGGTTGTTTGGTACTCAATACACGTCGTTCTTATCACTTCAAGTTAAAACCTTGAATGTGAAATGGATAACTTAGGTTCTAACCACAAGTAATGTAGCACTCAACCTTATTTGCTTGATACGTTCAACTCTTTTGGAACAAATCGATTGAAGTGACGTATCTTATGCTTCATCAAACGCATTAGTAAGTCTTAATTACTCGTCCATGAAGGTTGTTGAGTCCTCAATACACGTCGTTCTCATCACTTCAAGTTTAAACCTTGAATGTGAAATGGATAACTTAGGTTCCAACCACAAGACATGTAACACTCAACCTCATTTGCTTGATTCGTTCAACTCTTTTGGAACAAATCGATTGAAGTGAAGTTTCTTATGCTTAATCAAACGCATTACTAAGTCTTAATTACTCGTCCATGAAGGTTATTGGTTCCTCATTACACGTCGTTCTCATTACTTCAAGTTAAAACTTTGAATGTGAAATGGGTAACTTAGGTTCTAACCACTTGTCATGTAACACTCAACATAATTTGCTTGATACGTTCAACTCGTTTGGAACAAATAGATTGAAGTGAACTTTCTTATTGTAAAACCCGTCAAATTTTAATTTTTTGAAAAATTTGAATAAATTTTTCGCGAATTTTAAGTGTAAATAGTTGGGATCAATTTCGCTAATTTACGGTAAGAATCTAGGTTGTAAAACCGAACGTTCAATTAAATGTAATTAATTGTTAAATGTAATAAAAAGAAATAGTAATTTTAAAATGAAAAGTAGGTAAAATAATAAAGAGGTTGGTAATGTAATAAATGAAATTGATTTAATATAAATTAAATAATAAAAATAAAACAATAAAATAATAAATAAATAAAAAGTAAAGATAAGGTTTCAAAAAGAAACCTATCGAGGGTTTCAGAAAAAAACCTAAAGAGAGAGAGAGGGAAAAGGAAGAGAGGGAGCCGCGCGAGGGAGAAGAAGCGCCGACGTCCGATCCGTCTCTGTTCGTCGAGTTTTTGGTGTCAAAACGTTCGTCTCGAGGCGTAGATCAACGTTTGTGAAGGGCGTTTTCGAAGATAATCCCTCTTTCTCCCGATTTACGCCCGAGAAGTTTCGGGTTTTTAGGATTTCGTTAGATCTGAGTTTGGGGTCGATTCTTTGGTGTTTTTGGTAGGAATCGCTTGGCTTAAAGTCGAGGAACGTGTTGGAAGCGATTTTTGGCGAAAAACAGGTTGGAAATTCGATTTTTTCGCCGCGGGTTTGTCGCCGGAGGGTCACCGGAGCTTCGCCGGCGTTCGACGGCCGACGGTCAAGTCAACTCGACCGTGGGCTGAGTCAACTCAGGCTTTGGGCCGAGTTGACTCAGGCCCAAGGCCGAGTTGACTCAGGCCCAGGGCCGAGTTGGGCCGACTGGGTTTGGCCCAGCCCGATCCGGTTTTGGGTCAGGCTGGACCCAGACCCATGGCCTTCTGGGCGGGTTTGGCTTAGGCCCATTGGGTCGGGTTGACCCAGCCCCATCAGGCCAGGTCAACCCAGCCCTTGCTGGCCCGACCCGATTTGGGTTTGGGCCGGGTCTGGCCCGAGCCCAGTTGGATTAGGTTGGTTCGGGTCAGACTGACCCGAACCCGACCCAGGCCGACCCGAACGGAACCGGTCAGTCAAAGTCAACGGTTGACTTTGACCGTTGACCGTTGACTTTGACTTTGACCGGTCAGTCAAAGTCAACGATTGACTTTTGACCTTTGACCGTTGACCGTTGACTTGACTTTGACCGTTGACTTTTTGACCTTTGACCGTTGACTTGACTTTGACCGTTGACTTGACTTTGACCGTTGACTTTGACTTTGACCGTTGACCGTTGACTTGACTTTGACCGTTGACTTGACTTTGACCGTTGACCGTTGACTTTGACTTTGACCGTTGACCGTTGACTTTGACTTTGACCGTTGACCGTTGACTTTGACTTTGACCGTTGACTTTGACTTTGACCGTTGACTTTGACTTTGACCGTTGACTTGACTTTGACCGTTGACCGTTGACTTGACTTTGACCGTTGACCGTTGACTTGACTTTGACCGTTGACTTGACTTTGACCGTTGACTTGACTTTGACCGTTGACCGTTGACTTGACTTTGACCGTTGACTTTGACTTTGACCGTTGACTTGACTTTGACCGTTGACCGTTGACTTGACTTTGACCGTTGACCGTTGACTTTGACTTTGACCGTTGACTTGACTTTGACCGTTGACTTTGACTTTGACCGTTGACTTGACTTTGACCGTTGACCGTTGACTTTGACTTTGACCGTTGACTTGACTTTGACCGTTGACCGTTGACTTGACTTTGACCGTTGACTTGACTTTGACCGTTGACCGTTGACTTGACTTTGACCGTTGACTTGACTTTGACCGTTGACTTTGACTTTGACCGTTGACCGTTGACTTTGACTTTGACCGTTGACTTGACTTTGACCGTTGACCGTTGACTTGACTTTGACCGTTGACCGTTGACTTGACTTTGACCGTTGACCGTTGACTTTGACTTTGACCGTTGACCGTTGACTTGACTTTGACCGTTGACCGTTGACTTTGACTTTGACCGTTGACCGTTGACTTTGACTTTGACCGTTGACTTGACTTTGACCGTTGACCGTTGACTTGACTTTGACCGTTGACCGTTGACTTGACTTTGACCGTTGACCGTTGACTTGACTTTGACCGTTGACCGTTGACTTGACTTTGACCGTTGACCGTTGACTTGACTTTGACCGTTGACCGTTGACTTGACTTTGACCGTTGACTTTGACTTTGACCGTTGACCGTTGACTTGACTTTGACCGTTGACTTGACTTTGACCGTTGACCGTTGACTTGACTTTGACCGTTGACCGTTGACTTGACTTTGACCGTTGACCGTTGACTTGACTTTGACCGTTGACCGTTGACTTGACTTTGACCGTTGACCGTTGACTTTGACTTTGACCGTTGACCGTTGACTTGACTTTGACCGTTGACCGTTGACTTTGACTTTGACCGTTGACTTGACTTTGACCGTTGACTTGACTTTGACCGTTGACCGTTGACTTGACTTTGACCGTTGACCGTTGACTTTGACTTTGACCGTTGACCGTTGACTTGACTTTGACCGTTGACCGTTGACTTGACTTTGACCGTTGACCGTTGACTTGACTTTGACCGTTGACTTGACTTTGACCGTTGACTTGACTTTGACCGTTGACTTGACTTTGACCGTTGACCGTTGACTTGACTTTGACCGTTGACTTGACTTTGACCGTTGACTTGACTTTGACCGTTGACTTTGACTTTGACCGTTGACCGTTGACTTGACTTTGACCGTTGACCGTTGACTTGACTTTGACCGTTGACCGTTGACTTGACTTTGACCGTTGACTTTGACTTTGACCGTTGACTTTGACTTTGACCGTTGACTTGACTTTGACCGTTGACTTTGACTTTGACCGTTGACTTGACTTTGACCGTTGACTTGACTTTGACCGTTGACTTGACTTTGACCGTTGACTTTGACTTTGACCGTTGACCGTTGACTTTGACTTTGACCGTTGACCGTTGACTTGACTTTGACCGTTGACTTTGACTTTGACCGTTGACTTTGACTTTGACCGTTGACTTTGACTTTGACCGTTGACTTTGACTTTGACCGTTGACTTGACTTTGACCGTTGACCGTTGACTTGACTTTGACCGTTGACCTGACCTGGCCAGTGTCTGTCGTGCTACCCCGGTATTATAAATCCACTGCGTGGTTCCCCCTTGGGCCAGGGCTGAGTGGTTCGTCCCTCCTGGTGTGCCTTAGCGCGTGTGTCCCGGTGGTCCAAGGCTGAGTGGTTCGTCCCTCCTAGTGGTTGACCTTTTCTCTTCTCCCTATAAGGCCCTGCCTGGTGTTATCGCGGCCTTTCTGTGAAGGGTTCACCCCCTGCTAATAGGTGAAGGGTACACCCCCTGCTAATAGGTGAAGGGTACACCCCCTGCTAATAGGTGAAGGGTTCACCCCCTGCGAATAGGTGAAGGGTATCCCCTGTAAATAGGTGGAATGTGCAGTACGCCCTACGAATGGCTGAGAGGTCCGTCCCATTTAGTGGTTGATCTTTTCTCTTTCCTATGAGACCCTGCATGATGTGCCCTAATGCCTGCCCCGATGGCCCACAGGGAGTTGTTATCCAACCCCTTCTTGCTTGGTAAGTCCATTGGGCGGTTTCCGCGATGGCCCACGAAAAGTGGTTATTGGATCCCTCCTGGTTTGGGAAAATCATTGCGCGGTTCCCCCCCCCCCCCCCCCCCCAATCGTCATGGTGAGGGGTTATGGGACCTCTCCTAGATGGAGTCTCTTGTCTTTCCCTGGCAAGACCCTGTCTAGTGTTATCTTGGCCCTTCTAGGGGTATTGCACTGATCGTCCTAGCGTGACTTATTCTTCCTGTCTATACGCCCCATTATGTAGAATAGTGGTAGGTATAACATTTTATACTGAGTTTGTCACTCACCTTATCGACTTTCCCTTTTCAGGAAGCAAGGCTAGGAAGTGAGCTCTATCCTGTTGGTTTCCCTTGAGTCTCACCTTTTATTTTGGCAGCTTTACATAGTATGTAAATGAACATTTGAGATTGTACCTTACTTTGGCATGTAATTATATTTCCATTTATCTTGTATTTCTGCTATTGTTTGTACTCTCCTATGTTTGTTGCTTCGAGGAGGTTCTGGATAAGCGTTAAACTTCCGCACTTAGCCTTAGGTTAGACGGTGGACCTCCCTGAGGTTGATCGTATAACCTGGCGTTTCTGTTAGGCCCTCTCCCGGGTCGTGACACTTATGCTTCATCAAACGCATTACTAAGTCTTAATTACTCGTCCATGAAGGTTGTTGGGTCCTCAATACACGTCGTTCTCATCACTTCAAGTTAAAACCTCGAATGTGAAATGGATCACTTAGGTTCTAACCACAAGTCTTGTAAACCTCAACCTAATTTGCTTGATACGTTCAACTCTTTTGGAACATATCGATTGAAGTGAAGTTTCTTATGCTTCATCAAACGCATTACTAAGTCTTAATTACTCGTCCTTGAAGGGTGTTGGGTCCTCAATACACGTCGTTCTCATCACTTCAAGTTAAAACCTATAATGTGAAATGGAAAACTTAGGTTCTAACCACAAGTGATGTAACACTCAACCCCATTTTGTTGATTCGTTCAACTCTTTTGGAACAAATCGATTGATGTGAAGATTCTTATGCTTCATCAAACGCTTTACTAAGTCTTAATTACGCGTCCATGAAGGTTGTTTGGTACTCAATACACGTCGTTCTTATCACTTCAAGTTAAAACCTTGAATGTGAAATGGATAACTTAGGTTCTAACCACAAGTAATGTAGCACTCAACCTCATTTGCTTGATACGTTCAACTCTTTTGGAACAAATCGATTGAAGTGACGTATCTTATGCTTCATCAAACGCATTAGTAAGTCTTAATTACTCGTCCATGAAGGTTGTTGAGTCCTCAATACACGTCGTTCTCATCACTTTAAGTTAAAACCTTGAATGAGAAATGGATAACTTAGGTTCTAACCACAAGACATGTAACACTCAACCTCATTTGCTTGATTCGTTCAACTCTTTTGGAACAAATCGATTGAAGTGAAGTTTCTTATGCTTAATCAAACGCATTACTAAGTCTTAATTACTCGTCCATGAAGGTTGTTGGGTCCTCAATACACGTCGTTCTCATCACTTCAAGTTAAAACCTTGAATGTGAAATGGGTAACTTAGGTTCTAACCACTTGTCATGTAACACTCAACCTAATTTGCTTGATACGTTCAACTCGTTTGGAACAAATAGATTGAAGTGAACTTTCTTATGCTTCATCAAACGCATTACTAAGTCTTAATTACTCATCCATGAAGGTTGTTGGGTCCTCAATACACGTCGTTCTCATCACTTCAAGTTAAAACCTTGAATGTGAAATGGATAACTTAGGTTCTAACCACAAGTCTTGTAACACTCAACCTCATTTACTTGATACGTTCAACTCTTTTGGAACAAATCGATTGAAGTGAAGTTTCTTATGCTTAATCAAACGCATTACTAAGTCTTAATTACTCGTCCATGAAGGTTGTTGGGTCCTCAATACACGTCGTTCTCATCACTTCATGTTAAAACCTTGAATGTGAAATGGGTAACTTAGGTTCTAACCATATGTCATGTAACACTCAACCTAATTTGCTTGATACGTTCAACTATTTTGGAACAAATCGATTGAAGTGAAGTTTCTTATGCTTCATCAAACGCAATACTAAGTCTTAATTACTCGTCCATGAAGGTTGTTGGGTCCTCAATACACGTAGTTCTCATCACTTCAAGTTAAAACCTCGAATGTGAAATGGATCACTTAGGTTCTAACCACAAGTCTTGTAAACCTCAACCTAATTTGCTTGATACGTTCAACTCTTTTGGAACATATCGATTGAAGTGAAGTTTCTTATGCTTTATCAAACGCATTACTAAGTCTTAATTACTCGTCCTTGAAAGGTGTTGTGTCCTCAATACACGTCGTTCTCATCACTTAAAGTTAAAACCTATAATGTGAAATGGAAAACTTAGGTTCTAACCACAAGTGATGTAACATTCAACCTCATTTTGTTGATTCGTTCAACTCTTTTGGAACAAATCGATTGATGTGAAGATTCTTATGCTTCATCAAACGCTTTACTAAGTCTTAATTACGCGTCCATGAAGGTTGTTTGGTACTCAATACACGTCGTTCTCATCACTTCAAGTTAAAACCTTGAATGTGAAATGGATAACTTAGGTTCTAACCACAAGTAATGTAGCACTCAACCTCATTTGCTTGATACGTTCAACTCTTTTGGAACAAATCGATTGATTTGAAGATTCTTATGCTTCATCAAACGCTTTACTAAGTCTTAATTACGCGTCCATGAAGGTTGTTTGGTACTCAATACACGTCGTTCTCATCACTTCAAGTTAAAATCTTGTATGTGAAATGGATAACTTAGGTTCTTACCACAAGTCATGTAGCACTCAACCTCTTTTGCTTGATACGTTCAATTCATTTGGTATAAATCGATTGAAGTGAC
Organism: Begonia masoniana; assembly: GCA_022432975.1. NCBI lineage: Eukaryota > Viridiplantae > Streptophyta > Magnoliopsida > Cucurbitales > Begoniaceae > Begonia > Begonia masoniana. The sequence continues at coordinate 19,826,914 of CM039506.1, forward strand.
GTTTCTTATGCTTCATCAAACGCATTAGTAAGTCTTAATTACTCGTCCATGATGATTGTTGGGTCCTCAATACACGTCGTTCTCATCATTTCAAGTTAAAACGTTGAATGTGAAATGGATAGCTCAGGTGCTAACCACAAGTCTTGTAGCACTCGACCTTATTTGCTTGATACGTTCAACTCTTTTGGAACAAATTGATTGAAGTGAAGTTTTTTATGCTTCATAAAATGCATTACTAAGTTTTAATTACTCGTCCATGAAGGTTGTTGGGTCATCAATACACGTTCTTCTCATCACTTCAAGTTAAAACCTTGAATGTGAAATGGGTAACTTAGGTTCTAACCACTTGTCATGTAACACTCAACCTAATTTGCTTGATACGTTCAACTCGTTTGGAACAAATAGATTGAAGTGAACATTCTTATGCTTCATCAAACGCATTACTAAGTCTTAATTACTCGTCCATGAAGGTTGTTGGGTCCTCAATACACGTCGTTCTCATCACTTCAAGTTAAAACCTTGAATGTGAAATGGATAACTTAGGTTCTAACCACAAGTCATGTAGCACTCAACCTTATTTGCTTGATACGTTCAACTCTTTTTGAACAAATCGATTGAGGTGAAGTTTCTTATGCTTCATCAAACGCAATATTAATCCTTAATTACTCGTCCATGAAGGTTGTTGGGTCATCAATACACGTCGTTCTCATCACTTCAAGTTAAAACCTTGAATGTGAAATGGATAACTTAGATTCTAACCACAAGTCATGTAGCACTCAACCTGATGTGCCCCATAGGCCCATTACACGGTCTCAAACCCAAGGTCATAATTTATCTAATTTATGCACTTACACTCTTGTCTCTTTTGTAGGTAATGGATTGTGTGGAGGCTTGGAGAACACCTTGGGAGACTTGAAGTGGGAATCCAAAGCTACGGATGTGGACCAACCAACACACTTAATCACTTGGAAATTCAAGCAAGGAGACCAATTTGCTCACATGGGAATTTGTCTTCCCGAGCCTTAATTGTAACCTTTTATTTCAAACTTATTTTGAGGCAAACATTGGCCTTCTTGTTAAACTTTATTATAAGCATGCATATTAGGCATTTAGGGTTAGATGAATGATAAGTTAGATGATGGAATGGAAGTGGTTCAAAGCAAGTGCATGGAGTGCATGGAAGAGGAGAAATGGGCCTTAAGGAAAAGATATCCATTTTGGCCCAACCTTGAGTGGAAGGGACCACTACCTTTTATCCAAACCATGGGCTGCCACTTGAGGGATTCTTAGAGGTTCTCCAATCAACACAAGGGCAAGGATTGATGACATGGTTATCACACAACCATTGGATCAAGAAAACCAAACTCATGTCGGCCATCCAAGCTATCTTCATGATCCAACGGTTACACCATTTTGAAGACCACTTTTTTGAATCACATCCAAGCCATCCATAGGTCTATAAAAGCATGGTAATTGGTGATTGTAAGTTTTTTGGACTGATTTTAAGGAGCATGCACGGATTTCCCTTCCATGGTTGAAGGAGTTTGAAGAAACCAACAAGGTTTGCTCGGTTTGCACAAAACCGAGGGGTTGCGCCCCCACCACTCCCTTCTTGCTTGGTAGCTTGCAAGGGTTATATAGCCATCTTCTTCTCCATCTCCTTGGGAGTGGAAAACAGCAAGAAGTGGCCCCAAACCGTGTTCAAGAGTCGAGTTGTCTTCCTTGGAAGCAACTATTGCCAAAGGCTTCAAAATATTACCTATTGGCCGATTTCTTGAAGTTTTGCATATCTTTTCCATCTCAATGAATCAGGACCACGCCTTCCACTATCACACACCTCACTCACTCCACTAACATCATATAAAGTTTCGTTTTCATCTAAGCACATTTGGTCATTCAAGTTCATCTTGCACTTTGTGTTCTTCTCGGCCATTTCTTGCCAATCCGAGGAGCTAACGATCCCCTCTAAGCTCTAAACGTTTTCTTGCAGGTTAGGGCTATATCAAAACCTCATTTGCTTGATACGTTCAATTATTTTGAAACAAATCGATTGAAGTGACGTTTCTTATGTTTCATCAAACACATTAGTAGGTCTTAATTACTCATCCATGAATGTTGTTGGGTCCTCAATACACGTCGTTCTCATCACTTCAAGTTATAACCTTGAATGTGAAATAGATAACTTAGGTTCTAACCAAAAGTCATGTAGCACTCAACCTCATTTGCTTGATACGTTCAACTCTTTTGGAACAATCGATTGAAGTGAGTTTCTTATGCTTCATCAAACGCATTACTAATTTTTAATTACTAGTCCATGAAGGTTTGTTGGGTCCTCAATACACGTCGTTCTCATCACTTCAAGTTAAAATCTATAATGTGAAATGGATAACTTAGGTACTAACCACAGTCATGTAGCACTCAACTCTCATTAGCTTGATATGTTCATCTTTTTTGGAACAAATAGATGAAGTGAAGTGCTTAATCTCATCAAACGCATTAACTAAGTCTTAATTACTCGTCCTTGAATGTTGTTGGGTCCTCAATACACGTCGTTCTCATCACTTCAAATTAAAATCTTGTATGTTGAAATGGATAACTTAGGTTCTTACCACAAGTCATGTAGCACTCAACCTCATTTGCTTGATACGTTCAACTCTTTTGGAACAAATCGATTGAAGTGAAGTTTCTTATGCTTCATCAAACGCATTACTAAGTTTTAATTACTAGTCCATGAAGGTTGTTGGGTCCTCAATACACGTCGTTCTCATCACTTCAAGTTAAAATCTATAATGTGAAATGGATAACTTAGGTTCTAACCACAAGTCATGTAGCACTCAACCTCATTAGCTTGATATGTTCATCTTTTTTGGAACAAATAGATTGAAGTGAAGTTTCTTATGCTTCATCAACGCATTACTAAGTCTTAATTACTCGTCCTTGAATGTTGTTGGGTCCTCATACACGTCGTTCCTCATCACTTCAAGTTAAAATCTTGTATGTGAAATGGATAACTTAGGTTCTTACCACAAGTCATGTAGCACTCAACCTCATTTGCTTGATACGTTCAACTCTTTTGGAACAAATCGATTGAAGTAAAGTTTCTTATGCTTCATCAAACGCATTACTAAGTCTTAATTACTCTTCCATGAATGATTGTTGGGTCCTCAATACACGTTCGTTCTCATCACTTCAAGTTAAAACCGTTCGAATGGAAATGGATAACTCAGGTGCTAACCACAAGTCATGTAGCACTCGACCTTCATTTGCTTGATACGTTCAACTCTTTTGGAACAAATCGATTGAAGTGAAGTTTCTTATGCTTCATCAAACTGCATTACTAAGTTTTAATTACTCGTCCTGAAGGTTGTTGGGTCCTCAATACACGTCGTCTCATCACTTCAAGTTAAAACCTATAATGTGAAATGGATAACTTAGTTCTAACCACTAAGTCATGTAACACTCAACCTCATTAGCTTGATACGTTCAATCTTTTTGGACAAATAGATTGAAGTGAAGTTACTTATGCTTCATCAAACGCATTACTAAGTCTTAATTACTCGTCCATGAAGGTTGTTGGGTCCTCAATACACGTCGTTCTCATCACTTCAAGTTAAAAATCTTGTAATGTGAAATGGATAACTTAGGTTCTTAACCACAAGTCATGTACACTCTAACCTTAATTTGCTTGATACGTTCAACTCTTTGGAACAAATCGATTGAAGTGAAGTTTCTTAGGCTTCATCAAACGCATTACTAATGTTTTAATTACTCGTCCATGAAGGTGTCTGGGTACTCAATACACGTCGTTCTCATCACTTCAAGTTAAAACCTATGATGTGAAATCGGATAACTTAGGTTCTAACCACAAGGTCATGTAGCACTCAACCTCATTTAGCTTGATACGTTCACTCTTTTGGAACAAATAGATTGAAAGTGAAGTTACTTAATTCTTCATCAAACGCATTACTAAGATCTTAATTACTCGTCCTTGAAGGTTGTTGGGTCCTCAATAAACGTCAGTTCTCATCATTTACGTTAAAATCTTGTATGTGAAACTGAGAACATTAGGTCTAACCACAATGTCATTTAAGCACTCTACTTCATTTAGCTTGATACGTTCAACTCTTTTGGAACAAATCGATTGAATGAAGTTTCTATGCCTTAATCAAACGCATTATTAAGTCTTAATTACTCGTCCATCGAGATGGTTTTGGGTACTCAATACACGTCTTCTCATCACTTCAAGTTAAAACCTTAAATGTTAAATGGATAACATAGGCTCTACACCACATGTCATGTAACACTCAACCTAAATTTGCTTGATACGTTCAGCTCGATTGGAACAAATTCGATTGAAAGTGAATTTCTTATGCTTCATCAAACGCAGTATTAAGTCTTAATTACTCCGTCCAGTGAGGTTGTTGGGTCCTTAATACACAACGTTCATCACGCACTTCACAAGTTAAAAGCCCGTGAAGGTGAAAGGGATAACTTAGGTTCTAAAACCACAAGTCATGTAGCACTCAACCTCATTAGCGTGATACGTTTCAACTATTATGGAACAAATCGATTGAAGTGAAGTTTCTTATGCTTCATCAAACGCTTTACTAAGTCTTAATTACGCGTCCATGAAGGTTCTTGGGTACTCAATACACGTCGTTCTCATCACTTCAAGTTAAAACCTTGAATGTGAAATCGATAACTTAGGTTCTAACCACAAGTCATGTAGCACTCAACCTCATTTGCTTGATACGTTCAACTCTTTTGGAACAAATCGATTGAAGTGAAGTTACTTATGCTTCATCAAACGCATTACTAAGACTTAATTACTCGTCCATGAAGGTTGTTGGGTCCTCAATAAACGTCATTCTCATCACTTTAACTTAAAACCTTGAATGTGAAACGGATAACATAGGTTCTAACCACAAGTCATGTAGCACTTAACCTCATTAGCTTGATACGTTCAACTCTTTTGGAACAAATCGATTGAAGTGAAGTTTCTTATGCTTCATCAAACGCATTACTAAGTCTTAATTACTCGTCCATGAAGGTTGTTGGGTACTCAATACACGTCGTTCTCATCACTTCAAGTAAAACCTATAATGTGAAATGGATAACTTAGGTTCTAACCACATGTCATGTAACACTCAACCTAATTTGCTTGATACGTTCAACTCTTTTGGAACAAATAGATTGAAGTGAAGTTTCTTATGCTTCATCAAACGCATTACTATGTCTTAATTACGCGTCCATGAAGGTTGTTGGGTACTCAATACACGTCGTTCTCATCACTTCAAGTTAAAACCTTGAATGTGAGATCGATAACTTAGGTTCTAACCACAAGTCATGTAGCACTCAACCTCATTTGCTTGATACGTTCAACTCTTTTGGAACAAATCGATTGAAGTGAAGTTTCTTATGCTTCATCAAACGCATTACTAAGTCTTAATTACTCGTCCATGAAGGTTGTTGGGTCCTCAATAAACGTCGTTCTCATCACTTTAACTTAAAACCTTGAATGTGAAACGGATAACATAGGTTCTAACCACAAGTCATGTAGCACTCAACCTCATTAGCTTGATACGTTCAACTCTTTTGGAACAAATCGATTGAAGTGAAGTTTCATATGCTTAATCAAACGCATTATTAAGTCTTAATTACTCGTCCATGAAGGTTGTTGGGTTCTCAATACACGTCGTTCTCATCACTTCAAGTTAAAACCTTAAATGTTAAATGGATAACATAGGCTCTAACCACATGTCATGTAACACTCAACCTAATTTGCTTGATACGTTCAACTCTTTTAGAACAAATCGATTGAAGTGAAGTTTCTTATGCTTCATCAAACGCTTTACTAAGTGTTAATTACGCGTCCATGAAGGTTGTTGGGTACTCAATACACGTCGTTCTCATCACTTCAAGTTAAAACCTATAATGTGAAATGGATAACTTAGGTTCTAACTACAAGTCATGTAGCACTCAACCTCATTTGCTTGAAACGTTCAACTCTTTTGGAACAAATCGATTGAAGTGACGTTTCTAATGCTTCACCAAATGCATTATTAAGTCTTAATTACTTGTCCATGAAGGTTGTTGGGTCCTCAATACACGTCGTTCTCATCACTTCAAGTTAAAACCTATAATGTGAAATGGATAACTTAGGTTCTAACCACAAGTCATGTAGCACTCAACCTCATTTGCTTGAAACGTTCAACTCTTTTGGAACAAATCGATTGAAGTGAAGTTTCTAATGCTTCACCAAATGCATTATTAAGTCTTAATTACTTGTCCATGAAGGTTGTTGGGTCCTCAATACACGTCGTTCTCATCACTTCAAGTTAAAACCTTAAATGTTAAATGGAAAACATAGGTTCTAACCACATGTCATGTAACACTCAACCTAATTTGCTTGATACGTTCAACTCTTTTGGAACAAATCGATTGAAGTGAAGTTTCTTATGCTTCATCAAACGCTTTACTAAGTCTTAATTACGCGTCCATGAAGGTTGTTGGGTACTCAATACACGTCGTTCTCATCACTTCAAGTTAAAACCTATAATGTGAAATGGATAACTTAGGTTCTAACCACAAGTCATGTAGCACTCAACCTCATTTGCTTGATACGTTCAACTCTTTTGGAACAAATCGATTGAAGTGAAGTTTCTTATGCTTCATCAAACGCTTTACTAAGTCTTAATTACTCGTCCATGAAGGTTGTTGGGTCCTCAATACACGTCGTTCTCATCACTTCAAGTTAAAACCTATAATGTGAAATGGATAACTTAGGTTCTAACCACATGTCATGTAACACTCAACCTAATTTGCTTGATACGTTCAACTCTTTTGGAACAAATCGATTGAAGTGAAGTTTCTTATGCTTCATCAAACGCTTTACTAAGTCTTAATTACGCGTCCATGAAGGTTGTTGGGTCATCAATACACGTCGTTCTCATCACTTCAAGTTAAAACCTATAATGTGAAATGGATAACTTAGGTTCTAACCACATGTCATGTAACACTCAACCTAATTTGCTTGATACGTTCAACTCTTTTGGAACAATCGATTGAAGTGAAGTTTCTTATGCTTCATCAAACGCATTAGTAAGTCTTAATTACGCGTCCATGAAGGTTGTTGGGTCCTCAATACACGTCGTTCTCATCACTTCAAGTTAAAACCTATAATGTGAAATGGATAACTTAGGTTCTAACCACAAGTCATGTAGCACTCAACCTCATTTGCTTGATACGTTCAACTCTTTTGGAACAAATCGATTGAAGTGAAGTTTCTTATGCTTCATCAAACGCATTACTAAGTCTTAATTACTCGTCCATGAAGGTTGTTGGGTCATCAATACACGTTGTTCTCATCACTTCAAGTTAAAACCTATAATGTGAAATGGATAACTTAGGTTCTAACCACATGTCATGTAACACTCAACCTAATTTGCTTGATACGTTCAACTCTTTTGGAACAATCGATTGAAGTGAAGTTTCTTATGCTTCATCAAACGCATTACTAAGTCTTAATTACTCGTCCATGAAGGTTGTTGGGTCCTCAATACACGTCGTTCTCATCACTTCAAGTTAAAACCTATAATGTGAAATGGATAACTTAGGTTCTAACCACATGTCATGTAACACTCAACCTAATTTGCTTGATACGTTCAACTCTTTTGGAACAAATCGATTGAAGTGAAGTTTCTTATGCTTCATCAAACGCTTTACTAAGTCTTAATTACTCGTCCATGAAGGTTGTTGGGTCCTCAATACACGTCGTTCTCATCACTTCAAGTTAAAACCTATAATGTGAAATGGGTAACTTAGGTTCTAACCACATGTCATGTAACACTCAACCTAATTTGCTTGATACGTTCAACTCTTTTGGAACAAATCGATTGAAGTGAAGTTTCTTATGCTTCATCAAACGCATTACTAAGTCTTAATTACGCGTCCATGAAGGTTGTTGGGTCCTCAATACACGTCGTTCTCATCACTTCAAGTTAAAACCTATAATGTGAAATGGATAACTTAGGTTCTAACCACATGTCATGTAACACTCAACCTAATTTGCTTGATACGTTCAACTCTTTTGGAACAAATCGATTGAAGTGAAGTTTCTTATGCTTCATCAAACGCATTACTAAGTCTTAATTACTCGTCCATGAAGGTTGTTGGGTCATCAATACACGTCGTTCTCATCACTTCAAGTTAAAACCTATAATGTGAAATGGATAACTTAGGTTCTAACCACAAGTCATGTAGCACTCAACCTCATTTGCTTGATACGTTCAACTCTTTTGGAACAAATCGATTGAAGTGAAGTTTCTTATGCTTCATCAAACGCATTACTAAGTCTTAATTACTCGTCCATGAAGGTTGTTGGGTCCTCAATACACGTCGTTCTCATCACTTCAAGTTAAAACCTATAATGTGATCTCTATGTTTTATAGAGATCGGTCGCGGGCATTAAAAGAGAAGGGGCGATCGATCTCTATAAACATAGAGATCGATCGCTGCATTACAAAGGGGAGGGGCGATCGATCTCTATAAAACATAGAGATCGATCGCTGCCTTCTTATTTCTTCATGGCGATTGATCTCTATAAACATAGAGATCAATCGCTATGCTTTAAACAAGCTATGCTTAACAGCAAGGGCGATCGATCTCTATGTTTCATAGAGATCGATCGCTAATGCTAGGCTGCGATCCTTCTCTTCTCTCTTCTGTTTTTACTTAGCGATGCTCTGTAATTTACACATTCCAGAGAGTAAAGACTTACGAGATTTCTCCCTGGAATCTGTAGAGGCAAAACTCTTTATGCAATTGCTCTCTGAAATCACAGATTCCAGAGAGCAAACTACAAACTTCGTTTTCCCATCCCTGCCCCTTAAACACTTCAATTTAACCACCATAACATTCTTAACCATTTTAAAACACTCAATATCTAATTCAAAACATAACAGAGACGTCATAAAAAAAAGGCGTGGGTAGCCTAAAACAGAAACATCCCACAGTTCACAATTATCATATCATCAAACAAAATACTTACAAATCATCCAGTTAAAATGACTCCAATCTAAGTCATCCACCTACGATCCAAATATCCAATTCATCTAACAACCTACAATTTCATCATTCTCTCTACCCATAATCCACTATACATCATATCCCAAAACATACAGAGTCCGTACGCGAGTCGTCATGCCAACCAAACACGCCTCGCCGCCACGATCCTCTCCCAACGACCATCTAGACATTTCATCCTGAGGAAGATCCTCACCTTCAATATCGTCACCTACATCATACGATAATTACATTAAGCCTAATGCTTAGTAAGAGAGTGCACTAAACATAACAATTCATATATGCATGACATTTATAAAACGTGTTCGTTTCGTTTTCATTTTCATTAACTTAAACATTCGTCTATATCATAGACCATTGCCTTGCCCCGTCAGAACCATGCCTTGCCCCGTCAGAACCATGCCTTGCCCCGTCAGAACCATATCATATTCCATTAGAACACATATCACTTCTCATCAACATTTATCATTATTCAGTTAACATTGTAAAACATTCATGTAAACAGTTCGTATGCACATTTTGGAAACATGATGCATGAGGACAAACGATCACGTAAGGAAATCATCAAGAGACACGTTCTTAGACTTCTATAGCCCGTAGGCGATAAACACGTAGTAAGACCGATCACTCAGCCTAAGTACCCGACACACTAGAAACCCCTTTCAACCAAATGAACTAAACCATCGGGAACATACAATTTCTATATCGCTACGACGTAGGGCCTTAGGGCCGGAAACCTAATACCTCACTTACCTGGCGTCCTAGAAATGCCGAGCACCGCCGTTGAGCTTGGTTTCCTAAGACATTTATAAACATCATTAATATAATTACTCGTCCATGAAGGTTGTTGTGTCCTCAATACACGTCGTTCTCATCACTTCAAGTTAAAACCTTGAATGTGAAATGGATAACTTAGGTTCTAACCACAAGTCATGTAGCACTCAACCTCATTTGCTTGATACGTTCAACTCTTTTGGAACAAATCGATTGAAGTGAAGTTTCTTATGTTTCATCAAACGCATTACAAAGTCTTAATTACTCGTCCATGAAGGTTGTTGGGTCCTCAATACACGTCGTTCTCATCACTTCAAGTTAAAACCTTGAATGTGAAATGGATAACTTAGGTTCTAACCACAAGTCATGTAGCACTCAACCTCATTGCTTGATACGTTCAACTCTTTTGGAACAAATCGATTGAAGTGAAGTTTCTTATGCTTCATCAAACGCATTACTAAGTCTTAATTACTCGTCCATGAAGGTTGTTGGGTCCTCAATACACGTCGTTCTCATCACTTCAAGTTAAAACCTTGAATGTGAAATGGATAAGCACTCACCTAAGGCACTGATCGTGGAAGAAATCGGAAGGGAAATCGTTTGCAAAAATAAAGGATCGTCGAGCTTGAGGATCGGCAGAGAGGGAGGAAAAGAATCGCCAGAGAAGGGAAAAATGAAAGGGGCTACGAGTCTGGAGAGAAAATGAGAAAGAAAGAATAGAGAAGAGCTTTCTTTTTATTTAAAATTTGATTCATAATTACCATTCTGCCCTTAATTGAATTTCTAACTTAACTCGTCAGTTACGTCTATCGATTTGGTTTCTCCAAAATTCCCTTATTTCTCCAATATTCCTAGTAAATTCTAGGGTCCTAACGAACTTCCCGTTCGCAAATCGGACTTGATTCACTATTTCTAACGAATTTAACTCTATAACGCTTAAAATATTAAATACTTAAAAACTAAAATTTATAATTCCTAAAATGAAATTTCCCGGGCGTTACACAATACACGTCGTTCTCATCACTTCAAGTTAAAACCTATAATGTGAAATGGATAACTTAGGTTCTAACTACAAGTCATGTAGCACTCTACCTCATTTGTTTTAAACGTTCAACTCTATTGGAACAAATCGATTGAAGAGAAGTTTCTTATGCTTCATCAAACGCATTACTAAGTCTTAATTACTCATCCATGAAGGTTTTTTGGGTCCTCAATTAACGTCGTTCTCATCACTTTAACTTAAAACCATGAATGTAAAATGGATAACTTTGGTTCTAACCACAAGTCATGTAGCACTCAACCTCATTAGCTTCATACGTTCAACTCTTTTGGAACAAATCGATTGAATTGAAGTTTCATATGCTTAATCAAACGCATTATTAAGTCTTAATTACTCGTCCATGAAGGTTGTTGGGTCCTCAATACACGTCGTTCTCATCACTTCAAGTTAAAACCTTAAATGTTAAATGGATAACATAGGTTCTAACCACATGTCATGTAACACTCAACCTAATTTGCTTGATACGTTCAACTCTTTTGGAACAAATCGATTGAAGTGAAGTTTCTTATGCTTCATCAAACGCTTTACTAAGTCTTAATTACGCGTCCATGAAGGTTGTTGGGTACTCAATACACGTCGTGCTCATCACTTCAAGTTAAAACCTATAATGTGAAATGGATAACATAGGTTCTAACTACAAGTCATGTAGCACTCAACCTCATTAGCTTGAAATGTTCAACTCTTTTGGAACAAATCGATTGAAGTGAAGTTTCATATGCTTAATCAAACGCATTATTAAGTATTAATTACTCGTCCATGAAGGTTGTTGGGTACTCAATACACGTCATTCTCATCACTTCAAGTTAAAACCTTAAATGTTAAATGGATAACATAGGCTCTAACCACATGTCATGTAACACTCAACCTAATTTGCTTGATACGTTCAACTCTTTTGGAACAAATCGGTTGAAGTGAAGTTTCTTATGCTTCATCAAACGCATTAGTAAGTCTTAATTACTGTCCATGAAGGTTGTTGGGTCCTTAATACACAACGTTCTCATCACTTCAAGTTAAAACCTTGAATGTGAAAGGGATAACTTAGGTTCTAACCACAAGTCATGTAGCACTCAACCTCATTAGCTTGATACGTTCAACTATTTTGGAACAAATCGATTGAAGTGAAGTTTCGTATGCTTAATCAAACGCATTATAAAGTCTTAATTACTCGTCCATGAAGGTTGTTGGGTCATCAATTTACGTCGTTCTCATCACTTCAAGTTAAAACCTTAAATGTTAAATGGAAAACATATGCTCTAACAACATGTCATGTAACACTCAACCTAATTTGCTTGATACGTTCAACTCTTTTAAAACAAATGGATTGAAGTGAAGTTTCTTATGCTTTATCAAACGCTTTACTAAGTCTTAATTACGCGTCCATGAAGGTTGTTGGGTACTCAATACACGTCGTTCTCATCACTTCAAGTTAAAACCTATAATGTAAAATGGATTACTTAGGTTCTAACTAAAAGTCATGTAGCACTCAACCTCATTTGCTTGAAACGTTCAACTCTTTTGGAACAAATCGATTGAAGTGACGTTTCTAATGCTTCACCAAATGCATTATTAAGTCTTAATTACTTGTCCATGAAGGTTGTTGGGTCCTTAATACACGTCGTTCTCATCACTTCAAGTTAAAACCTTAAATGTTAAATGGAAAACATAGGTTCTAACCACATGTCATGTAACACTCACCTAATTTGCTTGATACGTTCAACTCTTTTGGAACAAATCGATTGAAGTGAAGTTTCTTATGCTTCATCAAACGCTTTACTAAGTCTTAATTACGCGTCCATGAATGTTGTTGGGTACTCAATACATGTCGTTCGCATCACTTCAAGTTAAAACCTATAATGTGAAATGGATAACATAGGTTCTAACTACAAGTCATGTAGCACTCTACCTCATTTGTTTTAAACGTTCAACTCTTTTGGAACAAATCGATTGAAGAAAAGTTTCTTATGCTTCATCAAACGCATTACTAAGTCTTAATTACTCATCCATGAAGGTTTTTTGGGTCCTCAATAAACGTCGTTCTCATCACTTTAACTTAAAACCTTGAATGTAAAATGGATAACTTTGGTTCTAACCACAAGTCATGTAGCACTCAACCTCATTAGCTTCATACGTTCAACTCTTTTGGAACAAATCGTTGATTGAAGTTTCATATGCTTAATCAAACCATTAGTAAGTCTTAATTACTCGTCCATGAAGGTTGTTGGGTCCTCAATACACGTCGTTCTCATCACTTCAAGTTAAAAACTTAAATGTTAAATGGATAACATAGGTTCTAACCACATGTCATGTAACACTTAACCTAATTTGCTTGATACGTTCAACTCTTTGGAACAAATCGATTGAAGTGAAAGTTTCTTATGCTTCATCAAACGCTTTACTAAGTCTTAATTACGCGCCATGAAGGTTGTTGGGTACTCAATACACGCGTGCTCATCACTTCAAGTTAAAACCTATAATGTAAATGGATAACTTAGGTTCTAACTACAGTCATGTAGCACTCAACCTCATTTGCTTGAAATGTTCAACTCTTTTGGAACAAATCGATTGAAGTGACGTTTCTAATGCTTCACCAAACGCATTATTAAATCTTAATTACTCGTCCATGAAGGTTGTTGGGTCCTCAATAAACGTCATTGTCATCACTTCAAGTTAAAACCTTCAATGTGAAATGGATAACTTAGGTTCTACCCACAAGTCATGTAACACTCAACCTCATTTGCTTGATACGTTCAACTCTTTTGGAACAAGTCGATTGATGTGAAGTTTCTTATGCTTAATCAAACGCATTAGTAAGTCTTAATTACTCGTCCATGAAGGTTGTTGGGTCCTTAATACACAACGTTCTCATCACTTCAAGTTAAAACCTTGAATGTGAAAGGGATAACTTAGGTTCTAACCACAAGTCATGTTGCACTCAACCATATTTGCTTGATACGTTCAACTCTTTTGGAACAAATCGATTGAAGTGAAGTTTCTAATGCTTCACCAAACGCATTATTAAGTCTTAATTACTCGTCCATGAAGGTTGTAGGGTCCTCAATAAACGTCATTGTCATCACTTCAAGTTAAAACCTTCAATCTGAAATGGATAACTTAGGTTCTACCCACAAGTCATGTAACACTCAACCTCATTTGCTTGATACGTTCAACTCTTTTGGAACAAATCGATTGAAGTGAAGTTTCTTATGCTTCATCAAACACATTACTAGGTTTTAATTACTCGTCCATAAAGGTTGTTGCGTCCTCAATACACGTGATTCTCATCACTTCAAGTTAAAACCTTCAATGTGAAATGGATAACTTATGTTCTAACCACAAGTCATGTTGCACTCAACCTTATTTGCTTGATACGTTCAACTCTTTTGGAACAAATCGATTGAAGTGAAGTTTCTTATGCTTCATCAAACGCATTACTAAGTCTTAATTACTCGTCCATGAAGGTTGTTGCGTCCTCAATACACGTCGTTCCATCACTTCACGTTAAAACCATAATGTGAATGGATAACTTAGGTTCTAACTACAAGTCATGTAGCACTCAACCTCATTTGCTAAATGTTCAACTCTTTGGAACAAATCGATTGAAGTGTGAGTTTCTAATGCTTCACCAACGCTTATTAAATCTTATTACTCGTCATGAACGGTTGTTGGGTCCTCAATACCGTCATGTCATCTTCAAGTAAAAACCTTCACTGTGAATGGATAACTTAGGTTCTACCCACAAGTCATGTAACACTCAACCTCATTGCTTGATACGTCAACTCTTTCGGAACAAGTCGATTGATGGAAGTTTCTTATGCTTAATCAACGCATTAGTAAAGTCTTACTTACTCGTCCATGAAGGTTGTTGGGTCCTTAATACACAATCGTTCTCATCACTTCAAGTTAAAACCTGAATGTGAAAGGGATAACTTAGGTTCTAACCACAAGTCATGTAGCACTCAACAATATTTGCTTGATACGTTCAACTCTTTTGGAACAAATCGATTGAAGTGAAGTTCTTATGCTTCATCAAACGCATTATTAAGTCTTAATTACTCGTCCATGAAGGTTGTTGGGTCCTCAATACACGTCGTTCTCATCACTTCAAGTTAAAACCTTGAATGTGAAATGGATAGCTTAGGTTCTAACCACAAGTCATGTAACACTCAACCTAATTTGCTTGATACGTTCAACTCTTTTGGAACAAATCGATTGAAGTGAAGTTTCTTATGCTTCATCAAACGCATTACTAAGTCTTAATTACTCATCCATGAAGGTTGTTGGTCCTCAATACACGTCGTTCTCATCACTTCAAGTTAAAACCTATAATGTGAAATGGATAACTTAGGTTCTAACCACAAGTCATGTAACACTCAACCTCATTTGCTTGATACGTTCAACTCTTTTGGAACAAATCGATTGAAGTGAAGTTTCTTATGCTTAATCAAACGCATTACAAAGTCTTATTACTCGTCCAAGAAGGTTGTTGGGTCCTCAATACACGTCGTTCTTATCGCTTCAAGTTAAAACCTTGAATGTTAAATGAATAACTTAGGTTCTAACCACAAGTCATGTAACACTCAACCTCATTTGCTTGATACTTCAACTCTTTTGGAAAAATCGATTGAAGTGAAGTTTCTTATGCTTAATCAAACGCATTACTAAGTCTTAATTACTCGTCCATGAAGGTTGTTGGGTCCTCAATACACGTCGTTCTCATCACTTCAGTTAAAACCTTGAATGTGAAATGGATACTTAGGTTCTAACCACATGCCATGTAACACTCAACCTAATTTGCTTGATACGTTCAACTCTTTTGGAACAAATCGATTGAAGTGAAGTTCTTATCCTCCGTCAAACGCATTACTAAGTCTTAATTACTCGTCCATGAAGGTTGTTGGTCCTCAATACACGTCGTTCTCATCACTTCAAGTAAAACCTTGAATGTGAAATGGATAACTTATGTTCTAACCACATGTCATGTAACACTCAACCTAATTTGCTTGATACGTTCAACTCTTTTGGAACAATCGATTGAAGTGAAGTTTCTTATGCTTCATCAAACGCATTACTAAGTCTTAATTACTCGTCCATGAAGGTTGTTGGGTCCTCAATACACGTCGTTCTCATCACTTCAAGTTAAAACCTTGAATGTGAAATGGATAACTTAGGTTCTAACCACAAGTCATGTAGCACTCAACCTCATTTGCTTGATACGTTCAACTCTTTTGGAACAAATCGATTGAAGTGAAGTTTCTTATGCTTCATCAAACGCATTACTAGGTCTTAATTACGCGTCCATGAAGGTTGTTGGGTCCTCAATACACGTCGTTCTCACACTTCAAGTTAAAATCTTGAATGTGAAATGGATAACTTAGGTTCTAACCACAAGTCATGTAGCACTCCACCTCATTTGCTTGATACGTTCAACTCTTTTGGAACAATCGATTGAAGTGAAGTTTCTTATGCTTCATCAAACGCATTACTAAGTCTTAATTACTCGTCCATGAAGGTTGTTGGGTCCTCATACACGTCGTTCTCACACTTCAAGTTAAAACCTTGAATGTGAAATGGATAACTTAGGTTCTAACCACAAGTCATGTAGCACTCAACCTCATTTGCTTGATACGTTCAACTCTTTTGGAACAATCGATTGAAGTGAAGTTTCTTATGCTTCATCAAACGCATTACTAAGTCTTAATTACTCGTCCATGAAGGTTGTTGGGTCCTCAATACACGTCGTTCTCATCACTTCAAGTTAAAACCTTGAATGTGAAATGGATAACTTTGGTTCTAACCACAAGTCATGTAGCACTCAACCTCATTTGCTTGATACGTTCAACTCTTTTGGAACAATCGATTGAAGTGAAGTTACTTATTGTTCATCAAACGCATTACTAAGTCTTAATTACTCGTCCTTGAAGGTTGTTGGGTCCTCAATACACGTCGTTCTCATCACTTCAAGTTAAAACCTTGAATGTGAAATGGATAACTTAGGTTCTAACCACAAGTCATATAGCACTCAACCTTATTTGCTTGATACGTTCAACTCTTTTGGAACAATCGATTGAAGTGAAGTTTCTTATGCTTCATCAAACGCATTACTAAGTCTTAATTACTCGTCCATGAAGGTTGTTGGGTCCTCAATACACTCGTTCTCATCACTTCAAGTTAAAACCTTGAATGTGAAATGGATAACTTAGGTTCTAACCACAAGTCATGTAGCACTCAACCTCATTTGCTTGATACGTCCAGCTCTTTTGGAACAAATCGATTGAAGTGACGTTTCTTATGCTTCATCAAATGCATTAGTAAGTCTTAATTACTTGTCCATGATGGTTTTTGGGTCCTCAATACACGTCGTTCTTATCACTTCAAGTTAAAACCTTGAATGTGAAATTGATAACTTAGGTTCTAACCACAAGTCATGTAGCACTCAACCTTATTTACTTGATACGTTCAACACTTTTTGAACAAATCGATTGAAGTGAAGTTTCTTATGCTTCATCAAACGCATTACTAAGTTTTAATTACTCGTCCATGAAGGTTGTTGCGTCCTCAGTACACGTCGTTCTCATCACTTCATGTTAAAACCTTCAATGTGAAATGGATAACTTATGTTCTAACCACATGTCATGAAACACTCAACCTAATTTGCTTGATACGTTCAACTCTTTTGGAACAAATTAATTGAAGTGAAGTTTCTTATTGTAATATCCAGCTTTTCTGGATATTATAATTTTAATATATAATGGCATTTTTATAAATATGTCAAATCAAGCTCGTTTCACGAAAAGAAAGCACCATTATGATCCTAATTATTAATATGGATTTTAAGGAAATTATGAGAATTTTCAGAGTTTAGACGCTATATTCCGAGTAAATACATTTCTCGTAAAGTAAAAGACGTTCTCGTAAAAATAATAAACAAGGTCCGTTTTGCAAACGGACAGTTTTAGTAAATCCAAATAAGCTTGAACTGTTGGTGAAATAGGGAAATTTGGTGAACCTGAATAGTTGGACGATTTACGAACCGAAAGACGAAACAAAATAGAAATATGTGCTAAGGGCAAAATGGTAATTTTGCAAATCAATATTATAATTAACCTAAATCTATTTCTTCTTCATTTCTCCTCCTCTACCGCGAGAAACCAGAGAGCTTCCTCCTTCGCGACTTCCTCTCGGCCGTCGACGAAATTTAACGATCCGACCTCCGTTTTTCTCCGTTCTTCCTCCGGTTCTTCACGTTTTCTCCTCCAATCGACATTCTAGGTATGAACCTACAACTTTAGAGCTTTTATTTTGATGTTATGGAGTTTTAACCAATTAGGGTTCGTTAGGGTTCGTATTAAAAAATGCGATTTAGGGTTCGTAATTAATAGGTTTAGCGTGTTTAAGGATATAAAGGATATATTGAAAGTCATTGGACGAGTTTAAACCGATTTGTGAAAAGTTAAAATTTGGGGATTTTTGGGTTTTTTAGAGAAAAAACTCGTAAATTGTGAATTGGGGTGCCGAGCGTAAATTGCTCGAACAAATAGCTCAAAGAATTGGACTAGAGCTTTAGGAAGTTTCCTTAGTTAAGGTTTTGTTGAATTCGGACGATTAGAAGTTTAAACACGTGATATTGATGATCGTTGTGTTTTGCCTCAGACAAACAACGCTCGTGGACGGAGCTTGAGCTGCAACGGACGCGAGGTAAGTTCTCGTGATCTTCTCTGGCCGATTGGCCTACACCGTACTTCGATGTAGCCTCGAGGATCTCAATGGATTGTTTGTTTTAATTGCTTTGGTCGGGTAGTTAGGTTTTAAATTGTTATAGGTTATTCTGTTTCGGTCTGGATGGTATACATGTTGCTTGTTTATTGTATTGTATAGTTATATTATGCTCATATCTGTTCATGCATCACGTGTTTTAAAAGATCACGAAAATGAATTTCTGCACGATGTTTTAAAGTAAATGCAAAGAAAGAATGACCCTTCGGTATACAGTTTAAATGACCCTTCGGTATATAGTTTAAATGGCCCTTCGGTATACAGTTTATAGCAAAGCAAAGCAAAGCAAAGTAAAGCAAAGCAAAGTAAAGAAAACAAAGCATTGTTTATAAAGTCACATGCACAGCATGCATATGCATTTACTAGAGCTTACTGAGATTTTTATCTCATAGATGTCTGTATGGTGTAGGTGTTTACGAGGAAACAGGTGAGGACGAGCTTCCTCCTCCTGAGGGATGAGGCAGTTGACGAATGATGGATCGCGGTGGTGTGTTGCGCAGTTGATGCTTACCTGACCCGTGGGGACGTATGTGTAGGTTTTGAGGATTTTTGGGATGTTATTGATGACGTTATATTGATAGAACATATTAGGATGTCTGGGATCTTGTCAGCTGATAGACTAATGTTTTCAAAGTTTTATAAATCGTATTTGTAAATGTTTTATTAAGCTTTTATTTAACGTTATAGAAATGTTTTGAAACGTTATAGGTTTGGGTACGGATATGCTCGATTTTTAGAGCTATCCACGCAGTTGGATTTCGCAAGTCCGTTGCAAGTCGATTGAGTTTAGATTAAAGTGTTTATGGTAATTGATAAAATTATGGTGTAATGAAAAGAGAAAATCGTAGAGAATTGTGAGAGAGTTGCTCTCTGGAATCGGATTCCAGAGAGATTAAAGTTTGAAGTTTTGGAGTGTTGGCTCTCTGGAAATTTCTGAGGGCAAAGTGTTTAATGAAGGTATTAGGCGACTGGGCGCCGAGGTGAGAGGGGGTCGCTGCATTACGCAGCGATCGTGCGCTGCATTGTGCAGCGCACGCGGCGATCGAGCGCTGCAAATGGCAGCGCCCGGTAGCTGCTTTCTTTTGGGGGCAGAATACCAATTCTGCCCTCCCTTTTTCTGATTGGTTTTAAGTTATTTTATTAAATGTTTTTAAGTTTTTATTTGGTTATTAAATGTTTTGTTTCAAATGATTTCAAGGTGCGATTTCAATTCCGTTTTCAGTTTGATTTCAACTTCAGTTTAGATTCCACATTAAGTTTCATTTAAAGTATAGGAAAGTAATGAGTAAAAAAAAAAATAATAATAATAATAAATAATAGTACGGGAAATACGGGTACAGTTTTAGGGGTGTTACACTTATGCTTCATAAAACGCATTACTAAGTCTTAATTATTCGTCCATGAAGGTTGTTGGGTCCTCAATACACGTCGTTCTCATCAGTTCAAGTTAAAACCTTGAATGTGAAATAGATAACTTATGTTCCAACCACATGTCATTTAACACTCTACTTAATTTGCTTGATACGTTCAACTCTTTTGGAACAAATCGATTGAAGTGAAGTTTCGTATGCTTCATCAAACGCATTACTATGTCTTAATTACGCGTTCATGAAGGTTGTTGGGTACTCAATACACGTCGTTCTCATCACTTCAAGTTAAAACCTTGAATGTGAGATCGATAACTTAGGTTCTAACCACAAGTCATGTAGCACTCAACCTCATTTGCTTGATACGTTCAACTGTTTTGGAACAAATCGATTGAAGTGAAGTTTCTTATGTTTCATCAAACGCATTACTAAGTCTTAATTACTCGTCCATGAAGGTTGTTGGGTCTCAATAAACGGTCGTTCTCATCACTTTAAACGTAAAACCTTGAATGTGAAACGGATAACATAGGGTTCTAACTCACAAGTCATGTAGCACTCAACCTCATTACTTATACGTTCAACTCTTTGGAACAAATCGATTGAAGTGAAGTTTCATATCTTAATAAACGCATTATTAAGTCTTAATTACTCGTCCATGAAGTTGTTGGGTTCTCAATACACGTCTTTCTCATCACTTCAAGTTAAAACCTAATGTTAAATGGATAACATAGGCTCTAACCACAATGTCATGTACACTCAACCTAATTTGCTTGATACGTCAACTCTTTGGAACAAATCGATTGAAGTGAAGTTTCTTCTATGCTTCATCAAACGCTTACTAATCTTAATTACACGGTCCATGAAGGTGTTAGGTACTCAATTACACGTCGTTCTCATCACTTCAAGTTAAAACCTTGAATGTGAATGGATAACTTAGGTTCTAACCACAAGTCATGTAGCACTCAACCTCATTTGCTTGATACGTTCACTCTTTTGGAACAATCGATTGAAGTGAAGTTTCTTATGCTTCATCAAACGCATTACTAAGTCTTAATTACTCGTCCATGAAGGTTGTTGGGTCCTCAATAAACGTCGTTCTTATCACTTCAAGTTAAAACCTTGAATGTGAATGGATAACTTAGGTTCTAACCACAAGTCATGTAGCACTCAACCTCATTTGCTTGATACGTTCAACTCTTTTGGAACAAATCGATTGAAGTGAAGTTTCTTATACTTAATCAAACGCATTACAAAGTCATAATTACTCATCCATGAAGGTTGTTGGGTCCTCAATACACGTCGTTCTCATCACTTCAAGTTAAAACCTTGAATGTGAATGGATAACTTAGGTTCTAACCACAAGTCATGTAGCACTCAACCTCATTTGCTTGATACGTTCAACTCTTTTGGAACAAATCGATTGAAGTGAAGGTTTCTTATACTTATCAACGCATTACAAAGTCATAATTACTCATCCATGAAGGTTGTTGGTCCTCATACACGTCGTTCTCATCACTTTAAGTTAAAAACCTTGAATGTGAAATGGATAACTTTGTTTCTAACCACAAGGTCATGTAGCACTCAACCTCATTTGCTTGATACGTCCAACTATTTTGGAACAAATCGATTGAAGTCACGTTTTTATGCTTCATCAAATGCATTACTAAGTCTTAATTACTCGTCCATGATGGTTGTTGGGTCCCCAATACACGTCGTTCTCATCACTTCAAGTTAAAACTTTGAATGTGAAATGGATAACTTAGGTTCTAACCACAAGTCATGTACACATACAACCTTATTTGCTTGATACGTCAACTCTTTTGGAAGCAAATCGATTGAAGTGAAGTTTCTTATGCTTCATCAAACCGCTTACTAAGTTTTAATTACGCGTCCATGAAGGTGTTGGGTACTCAATACACGTCGTTCTTATCACTTCAAGTTAAAACCTTGAATGTGAGATCGATAACTTAGGTTCCAACAACAAGTCATGTAGCACTCAACCTCATTTGCTTGATACGTTCAACTCTTTTGGAAATAATCGATTGAAGTGAAGTTACTTATTGTTCATCAAACACATTACTAAGTCTTAATTACTCGTCCTTGAGGTTGTTGGGTCTAAATACACGTCGTTCTCATCACTTCCAGTTAAAACCTGAATGTGAAATGGATAACTTAGTTTCTAACCACAAGTCAATGTAGCACTCAACCTCATTTGCTTGATACGTCCAGCTCTTTTGGAACAAATCGATTGAAGTGACGTTTCTTATGCTTCATCAAATGCATTAGTAAGTCTTAATTACTTGTCCATGATGGTTTTTGGGTCCCTCAATACACGTGTTCTTATCACTTCAAGTTAAAACCTTGAAATGTGAAATGATAACTTAGGTTCTAACCACAAGTCATGTAGCACTCAACCTCATTTGCTTGATACGTTCAACTCTTTTGGAACAAATCGATTGAAGTGAAGTTACTTATGCTTCATCAAACGCATTACTAAGTCTTAATTACTCGTCCATGAAGGTTGTTGGGTCCTCAATACACGTCGTTCTCATCACTTCAAGTTAAAACCTTGAATGTGAATGGATAACTTAGGTTCTAACCACAAGTCATATAGCACTCAACCTCATTTGCTTGATACGTTCAACACTTTTTGAACAAATCGATTGAAGTGAAGTTTCTTATGCTTCATCAAACGCATTACTAAGTCTTAATTACTCGTCCATGAAGGTTGTTGTGTCCTCAATACACGTCGTTCTCATCACTTCAAGTTAAAACCTTGAATGTGAATGGATAACTTAGGTTCTAACCACAAGTCATGTAGCACTCAACCTCATTTGCTTGATACGTTCAACTCTTTTGGAACAAATCGATTGAAGTGAAGTTTCCTATATTCCGAGTAAATACATTTCTCGTAAGTAAAAGACGTTCTCGTAAAAATAATAAACAAGGTCCGTTTTGCAAACGGACAGTTTTAGTAAATCCCAAATAATAAGTTGAACCTGTTGGTGAAATAGGGAATTTGGTGAACCTGAATAGTTGGACGATTTACGAACCGAAAGACGAAACAAAATAGAAATATGTGCTAAGGGCAAAATGGTAATTTTGCAAATCAATATTATAATTAACCTAAATCTATTTCTTCTTCATTTCTCCTCCTCTACCGCGAGAAACCAGAGAGCTTCCTCCTTCGCGACTTCCTCTCGGCCGTCGACGAAATTTAACGATCCGACCTCCGTTTTTCTCCGTTCTTCCTCCGGTTCTTCACGTTTTCTCCTCCAATCGACATTCTAGGTATGAACCTACAACTTTAGAGCTTTTATTTTGATGTTATGGAGTTTTAACCAATTAGGGTTCGTTAGGGTTCGTATTAAAAAATGCGATTTAGGGTTCGTAATTAATAGGTTTAGCGTGTTTAAGGATATAAAGGATATATTGAAAGTCATTGGACGAGTTTAAACCGATTTGTGAAAAAGTTAAAATTTGGGGATTTTTGGGTTTTTTAGAGAAAAAACTCGTAAATTGTGAATTGGGGTGCCGAGCGTAAATTGCTCGAACAAATAGCTCAAAGAATTGGACTAGAGCTTTAGGAAGTTTCCTTAGTTAAGGTTTTGTTGAATTCGGACGATTAGAAGTTTAAACACGTGATATTGATGATCGTTGTGTTTTGCCTCAGACAAACAACGCTCGTGGACGGAGCTTGAGCTGCAACGGACGCGAGGTAAGTTCTCGTGATCTTCTCTGGCCGATTGGCCTACACCGTACTTCGATGTAGCCTCGAGGATCTCAATGGATTGTTTGTTTTAATTGCTTTGGTCGGGTAGTTAGGTTTTAAATTGTTATAGGTTATTCTATTTCGGTCTGGATGGTATACATGTTGCTTGTTTATTGTATTGTATAGTTATATTATGCTCATATCTGTTCATGCATCACGTGTTTTAAAAGATCACGAAAATGAATTTCTGCACGATGTTTTAAAGTAAATGCAAAGAAAGAATGACCCTTCGGTATACAGTTTAAATGACCCTTCGGTATATAGTTTAAATGGCCCTTCGGTATACAGTTTATAGCAAAGCAAAGCAAAGCAAAGTAAAGCAAAGCAAAGTAAAGAAAACAAAGCATTGTTTATAAAGTCACATGCACAGCATGCATATGCATTTACTAGAGCTTACTGAGATTTTTATCTCATAGATGTCTGTATGGTGTAGGTGTTTACGAGGAAACAGGTGAGGACGAGCTTCCTCCTCCTGAGGGATGAGGCAGTTGACGAATGATGGATCGCGGTGGTGTGTTGCGCAGTTGATGCTTACCTGACCCGTGGGGACGTATGTGTAGGTTTTGAGGATTTTTGGGATGTTATTGATGACGTTATATTGATAGAACATATTAGGATGTCTGGGATCTTGTCAGCTGATAGACTAATGTTTTCAAAGTTTTATAAATCGTATTTGTAAATGTTTTATTAAAGCTTTTATTTAACGTTATAGAAATGTTTTGAAACGTTATAGGTTTGGTACGGATATGCTCGATTTTTAGAGCTATCCACGCAGTTGGATTTCGCAAAGTCCGTTGCAAGTCGATTGAGTTTAGATTAAAGTGTTTATGGTAATTGATAAAATTATGGTGTAATGAAAAGAGAAATCGGTAGAGAATTGTGAGAGAGTTGCTCTCTGGAATCGGATTCCAGAGAGATTAAAGTTTGAAGTTTTGGAGTGTTGGCTCTCTGGAAATTTCTGAGGGCAAAGTGTTTAATGAAGGTATTAGGCGACTGGGCGCCGAGGTGAGAGGGGGTCGCTGCATTACGCAGCGATCGTGCGCTGCATTGTGCAGCGCACGCGGCGATCGAGCGCTGCAAATGGCAGCGCCCGGTAGCTGCTTTCTTTTGGGGGCAGAATACCAATTCTGCCCTCCCTTTTTCTGATTGGTTTTAAGTTATTTTATTAAATGTTTTTAAGTTTTTATTTGGTTATTAAATGTTTTGTTTCAAATGATTTCAAGGTGCGATTTCAATTCCGTTTTCAGTTTTGATTCAACTTCAGTTTAGATTCCCATTAAGTTTCATTTAAAGTATAGGAAAGTATGAGTAAAAAAAAAATAATAATAATAATAATAATAATAGTACGGGATACGGGTACATTTTTAGGGTGTGTGACACTTATGCGTCAATAAAACGCATTACTAAGTCTTAATTATTCGTCCATGAAGGTTGTTGGGTCCTCAATACACGTCGTTCTCATCAGTTCAAGTTAAAACCTTGAATGTGAAATAGATAACTTATGTTCCAACCACATGTCATTTAACACTCTACTTAATTTGCTTGATACGTTCAACTCTTTTGAACAAATCGATTGAAGTGAAGTTTCTTATGCTTCATCAAACGCATTACTAAGTCTTAATTACGCGTTCATGAAGGTTGTTGGGTACTCAATACACGTCGTTCTCATCACTTCAAGTTTAAAACCTTGATGGTGAGAGCGATAACTTAGGTTCTAACCACAAGTCATGTAGCACTCACCTCATTTGCTTGATACGTTCAACTGTTTTGGAACAAATCGATTGAAGTGAAGTTTCTTATGTTTCATCAAACGCATTACTAAGTCTTAATTACTCGTCCATGAAGGTTGTTGGGTCCTCAATAAACGTCGTTCTCATCACTTTAACTTAAAACCTTGAATGTGAAACGGATAACATAGGTTCTAACCACAAGTCATGTAGCACTCAACCTCATTAGCTTTATACGTTCAACTCTTTTGAACAAATCGATTGAAGTGAAGTTTCATATGCTTAAATAAACGCATTATTAAGTCTTAATTACTCGTCCATGAAGGTTGTTGGGTTCTCAATACACGTCTTTCTCATCACTTCAAGTTAAAACCTTGAATGTGAAATAGATAACTTATGTTCTAACCACAAGTCATGTAGCACTCAACCTAATTTGCTTGATACGTTCAACTCTTTTGAACAAATCGATTGAAGTGAAGTTTCTTATGCTTCATCAAACGCTTTACTAAGTCTTAATTACACGTCCATGAAGGTTGTTAGGTACTCATTACACGTCGTTCTCATCACTTCAAGTTTAAAACCTTGAATGTGAAATAGATAACTTATGTTCTAACCACAAGTCATGTAGCACTCAACCTCATTTGCTTGAAACGTTCAACTCTTTTGGAACAAATCGATTGAAGTGACGTTTCTAATGCTTCACCAAACGCATTATTAAGTCTTAATTACTCGTCCATGAAGGTTGTTGGGTCCTCAATAAACGTCTTGTCATCACTTCAAGTTAAAACCTTGAATGTAAGATCGATAACTTAGGTTCTAACCACAAGTCAGTAGCACTCAACCTCATTTGCTTGATACGTTCAACTGTTTTGGAACAAATCGATTGAAGTGAAGTTTCTTATGCTTCATCCAACGTTTACTATGTCTTATATTACGCGTCCTGAGGTTTTATGGTACTCAATACACGGTCGTTCTCATCACTTCAAGTTAAAACCTTGAATGTAAAGGATCATACTTAGGTTCTAACCACAAGTCATGTAGCACTCAACCTCTTTGCTTGATACGTTCAACTCTTTTGGAACAAATCGATTGAAGTGAAGTTTCTTATACTTAATCAAACGCATTACAAAGTCATAATTACTCATCCATGAAGGTTGTTGGGTCCTCAATACACGTCGTTCTCATCACTTTTAAGTTAAAACCTTGAATGTGAAATGGATACTTATGTTTCTAACCACAAGTCATGTAGCCCTCAACCTCATTTGCTTGATACGTCCAACTATTTTGGAACAAATCGATTGAAGTCACGTTTTTATGCTTCATCAAATGCATTACTAAGTCTTAATTACTCGTCCATGATGGTTGTTGGGTCCCCAATACACGTCGTTCATATCACTTCAAGTTAAAACCTATAATGTGAAATGGATAACTTAGGTTCTAACTACAAGTCATGTAGCACTCAACCTCATTTGCATGAAACGTTCAACTCTTTTGGAACAAATCGATTGAAGTGACGTTTCTAATGCTTCACCAAACGCATTATTAAGTCTAATTACTCGTCCATGAAGGTTGTTGGGTCCTCAATACACGTCGTTCTCATCCTTCAAGTTAAAACCTTGAATGTAAGATCGATACTTAGGTTCTAACCACAAGTCATACAACACACAACCTCATTTGCTTGATACGTTCAACTCTTTTGAACAAATCGATTGAAGAGAAGTTTCTTATGCTTCATCCAACGCTTTACTATGTCTTAATTACGCGTCCATGAAGGTTGTATGGTACTCAATACACGTCGTTCTCATCACTTCAAGTTAAAACCTTGAATGTAAGATCGATAACTTAGGTTCTAACCACAAGTCATGTAGCACTCAACCTCATTTGCTTGATACGTTCAACTCTTTTGGAACAAATCGATTGAAGTGAAGTTTCTTATGCTTAATCAAACGCATTACAAAGTCATAATTACTCATCCATGAAGGTTGTTGGGTCCTCAATACACGTCGTTCTCATCACTTTTAAGTTAAAACCTTGAATGTGAAATGGATAACTTTGTTTCTAACCACAAGTCATGTAGCACTCAACCTCATTTGCTTGATACGTCCAACTCTTTTGGAACAAATCGATTGAAGTGACGTTTTTTATGCTTCATCAAATGCATTACTAAGTCTTAATTACTCGTCCATGATGGTTGTTGGGTCCCCAATACACGTCATTCTCATCACTTCAAGTTAAAACCTTGAATGTGAAATGGATAACTTAGGTTCTAACCACAAGTCATGTAGCACTCAACCTTATTTGCTTGATACGTTCAACTCTTTTGAACAATCGATTGAAGTGAAGTTTCTTATGCTTCATCAAACGCATTACTAAGTCTTAATTACTCGTCCATGAAGGTTGTTGGGTCCTCAATACACGTCGTTCTCATCACTTCAAGTTAAAACCTTAATGTGAAATGGATAACTAGGTTCTAACCACAATGTCATGTAGCACTCAACCTCATTTGCTGATACGTTCAACTCTTTTGGAACAAATCGATTGAAGTGAAGTTTCTTATGCTTCATCCAACGCTTACTAAGTCTTAATTACGCGTCCATGAAGGTTGTTGGGTACCCAATACACGTCGTTCTCATCACTTCAAGTTAAAACCTTGAATGTGAAATGGATAACTTAGGTTCTAACCACAAGTCATGTAGCACTCAACCTCATTTGCTTGATACGTTCAACTATTTTGGAACAAATCGATTGAAGTCACGTTTTTATGCTTCATCAACGCATTACTAAGTCTTAATTACGCGTCCATGAAGGTTGTATGGTCCTCAATACACGTCGTTCTCATCACTTCAAGTTAAAACCTCGAATGTGAAATGGATAACTTAGGTTCTAACCACAAGTCATGTAGCACTCAACCTCATTTGCTTGATACGTTCACTCTTTTGGAACAAATCGATTGAAGTCGAAGTTTCTTATGCTTCATCAAACGCATTACTAAGTCTTAATTACTCGTCCATGAAGGTTGTTAGGTCCTCATACACGTCCGTTCTCATCACTTCAAGTTAAAACCTTCGAATGTGAACTGGATAACTTGGTTCTAATCCACAAGTCATGTAGCACTCAACCTCATTTGCTTGATACGTCCAACTCTTTTGGAACAAATCGATTGAAGTGACGTTTTTTATGCTTCATCAAATGCATTACTAAGTCTTAATTACTCGTCCATGATGGTTGTTGGGTCCCCAATACACGTCATTCTCATCACTTCAAGTTAAAACCTTGAATGTGAAATGGATAACTTAGGTTCTAACCACAAGTCATGTAGCACTCAACCTTATTTGCTTGATACGTTCAACGCTTTTTGAACAAATCGATTGAAGTGAAGTTTCTTATGCTTCATCAAACCCATTACTAAGTTTTAATTACTCGTCCGAGAAGGTTGTTGCGTTCTCAATACACGTCGTTCTCATCACTTCATGTTAAAACCTTCAATGTGAAATGGATAACTTATGTTCTAACCACATGTCATGAAACACTCAACCTAATTTGCTTGATCGTTCAACTCTTTTGGAACAAATTAATTGAGGTGAAGTTTCTTATGCTTCATAAAACGCATTACTAAGTCTTAATTATTCGTCCATGAAGGTTGTTGGGTCCTCAATACATGTCGTTCTCATTACTTCACGTTAAAACCTTGAATGTGAAATAGATAACTTATGTTCTAACCACATGTCATATAACACTCTACTTAATTTGCTTGATACGTTCAACTGTTTTGGAACAAATCGATTGAAGTGAAGTTTCTTATGCTTCATCAAACGCATTACTATGTCTTAATTACGCGTCCATGAAGGTCGTTGGGTATTCAATACACGTCGTTCTCATCACTTCAAGTTAAAACCTTGAATGTGAGATCGATAACTTAGGTTCTAACCACAAGTCATGTAGCACTCAACCTCATTTGCTTGATACGTTCAACTCTTTTGGAACAAATCGATTGAAGTGAAGTTACTTATGCTTCATCAAACACATTACTAAGTGTTAATTACTCGTCCATGAAGGTTGTTGGGTGCTCAATAAACGTCGTTCTCATCACTTTAACTTAAAACCTTGAATGTGAAATGGATAACTTAGGTTCTAACCACAAGTCATGTAGCACTAAACCTCATTAGCTTGATATGTTCAACTATTTTGGAACAAATCGATTGAAGTGAAGTTTCATATGCTTAATCAAACGCATTATTAAGTCTTAATTACTCGTCCATGAAGGTTGTTAGGTCCTCAATACACGTCGTTCTCATCACTTGAAGTTAAAACCTTAAATGTTAAATGGATAACATAGGCTCTAACCACATGTCATGTAACACTCAACCTAATTTGCTTGATACGTTCAACTCTTTTGGAACAAATCGATTGAAGTGAAGTTCTTATGCTTCATCAAACGCATTAATTAAGTCTTAATTACTCGTCCATGAAGGTTGTTAGGGTCTCAATACACGTCGTTCTCATCACTTCAAGTTAAAACCTCTAATGTGAATGGATAACTTAGGTTCTAACCACAAGTCATGTAAGCACTCAACCTCATTTGCTTGATACGTTCAACTCTTTTGGAACAAATCGATTGAAGTGAAGTTTTATGCTTCATCAAACGCATTACTAAGTCTTAATTACTCGTCCATGACGGTTGTTGGGTCCTCAATAACGTCGTTTCATCACTTTCAAGTTAAAACCTTAATGTGAAATGGATAACTTAGGTTCTAATCCACAAGTCATGTAGCACTCAACTCATATGCTTGATAAGTTCAACTCTTTTGAACAAATCGATTGAAGTGAAGTTTCTTAGCTTCATCAAACGCATTATAAGTCTTAATTACTCGTCCATGAAGGTCGTTGCGTCCTCAATACACGTGATTCTCATCACTTTAAGTTAAAACCTTCAATGTGAAATGGATAACTTATGCTCTAACCACATTTCATGTAACACTCAACCTAATTTGCTTGATACGTTCAACTCTTTTGGAACAAATCAATTGAAGTGCAAGTTTCTTATGCTTCATCAAACGCATTACTAAGTCTTAATTACTCGTCCATGAAGGTTGTTGGGTCCTCAATACACTGTCGTTCTATCACTTCAAGTTAAAACCTTAATGTGAAATGGATAACTTATGTTCTAACCACATGTCATGTAACACTCTACTTAATTTGCTTGATACGTTCAACACTTTTGGAACAAATCGATTGAAGTGAAGTTTCTTATGCTTCATCAAACGCATTACTAAGTCTTAATTACTCGTCCATGAAGGTTGTTGGGTCCTCACTACACGTCGTTCTCATCACTTCAAGTTAAAACCTTAATTGAAATGGATAACTTAGGTTCTAACTCACAAGTCATGTAACATCTCAACTCATTTGCTTCATACGTTCAACTCTTTTGGAACAAATCGATTGAAGTGAAGTTTCTTATGCTTCATCAAACGCATTACTAAGTCTTAATTACTCGTCCATGAAGGTTGTTGGGTCCTCAATACAGGTCGTTCTCATCACTTCAAGTTAAAACCTATAATGTGAAAGGGATAACTTAGGTTCTAACTACAAGTCATGTAGCTCTCAACCTCACTTGCTTCATTCGTACAACCCTTTTGGAACAAATCGATTGAAGTGACGTTTCTTATGCTTCATCAAACGCATTACTAAGTCTTAATTACTCGTCCATGAAGGTTGTTGGGTCCTCAATACACGTCGTTCTCATCACTTCAAGTTAAAACCTATAATGTGAAATGGATAACTTAGGTTCTAACTACAAGTCATGTAGCACTCAACCTCATTTGCTTGATACGTTCAACTCTTTTGGAACAAATCGATTGAAGTGAAGTTTCTTATGCTTCATCAAACGCATTACTAAGTCTTAATTACTCGTCCATGAAGGTTGTTGGGTCCTCAATACACGTCGTTCTCATCACTTCAAGTTAAAACCTATAATGTGAAATGGATAACTTAGGTTCTAACTACAAGTCATGTAGCACTCAACCTCATTTGCTTGATACGTTCAACTCTTTTGGAACAAATCGATTGAAGTGAAGTTTCTTATGCTTCATCAAACGCATTACTAAGTCTTAATTACTCGTCCATGAAGGTTGTTGGGTCCTCAATACACGTCGTTCTCATCACTTCAAGTTAAAACCTATAATGTGAAATGGATAACTTAGGTTCTAACTACAAGTCATGTAGCACTCAACCTCATTTGCTTGATACGTTCAACTCTTTTGGAACAAATCGATTGAAGTGAAGTTTCTTATGCTTCATCAAACGCATTACTAAGTCTTAATTACTCGTCCATGAAGGTTGTTGGGTCCTCAATACACGTCGTTCTCATCTTGATAACGATTCCGATTGCAAAAGTGTTATTCTTTAAGTTGTTAGATGAGATTTTTATCTTTCCAAATCGTACTTGAACGTAAAATTCTGATCTGGTTTGTGCACTAAAACGTTATCTACAAATTCAGTTACCAATTCGGTTACAAATTCGGTTACAAATTCGGTTACAAATTCGGTTACCAATTCAAAAAACAAAAAAAAAACAAAAATTGTGGTTCTCTAAATCTATTCGACTACCTTACTTCATTGGATTGTCCTTTTGCATCTTTATACTATTCTAATTATTTTGAGCTAGTTTTTTCATCACTTATTGTAGTGTCTGTTATTTTGGTTTGTCTTGTTTGGTTCGCTACTTGTGAACTTCCATTACTATTCGGTTAGTTTCGAAAGAAATCAAAGAGAATTCAAGTGGAAAAAGGCACGAGAGAGTGAGCATATTAGAGGGTAACAGCCAATATTATTGAGTGTAAACACGAGTGCAATTGAGTGATTTTTCTTCATTTCGAGTGAAACACGTGAGGGAGTGCTGTGAGGTCCAATATTTCTTCACCTTCTACTTTCTTATTTGTTTTGCATTTGTAGTACCTATTTTGCCATTATTTATTTATTTTTTGTTCTTTTTTTTTTGGTTTGTCAATTTTTGTTATTGCAAGAAGACTCATTTATTACTATTTGATTAGTTAAAAAAAAAAAATTTGAGTGGAAAAAGGCACGAGTGGGTGAGTATATTTAAAGATAAAAGCCAGTATTATTGAGTGCAAACACGAGTGAAATTGAGTGATTTTCCACATTTTCGAGTGAAACACGTGATGGAGTGTTGTGAGGTCCTATTTTACTTCACCTTCTACGTTCTTGCAGAGAATACCTAACCATGTCCGACGCAAAAGACAACCAACATCCAGCTAACATGCCAAATTTACAAATGGAGGCGATCATGGGGGAGATGAGGCGGCTGATGAGACAAGGGTTCAATGAGATCAACGAGCGAATTGATCAAGTGGAACAGATTGCGACACGAGTCCAACCCCAGGCTGGGCAGAATGCACCGAGAAGAAACCAACGGAGGCAGGTCCCTACAGAAGAGATCGATGAAATTGATGAGAGAAACTTGAGGATGATCTTGATAGGGTATCTATGGGTAGTCGTGGAAGACATGGGAACGACCGCGCAAGACAAGACCGAGGCCGACTCGATTATAATTTGGGAAACATCAAGATGAAGATTCCTGAGTTTCAAGGAAAAAGTGATCCGGAGGAGTACCTGGACTGGGAGCGGAAAATAGAGCTAGTTTTTGATTGCCACAACTACTCCGAGCAAAAGAAAGTGAAACTTGCTGCCATAGAATTTACAGAGTATGCGATAGTGTGGTGGGATAAGTTGTGTCTTGATTGAAGACAAGACGGAGACCTTCCCATTGAGAGTTGGGCAGAGATGAAGAGGGTGATGCGACGACGATTTGTACCGAGTCATTACCGGCGTGATCTACACAACAAATTGCAGACTCTTAGGCAAGGGAGTCGTAGTGTGGATGAGTATTACAAGGATATGGAGATGACGATGATACGGGCCAACATCGAAGAGGATCCAGAAGCGACAATGTCTAGATTCTTGAGGGGGTTGAATCGCGAGATCGCTGACGCGGTTGAGCTACAACATTACGTCGAGATTGAAGACTTGGTTCACATGTCCTTGAAGGTAGAGAGACAGCAGCAACGACGTAGTAGTAACCGTCAACATAGTTCGAACCAAACGCCTTGGAAACCAAAGTATCCGAAGAAGGAAGAGAGTTCCTCCACTTCCAAGGGTAAGTTTGAACAGCAGGCAACAACTACGCCATCTTCCAACCAGGCCAAACCAACGCCTACACCCAATCTCTCTAGTGAGATCAAGTGTTTCAAATGTCTTGGGAGAGGACATATCGCGAGTCAATGCCCAAATAAGCGAGTGATGGTGTTGCGGGAGAGTGGAGAGATCGAGTCCGAGGCTAGTGATGACGAGGGTGAATCAGATATGCCATCATTGGAGTATGTTTCCACGGATGATGAGGAGGTAGGAGCTGCCAACGGAGACTTTCTTTTGGTTGCACGACGTGCCTTGAGTGCGCAGATAAAGGAGGACGAAGATGATAAGGTGCAGCGAGAAAATATTTTCCACACCCGATGCCATGTGAAAGACAAAGTGTGTAGCGTCATAGTCGACGGGGGAAGTTGTACCAATGTAGCTAGTGCTTCTATGGTGGAGAAATTGGGACTTTCAACGTTGAAACATCCACGACCTTACAAATTGCAATGGTTGAATGATAGTGGGGAGGTACGTGTCACCAAGCAAGTGGTGGTACCCTTTCGGATTGGAAAGTACGAAGATGAAGTGAGGTGCGACGTGGTACCGATGCAAACTAGTCATATCCTGTTGGGAAGACCGTGGCAATTTGACCGAAGAGTGCAACATGATGGTTTCACTAACAAGTATTCATTCACCCACAAACACAAGCCAATCACGTTAGTACCCTTATCCTTAAGAGAGGTCTTTGCAGATCAAATCCGATTGCAGAAATCGAGTGAACAAGAAAGAAAAGAGTGGAAACAAGGAAAACCAGAGAGAAAACCAGAGAGTTCATCCATTCCTAAACAGAATCTCTTTGCAACCAAGAGTGATCTGAAACGAGCCATTACCAACAAACAGCCAATGATCCTTCTCACGTACAAGGAAGATGTTTTAAATACTAACAAGCTAGATTTGTCCCTTCCAAGTCTGGTTGTTTCTCTTTTGTAGGACTTTGAGGACGTATTTCCCGATGAGCTTCCAAAAGGTTTACCACCCATTCGCAGGATTGAGCACAAGATTGACCTTGTTCCCGGAGCCTCCATTCCGAATCGGTCAGCTTATCGAACCAACCCAGAGGAGACAAAGGAGTTACAGCGTCAAGTGGAAGACTTGATGGAGAAGGGGTACGTGAGAGAAAGCATGAGTCCGTGTGCTGTTCCCGTTCTTTTGGTTCCTAAGAAGGATGGAACATGGCGAATGTGCACCGATTGTCGCGCCGTCAACAATATCACGGTAAAGTATCGCTTTCCTATTCCTCGTTTAGATGATATGCTTGATGAGTTGCATGGTTCCTGTGTCTTTTCAAAGATTGATCTTAAGAGTGGGTACCATCAAATTAGAATGAATGAAGGCGATGAGTGGAAAACGGCGTTTAAAACAAAACATGGATTGTACGAGTGGATGGTCATGCCATTTGGGCTAACTAATGCACCTAGTACTTTCATGCGCTTGATGAATCATGTTTTGCGTCCGTTTATTGGAAAATTTGTAGTTGTATACTTTGATGATATTTTAATATATAGCTCAAATTTGCATGACCATGTTTCCCATTTGCGAGCAGTTTTGAATCTTCTTAGGAAAGAGAAATTGTACGCTAACCAGGGCAAGTGCACCTTTTGCACCGACCAGCTTGTTTTTCTTGGTTTTATTGTTAGCGCGCAGGGAATCCACGTTGACAATGAGAAGGTTTCCGAAATTCAAGAATGGCCAACTCCGACGACTGTTGGACATGTACGAAGTTTTCATGGACTTGCTAGCTTCTACCGGCGATTCGTGAAGGACTTTAGCACCATGGATGCACCGCTCACTGATGTGATGAAGAAGAATGTTCCATTCAAGTGGGGCGAGGCACAAGAGGAGGCATTTAAGATTCTGAAATATGAACTTTCGCATGCCCCTTTACTTGCTTTACCCAACTTTGATAAAATGTTTGAGGTTGAGTGTGATGCTTCAGGTGTAGGGATTGGAGCTGCTTTAATGCAGGAACGAAGACCAATTGCATACTTCAGTGAGAAGTTAAGCGGTGCAACGCTCAACTACCCGACGTACGACAAAGAGCTCTATGCCGTAGTTCGTGCCCTCGAGACGTGGCAACACTACCTTTTGCCAAAGGAGTTCGTGATCCGCACCGATCATGAAACCTTGAAGCATTTCAAGAGCCAACACAAGCTGAATAAACGCCATGGTCACTGGTCTGAATTCTTGGAGCCATTCCCATACGTCATCCAGTACAAGAAAGGTAAGGAGAATGTGGTTGCTGATGCACTTTCTCATAGGTATGTTTTAATATCAATCTTAGATGCTAAGCAACTTGGATTCGAACATATCAAGCAGCTTTACATTGATGATGTGGATTTTGGAGAGAGTTATAGGTTGTGTGAGAAATCTGGGTTTGGGAAGTTCTTTAGGCATGACGAGTACCTATTTAGGGAAGGTAAATTGTGTGTTCCCAACTGTTCTTTGCGTGATTTATTGATTAGGGAATCCCATGGGGGAGGGTTGATGGGGCATTTTGGGGTAGCAAAAACTCTAGGAATTCTACAAGAACATTTCTATTGGCCCCACATTAAACGAGATGTTGAGAGGATAGTTGGTAGGTGTCTTACGTATAAGCAAGCTAAATCGAGAGTACAACTGAACGGGCTTTACACACCTCTGCCTATTCCTAGTTCACCTTGGATTGACATTTCGATGGACTTTGTGTTAGGGTTACCTAGGACTAAGCGTGGTAAGGATTCGATTTTTGTGGTTGTAGATCGTTTTTCTAAGATGGCTCATTTTATTCCTTGTCATAAAACTGATGATGCCTCTAATGTTGCTGAATTGTTCTTTCAAGAGATAGTACGGTTACATGGGATGCCGAGGACAATAGTTTCGGATCGTGATGCTAAGTTTTTAAGTTACTTTTGGAAGACTTTGTGGGGGAAATTAGGAACAAAACTTTTGTTTTCAACTACTTGTCATCCCCAAACTGATGGTCAAACTGAGGTAGTGAATAGGACTTTATCGACATTGTTAAGGGCAATCATTAGCAAAAACATTAAGTCATGGGAGGAATATTTGCCACATGTTGAGTTTGCCTACAATCGTTCAATTCATTCAGCCACTAAATTTTCACCATTTGAGATTGTTTATGGTTTTAATCTGCTAACCCCATTGGATTTATCACATTTACCTGTTTCTGAACAAGTGAATTTAGATGGCGAGAAGAAGGCAGAAGTCGTGAAACAACTCCATGAGCGAGCTCGACAAAACATTGAGCGGAGACCTGATCAATACAACAAGAATGCCAACAAGGGTCGACGTCAGCTCATTTTTGACCCGGAGATTGGGTTTGGTTACATATGCG
Source organism: Begonia masoniana (assembly GCA_022432975.1). NCBI lineage: Eukaryota > Viridiplantae > Streptophyta > Magnoliopsida > Cucurbitales > Begoniaceae > Begonia > Begonia masoniana. Next base: position 19,864,013 of record CM039506.1, read on the forward strand.
CAAAGAGAGATTCCTCGCACAACGGCGTTCTAAGTTGCTTCCTCGTGGTGATGGACCATTCCAACTGCTTGAGCGAATTAACAACAACGCCTACAAGCTTTATTTACCTGGTGAGTACAATGTAAGTGCAACGTTTAATGTTTCTTACTTGAGTCCTTTTGATGCAAATTTCGATTTGAGGACAAATCCTTTTCAAGAGGGAGGGAATGATGAGAATCTCAAGACGGATACATTACAAGTGGCTGGACCAATAACGAGAGCAAAGGCAAAACAGATCAAGGAGCAAATGAGCAATTTGGTCCGTCAAATCTTACCTCAAGAAGGAAATTGCATTCGAAACCAAGAACCAGAGATACCAGAGATTGTTCTCGTAATCCAAGCTGTTTTGGGATGATATTTATGTCATTGTCGTTTTATTAATTTGGTTAATTCGATTGTCGTTTTTAGGGTTTAAAAAGTACTTGTCGTTGTCGAGTCATAAGTTGTCATTATTTTTAATTAAGAGTTACAAGGACAGGATAGTAATTTTGTTCTTGAAACCCTAGCATGAAGGGGTGTTTCATGCCTATATATTTATTCTTAGATGAATGAAAAGGATTATTCAGGTTTTATCTAATTGTGAGAGAATTTCCCTTAGTTTCTTGAAGAAACTCCGAACTTATCAAGGTTCTCCTTGTGGCGTTCAAAATCTGACTTATCAAACGAACAAGCATATTCGTTTGTGGCGTCCTCCTCATTCCAAGGTTCGGATCTGTATAGATTTCGGGTCAAGGATTTCCTCTTCGAACTTGTAGATTCTAGGTTAGCGTCGACGCCAATATTTTGATCGTGGGTCACCGTCACATCGTTGGCGTGGTTCGCATCATTACTTATGCTTCATCAAACGCATTACTAAGTCTTAATTACTCGTCCATGAAGGTTGTTGGGTCCTCAATACACGTCGTTCTCATCACTTTAAGTTAAAACCTTGAATGTCAAATGGATAACTTAGGTTCTAACCACAAGTCATGTAGCACTCAACCTCATTAGCTTGATACGTTCAACTCTTTTGGAACAAATCGATTGAAGTGAAGTTTCATATGCTTAATCAAACGCATTATTAAGTCTTAATTACTCGTCCATGAAGGTTGTTGGGTCCTCAATACACGTTGTTCTCATCACTTCAAGTTAAAATCTTAAATGTGAAATTGATAACATAGGTTCTAACCACATGTCATGTAACACTCAACCTAATTTGCTTGATACGTTCAACTCTTTTGGAACAAATCGATTGAAGTGAAGTTTCTTATGCTTCATCAAACGGTTTACTAAGTCTTAATTACGCGTCCATGAAGGTTGTTGTGTACTCAATACACGTTGTTCTCATCACTTCAAGTTAAAACTTATAATGTGAAATGGATAACTTAGGTTCTAACTACAAGTCATGTAGGTCTCAACCTCATTTGCTTGATACGTTCAACTCTTTTGGAAGAACTCGATTGAAGTGACGTTTCTAATGCTTCATCAAACGTATTATTAAGTCTTAATTACTCGTCCATGAAGGTTGTTGGGTCCTTAATACACGTCATTGTCATCACTTCAAGTTAAAACCTTCAATGTGAAATGGATAACTTAGGTTCTAACCACAACTCATGTAACACTCAACCTCATTTGCTTGATACGTTCAACTCTTTTGGAACAAATCAATTGAAGTGAAGTTTCTTATGCTTAATCAAACGCATTAGTAAGTCTTAATTACTCGTCCATGAAGGTTCTTGGGTCCGCAATATACGTCGTTCTTTTCACTTTAAGTTAAAACCTTGAATGAGAAATAGATAACTTAGTTTCTAACCACAAATCATGTAACACTCAACATAATTTGCTTGATACGTTCAACTCTATTGGAACAAATCGATTGAAGTGAAGTTTCTTATGCTTCATCAAACGCAATACTAAGTTTTAATTACTCGTCCATGAAGGTTGTTGGGTCCTCAATACACGTCGTTCTCATCACTTCATGTTAAAACCTATAATGTGAAATGGATAACTTAGGTTCTTACCACAAGTCATGTAGCACTCAACCTCATTTGCTTGATACGTTAAACTCTTTTGGAACAAATCGATTGAAGTGAAATTTCTTATGCTTCATCAAACGCATTATTAAGTCTTAATTACTCGTCCATGAAGGTTGTTGGGTCCTCATACACGCGTTGTCATCACTTCAAGGTAAAACCTTCAATGTGAAATAGATAACCTAGGTTCTAACCACAAGTCATGTAACACTCAACCTAATTTGCTTGATACGTTCAACTCTTTTGAAATAAATCTATTGAAGTGAAGTTTCTTATGTTTCATCAAACGCATTACTAAGTCTTAATCACGCGTCCATGAATGTTGTTGGGTCCTCAATACACATCTTTGTCATCACTTCAAGTTAAAACGTTCAATGTGAAATTGATAACTTAGTTTCTAACCACAAGTCATGTAACACTCAACCTAATTTGCTTGATACGTTCAACTCTTTTGGAACAAATCGATTGAAGTGAAGTTTCATATGCTTCATCAAACCCATTACTAAGTCTTAATTACGCGTCCATGAAGGTTGTTGGGTCTTCAATACACGTCGTTCTCATCACTTTAAGTTAAAACCACGAATGTGAAATGGATAACTTAGGTTCTAACCAATAGTCTTGTAACACTCACCCTAATTTGCTTGACACGTTCAACTCTTTTGGAACAAATCGATTGAAGTGAAGTTTCTTATGCTTTATCAAACGCATTACTAAGTCTTAATTACTCGTCCATTAAGGTTGTTGGGTCCTCATTACACGTCGTTCTCATCACTTCAAGTTAAAACCTCGAATGTGAAATGGATAACTTAGGTTCTAACCACAAGTCATGTAAGCACTAAACCTAATCTGCTTGATACGTTCAACTCTTTTGGAACAAATCGATTAAAGTGAAGTTACTTATGCTTAATCAAACGCATTACCAAGTCTTAATTACTCGTCCATGAAGGTTGTTGGGTCCTCAATACACGTCGTTGTCATCACTTCAATTTAAAACCTTCAATGTGAAATGGATAACTTAGTTTCTATCCACAAGTCTTGTAACACTCAACCTAATTTGCTGACTACGTTCAACTCTTTTGGAACAAATCGATTGAAGTGAAGTTTATTATGCTTCATCAAACGCTTTACTAAGTCTTAATTACGCGTCCATGAAGGTTGTTGGGTCCTCAATACACGTCGTTCTCATCACTTCAAGTTAAAACCTCAAATGTGAAATGGATAACTTAGGTTCTAACCACAAGTCTTGTAACACTCAACCTAATTTGCTTGATACGTTAAACTCTTTTGGAACAAATCGATTGAAGTGAAGTTTTTTATGCTTCATCAAACGCATTACTAAGTTTAATTACTCGTCCATGAAGGTTGTTGGGTCCTCAATACACGTCGTTCTCATCACTTCAAGTTAAAACCTCGAATTTGAAATGGATAACTTAGGTTCTAACCACAAGTCATGTAACACTCAACCTAATTTGCTTGATACGTTCAACTCTTTTGGAACAAATCGATTGAAGTGAAGTTTCTTATGCTTCATCAAACGCATTACTAAGTCTTAATTACTCGTCCATGAAGGTTGTTGGGTCCTCAATACACGTCGTTCTCATCACTTCAAGTTAAAACCTCGAATGTGAAATGGATAACTTAGGTTCTAACCACAAGTCAAGTAACACTCAACCTAATTTGCTTGATACGTTCAACTCTTTTGGAACAAATCGATTGAAGTGAAGTTTCTTATGCTTCATCAAACGCATTACTAAGTCTTAATTACTCGTCCATGAAGGTTGTTGGGTCCTCAATACACGTCGTTCTCATCACTTCAAGTTAAAACCTCGAATGTGAAAAGGATAACTTAGGTTCTAACCACAAGTCATGTAACACTCAACCTAATTTGCTTGATACGTTCAACTCTTTTGGAACAAATCGATTGAAGTGAAGTTTCTTATGCTTCATCAAACGCATTACTAAGTCTTAATTACGTGTCCATGAAGGTTGTTGGGTCCTCAATACACGTCGTTCTCATCACTTCAAGTTAAAACCTAGAATGTGAAATGGATAACTTAGGTTTTAACCACAAGTCTTGTAACACTCAACCTATTTGCTTGATACGTTCAACTCTTTTGGAACAATCGATTGAAGTGAAGTTCTTATGCTTCATCAAACGCATTACTAAGTCTTAATTACTCGTCCATGAAGGTTGTTGGGTCCTCAATACACGTCGTTCTCATCCCTTCAAGTTAAAACCTTGAATGTGAAAAGGATAACTTAGGTTCTAACCACAAGTCATATAACACTCAACCTCATTTGCTTGATACGTTCAACTCTTTTGAAAAAAATTGATTAAAGTGAAGTTTCTTATGCTTCATCAAACGCATTACTAAGTCTTAATTACGTGTCCATGAAGGTTGTTGGGTCCTCAATACACGTCGTTCTCATCACTTCAAGTTAAAACCTATAATGTGAAATGGATAACTTAGGTTCTAACCACAAGTCATATAACACTCAACCTCATTTGCTTGATACGTTCAACTCTTTTGAAAAAAATTGATTAAAGTGAAGTTTCTTATGCTTCATCAAACGCATTACTAAGTCTTAATTACGTGTCCATGAAGGTTGTTGGGTACTCAATACACGTCGTTCTCATCACTTCAAGTTAACACCTCGATTGTGAAATGGATAACTTTGGTTCTAACCACAAGTCTTGTAACACTCAACCTAATTTGCTTGATACGTTCAACTCTTTTAAAACAAATCGATTGAAGTGAAGTTTCTTATGCTTCATCAAACGCATTACTAAGTCTTAATTACGCGTCCATGAAGGTTGTTGGGTCCTCAATACACGTCGTTCTCATCACTTCAAGTTAAAACTTCGAATGTGAAAGGGATAACTTAGGTTCTAACCACAAGTCTTGTAACACTCAACCTAATTTGCTTGATACGTTCAACTCTTTTAAAACTAAATCGATTGAAGTGAAGTTTCTTATGCTTCATCAAACGCATTACTAAGTCTTAATTACTCGTCCATGAAGGTTGTTGGGTCCTCAATACACGTCGTTCTCCATCACTTCAAGTTAAAACCTCGAATGTGAAATGGATAACTTAGGTTCTAACCACAAGTCAAGTAACACTCAACTAATTTGCTGATACGTTCAACTCTTTGGAACAAATCGATTGAAGTGAAGTTTCTTATGCTTCATCAAACGCATTACTAAGTTTAATTACTCGTCCATGAAGGTTGTTGGGTCCTCAATACACGTCGTTCTCATCACTTCAAGTTAAAACCTATAATGTGAAATGGATAACTTAGGTTCTAACCACAAGTCATGTAACACTCAACCTCATTTGCTTGATACGTTCAACTCTTTTGGAACAAATCGATTGAAGTGAAGTTTCATATGCTTCATCAAACGCATTTACTAAGTCTTAATTACTCATCCATGAAGGTTGTTGGGTCCCAATCACACCGTCGTTCTCTCACTTCACGTTAAAACCTCGAATGTGAAAGGAAACTTTAGGTTTCTAACCACACGTCATGTACAACACTCACCTAATTTGCATTGATTACGTTCAACTCTTTTGAACAAATCGAATTGACAGTGCCGTTTCTATGCTTCATCAACCGCCTTACCTACGTCTTCATACTGTCCATGAAGGTTGTGGGTCCTCAATACACGTCGTTCTCATCACTTTCACGTTAAAACCTATAATGTGAAATGGATAACTTAGGTTCTACCCACTAAGTCATGTAACACTCAAACCTCATTTTCTGATCCGTCAACTTTTTGGAACAAAGCGCTTGAAGTGAAGGTTTCATATGCTTAATCAAGCATTATAAGTCTAATTACTGTCCATGAAGGTGTTTGTGCCTCAATACACGCTCGTTCTCAACACTGCAGTTAAAACCTCGAATGTGAAACTGGATAACTTACGGTCTAACCACAAGTCATGTAACACTCAACCTCATTGCTTGATACGTTCAACTCTTTTGGAACAAATCGATTGAAGTGAAGTTTCTTATGCTTCATCAAACGCATTACTAAGTCTTAATTACTCGTCCATGAAGGTTGTTGGGTCCTCAATACACGTCGTTCTCATCACTTCAAGTTAAAACCTTGAATGTGAAATGGATAACTTAGTTCTAACCACAAGTCTTGTAACACTCAACCTAATTTGCTTGATACGTTCACTCTTTTGGAACAATCGATTGAAGTGAAGTTTCTTATGCTTCATCAAACGCATTACTAAGTCTTAATTACTCGTCCATGAAGGTTGTTGGGTCCTCAATACACGTCGTTCTCATCACTTCAAGTTAAAACCTATAATGTGAAATGGATAACTTAGGTTCTAACCACAAGTCATGTAACACTCAACCTCATTTGCTTGATACGTTCAACTCTTTTGGAACAAATCGATTGAAGTGAAGTTTCTTATGCTTCATCAAACGCATTACTAAGTCTTAATTACTCGTCCATGAAGGTTGTTGGGTCCTCAATACACGTCGTTCTCATCACTTCAAGTTAAAACCTCGAATGTGAAATGGATAACTTAGGTTCTAACCACAAGTCTTGTAACACTCAACCTAATTTGCTTTATACGTTCACTCTTTTGGAACAAATCGATTCAAGTGAAGTTTCTTATGCTTCATCAAACGCATTACTAAGTCTTAATTACTCGTCCATGAAGGTTGTTGGGTCCTCAATACACGTCGTTCTCATCACTTCAAGTTAAAACCTCGAATGTGAAATGGATAACTTAGGTTCTAACCACAAGTCTTGTAACACTCAACCTAATTTGCTTGATACGTTCAACTCTTTTGGAACAAATCGATTGAAGTGAAGTTTCTTATGCTTCATCAAACGCATTACTAAGTCTTAATTACTCGTCCATGAAGGTTGCTTGGTCCTCAATACACGTCGTTCTCATCACTTCAAGTTAAAACCTCGAATGTGAAATGGATAACTTAGGTTCTAACCACAAGTCAAGTAACACTCAACCTAATTTGCTTGATACGTTCAACTCTTTTGGAACAAATCGATTGAAGTGAAGTTTCTTATGCTTCATCAAACGCATTACTAAGTCTTAATTACTCGTCCATGAAGGTTGTTGGGTCCTCAATACACGTCGTTCTCATCACTCAAGTTAAAACCTTGAATGTGAAATGGATAACTTAGGTTCTAACCACAAGTCATGTAACACTCAACCTCATTTGCTTGATACTTCAACTCTTTTGGAACAATCGATTGAAGTGAAGTTTCTTATGCTTCATCAAACGCATTACTAAGTCTTAATTACTCGTCCATGAAGGTTGTTGGGTCCTCAATACACGTCGTTCTCATCACTCAAGTTAAAACCTCGAATGTGAAATGGATAACTTAGTTCTAACCACAAGTCATGTAGCACTCAACCTCATTTGCTTGATACGTTCAACTCTTTTGGAACAAATCGATTGAAGTGAAGTTTCTTATGCTTCATCAAACGCATTACTAAGTCTTAATTACTCGTCCATGAAGGTTGTTGGGTCCTCAATACACGTCGTTCTCATCACTTCAAGTTAAAACCTTGAATGTGAAATGGATAACTTAGGTTCTAACCACAAGTCATGTAACACTCAACCTAATTTGCTTGATACGTTCAACTCTTTTGGAACAAATCGATTGAAGTGAAGTTTCTTATGCTTCATCAAACGCATTACTAAGTCTTAATTACTCGTCCATGAAGGTTGTTGGGTCCTCAATACACGTCGTTCTCATCACTTCAAGTTAAAACCTTGAATGTGAAATGGATAACTTAGTTCTAACCACAAGTCATGTAGCACTCAACCTCATTTGCTTGATACGTTCACTCTTTTGGAACAATCGATTGAAGTGAAGTTTCTTATGCTTCATCAAAAGCATTACTAAGTCTTAATTACTCGTCCATGAAGGTTGTTGGGTCCTCAATACACGTCGTTCTCATCACTTCAAGTTAAAACCTCGAATGTGAAATGGATAACTTAGTTTCTAACCACAAGTCTTGTAACACTCAACCTAATTTGCTTGATACGTTCACTCTTTTGGAACAATCGATTGAAGTGAAGTTTCTTATGCTTCATCAAACGCATTACTAAGTCTTAATTACTCGTCCATGAAGGTTGTTGGGTCCTCAATACACGTCGTTCTCATCACTTCAAGTTAAAACCTTGAATGTGAAATGGATAACTTAGGTTCTAACCACAAGTCATGTAGCACTCAACCTCATTTGCTTGATACGTTCAACTCTTTTGGAACAAATCGATTGAAGTGAAGTTTCTTATGCTTCATCAAACGCATTACTAAGTCTTAATTACTCGTCCATGAAGGTTGTTGGGTCCTCAATACACGTCGTTCTCATCACTTCAAGTTAAAACCTTGAATGTGAAATGGATAACTTAGTTTCTAACCACAAGTCATGTAGCACTCAACCTCATTTGCTTGATACGTCCAGCTCTTTTGGAACAAATCGATTGAAGTGACGTTTCTTATGCTTCATCAAATGCATTACTAAGTCTTAATTACTCGTCCATGAAGGTTGTTGGGTCCTCAATACACGTCGTTCTCATCACTTCAAGTTAAAACCTCGAATGTGAAATGGATAACTTAGGTTCTAACCACAAGTCATGTAACACTCAACCTAATTTGCTTGATACGTTCAACTCTTTTGGAACAAATCGATGAAGTGAAGTTTCTTATGCTTCATCAAACGCATTACTAAGTCTTAATTACTCGTCCATGAAGGTTGTTGGGTCCTCAATACACGTCGTTCTCATCACTTCAAGTTAAAACCTCGAATGTGAAATGGATAACTTAGGTTCTAACCACAAGTCATGTAACACTCAACCTCATTTGCTTGATACGTTCAACTCTTTTGGAACAATCGATTGAAGTGAAGTTTCTTATGCTTCATCAAACGCATTACTAAGTCTTAATTACTCGTCCATGAAGGTTGTTGGGTCTTCAATACACGTCGTTCTCATCACTTCAAGTTAAAACCTTGAATGTGAAATGGATAACTTAGGTTCTAACCACAAGTCATGTAGCACTCAACCTCATTTGCTTGATACGTTCAACTCTTTTGGAACAATCGATTGAAGTGAAGTTCTTATGCTTCATCAAACGCATTACTAAGTCTTAATTACTCGTCCATGAAGGTTGTTGGGTCCTCAATACACGTCGTTCTCATCACTTCAAGTTAAAACCTCGAATGTGAAATGGATAACTTAGGTTCTAACCACAAGTCATGTAACACTCAACCTCATTTGCTTGATACGTTCAACTCTTTTGGAACAAATCGATTGAAGTGAAGTTTCTTATGCTTCATCAAACGCATTACTAAGTCTAAATTACTCGTCCATGAAGGTTGTTGGGTCCTTATTACACGTCGTTCTCATCACTTCAAGTTAAAACCTCGAATGTGAAATGGATAACTTAGGTTCTAACCACAAGTCATATAACACTCAACCTCATTTGCTTGATACGTTCAACTCTTTTAGAACAAATAGATTGAAGTGAAGTTTCTTATGCTTCATCAAACGCATTACTAAGTCTTAATTACTCGTCCATGAAGGTTGTTGGGTCCTCAATACACGTCGTTCTCATCACTTCAAGTTAAAACCTCGAATGTGAAATGGATAACTTAGGTTCTAACCACAAGTCATGTAGCACTCAACCTCATTTGCTTGATACGTTCAACTCTTTTGGAACAAATCGATGAAGTGAAGTTTCTTATGCTTCATCAAACGCATTACTAAGTCTTAATTACTCGTCCATGAAGGTTGTTGGGTACTCAATACACGTCGTTCTCATCACTTCAAGTTAAAACCTTGAATGTGAAATGGATAACTTAGGTTCTAACCACAAGTCATGTAGCACTCAACCTCATTTGCTTGATACGTTCAACTCTTTTGGAACAAATCGATTGAAGTGAAGTTTCTTATGCTTCATCAAACGCATTACTAAGTCTTAATTACTCGTCCATGAAGGTTGTTGGGTCCTCAATACACGTCGTTCTCATCACTTCAAGTTAAAACCTTGAATGTGAAATGGATAACTTAGGTTCTAACCACAAGTCATGTAACACTCAACCTCATTTGCTTGATACATTTAACTCTTTTGGAACAAATCGATGAAGTGAAGTTTCTTATGCTTCATCAAACGCATTACTAAGTCTTAATTACTCGTCCATGAAGGTTGTTGGGTCCTCAATACACGTCGTTCTCATCACTTCAAGTTAAAACCTCGAATGTGAAATGGATAACTTAGTTTCTAACCACAAGTCATGTAACACTCAACCTCATTTGCTTGATACGTTCAACTCTTTTGGAACAAATCGATGAAGTGAAGTTTCTTATGCTTCATCAAACGCATTACTAAGTCTTAATTACTCGTCCATGAAGGTTGTTGGTCCTCAATACACGTCGTTCTCATCACTTCAAGTTAAAACCTCGAATGTGAAATGGATAACTTAGGTTCTAACCACAAGTCATGTAACACTCAACCTCATTTGCTTGATACGTTCAACTCTTTTGGAACAAATCGATGAAGTGAAGTTTCTTATGCTTCATCAAACGCATTACTAAGTCTTAATTACTCGTCCATGAAGGTTGTTGGGTCCTCAATACACGTCGTTCTCATCACTTCAAGTTAAAACCTTGAATGTGAAATGGATAACTTAGGTTCTAACCACAAGTCATGTAACACTCAACCTAATTTGCTTGATACGTTCAACTCTTTTGGAACAAATCGATGAAGTGAAGTTTCTTATGCTTCATCAAACGCATTACTAAGTCTTAATTACTCGTCCATGAAGGTTGTTGGGTCCTCAATACACGTCGTTCTCATCACTTCAAGTTAAAACCTTGAATGTGAAATGGATAACTTAGGTTCTAACCACAAGTCATGTAACACTCAACCTCATTTGCTTGATACGTTCAACTCTTTTGGAACAAATCGATGAAGTGAAGTTTCTTATGCTTCATCAAACGCATTACTAAGTCTTAATTACTCGTCCATGAAGGTTGTTGGGTCCTCAATACACGTCGTTCTCATCACTTCAAGTTAAAACCTTGAATGTGAAATGGATAACTTAGGTTCTAACCACAAGTCATGTAACACTCAACCTAATTTGCTTGATACGTTCAACTCTTTTGGAACAAATCGATGAAGTGAAGTTTCTTATGCTTCATCAAACGCATTACTAAGTCTTAATTACTCGTCCATGAAGGTTGTTGGGTCCTCAATACACGTCGTTCTCATCACTTCAAGTTAAAACCTTGAATGTGAAATGGATAACTTAGGTTCTAACCACAAGTCATGTAACACTCAACCTAATTTGCTTGATACGTTCAACTCTTTTGGAACAAATCGATGAAGTGAAGTTTCTTATGCTTCATCAAACGCATTACTAAGTCTTAATTACTCGTCCATGAAGGTTGTTGGGTCCTCAATACACGTCGTTCTCATCACTTCAAGTTAAAACCTTGAATGTGAAATGGATAACTTAGGTTCTAACCACAAGTCATGTAACACTCAACCTAATTTGCTTGATACGTTCAACTCTTTTGGAACAATCGATTGAAGTGAAGTTTCTTATGCTTCATCAAACGCATTACTAAGTCTTAATTACTCGTCCATGAAGGTTGTTGGGTCCTCAATACACGTCGTTCTCATCACTTCAAGTTAAAACCTTGAATGTGAAATGGATAACTTAGGTTCTAACCACAAGTCATGTAGCACTCAACCTCATTTGCTTGATACGTTCAACTCTTTTGGAACAATCGATTGAAGTGAAGTTTCTTATGCTTCATCAAACGCATTACTAAGTCTTAATTACTCGTCCATGAAGGTTGTTGGGTCCTCAATACACGTCGTTCTCATCACTTCAAGTTAAAACCTTGAATGTGAAATGGATAACTTAGGTTCTAACCACAAGTCATGTAACACTCAACCTAATTTGCTTGATACGTTCAACTCTTTTGGAACAATCGATTGAAGTGAAGTTTCTTATGCTTCATCAAACGCATTACTAAGTCTTAATTACTCGTCCATGAAGGTTGTTGGGTCCTCAATACACGTCGTTCTCATCACTTCAAGTTAAAACCTTGAATGTGAAATGGATAACTTAGGTTCTAACCACAAGTCATGTAACACTCAACCTAATTTGCTTGATACGTTCAACTCTTTTGGAACAAATCGATTGAAGTGAAGTTTCTTATGCTTCATCAAACGCATTACTAAGTCTTAATTACTCGTCCATGAAGGTTGTTGGGTCCTCAATACACGTCGTTCTCATCACTTCAAGTTAAAACCTCGAATGTGAAATGGATAACTTAGGTTCTAACCACAAGTCATGTAGCACTCAACCTCATTTGCTTGATACGTTCAACTCTTTTGGAACAATCGATTGAAGTGAAGTTTCTTATGCTTCATCAAACGCATTACTAAGTCTTAATTACTCGTCCATGAAGGTTGTTGGGTCCTCAATACACGTCGTTCTCATCACTTCAAGTTAAAACCTTGAATGTGAAATGGATAACTTAGGTTCTAACCACAAGTCATGTAGCACTCAACCTCATTTGCTTGATACGTTCAACTCTTTTGGAACAATCGATTGAAGTGAAGTTTCTTATGCTTCATCAAACGCATTACTAAGTCTTAATTACTCGTCCATGAAGGTTGTTGGGTCCTCAATACACGTCGTTCTCATCACTTCAAGTTAAAACCTTGAATGTGAAATGGATAACTTAGGTTCTAACCACAAGTCATGTAACACTCAACCTAATTTGCTTGATACGTTCAACTCTTTTGGAACAATCGATTGAAGTGAAGTTTCTTATGCTTCATCAAACGCATTACTAAGTCTTAATTACTCGTCCATGAAGGTTGTTGGGTCCTCAATACACGTCGTTCTCATCACTTCAAGTTAAAACCTTGAATGTGAAATGGATAACTTAGGTTCTAACCACAAGTCATGTAACACTCAACCTAATTTGCTTGATACGTTCAACTCTTTTGGAACAATCGATTGAAGTGAAGTTTCTTATGCTTCATCAAACGCATTACTAAGTCTTAATTACTCGTCCATGAAGGTTGTTGGGTCCTCAATACACGTCGTTCTCATCACTTCAAGTTAAAACCTTGAATGTGAAATGGATAACTTAGGTTCTAACCACAAGTCATGTAACACTCAACCTAATTTTTGCCAATTGAAAATGAGACAAGAACCTGTTTTGTTACCTTCATTTCTCCACTTTCATTGAGCCATTGGAGACTATATGGGCGAGGTGTTTTAGAGTCTTTAATCCAAGCCTGTCAACCATCATCTTACTTGCAACATTCACACAACTTCCTCATCTATGAATTCAAACCACAACTTGTCTTTAACATGGCAGCGCGTATAGAAAATGTTTTCACGTTGTTGACGGTCATCATCTCCTATAGTTTTTGAACATGGAGGTTATGTGAATATCCGTGTGTACGGACCTTTGATTAATTATTATTGATTAATTAGTGCATTTTTGGTTAATATATCAAATCAGGTCCGTTTCACAAAAAGAAAGCGTCATTAACGTTCTAACCATATAGAATTGTAAGGACATTTACGGAAAATTTTCGGAGATCAAACACTATATTCCGATCAATACCTTTTCGTAATACGAGACCGTTCTCGTAAAAATAGCAAACGAGGTCCAAATTGCGAACGGACGGTTTTTAATAATCCCAAATAGTAAGTTGGACTTGTCGGTGAAATAAGGAAATTTGGTGAACCCAAATCATTGGACGATTAACGAAACGAAGGACGAAACTAATATATAAAACTTGAGAAGGGCAAAATGGTCATTTTAAGAAATCAATTTCATTATAACGCAATTGCCTTAATAAAGCCCGATTTTCATTATCTGAAAACGTTTTTCCAGAGAACAAAGTTCTCTTTCTCCTCTGCGACTTCTCCTCTTCGGCCGCGGCGATTCCTCACGTTCCGACCTCCGATCTCCTCCTTTCTCCTCCGTTCCTCGTCATTTCTTCTCCCTCCGCACCCTCGGTATGTAGCTTTAGTCTTCGTCGTTTATTTCGAGTTTTGGTTTGATTTAGGTTAGGGGTTAAAAATAGTTGGGTTCTGTTAAAAAACTCGTTTAGGCTTTTGTAATTAATAGTTGCTATAATTACTTATATATTGAACTATTGGACGTTTCGGACGAAGATAAATCGATTCGTGAAAAAGTTTAAAATCCGAGAATTTTAGGGTTTTCGGAAAAAATTCGATTGCTCGATGAATTAGCTTAATAAATCGATTAAGCATTAGAAGTATCTTTAGTTAAGTTTTGCTAATTTGGACGTTTAATTGCTAATTCGTTTTAACGGCAAATATCGTGTTTTACCTCAGACACCGACTCCAGTGGACGAAGGCTTAGATCCAGCGCGCTCAAGGTAGTTCTCGTGCTTGCTTGACCGAAAGGTCTACACCATACTTCGTCGTCGTATCAAGGATCCTTGAGGGTTCCTTGTTTTACGTTGTTTAGGTTGGGTAGTTAGGGAATATTGTTTATAGGTATGTTATATTTCTGCTGATTAACTGTTTGTTTACTTTCCGCTGATATGAAAATGTCATAAAGCCTCCCTTTTTTTCGAAAGTCATGAAAAGGATTTCTGCACGTGTTTAAAGAAAAGGACTATATCTGAAATAAAATCTGTAACGAAATCGGATGAAAACGTAACTGTCTGTTTCTGGTCACGCGGGAATGGGGCTCCGGCACGGCTGTGCGTGTTGCAAGCGTGTACCCCCCCTCTCTAGGTGGAAAGGGTAGTCCGACCGCTGGATGGGCCTCTCCGCTTAGTTGGTTAAGTTTCTGCATTCTGTCTGTCTGTGACGTAAGTCTGTACTCCTGTATTCTGTATCTGTAATCTGAATCTGAGCATGATTTCTGAATGGCATACGCACGCATGCATCTGCATTTACGTAGCTTACTGAGATTCAATATCTCTAATGTTCTGTATGGTGTAGGTGATCTGCTAGGTGACGTAGATCCAGGTGAGGACACGTCCTCCTCCTGATGTCGGAGGTATTTGATGGATGATGCTCGTGGGAGTGCACTGAGTAGTCGAGGCGCGATACGACCCGTGGATGTATGTATGGACTCTGGGGTTATTTTGGGATGTGTGATCTGATAACTGTATAGAATATTTAGGTTGTTTGGATCTGGATAGGTATTAGATAACGGTTTTGGTAATGTTGTAAAACGTTTTGGTTAACTGTTTTGATGAATGTATAAATGTTTTAGTTTAAAAACATTATTTAAACGTTATAGAAAGTTGGAACGTTTGGTGGTAAATTAAATGTTAGGACTGTTTTACGTATACGGATGGCTCGGTTTTTAGAGTTATCCACGCAGTTGGACTTCGTAAAGTCCGCTGCGAGTCGTTGGATTTAAGCTATAAGTGTTTATGATAGAGATGTGAATGGTGAAAAATGAGAAAAAAAAAAAAAAAAAAAAAAAAAGAGGGTTGTAAAGATGGTGGATGAGAAGTGCTCCCTGGAATCGACTTCCAGAGAGGTGAAAAGGGAGGTTGCTCCCGGAAATTCCAGGGAGGCTAAGTGTTCTGGTTCTTGGACGGCAGAGGGCGATTGGCGCCGTGCTGTCGCTGCAGGAAACAACTGAGCGCCTGCACGGCTGTGCGTGTTTGCAAGAGCGTGTACCCCCCCCCCCCCCCCCCCCCCCCCCCCCCCCCCCCCCCCCCCCCCCCCCCCCCCCCCCCCCCCCCCCCCCCCCCCCCCCCCCCCCCCCCCCCCCCCCCCCCCCCCCCCCCCCCCCCCCCCCCCCCCCCCCCCCCCCCCCCCCCCCCCCCCCCCCCCCCCCCCCCCCCCCCCCCCCCCCCCCCCCCCCCCCCCCCCCCCCCCCCCCCCCCCCCCCCCCCCCCCCCCCCCCCCCCCCCCCCCCCCCCCCCCCCCCCCCCCCCCCCCCCCCCCCCCCCCCCCCCCCCCCCCCCCCCCCCCCCCCCCCCCCCCCCCCCCCCCCCCCCCCCCCCCCCCCCCCCCCCCCCCCCCCCCCCCCCCCCCCCCCCCCCCCCCCCCCCCCCCCCCCCCCCCCCCCCCCCCCCCCCCCCCCCCCCCCCCCCCCCCCCCCCCCCCCCCCCCCCCCCCCCCCCCCCCCCCCCCCCCCCCCCCCCCCCCCCCCCCCCCCCCCCCCCCCCCCCCCCCCCCCCCCCCCCCCCCCCCCCCCCCCCCCCCCCCCCCCCCCCCCCCCCCCCCCCCCCCCCCCCCCCCCCCCCCCCCCCCCCCCCCCCCCCCCCCCCCCCCCCCCCCCCCCCCCCCCCCCCCCCCCCCCCCCCCCCCCCCCCCCCCCCCCCCCCCCCCCCCCCCCCCCCCCCCCCCCCCCCCCCCCCCCCCCCCCCCCCCCCCCCCCCCCCCCCCCCCCCCCCCCCCCCCCCCCCCCCCCCCCCCCCCCCCCCCCCCCCCCCCCCCCCCCCCCCCCCCCCCCCCCCCCCCCCCCCCCCCCCCCCCCCCCCCCCCCCCCCCCCCCCCCCCCCCCCCCCCCCCCCCCCCCCCCCCCCCCCCCCCCCCCCCCCCCCCCCCCCCCCCCCCCCCCCCCCCCCCCCCCCCCCCCCCCCCCCCCCCCCCCCCCCCCCCCCCCCCCCCCCCCCCCCCCCCCCCCCCCCCCCCCCCCCCCCCCCCCCCCCCCCCCCCCCCCCCCCCCCCCCCCCCCCCCCCCCCCCCCCCCCCCCCCCCCCCCCCCCCCCCCCCCCCCCCCCCCCCCCCCCCCCCCCCCCCCCCCCCCCCCCCCCCCCCCCCCCCCCCCCCCCCCCCCCCCCCCCCCCCCCCCCCCCCCCCCCCCCCCCCCCCCCCCCCCCCCCCCCCCCCCCCCCCCCCCCCCCCCCCCCCCCCCCCCCCCCCCCCCCCCCCCCCCCCCCCCCCCCCCCCCCCCCCCCCCCCCCCCCCCCCCCCCCCCCCCCCCCCCCCCCCCCCCCCCCCCCCCCCCCCCCCCCCCCCCCCCCCCCCCCCCCCCCCCCCCCCCCCCCCCCCCCCCCCCCCCCCCCCCCCCCCCCCCCCCCCCCCCCCCCCCCCCCCCCCCCCCCCCCCCCCCCCCCCCCCCCCCCCCCCCCCCCCCCCCCCCCCCCCCCCCCCCCCCCCCCCCCCCCCCCCCCCCCCCCCCCCCCCCCCCCCCCCCCCCCCCCCCCCCCCCCCCCCCCCCCCCCCCCCCCCCCCCCCCCCCCCCCCCCCCCCCCCCCCCCCCCCCCCCCCCCCCCCCCCCCCCCCCCCCCCCCCCCCCCCCCCCCCCCCCCCCCCCCCCCCCCCCCCCCCCCCCCCCCCCCCCCCCCCCCCCCCCCCCCCCCCCCCCCCCCCCCCCCCCCCCCCCCCCCCCCCCCCCCCCCCCCCCCCCCCCCCCCCCCCCCCCCCCCCCCCCCCCCCCCCCCCCCCCCCCCCCCCCCCCCCCCCCCCCCCCCCCCCCCCCCCCCCCCCCCCCCCCCCCCCCCCCCCCCCCCCCCCCCCCCCCCCCCCCCCCCCCCCCCCCCCCCCCCCCCCCCCCCCCCCCCCCCCCCCCCCCCCCCCCCCCCCCCCCCCCCCCCCCCCCCCCCCCCCCCCCCCCCCCCCCCCCCCCCCCCCCCCCCCCCCCCCCCCCCCCCCCCCCCCCCCCCCCCCCAGAGCAATCGGCCGACTGAGCGCTTGCATCTAGCAGCGTCCCGTCGCTGCATTCTTTTTGGGGGCAGAGTTCCAATTCTGCACTCCCTCGTTATGATTGTTTTAAAGTTTCTTTTATAAATGTTTTTTTAAGTTTTATAGAGTTTTATAGTTGTTTTAAATGTTAAGGTTCATTTAATTCGATTTCGGTTTTGATTTCAACTACAGTTTTAATTCGCACAAAGTTTAAATTAAAGTAAGGGAAAGTAAGAGTATAAAAAAAAATATATATATATTACGGAAAAATACGGGTACAGTATTAGGGGTGTTACAATTATGGTATCAGAGCCCCCGGGTTTTAAAATCGATTCTGTAGACTGCTCGACTGCACAGCACTACGCGGACATCCTTCATCAACTGTAAGTCTGTTTTATAGCTTTATTTGATTTTGTTTCTTAGAGATTACTTGTTTTAAAATTTTATAGGATTTTATAAATATGGTTCGAGTAAGGGATCCTAGAGACGACGCGATGGATCGTCTTACAGAGTTATTAGACCGCCAGTCCCAGCATATGGACCGGCAAGCGCAGCAAATTACGGACCTAGTAAATCGAGAGCAACAGCGAGAGAATCAGAGGGCTCAGGAGCTGGTAGTCCCCAGTAATCTGGGCATGCAGAGGTTTCAAGGCCTACGGCCTCCAGTATTCGAAGGCCAGTCATCGGATCCGACGCGTTCCGAGGAATGGATCCGGGTGATGGAGGACATGTTGGCTTATGCCGGGGTTGGGAACGGGAGCAAGGTGGCGTATGCTACCTTGTCACTTAGCGATGGATGCCCGTTTCTGGTGGGATTCCATCAAGGCAACGACGGACGTATCAGTTATGACTTGGGATCGATTCAAGTTCTTATTCTTCGACAAGTATTTCAGCCGCACAGTGAGAGTGGCCAAAAGGAACGAGTTTACGCAGTTGAAGCAGACTGGTTCAGTTGCGGAGTATTCGGAGGTTTGAGGCATTGTCCAGGTTTGCACCTCGGCTTGTCAGCGATAACGAGGAGAAGGTGCACCAGTTTATGGAGGGACTGAATCCGGAGATACGGATGCATGTTGTGGTCTCAGGTATTATTGACGTACCCTTTTCTGACATCACAGCTAGAGCTCTGGACATTGAGGCTGCCAGGGCCACTTGTGTTAGACCGAGGGAGCCAGCGAAGGGCTTCTTCCGAGAGATCCATCCTCAGTCTCGGAATCAGGGATGGCAGCCTAAAGCATAGCCACCTCAGCCACAGCCTAGGGGTGTGAAGAGACCTCTTGAGGGAGGTAACGATAGAGGCAAGGGAAAGCAAGTACAGGGGGCTCCTCCGATGCCATGGTGCCCCAGGTGCCAGAAGGAGCATGGTGGCGAGTGCCGAGTTGGCACGAACAAGTGTTATAGATGTGGAGATATTGGCCACTTCGTCAGAGATTGTCCGCTGCAGGGCCGTGATCAGTTTGGCGGAGATCAGAGGAGAGTTACGCCGAGGATCTTCGCACTTATTGAGCCTGGAGATGTTGACAACGAGGATCAGCCAGCCGTGATAGCAGGTACTATACTGGTAACTGGTGTTCCTGTATTCTCTTTACTAGACACGGGGGCTACACATTCTTTTATTTCCACCACTTGTGTGTCGAGATTGAGACTTGCGCCTGAGATAGCAGAATGCGAGTATAGCGTGATGCTACCTTCAGGAGAGCGTATGCAGTCAGGTCGTATTGTCCAGGGCAATATTATCTCGGGTTGGGGATCGCACCCTTTATGCTCGCCTTATTGTTATGGGCATCGAGCACTATGATCTTATCTTGGGGATGGACTGGCTTGCACAGCACTACGCCACCATCGACTGTCGATCCGGGATTGTCACCTTTCGACCTCCGGGTAAAGCTAAATTTTCTTATCAGGCGATGAGCAGATTGAGTAGCTCGGCTATTTCTTATTCCATGGAGGTCAACGAGCAGTTCAAAGGTGCGTGCTCTATTTATTTGGCCTCTGTCTTTGATTGTCAGTTGCTCAGCGGATTGAAGCCGAGCGATATTCCTATTGTCAGAGAGTTTTCTGGCATCTTTCTTGATGATCTTCCCGGATTACCACCGGACCGGGAGATTGAGTTCACTATTGACGTCTATCCTAACTCTGCACCGAGGTTTAAGAACCCTTATCGATTGGCACCAGCCGAGTTGAAGGAGTTGAGGACTCAGCTCGACGAATTGTTAGAGAAGGGTTTCATCCGACCTAGCGTAACCACCCTGGGGTCCGCCCGTCCTTTTGTTAAAAAGAAAGACGGGACCCTCAGGATGTGTATCGACTACAGGGAGCTGAATAAGCTTCACAGTGAAGAATAAGTATCCACTGCCCCGGATTGACGACTTATTTGATCAGCTGCAGGGTGCCGAGTATTTTCCAGGATCGATCTATGCTCGGGTTACAATCAGCTGAAGGTCCGGATGGATGATATACCGAAGACGGCGTTCCGAACGAGGTATGGGCATTATGAGTTCCTCGTTATGTTCTTTTGGACTCACTAATGCTCCTGCAGCGTTTATGGACTGATGAACGTGTCTTCAGAGAGTATCTGGATAAGTTCGTTGTGGTGTTTATCAGCCGACATCTTGGTTACTCTAAGACGAAGGAAGAGCACGAGGACCATCTGAGGATAGTTCTGAGAACGTGTAGTCAGCAGCATCTATATCCAAAGTTTTCTAAGTGCGAGTTCTGGGCTTGACAGAGTGAGTTTTTCTGGGCCATATTATATCACAGGACGGAGTTTCTGTGGATCCGAGCAAGATTTAGGTGGTCAGAGATTGGCCACAGCCGAAAAAGGTACGTGAGGTGCGTGGATTCTCGGATTGGCCGGTTATTATCGAAGTTTATAGAGGATTCTCGAAGATCGCACTCATCTGACACGATTGACTCCGGAAGAACGAGAAGTTTGTATGGTCTCTGCTTGTGATGACACTTTAGGGATTAACAGAGATTGACACACTTCGCCAGTACTGGCGCTACCTGTGGACAGGTTGCAGATACAGTGTTTATGTGATGCATCGGGAGTGGGACTCGGTTGTGTATTGATGCAGGAGGGTAGAGTTATTTCTTATGCTTCATCAAACGCATTACTAAGTCTTAATTACTCGTCCATGAAGGTTGTTGGGTCCTCAATACACGTCGTTCTCATCACTTCAAGTTAAAACCTTGAATGTGAAATGGATAACTTAGGTTCTAACCACAAGTCATGTACACTCAACCTAATTTGCTTGATACGTTCAACTCTTTTGGAACAAATCGATTGAAGTGAAGTTTCTTATGCTTCATCAAACGCATTACTAAGTCTTAATTACTCGTCCATGAAGGTTGTTGGGTCCTCAATACACGTCGTTCTAATCACTTCAAGTTAAAACCTTGAATGTGAAATGGATAACTTAGGTTCTAACCACAAGTCATGTAACACTCAACCTAATTTGCTTGATACGTTCAACTCTTTTGAAACAAATCGATTGAAGTGAAGTTTCTTATGCTTCATCAAACGCATTACTAAGTCTTAATTACTCGTCCATGAAGGTTGTTGGGTCCTCAATACACGTCGTTGTCATCATTTCAAGTTAAAACCTCGAATGTGAAATGGATAACTTAGGTTCTAACCACAAGTCATGTTACACTCAACCTAATTTGCTTGATACGTTCAACTCTTTTGGAACAAATCGATTGAAGTGAAGTTTCTTATGCTTCATCAAACGCATTACTAAGTCTTAATTACTCGTCCATGAAGGTTGTTGGGTCCTCAATACACGTCGTTCTCATCACTTCAAGTTAAAACCTTGAATGTGAAATGGATAACTTAGGTTCTAACCACAAGTCATGTAACACTCAACCTAATTTGCTTGATACGTTCAACTCTTTTGGAACAAATCGATTGAAGTGAAGTTTCTTATGCTTCATCAAACGCATTACTAAGTCTTAATTACTCGTCCATGAAGGTTGTTGGGTCCTCAATACACGTCGTTCTCATCACTTCAAGTTAAAACCTATAATGTGAAATGGATAACTTAGGTTCTAACCACAAGTCATGTAGCACTCAACCTCATTTGCTTGATACGTTCAACTCTTTTGGAACAAATCGATTGAAGTGAAGTTTCTTATGCTTCATCAAACGCATTACTAAGTCTTAATTACTCGTCCATGAAGGTTGTTGGGTCCTCAATACACGTCGTTCTCATCACTTCAAGTTAAAACCTATAATGTGAAATGGATAACTTAGGTTCTAACCACAAGTCATGTAGCACTCAACCTCATTTGCTTGATACGTTCAACTCTTTTGGAACAAATCGATTGAAGTGAAGTTTCTTATGCTTCATCAAACGCATTACTAAGTCTTAATTACTCGTCCATGAAGGTTGTTGGGTCCTCAATACACGTCGTTCTCATCACTTCAAGTTAAAACCTATAATGTGAAATGGATAACTTAGGTTCTAACCACAAGTCATGTAGCACTCAACCTCATTTGCTTGATACGTTCAACTCTTTGGAACAAATCGATTGAAGTGAAGTTTCTTATGCTTCATCAAACGCATTACTAAGTCTTAATTACTCGTCCATGAAGGTTGTTGGGTCCTCAATACACGTCGTTCTCATCACTTCAAGTTAAAACCTATAATGTGAAATGGATAACTTAGGTTCTAACCACAAGTCATGTAGCACTCAACCTCATTTGCTTGATACGTTCAACTCTTTTGGAACAAATCGATTGAAGTGAAGTTTCTTATGCTTCATCAAACGCATTACTAAGTCTTAATTACTCGTCCATGAAGGTTGTTGGGTCCTCAATACACGTCGTTCTCATCACTTCAAGTTAAAACCTATAATGTGAAATGGATAACTTAGGTTCTAACCACAAGTCATGTAGCACTCAACCTCATTTGCTTGATACGTTCAACTCTTTGGAACAAATCGATTGAAGTGAAGTTTCTTATGCTTCATCAAACGCATTACTAAGTCTTAATTACTCGTCCATGAAGGTTGTTGGGTCCTCAATACACGTCGTTCTCATCACTTCAAGTTAAAACCTATAATGTGAAATGGATAACTTAGGTTCTAACCACAAGTCATGTAGCACTCAACCTCATTTGCTTGATACGTTCAACTCTTTTGGAACAAATCGATTGAAGTGAAGTTTCTTATGCTTCATCAAACGCATTACTAAGTCTTAATTACTCGTCCATGAAGGTTGTTGGGTCCTCAATACACGTCGTTCTCATCACTTCAAGTTAAAACCTATAATGTGAAATGGATAACTTAGGTTCTAACCACAAGTCATGTAGCACTCAACCTCATTTGCTTGATACGTTCAACTCTTTTGGAACAAATCGATTGAAGTGAAGTTTCTTATGCTTCATCAAACGCATTACTAAGTCTTAATTACTCGTCCATGAAGGTTGTGGAAGAGTGCACAAATCTGTGGTTAAAAATGGGGACTGCAGCTTAACTCAGCACAGCGTTTCATCCTCAGACTGATGGTCCAGACAAAGAGAGGACAATCAGATTTTGGAGGATATGCTCAGAGCGTGTGTGCTTGAGTTTCAGGGATCGTGGAGGCAGGTATTTGCCACTGTCGAGTTCTCGTACAACAACATCTTCTAGGCTACTGATCTGTCATGGCTCCGTATGAAGCCTTATATGGTCGAAAGTGCAGATCTCCGCTGTATTGGGAACAGGTTGCGAGGCCAACGTCGTTGGACCTGAGATGTCTGCAGCAGACGGCAGAGAAGATTGCCGTTATCCAACAGCGCATTGAGGTAGCTCAAAGCAGACAGAAGAGCTATGCTGACACTAGACGGAGAGAGCTAGAGTTCGAGGAAGGTGACGAGGTTTACCTTAAAGTTTCTCCGTTCAAAGGCGTTGCGAGATTCGGAAGGAGGGGTAAGTTAAACCCTCGATATGTGGGACCCTTTCCTATTCTGAAGAGGATCGGGAAGTTGGCGTACAGATTGCAGCTTCCGGCTTCTATGGAGGGTATCCACGACGTATTTCACGTATCTATGCTTCGGAAGTGCTTGCGCGATCCGTCGCATATCGTAGAGACTACAGAGATCGAGGTGCAGCCTACCTTGAGCTATGAGGTGAGGCCAGTACGTATTTTGGAGCATTCCATCAAGGTTCTACGCAACAAAGAAATTCCGCTAGTCAAAGTTCTATGGCGGAATCACGAGGTGGAAGAGGCTACCTGGGAGCGACAGCAGGATATGATGACTAAGTATCCTGATCTGTTTGTGTAATTTAATTTTGTGGACAAAATTCTGAATAAGGAGGGTAGAATGTAATATCCGGTTTGTACGGACCTTTGATTATATTATTATTATATTATTAGTGGCATTTTTGGTAAATATATCAAATCAGGTCCGTTTCACAAAAAGAAAGCGTCATTACGATTCTAACGAATAATAAGAATTTTAAGGAATTTACGAAAATTTTCGGAGATCAAACACTATATTCCGAGTCAATACGCTTTTCGTAATGTAAGAGACGTTCTCGTAAAAATAGCAAACGAGGTCCAAATTGCGAACGGACGGTTTTAATAAATCCCAAATAGTAAGTTGGACTTGTCGGTGAAATAAGGAAATTTGGTGAACCCAAATCGTTGGACGATTAACGAAACGAAGGACGAAACAAATATATAAAACTTGAGAAGGACAAAATGGTCATTTTAAGAAATCAATTTCATTATAAAGCAATTGCCTTAAACGATTTTCATTATCTGAAAATCGTTTTCCAGAGAACAAAGTTCTCTTTCTCCTCTGCGACTTCTCCTCTCGGCCGCGGCGATTCCTCAACGTTCCGACCTCCGATCTCCTCCGTTTCTCCTCCGTTCCTCGTCATTTCTTCTCCTCTCGCAACCCTCGGTATGTAGCTTTAGTCTTCGGTCGTTTATTTCGAGTTTTGGTTTGATTTAGGGTTAGGGTTTAAATTAGGTTTTCTGTTAAAAACGCGATTTAGGCTTCGTAATTAATAGGTTAGCTATAATTACGTATATATTGAACGTATTGGACGTTATCGGACGAAGATAAATCGATTCGTGAAAAAGTTTAAAATCCAAGAATTTTAGGGTTTTCGGAAAAAAATTCGATTGCTCGATGAATTAGCTTAATAAATCGAATTAAAGCATTAGGAAGTATCTTTAGTTAAGGTTTTGCTAATTTGGACGTTTAATTGCTTAATTCGGTTTTAACGGCAAATATCGTGTTTTACCTCAGACACGCGACTCCAGTGGACGAAGCTTGAGATCCAGCGCGCTCAAGGTAATTTCTCGTGACTTGCTTGACCGAAAGGTCTACACCATACTTCGTCGTCGTATCAAGGATCCTTTAGGGTTCCTTGTTTTACGTTGTTTAGGTTGGGTAGTTAGGTTAATTGTTTATAGGTTATGTTATATTGTCTGCTGATATGAACTGTTGTTTACTTTCCGCTGATATGAACTGTTCATGCATCACGGTTTTCGAAAGTCATGAAAAGGAATTTCTGCACGTGTTTTTAAGAAAAGGAACGTATATCTGAAATGAAATCTGTAACGAAATCTGAATGAATAAACGTAATCTGTCTGTTTCTGGTCACGCGGGATGGGGCTCAGGCACGGCTGTGCGTGTTGCAAGCGTGTACCCCCCCTCTCTAGGTGGAAAGGGTAGTCCGACCGCTGGATGGGCCCTCTCCGCTTAGTGGGTAGAGGTTTTGGTGACAATTCTGTCTGTCTGTGACGTAATGAATCTGTAATCTGTAATTCTGTATCTGTAATCTGAATCTGAGCATGATTTCTGAATGGCATACGCACGTATGCATCTGCATTTACGTAGCTTACTGAGATTTCAATATCTCATATGTGTCTGTATGGTGTAGGTGATCTGCTAGGTGACGTAGATCCAGGTGAGGACGACGTTCCTCCTCCTGATGTCGGAGGTAGTTGATGGATGATGCTCGTGGGAGTGCACTGAGTAGTCGAGGTGCGATACGACCCGTGGGGATGTATGTATGGACTCTGGGGTTATTTTGGGATGTGTGATCTGATAACTGTATAGAATATTTAGGTTGTTTGGATCTGGATAGGGATTAGATAACGTTTTGGTAATTGTATGTAAAACGTTTTGGTTTAAACTGTTTTGATGAATGTATAAAATGTTTTAGTTTAAAAACAGTTATTTAAACGTTATAGAAATTCTAGAACTGTTTGGTTGTTAAATTAAATGTTATGAATTGTTTTTAAGTTGATACGGATGGCTCGGTTTTTAGAGTTATCCACGCAGTTGGACTTCGTAAAGTCCGCTGCGAGTCGGTTGGATTTAAGCTATAAGTGTTTATGATAGAGAATGTGAAGTGGTGAAAAATGAGAAAGGGTGTAAAGAATGGTGGATGAGAAGTGCTACATTATGCAGCGCACTCGGCGACTGAGCGCTGCATATAGCAGCGCCCGGTCGCTGCATCTTTTTGAGGGCAGAGTTCCAATTCTGCCCTCCCTCTTTTCTGATCTGTTTTAAAGTTTCTTTTATAAATGTTTTTAAGTTTTTATTAAATGTTTTATAGTTGTTTTAAATGTTAAAGGTTCCATTTTAATTCCGATTTCGGTTTTGATTTCAACTACAGTTTTAATTCCGCACAAAGTTTAAATTAAAGTAAGGGAAAGTAAAGAGTATAAAAAAAAATATATATATATATATATATTGTAACACCCCTAATACCGTACCCGTATTTCCATACATTTTTTTTTTTCTATACTTATTACTTTCCTTTACTTTAAATAAAACTTTGTGCGGAATTAAAACTGTAGTTGAAATCAAAACTGAAATCAGAATTAAAATGGAACCTGTCATTTAAAACAACTATAAAACAATTAATAAAAGAAACTTAAAACATTAAATTAAACATTTAAAACCATGCAGAAAAGTGGGAGGGCAGAATTGGGATTCTGCCCCCAAAATATCAAGCAGCGATCAGGCGCTGTGCGTAGCAGCGACTGATCGCTGCCATGTATTGATCAAGCAGCGATCGGTCTCTGCTGAAGGCAGAGACCGATCGCTGATGGTGAGGATCACTGCCCAAGCAGCGATCGATCTCTGCCAAAGGCAGAGATCGATCGCCGCATATGGCTGCCAAAGCAGCAAGCAGGGCAGCGATCGATCTCTACTTGCTGCAGAGATCGATCGCTGCACCCCTTATGCAGCGACCACCCAAGCGATCAGACTTCTCCCTGGTTTCTTCCTTCTATTTTCGTTCATTTTTCGTTCAATACTTAGCTCTCTGGAATTCCAGAGAGCAGAACACAATCACAACTCTCTGGAATCCGATTCCAGAGAGCAATACACTTCACTACTTTCTCCTCTCTGGAACATGATTCCAGAGAGCATTCCTTCACCACTTCTATCACCCTAAACACTTCAACATTTATCATTCTATACCACTTTTACATCTTTAAACCAAGTGAATTTATGCGTTAACTCAACCAACTCGCGTCAGACTTTACGAAGTCCAACTGCGTGGATAGCTCTAAAAACCGAGCCTATCCGTAACAACCTAAACCATTTCAAAACATTTCAAAACATTTAAATCAACAACCCAAACATTTCCAGAATTTCAAAACAAACGTCATTACTTAAAAACATCCTATAATATCTATACGTTATCAGACCAAAATATCCCAAAACCCTCAGAGTCCATACATACATAGACGATCCCCTCGGGTCAAAAGCGCCTCGACTGCTCAGCGCACTCCCACGGCCATCATCCATCAACTGCATCCCTCGTCAGGAGGAGGAACGTCGTCCTCACCTGGCTCAATATCGCCTAAGAGATTACCTACACCATACAGACACATGTGAGATACAAAATCTCAGTAAGCTACGTAAATGCAGATGCATGCATGCGTGCGTATGCCATTCAGAAAACGTTCAGATTACCAATTCAGATTCATTTACCAATGCCTTTACAGATTCATTTACAGATACATTCACAGATACATTACGTCACAGACAGAATTGTCACCGAGATCTCAGCCCACTAAATGGAAAGGATACATTCCGCGGTCGAACTACCACTTTCCACTTAGATGGGGGGGGGGGTACATGCTCAAAAAAACCAACAGCCATGCCTGAGCCCCACCTCGCGTAACCAGAAACAGATTACATTCATTAATTACAGATTACGTTCATTAATTACAGATTACCTTTCTTTTCTTAAAACACGTGCGGAAATCCATTTTCATGACATTTGAAATCCGTGATGCATGAACAGTTCATATAAGCAGAAAGTAAACAACCAACGTGCATACATTCATGGCAGTAAAGCAGAACCTATAAACAACTAACCTAACTACCCAACCAGAATAACCTAAAACAAACAGTTCCTCGAGTATTCTCGAGACGACGACGGAGTATGGTGCAGACCTTTGGGTCAAAGTAAGTCACGAAAACTTACCTGGAGCGCACTGAATCACTAGCTTCGTCCACGGGAGTCGTGTGTCTGAGAAAACACGATATTCATAGTTAGAACCGATTTATACTATAAACGTCCAAATCACGAAATCCTTAACTATAGAATTTTCCTAAAATTCCAACTTAGCTAATTAAAGCATTTCGAACGTTAATTAAAGCTCGATAATCCGAAATCTTAAATGACGAGTTTTTCCTAAAAACCCGAAATTTTACCAATTTATAACTTTTTCGCAATTCGACTTTTCTTCGTCCAATAACGTTCAATACGTTCACTATATACGTAATTATAGCTAACCTATTAATTACGAAGCCTAAATCGCGTTTTTTAACGGAAAACCTAATTTAAACCCTAACCCTAAATCGAACCAAAACTCGAAATAAACGACCCAAGACTAAAGCTACATACCGAGGGTAGCGAGAGGAGAAGAAATGACGAGGAACGGAAGAGAAATCGGAGGTCGGAGCTCGTTGGATCGCCGCGGCCAGAGAGGTTTGCGCGAGGGAGGGAGGAAGAAACAGAGAAGAACACTTCTCTGGAAAGTGATTTTCGTAGAAAATCACAAAGGCATTTTGCCTTTTTAACAAATAATAAAAGTTAAATGTTCAAATGACGATCTTGCCCTTTCTTAGTTTTTATATTAGTTTCGTCATTCGGTTCGTTAATCGTTTAGCTATTCGGTTCCTCCGAACTTCCAAACTTCCCCAATAAGCTCAACTTAATATTTGAGATTTAATAAAACTGTCCGTTCGTAATTTGGACATTGTTTACTATTTTTACTAAAACGTCCTTTACGTTACTAGAAGCGTATTTACTCGGAATATAGTGTTTGATCTCCGAAAATCTCCGTAAATTCCTTAAAATTCTTATTA
The DNA here is from genome assembly GCA_022432975.1 of Begonia masoniana. Lineage (NCBI taxonomy): Eukaryota > Viridiplantae > Streptophyta > Magnoliopsida > Cucurbitales > Begoniaceae > Begonia > Begonia masoniana. The sequence goes on from CM039506.1 coordinate 19,893,054, forward strand.
TTCGTTAGAATCGTAATGACACTTTCTTTTTGTAAAACGGACCTGATTTGACATATTTACCAAAAATGCCACTAATAATATAATAACAATAAAATCAAAGGTCCGTACAAACCGGATATTACATTCCACCCTCCTTATTCAGAATTTTGTCCACAAAATTAAATCATACAAATGACTTACTCAAACAACTTGGGGTACTCAGTCATCATGTCCTGCTGTCGTTCCCAAGTCGCCTCCTCCACCTCATGGTTCCGCCAAAGGACTTTGACCAGCGGAATCTCCTTGTTGCGCAGAATCTTGGTGGAATACTCCAAAATACGTACCGGCCTAACCTCATAAGTCAAGGTAGGCTGTACCTCGATCTCTGTAGTCTCCACGGCATGAGATGGATCACGCAAACACCTCCGAAGCATAGATACGTGGAACACGTCGTGGATACCCTCCATAGATGCCGGAAGCTGTAATCTGTATGCCAACTTCCCGACCCTCTTCAGAATAGGAAGGGTCCCACATGCCGAGGGTTCAGCTTACCCCTCCTTCCAAATCTCGCGACGCCTTTGAATGGAGAAACCTTCAAATAAACCTCGTCGCCTTCCTCAAACTCTAGCTCTCGTCGTCTCGTGTCGGCATAACTCTTCTGCCGGCTCTGAGCTACCTGAATGCGCTGTCGGATAACGGCAATCTTATCCGCCGTTTGCTGTAAGATCTCAGGACCAACGATGCTGGCCTCACCAACCTCGTCCCAATGTAATGGAGACCTACACTTCCGACCATACAGAGCCTCATATGGAGCCATGCCAATAGTAGCCTGGAAGCTGTTATTATACGAGAACTCGATCAGCGGCAAATAGCGGCTCCAAGAGCCCTGAAACTCCAGCACACACGCCCTGAGCATATCCTCAAGAATCTGGTTCGTCCTCTCCGTCTGACCGTCGGTCTGAGGATGAAACGCTGTGCTGAAATCTAGCTGAGTCCCCATAGCTCGGTGTAAACTCTTCCAGAACTTCGAGGTAAATCTAGGATCTCTGTCAGAAACTATAGAAATCGGAACTCCGTGCAATCTAACAATCTCCTGCACATAGAGCTCGGCAAGCTGATCCATAGATGACGACATCTTCACGGGCAAGAAGTGAGCCGACTTTGTCAATCGGTCCACAATAACCCAAATGCCATCATGTCCTCGTGTAGTCCTCGGGAGCCCCACAATGAAGTCCATAGAGATTTGCTCCCACTTCCACTCCGGAATCGGCAGTGGTAATAATGTACCGGCCGGTCTCTGGTGCTCCGCCTTAACCTGTTGACAAACTAAACAGGTTTCGACGTACTGGGCAACCTCTCTCTTCATACCTGGCCACCAGAAGTGCTGCCGTAAGTCCCGGTACATCTTGGTACTTCCCGGGTGCACAGAATAAGCTGAAGAATGTGCCTCAGCCAATATCTCCTTCCTCAGACTCTCGTCGCTAGGCACGTACCACCTTTGCCGAAACTTCAGAATACCATCCTCTGATAGATGAAAATCCGACGAGTCTCCCAATATCATGCTAGATCGAAGCTCCATACACTCCGAATCAGTCAGCTGAGCCTCACGTATACGATCCAGAAGAGTCGGCCTGAGAGAAATACTAGCGAGCATGCTGGACAACTCTGCCACTATCTCCACGTCAAACCTCTCGATCTCAGACCGCAGCGTAACTGACATCGTTGCTAAAGAAGGCTGACTCGCAGAAGGCACTCTACTCAAGGCATCAGCTACCTTGTTCGCCTTCCCTGGGTGGTACTTGATATCAAAATCATAGTCCTTAACGAACTCAAGCCACCTGCGTTGCCGCATATTCAGCTCCTTCTGCGTAAATAAGTATTTCAAGCTCTTGTGGTCGGAGAATATCTCGCACTGCTGCCCATATAAGTAATGTCTCCATATCTTCAGTGCGAAGACCACAGCTGCTAGCTCAAGATCATGCGTGGGGTAGTTCTGCTCGTACGGCTTCAGCTGCCGAGAAGCATAAGAAACAACTTTCTTTCCCCTCTTGCATCAGCACACAACCCAGTCCCACTCCAGATGCATCGCAATAGATACTGAATCTGACACCTTCAATAGGCAGTACCAGCACTGGAGCGGTGGTCAATCTCTGCTTTAACTCTGCAAAACTGTCATCGCAAGCAGACGACCATATAAATCTCTCACTCTTCCGAGTCAAGCGTGATAAGGGAAGTGCGATCTTCGAGAATCCCTGAATAAACTTCCGGTAGTAACCGGCCAATCCGAGAAATCCACGCACCTCACGTACATTCTTCGGCTGCGGCCAATCTCTGACCGCCTGGACTTTGCTCGGATCCACAGAAACTCCGTCCTGTGATATGATATGGCCTAGGAAACTCACTCGGTCCAGCCAGAATTCGCACTTCGAAAACTTCGGATAGAGTTGGCGCTGACTCAATATCTGCAGAACAATCCGTAGATGCTCCTCATGCTCCTCCCTCGTCTTAGAGTAGATGAGGATGTCGTCAATAAATACCACTACAAACTTGTCCAGATACTCTCTGAAGACACGGTTCATCAGATCCATGAACGCTGCAGGAGCATTAGTGAGCCCAAATGACATGACGAGGAACTCATAATGCCCATACCTCGTCCTGAACGCGGTCTTTGGCACGTCATCCCTTCGGACCTTCAGCTGATAGTAACCCGAGCGCAGGTCAATCCTGGAGAATACTCGGGCACCCTGTAGCTGATCAAACAAATCGTCGATCCTGGGCAGCGGATACTTGTTCTTCACTGTCAACTTGTTCAGCTCCCTATAATCAATACACATCCTGAGGGTCCCGTCTTTCTTTTTAACAAACAAACGGGCGCACCCCAGGGTGAAACGCTGGGTCGGATGAAACCCTTCTCTAATAGCTCGTCAAGCTGAGTCCTCAACTCTCTCAACTCAACAGGTGCTAATCTGTACGGATTCTTAAACGTCGGCGCAGTGTTAGGATATACATCAATCGTGAACTCGATCTCCCGGTCCGGCGGTAATCCGGGAAGATCATCAAGGAATATATCAGAGAACTCTCTGACAATAGGAATGTCGCTCGGCTGTAATCCGCTGAGCAACTGAATATCGAAAACTGAGGCCAAATAAATAGAGCACGCACCTTTGAACTGCTCTCTGACCTCCATAGAATAAGAGATAGGCGATCCGCTAGATCGGTTCATCGCCTGATAAGAAAACTGGGCTCTGTCCGGGGGTCGGAAGGTCACAATCCCGGAGCGACAATCGATGGTGGCGAAGTGCTGTGCCAGCCAGTCCATCCCCAAAATAAGATCATACCGCTCTATGCTCATAACTATCAACCGAGCATAAAGGGTAATACTCCCCACCGAGACGATATTGCCCTGGAGAATATGATCTGAACGCATATGCTCTCCCGAAGGCAGCATCACACTATACTCAACCCCAGCTAACTCAGACTTTAGCCCAATCTAGTCATGCATGCTGTCGATACGAAGGAGTGCGTAGCTCCGGTATCCATCAAAGTGAAAACAGTAGCGCCCATAAGCAAAATAGTACCTGCAATCACGGCAGGCTGATCCTCGTCATCCACACTGCCCGGCTCAATAAGTGCGAAGACCCTCGGCGTAACTCTCCGCTGATCTCCACCTAGCTGATCTCGGCCCGGGTGTGGACAATCTCTAACAAAGTGGCCGACTCCACCACATCTGTAGCACTTATTAGAGCCAACTCGACACTCTCCACTGTGCTCCTTCTGACAAAAGGGGCACCATGGCATCTGAGAAGCTCCCTGAATTTGTTTCCCCTTGCCCCGATCGTTACCTCCCTCTAGAAGTCTCTTCACACCCCTCTGCTGTGGCTGGGGCGGCTGTGCTCTAGGCTGAAATCCTCGGTTCTGCGACTGAGGACGAATCTCCCGAAAGAAGCCCTTCGCTGGCTCCCTCGGTCTAATACAAGTGGCCCTGGCAGCCTCGATATCCAGAGCCCTAGCTGTGATGTCAGAAAAGGGTACGTCGATAATACCTGAGACCACAACGTGCATCCGTAACTCCGGATTAAGTCCCTCCATAAACTGGTGCACCTTCTCATCGTTATCGCTGACAAGGCGCGGTGCAAATCGCGATAAAGCCTCAAACCTCCGAATATAGTCAGCAACTGAACCCGTCTGTCTCAGCTGCATAAACTCGTTCCTCTTGGCCACTCTCGCAGTACGGCTGAAATACTTGTCGAAGAATAAAAACTTGAACCGCTCCCAAGTCATAACTGATACGTCTGTCGTCACCTTGATCGAATCCCACCAGAAACGGGCATCCATAGCCAAGTGAAAGGTAGCATAAGCCACCTTGTTCCCGTTCCCTACCTCGGCATAAGTCAACATATCCTCCATAACTCGGATCCACTCCTCGGCACGTGTCGGATCCGATGACTGGCCCTCGAATACAGGAGGTCGTAGACTCTGGAACTTCTGCATGCCCTGATTGCTAGGAACCACTAAATCCTGGGCTCTCTGGGTCTCTCGCTGAGTCTCCCGATTTACTAAATCTGTAATTTGCTGCGCTTGCCGGTCCATATGCTGGGACTGGCGGTCTATCAAGTCTGTAAGACGATCCATCGCGTCGTCTCTAGGATCTCTTCCTCGAACCATATTTATAAAAATCCTACAGAATTTAAAACAAGTAATCCTAAGAAACTGAAATCAAACAAAGCAGTAAACAGACTTACAGTTGATGAAGGATGTCCGCGTAGTGGCTGCGCAGTCGAGCAGTCTACAGAATCGATTTTAAAACCCGGGGGCTCTAATACCATAACTGTAACACCCCTAATACCGTACCCGTATTTCCATACATTTTTTTTTTCTATACTTATTACTTTCCTTTACTTTAAATAAAACTTTGTGCGGAATTAAAACTGTAGTTGAAATCAAACTGAAATCAGAATTAAAATGGAACCTGTCATTTAAAACAACTATAAAACAATTAATAAAAGAAACTTAAAACATTAAATTAAACATTTAAAACCATGCAGAAAAGTGGGAGGGCAGAATTGGGATTCTGCCCCCAAAATATCAAGCAGCGATCAGGCGCTGTGCGTAGCAGCGACTGATCGCTGCCATGTATTGATCAAGCAGCGATCGGTCTCTGCTGAAGGCAGAGACGGATCGCTGATGGTGAGGATCACTGCCCAAGCAGCGATCGATCTCTGCCAAAGGCAGAGATCGATCGCCGCATATGGCTGCCAAAGCAGCAAGCAGGGCAGCGATCGATCTCTACTTGCTGCAGAGATCGATCGCTGCACCCCTTATGCAGCGACCACCCAAGCGATCAGACTTCTCCCTGGTTTCTTCCTTCTATTTTCGTTCATTTTCGTTCAATACTTAGCTCTCTGGAATTCCAGAGAGCAGAACACAATCACAACTCTCTGGAATCCGATTCCAGAGAGCAATACACTTCACTACTTTCTCCTCTCTGGAACATGATTCCAGAGAGCATTCCTTCACCACTTCTATCACCCTAAACACTTCAACATTTATCATTCTATACCACTTCTACATCTTTAAACCAAGTGAATTTATGCGTTAACTCAACCAACTCGCGTCAGACTTACGAAGTCCAACTGCGTGGATAGCTCTAAAAACCGAGCCTATCCGTAACAACCTAAACCATTTCAAAACATTTCAAAACATTTAAATCAACAACCCAAACATTTCCAGAATTTCAAAACAAACGTCATTACTTAAAAACATCCTATAATATCTATACGTTATCAGACCAAAATATCCCAAAAACCCTCAGAGTCCATACATACATAGACGATCCCCTCGGGTCAAAAGCGCCTCGACTGCTCAGCGCACTCCCACGGCCATCATCCATCAACTGCATCCCTCGTCAGGAGGAGGAACGTCGTCCTCACCTGGCTCAATATCGCCTAAGAGATTACCTACACCATACAGACACATGTGAGATACAAAATCTCAGTAAGCTACGTAAATGCAGATGCATGCATGCGTGCGTATGCCATTCAGAAAACGTTCAGATTACCAATTCAGATTCATTTACCAATGCCTTTACAGATTCATTTACAGATACATTCACAGATACATTACGTCACAGACAGAATTGTCACCGAGATCTCAGCCCACTAAATGGAAAGGATACATTCCGCGGTCGAACTACCACTTTCCACTTAGATGGGGGGGGTACATGCTCAAAAAAACCAACAGCCATGCCTGAGCCCCACCTCGCGTAACCAGAAACAGATTACATTCATTAATTACAGATTACGTTCATTAATTACAGATTACCTTTCTTTTCTTAAAACACGTGCGGAAATCCATTTTCATGACATTTGAAATCCGTGATGCATGAACAGTTCATATAAGCAGAAAGTAAACAACCAACGTGCATACATTCATGGCAGTAAAGCAGAACCTATAAACAACTAACCTAACTACCCAACCAGAATAACCTAAAACAAACAGTTCCTCGAGTATTCTCGAGACGACGACGGAGTATGGTGCAGACCTTTGGGTCAAAGTAAGTCACGAAAACTTACCTGGAGCGCACTGAATCACTAGCTTCGTCCACGGGAGTCGTGTGTCTGAGAAAACACGATATTCATAGTTAGAACCGATTTATACTATAACGTCCAAATCACGAAATCCTTAACTATAGAATTTTCCTAAAATTCCAACTTAGCTAATTAAAGCATTTCGAACGTTAATTAAAGCTCGATAATCCGAAATCTTAAATGACGAGTTTTTCCTAAAACCCGAAATTTTACCAATTTATAACTTTTTCGCAATTCGACTTTTCTTCGTCCAATAACGTTCAATACGTTCACTATATACGTAATTATAGCTAACCTATTAATTACGAAGCCTAAATCGCGTTTTTTAACGGAAAACCTAATTTAAACCCTAACCCTAAATCGAACCAAAACTCGAAATAAACGACCCAAGACTAAAGCTACATACCGAGGGTAGCGAGAGGAGAAGAAATGACGAGGAACGGAAGAGAAATCGGAGGTCGGAGCTCGTTGGATCGCCGCGGCCAGAGAGGTTTGCGCGAGGGAGGGAGGAAGAAACAGAGAAGAACACTTCTCTGGAAAGTGATTTTCGTAGAAAATCACAAAGGCATTTTGCCTTTTTAACAAATAATAAAAGTTAAATGTTCAAATGACGATCTTGCCCTTTCTTAAGTTTTTATATTAGTTTCGTCATTCGGTTCGTTAATCGTTTAGCTATTCGGTTCCTCCGAACTTCCAAACTTCCCCAATAAGCTCAACTTAATATTTGAGATTTAATAAAACTGTCCGTTCGTAATTTGGACATTGTTTACTATTTTTACTAAAACGTCCTTTACGTTACTAGAAGCGTATTTACTCGGAATATAGTGTTTGATCTCCGAAAATCTCCGTAAATTCCTTAAAATTCTTATTATTCGTTAGAATCGTAATGACACTTTCTTTTTGTAAAACGGACCTGATTTGACATATTTACCAAAAATGCCACTAATAATATAATAACAATAAAATCAAAGGTCCGTACAAACCGGATATTACATATATATATTACGGAAAAATACGGGTACAGTATTAGGGGTGTTACATCGAAGAACTATTAAGGCTTGGCCAACAAGTGCATGTTCGGTATCACTAGCTTCTTCAAGTGGTGGCATAACTTCATTGTCACTTTCTTCTTCAGAAACAATATCCCCATTATTTAACAAGATCATAGTTCTTTTATTTGGGCATTGTGAAGAAATATGACCAATTCCATGACATTTGAAACACTTAATATCTCGATTTCTCTGGGTTGGGGTATAGCTAGTACCTTTTTCAACCTGCTTGGCCATCACTTGTTCAGCTTTTGGCTTGAAAGTCGACTGGTCTTCTTGCCTTAGAGTAGAGTTCCATTTTGACTTCCCACTAAAAGAAGTAAAAGTTTCGTGCTTGGAGGTTGATCTTCCTCCTCTTTTGAGCTGCCTTTCAACCTTCATGGCCATGTGGACAACTTCTTCAAGTTCCACGTAGTGCTGCAATTCTACAATATTTGCAATTTCACGATTGAGACCACAAATGAATCGAGCCATGGTTGCTTCCGTCTTCCTCAACATTGGCACGATCAGGGATATTTCCTCTCCTTAGGTACTCCTCAACAGATTTGAACTCTGTTGAAGGCCTTGTAATTTTAAGTGTAAATCTCTATAATATGTGAAGGAACAACCTTCGTCTCATGACAGCTTTCATGTCTTCCCAATTGTCGATTGAATTTCTTCTATTATTCGTTTGGGTAAGGAGCACTTGATCCCACAAGCAATTGCGTATCAGTGAAAGAAACAGCTGCAAGGTTAACTTTTTTTCCTCCGAATAGTTATGACAATCAAAAACAAGTTCAACCTTTCGTCCCATGCAATGTAACGTCCGGGTCATTTTTACCTTGAAATGATGGATAGAGAGTTTGATCGCAACCTGTGTTGTTGTCGGGTAAAATTTCTTTCTCGGTATTGACGCCTTTGTCTTGGCCTATGATAGCTCTTATCTCTTCTTATGGAGGCTACTTCGTCAAAATCCTCATACTCTTCAGCATTATCGCCCATGGGATTAACTGCAGTAAGGAGGGTCGTCTAGTTGGCTGTCTTTCTTGGGTATGGCACCTTATTGAATTTGATTAATTCGTTCATCACTACGATCCAATCGATCTCGAATCTCTCCAAATTGGACGTTCATCCTTTGGAATTGTTGCTCCATGGCTTGGATGATCAAATTGCTATCCATTGCGTTGCTTCACCTTCTTTTTCAGACATGCTGTAAAATCTGTGTAAAAGAGTAAAGAAAAGGACCTCACCTCTCCCTCACGTGTATACACTCAAATATAGTTCTCGAGCACTCGTGTTTACTCACATGAATTTCGGCTTTTACCTCTAATAAGCTCACCAACTCTTCCCTTTTACCACTCACTTTCCTCCTCAAAGTTCTTGAGAAAACTAAGCCAGGTAAATATATCACAGCAAAACAAATGAAAAACCAACACACTTAAAATATAGATTCTTAGTGAGATGAAAGCAATGGGATGCGAAATAAAGAGGAATGGAAGAAATATGGTCAAAAAAGATTGTACCACGGATTTTGAAACAAAAAAAATACAGAATACAGAAATTTCTTTCCCTCTTTTCTTTTCTCTTCTTTTTTTTTTTTTCCTTTCTTTCTTTTTCTTTCTTTTTCTTTTTCTTTCCTTTTTTTGATAACATCAATGGAAGCGAGAATGAAATATGGAATTATAGATCAACACAAAGAGGGTATTGAAATACAAGAATAGAAGCACTCGACGAAAACAAACCTTAATTAAAGTTCTTTATTCGCATCAAACGCTTTACTCAGATTGGAATTTCCTATTTCTTAGGGGGTAAGGAGAACTGATCCCCCCAAGCAATTGCGTAATCAGTGAAAGAAACAAGCTGCAAGTTTTGTATTTTGTTTTTTTGTTTATTTTTTTTTTTTGTTTGTGTTTTTCTTTTTTTTTTTTTTTTTTTTTTTGTTCGTTTTTTTTTTTTTGTGTGTTTTTTTTTTTTTGTTGGTTTTTTTTTTTTTTTTTTTTTTATTTTTGTTTTTTTTTTTTTTTGTTTTCTTTTTCTTTTTTTTTGTGTTTTGTTTTTTTTGTTGTTTGTTTTTTTTTTTTTTTTTTTTTTTTTTCGTTTTTTTTCTATTTTTTGTTTTTTTTTTTGTTTTATTTTTTTTTTTTTTTTTTTTCGTTTTTTTTTTTACGCTACCTATTCTTTTTTTTTTTTTCTTTTTTTGTTTTTTTTTTTTTTTCTTTTTGTTCTGCTTTCGTTTTTTTTTTTTTTCTTTTTTTTTATTTTTTGATTTTATTCTTTTTATTTTTTTTTTTTTTCTCTTTTTTTTTTTTTTTTTTTTTGTTTTTTTTTTGTTGTTTTTATGTTTTTTTTTTTTTTTTTTTTATTTTTTTAACTTTTTGTTTCCTCCAATAGTTATGACATTCAAAAACAAGTTCAACCTTTTCGTTCCCATTCAATGTAAACGTCCGGGTATTTTTTAACCTTGAAATGATGGGATAGAGAGTTTGATCGCACCTGTGTTGTTGTCGGTAAATTCTTCTCGGTATTGACGCCTTTGTCTTGGCTATGATCTCTTTCTCTTCTTATGGAGGCTACTTCGTCAAATCCTCATAATCTTCAGCATTATCGCCCATGGGATTAACTGCAGTAAGGAAGGGTCGTCTAGTTGGCTGTCTTTCTTGGGGTATGGCACCTTATTGAATTTGATTAATTCGTTCATCACTACGATCCAATCGATCTCGAATCTCTCCAAATTGGACGTTCATCCTTTGGAATTGTTGCTCCATGGCTTGGATGATCAAATTGCTATCCATGGCGTTGCTTCACCTTCTTTTCAGAATGCTGTAAACTCTGTGTAAAAGAGTAAAGAAAAGGACCTCACCTCTCCCTCACGTGTATACACTCAAATATAGTTCTCGAGCACTCGTGTTTACTCACATGAATTTCGGCTTTTAACCTCTAATAAGCTCACCAACTCTTCCCTTTTACCACTCACTTTCCTCCTCAAAGTTCTTGAGAAAACTAAGCAAGGTAAATATCACAGCAAAACAAATGAAAACCAACACACTTAAAATATAGATTCTTAGTGAAGATGAAAGCAATGGGATGCGAAATAAAGAAGGAATGGAAGAAATATGGTCACAAAAAGATTGATACCACGGATTTTGAAACAAAAAAAATACAGAATAAAGAAATTTCTTTTTCCTCTTTTCTTTTCTTCTTCTTTTTTTTTTTTTCCTTTCTTTCTTTTTCTTTCTTTTTTTTTTCTTTCCTTTTTTTTTTGATAAACTATCAATGGAAGCGAGAATGAAAATATGGAATTATAGATCAACAACAAAGAGGGAATTGAAATAAAAAGAATAGAAGCACTAGACGAAAAACAAAACCTTAATTAAAGTTTCTTATGCTTCATCAAACGCTTTACTATGTCTTAATTACGCATCATAAATGTTGTTGGGTACTCAATACACGTCGTTCTCCTCACTTCAAGTTAAAACCTTGAATATGAAATGGATAACTTAGGTTCTAACCACAAGTCATGTAGCACTCAACCTCATTTGCTTGATACGTTCAACTCTTTTGGAACAAATCGATTGAAGTGAAGTTTCTTATGCTTCATCAAACACATTATTAAGTCTTCATTACGCGTCCATGAAGATTATTTGGTCCTCAATACACGTCGTTGTCATCACTTCAAGTTAAAGCCTTCAAGGTGAAATGGATAACTTAGTTTCTAACCACAAGTCATGTAACACTCAACTTAATTTGCTTGATAAGTTCAACTCTTTTGGAACAAATCGATTGAAGTGAAGTTTCTTATGCTTCATCAAACGCATGACTAAGTCTTAATTACTCGTCCATGAAGGTTGTTGGTTCCTTAATTCACGTCGTTCTCGTCACTTCAAGTTAAAACCTCGAATGTGAAATGGATAACTTAGTTTCTAACCACAAGTCATGTAACACTCAACCTAATTTGCTTGATACGTTCAACTCTCCTGGAACAAATCGATTGAAGTCAAGTTTCTTATGCTTCATCAAACGCTTTACTATGTGTTAATTACGCGTCCATAAAGGTTGTTGGGTACTCAATACACGTCGTTCTCCTCACTTCAAGTTAAAACCTTGAATGTGAAATGGATAACTTTGGTTCTAACCACAAGTCATGTAGCACTCAACCTCATTTGCTTGATACGTTCAACTCTTTTGGAACAAATCGATTAAAGTGAAGTTTCTTACGCTTAATCAGACGTATTACTAAGTCTTAATTACTCGTCCATGAAGGTTGTTGGGTCCTTAATATATGTCGTTCTCATCACTTCAAGTTAAAACCTCGAATGTGAAATGGATAACTTAGGTTCAAACCACAAGTCTTGTAACACTCCACCTTATTTGCTTGATACGTTCAACTCTTTTGGAACAAATCGATGGAAGTGAAGTTTTTTATGCTTCATCAAACGCATTATTAACTCTTAATTACTCGTCCATGAAAGTTCTTGGGTCCTCAATACACGTCGTTGTCATCACTTCAAGTTAAAACATTCAAGGTGAAATGGATAACTTAGTTTCTAACCACAAGTCATGTAACACTCAACCTAATTTGCTTGATATGTTCAACTCTTTTGGAACAAATCGATTGAAGTGAAGTTTCTTATGCTTCATCAAACGCATTACTAAGTCTTAATTACTCGTCCATGAAGGTTGTTGGGTCCTCAATACACGTCGTTCTCATCACTTCAAGTTAAAACCTCGAATGTGAAATGGATAACTTAGGTTCTAACCACAAGTCTTGTAACACTCAACCTTATTTGCTTGATACGTTCAACTCTTTTGGAACAAATCGATTGAAGTGAAGTTTCTTATGATTCATCAAACGCAATACTAAGTCTTAATTACTCGTCCATGAAGGTTCTTGGGTCCTCAATACACGTCGTTCTCATCACTTCAAGTTAAAACCTCGAATGTGAAATGGATAACTTAGGTTCTAACCACAAGTCTTGTAACACTCAACCTTATTTGCTTGATACGTTCAACTCTTTTGGAACAAATCGATTGAAGTGAAGTTTCTTATGCTTCATCAAACGCATTATTAAGTCTTAATTACTCGTCCATGAAGGTTCTTGGGACCTCAATACACGTCGTTGTCATCACTTCAAGTTAAAGCCTTCAAGGTGAAATGGATAACTTAGTTTCTAACCACAAGTCATGTAACACTCAACCTAATTTGCTTGATAAGTTCAACTCTTTTGGAACAAATTGATTGAAGTGAAGTTTCTTATGCTTCATCAAACGCATTACTAAGTCTTAATTACTCGTCCATGAAGGTTGTTGGTTCCTTAATACACGTCGTTCTCATCACTTCAAGTTAAAACCTCGAATGTGAAATGGATAACTTAGTTTCTAACCACAAGTCATGTAACACTCAACCTAATTTGCTTGATACGTTCAACTCTCCTTGAACAAATCGATTGAAGTCAAGTTTCTTATGCTTCATCAAACGCTTTACTATGTGTTAATTACGCGTCCATAAAGGTTGTTGGGTACTCAATACACGTCGTTCTCCTCACTTCAAGTTAAAACCTTGAATGTGAACTGGATAACTTTGGTTCTAACCACAAGTCATGTAGCACTCAACCTCATTTGCTTGATACGTTCAACTCTTTTGGAATAAATCGATTGAAGTGAAGTTTCTTACGCTGAATCAGACGTATTACTAAGTCTTAATTACTCGTCCATGAAGGTTGTTGGGTCCTTAATATATGTCGTTCTCATCACTTCAAGTTAAAACCTCGAATGTGAAATGGATAACTTAGGTTCAAACCACAAGTCTTGTAACATTCCACCTTATTTGCTTGATACGTTCAACTCTTTTTGTAACACCCGACATTTCGGCCAGGTGATTTTCTGACCATTTTCATTGTCACCCTCTTATTTAACCTTTATGATTTAAATTTAATGTTAAGATAAAATTATTACAAGTTGAGTAAAACTAGGTTGGGTGGCAGTTTTGTAATTAAAATTTATGGGTTAGGTATAAATAGGAAATGGAAACCTTAAACCTCATTTATTACCACTGTAGCCGACATTCCCTCTCGGCGATTCCTTCTCTCCCAAGCTTTTACTCTCGGCTATCAGAACCTCCCCTTGCCGACGGCTGGTTTCAGCCTGCTTTTCTCTGCAATCTGCACCCGAGGTACGAAATGGACAATGTAGTCATTTATTAGTGATTAAAGCTCTGCTTTCAACTCGGCATTTGAGTTCGGATTTCTAGCAGTGGCCGAGTAGTTTTAGACTCTTTTAAGTCTGAGAGTAGAAATGCCATCCCAAATCGATTCTGAACATTTTAAAGTAACCAACTCGGATTTAATCAATGGTAAAACCTGTCCACCTAGTTTCGGATTTCAGACTGCAGTGTGTCAAACAGTGGAATCGGAATGACTTTAGCTGTTAGATTCTAGGATGACTTTCGAGTAGAACTTTTAGGACTTTATTTTAACTACTGTAATGTGGAATGTTTTAGGTGAAGAAGTTGAAGAGAAAGTGATTCAAGTTGCTAAGGAATCCAGGTAAGTGAATGTACTAAGTTTCCGGCCAATAGGGCCCTACATCAAAGGATTATGTTACATTTAGTGAACGTTGTCAGCTATAAGTTCGATGAAATGTCGATGGATATGATTCTGGTATTCTGATATACTCCCCTGTCTTAGTTCGATGATTAAGTGCATTTATGTTATGCATCATGTTTTACTTCTCAAGCATATGAAAATGTTTTGAAATATGTTTTCTCATGAATAAAATAAGAAGATAAAACTTATGCAACGTGGTTAAGTAAGGGTTGGGGGTGGTTCGGCGTATGTCACAGTCCGCAGTAGGACATATGAATACGACCCGCAGTAGGGACCATGATCAAACTCACTGTCGAACCCCCTTTACCAGCACAAATCCTCTCTTAATCCACATAATGTAATGAAGAATACGAATGATGAATATGAGCATGTCCATGAATGATGATTATGATCAATGAATACGAGATACGATTATGAATGATGATTAAGACTAAGTACACGAAAAGAAAAGACTCATGAGCATATTTTTTTCCCCAAGTTATGCATTCATGAACTCATAATAGTTTGCATTCCTTACTAAGCCTTAGGCTTACAGTTGCACCTTATGATGTAGGTGAAGAAATATCAGGTGAGGATTTCAAGATTGATGAAAGTGTCTGAGTTCGGTTGCTGGAAGTGATCAGGGTGGAAAATCTGTGGCTGGATGGCGAACATGACTCTCTGGTTTAAGCTTTTAAGATTTTAATAATGTTTATGAACAAGGAAGTCTAAGTATGATGAGTTTACTTTCGAATATAGAGTTTTAGGTCTGTCTAATATGAGTACTGAGTCTGAAAATATTTATGAAGATATAGAATGAGTTATTTTACCTAAGTCTTCCGCTGTGTGAGTTTGAATGAATTTATGGATTATTCCGATGAGTTTTGGCCATTAAGATTTAAGTTATAAGGTCTACGTTTATCTAGATAGAAGTCTGAGAAAACCAGGATGTCTTCCGCTGAGGAATATTGGAGGAAATGAGTTTGTCTTCCGGCTGACGTCATCGGAAGAGGAAAAGTATTTGTCTTCCGACTGACGTCATCGGTAGAAGAATTGTGATGGAAGTCGGGTAGGTTTGTCTTCCGACTGACGTCACCGGTAGAGGAAGTGAGTTCCTTGTCGTTTACTCACCGGTAGAGGAAGTGAGTTCCTTGTCGTTTACTCACCGGTAGAGGAAGTGAGTTCTTTGTCGTTTATTGACCGGTAGAGGAAGTGAGTTTTAATGAACCACGCGAAGTTTTAATTGATCACACGGGTTGCACGTGACTGTCGGCAGATGCAAATATGTGTGCCTGCCGATAGATGTTTAATGAATCATGTGGGATGCACGTGCTGACCGGCAGATCAACTAGAAGCTCGTCGTTTAGTGATCGGCAGGAGTGAGAGTTATAATGGATATATTCAGTGAATTGAATGAGATGTTTTAAGTTATGTTAAGTCAAAAAAAAATAGATGAATAAATATGTGGACTATTATGATCAAGTTACGTCACGAGTTTAGTAACAAACCGAGTTTAAGGATTCGGGGCGTTACAATTATGGTATCAGAGCTAAACCAGGTTCTAAAATCGGTTCTGTAGACTGCCTCCCAGCACAGATTGCCACCTGAGTACTCTCCAACAACTGTAAGTGTTTACGATTCTAGTGATGTCATTATGTTAAGATGTGTTTCTATTATTGTTTAGGAATCTCAAGATGGTAAGAGGTCAACAGAGGGAAGACAACGTGGGTAGTACCACCGTTGCTCAGCTGATAGAATTAGTTAATCACCAATCACGACAAATAGAACAACTAGTGATTACTAGGGAAGAGCTTGGGAACTCCAGCTCTAATGTAACTCATGATCATGGGGGTGAGCGCTTCCACAGGCTTAGGCCACCAACATTTAATGGCCAAATTCCAGACCCTGTGTATGCTGAGGAATGGATTCGTAAGATTGAGGACATGTTCAAATATGCAAAAGTAGATGAAGGAGATAGAGTCACCTATGCTGTTTATCATTTGGAGCTGAATGCAAGACATTGGTGGGATTCTCTTCAGAGCACTGTTAATGCGGAGACTATGACTTGGGATATGTTTAAGACTGCCTTCTTTGACAAGTACTTCAATAGGACCGTTCAGGCCAGCAAGAAGAAAGAGTTCATGAATCTGCGACAATCTGGCTCTGTGACAGATTATATATGCAAATTTGATGCTTTATCACGGTTTGCTCCCCGATTGGTTGAGAATGATGAGGACAAGATGTAACGACCCTAATACTGTACCCGTATTTCCCGTACTATTTTTTTTTTTTTTTATCCTAATATCTTTAATTAAACTCTAGGCGGAACCTAAACCGGAATCGGAATTTAAATCTAACTTTTAAATCAATTTAAATAAATCTTTAAAACAATTCAATTAAAACCTTTAAAATAATTAATTAAAACTAAAATAAACAGAGAAAACAACGGGAGGGCAGAATCGGGAATTTTGCCAAAGAAAGGAGACAGGGATCGAACGCTGTTACGTACAGCGCTCGATCGCTGTCATGCGCTGCGCTTGCAGCGCCCGAACGCTGCCAAACGCAGCGCCCGATCGCTGCCGAGCGTAGCGCGACAGCGCCCGATCGCTGGCAGCGATCGCGCCCTTCGCGCCTGCTCGCTGGCAGCGATCGCGCCCTTCGCGCCTGGTCGCTGTCCTTCACTGCTTCTTTCTCTCTATACTTTCTATACTTAACTCTCTGGATTCTCAAATTCCATAGAGCTACACCCTTCTCACCGCTCTCTGGAATTCGATTCCAGAGAGCAACCTCACCTGTTTTCTACCACTTTATCATCATTAACCACAATGATCACAATGAACACAAATATATCCTACACTCAGCCAACTTTCGGCGGACTTTGCGAAATCCAACTGCGTGGATAGCTCTAAAAACCGAGCATATCCGTAACCATCAAACATTTCTTTAACATTCTATAACGTCAAACAAAAGCTTTAAACCAAACATTTGAACATTAAACATAAACCTATCAACTACCAGTACCAAACATCCTATAATTTTCTATACATTTATCAGCCCAAAATACTCCAAAATCCTCAAAATCTATACATACTATCCCCACGGGTCAGGTGAGCCTCGACTGCGCCAGCACACCACCGCAGCCATCCTCGATCAACTGGACTCATGCCTCAGGAGGAGGAATCCCATCCTCACCTGGTTCCTCGACAACTAGTTCACCTACACCATACAGACATCTATGAGATAAAAATCTCAGTAAGCTCTACGTAAATGCGGATACATGCGTGCATATGCCATTCAGAAACATGCAGATGACAGATGCAGATGCAGATACAGATACAGATTCAGATTCAGATTCAGATTCAGATTCAGATTCAGATTCAGATTCATTACGTCGCAGACAGATTGTCACCGAGGTCTACCACTCCTCGACGTGACCAGATAACAGATTACGTAGATTTATTTCGTTGGTTCGTTTTACTTTTTAATTAGGTCGCAGACAGATTGTCACCGAGGTCTAACCCACCTCGCCATGACCAGATAACAGATTACGTAGCTTCAATTCGTTTGTTGGTTCATTTTACTTTAAATGACATGATGCATGAACATTTCATATCGGACAATAAACAAACAACCATATATACCATCAAGACGATAACAAACAACCTATAAAACAACTAATCCTGACTACCCGAACCAGAACAATTTAAACAAACAAACGCATCTCCGAAATTCCTCAAGACGACTTCGATGTACGGTGTAGGCCTATCGGCCAGAAAAGATCACGAGAACTTACCTTGAGCGCGCCGAATTACAAGCTTTGATCACGAGAGTTGCGTGTCTGAATAAAACACGATATTCGCCGTTATAATCAATTAAGCCGTAAATGTCTAAATTACAAAATCCTTAACTAACGAATTCTCCTAAATTCTCCACTTGGCTATTTAGAGCATTTTGAACGTTAATTAAAGCTTTATAATCCTAAATCTCTAGTTACGAGTTTTTCCTAAAAACCGACATTTTATCAATTATAACTTTTTCGCAAATTGATTCTTTTCGTCCAATAACGTCCAATACGTTCAATCTATACTTAATCACGGCTAACCTATTACTTACGGGCCCTAAATCGCGTTTTTTCGTCGAAACCCTAATTGAAACCCTAACCCTAAATCGAACCGAAAACTCGAAATAAACGCTCAGAGATTGTAGGTACATACCGAGGGTTGCGAGAGAGGAAGAAACCGTGAAGGACGGAGGAGAAACGGAGGTCGGACGGAGTCGGAATGGCGTGAGAACGCCGACGGCCGTGAGGGAGAGAGCCCTCTGCTTTGTGCGTTCCAGAGAAGGAGAAGAAGAAGAGAGAAGGTGAGGGAGAGAAAATAGATTTTGGTTATTTATTAAAATGGATTTGCAAATTACCATTTTGCCCTTCTTACTTAAATCTATTCGTTTCGTCCTTCGTTTCGTCAATCGTCCAACAGTTCGGGTTCTCCAATTTTTCTTATTTTGCGAATAACCCATATTCATCGCCAGGGTCTTATTAAAACTGTCTGTTCGCAATTTGAGCTTCATTTACTATTTTTACTAAAACGTCCTTTAAGTTTCGAGAAACATAATTACTCGGAATATAGCGTCATTACTCCGAAAATTCCCGTAATTTCCTTAAAATTCTTATTATTCGTTAGAGTCATAATGACGCTTTCTTTTCGTGAAACGGACCTGATTTGACATATTTTCAAAAATGTCATTATTTAATAGAATATTAATATAATATATTAAATCTGAAATCCGTACAAGCCGGATATTACATTCCACCCTCCTTATTCAGAATTTTGTCCACAAAATTTACCGTAGCTTATAGTCCTTGACACTAACGTCTCATATCATGCGGCAGTATACTTAGATTCATCATTTATACTTACTGTCATTCTTAATGGCTCTCTACCACATCTTCTGTATTGGCCTTAATTTTGTATTCTTAACTTTCAATCTGAACATACACTTCCTTACTTAAGTATTAAGCCCCAATTTAAAATCTTTAAATCTCAAATTAATTAACTCCGCGACATAGTTGCCACTTTAACATTTGCGCATGTATCAACTTTCACTTAATAATTCACATATTAACCTTCCAGTAATACTAACTTCAAAATTCACCATTTATTGACGTCTTTCCTCTAACGCCAGTCAATTGAATGTCTACAATTCCATGTTGTAGTTCATACTTCAACGAAATTCCTCTATCCTGTTCACAATCAGAATGCACGCTAACCAAATTTCTACATTAATCTACTAACCATACTCCTTTCTTTCAATTGGACTATACATGACCCCGCTTACGCATCAAATCTTACCGAATTTTCCTAAGCCCTCATTAACGACGTCTAGCTGCGTACTTGACCCCTAATGAACCAAGCACTCGTTGGTCTACATTTAATCACCTGAAACGTTAGGCTCCCTAACTTATCAATTGGTCTTTACTAAGGATTGCTCATTATCCTTAATCCTCAAAATAATGTCAACCACCTAAGTCATTTAGGTTGACTAACATTCTAGTCGTAATCTAACTCCCCTTCATTTTTAGCTTATTCTCAACAACTAAGTTCCTATGGTTTAGTCTCTAACTTCCTTAATTCCTTGTCCATGGCCCATGGCATACATACCTAGTCGTTTTACGCCCTCCATACCTTCTCAATCACTTACTCTAACGCCGAATCTCGATTTCAAATATCTAAATCTCCCAAACCATCTCATCGAGATTTCTCTGAGGTTTCGACGAGTCCACTCAGGGTTGAAGTTATTACTCGTTTAGGATCGATTCAAGTCTCCTTGTAACTGAGATGTTATAAACGTCACATATCGTTCTAGACTATCTCTATGAATTCTATAGTTACGTCATTACTAATCTACTTATGCTACTTCTGCTGTAGTCATCCGTCTTAACTTAAGTCTCTACCAACTCCGAGCATCATCAAGTCTCTAAACCTTCACATTGATGCACTCTAAACTAGTCATTCTAACTTAAGCCATTTATATATTATTTGGTCTCGACTGTCAAACACGAGTCGATCTCTAAAATTTGCTAACTTAGCCTTACTTCTAAGCTTAACTTAGATAGTTTCGATGATAATTCTCACTCTCTTTATTCTATAAATCGCAATTTCATAATTTGCAGACCTTTAAACACCAATCTAAGCTCTCATTATTCCAACGATCTACCTCTCCTTCACTAAAGTCCTCAAGGCTACTTCGAGTTTGCCGGCTAGTCTATTTTTGTTCGCTCCTTCTAGTCAGGTTCCAACTATTCTACTCGACAATTATTCAAGTTTAACTCTTAAACTCTTTCTTAAGCTAGACACTCATAACTTCATACGAATCCTCAATGTACGAGTTCTACGGTACTTGATCTATTTAAACACACTCCAGGTATTACAACAATCTAGGGTATCCATTAATAGGTTTATATCTAACCTTCATCTTTCTCGATTAGTCGCATTTTAATACTTGAAGGGGGGTGATAGGGTGTATTTCTCTAATTCTTACTAAACCTTAAGTGTAAAACTCCGTTGATTAAATCAAAGTAATCCTACTATTGTATAACTATTTTTCTATTTTCTTACTTTTCTATTTTCAAGGCTATCACTATCATCAATATTATTGTTATCTATTTAACATAAACATATATCATACAGGCAATTAAAACGGTACCTGTAATAAGGGGAGGCTGTGCCCCATCGTTGACGTCACCAGGTTTTATAAATGCGAAGACCCTGGGCACGACTCTCCTCTGCTCTCCATTCAACTGATCACGGCCCGGCTTCGGGCAATCTCTAACAAGTGGTCAAACTCCACCACACCTATAACGTTTGTTCGTGCCAACCCGGCACTCACCACTGTGTTCTTTCTGGCAATTAGGGCACCAAGGCATCTGGGGAGCCCCTTGTACCTGCGTCTTTTTGCCTCGATCGTTGCCTCCCACTAAAGGCCTTTTAATTCCCCTCTGTTGTTGCTGTTGAGGCTGTGCTCTCGGTTGCCTGTCGTCATTTCTGACCTGAGGGTAGATCTCGCGAAAGAAGTCCTTTGATGGCTCCCTCGGTCTGACAGTATCCACATCAACTGCCTCAATGTCTAGTGCCCTGGCCACGATCTCATCATAGGGTACATTCCGTACCCCAGATATAGTAAGGCGCATACGGAACTCTCGGTTAAGTCCCTGTAAAAACCGGCGTACCTTGTCTTCATTAATGCTGACCTGACGTGGCGCGAATCGGGACAACGCTTCAAATCTTCTAACATATTCGGGAATAGAAGCAGTCTGTCTTAACTGCATAAACTCCATCATTTTCGCCTCGCGAACAGTATGGCTGAAATACTTATCGTAAAATAACTCTCTGAATCTGTCCCAGCCCATAACAGTCACATCGGTGGTCGACTTCACTGAATCCCACCAAAATCTGGCATCTAAGGCTAGGTGGTAGGTCACCAACGCCACCCTCTGTCCTTCCTCAATGCTCGCATAGCCGAGCATATCCTCCATAGTACGAATCCACTCCTCGGCGGAAGAGGGATCCGTAGACTGTCCGCTAAATACTGGGGGCTGGAGCCTCTGAAATCTCTCCATCGCGTGATTAGCCGGAATGGCTGGCTCTCTAGCTCTAGTACCCTCACGGTCTATCAATGTACCCAGCTGCTGTGACTGCCTCTCCATCTGCTGAGCCTGACGCTCCATATGCTGAGACTGCTGGGCAATAAAATCCTTAAGCGTGTCTATCGTATCATCTCTGTCGTCTCGGTCCTTTCTTTGACGCACCATATTTATATAACTCCTATAAGGTTAATAAAACAAAACTCTAAGAAACAGAAATAAAATAAAACTATAAGCATACTTACAGTTGATGAAGAATGTCCGCGTAGTGGCTGTGCAGTCGAGCAGTCTACAGAACCGATTTTAAAACCCGGGGGCTCTGATACCATAATTGTAACGACCCTAATACTGTACCCGTATTTCCGTACTATTTTTTTTTTTTTTTATCCTAATATCTTTAATAAACTCTAGGCGGAACCTAAACCGGAATCGGAATTAAATCTAACTTTTAAATCAATTTAAATAAATCTTTAAAACAATTCAATTAAACCTTTAAATAATTAATTAAAACTAAAATAAACAGAGGAAAACAACGGGAGGGCAGAATCGGGAATTTTGCCAAAGAAAGGAGACAGGGATCGAACGCTGTTACGTACAGCGCTCGATCGCTGTCATGCGCTGCGCTTGCAGCGCCCGAACGCTGCCAAACGCAGCGCCCGATCGCTGCCGAGCGTAGCGCGACAGCGGCCGATCGCTGGCAGCGATCGCGCCCTTCGCGCCTGATCGCTGGCAGCGATCGCGCCCTTCGCGCCTGGTCGCTGTCCTTCACTGCTTCTTTCTCTCTATACTTTCTATACTTAACTCTCTGGATTCTCAAATTCCAGAGAGCTACACCCTTCTCACCGCTCTCTGGAATTCGATTCCAGAGAGCAACCTCACCTGTTTTCTACCACTTTATCATCATTAACCACAATGATCACAATGAACACAAATATATCCTACACTCAGCCAACTTTCGGCGGACTTTGCGAAATCCAACTGCGTGGATAGCTCTAAAAACGAGCATATCCGTAACCATCAAAACATTTCTTTAACATTCTATAACGTCAAACAAAAGCTTTAAACCAAAACATTTGAAACATTAAACATAAACCTATCAACTACCAGTACCAAACATCCTATAATTTCTATACATTTATCAACCCAAAATACTCCAAAATCCTCAAAATCTATACATACTATCCCCACGGGTCAGGTGAGCCTCGACTGCGCCAGCACACCACCGCAGCCATCCTCGATCACTGGACTCATGCCTCACGAGGAGGAATCCCATCCTCACCTGGTTCCTCGACAACTAGTTCACCTACACCATACAGACATCTATGAGATAAAAATCTCAGTAAGCTCTACGTAAATGCGGATACATGCGTGCATATGCCATTCAGAAACATGCAGATGACAGATGCAGATGCAGATACAGATACAGATTCAGATTCAGATTCAGATTCAGATTCAGATTCAGATTCAGATTCATTACGTCGCAGACAGATTGTCACCGAGGTCTACCACTCCTCGACGTGACCAGATAACAGATTACGTAGATTTATTTCGTTGGTTCGTTTTACTTTTTAATTAGGTCGCAGACAGATTGTCACCGAGGTCTAACCCACCTCGCCATGACCAGATAACAGATTACGTAGCTTCAATTCGTTTGTTGGTTCATTTTACTTTAAATGACATGATGCATGAACATTTCATATCGGACAATAAACAAACAACCATATACCATCAAGACGATAACAAACAACCTATAAAACAACTAATCCTGACTACCCGAACCAGAACAATTTAAACAAACAAAAGCATCTCCGAAATTCCTCAAGACGACTTCGATGTACGGTGTAGGCCTATCGGCCAGAAAAGATCACGAGAACTTACCTTGAGCGCGCCGAATTACAAGCTTTGATCACGAGAGTTGCGTGTCTGAATAAAACACGATATTCGCCGTTATAATCAATTAAGCCGTAAATGTCTAAATTACAAATCCTTAACTAACGAATTCTCCTAAATTCTCCACTTGGCTATTTAGAGCATTTTGAACGTTAATTAAAGCTTTATAATCCTAAATCTCTAGTTACGAGTTTTTCCTAAAAACCGACATTTTATCAATTTATAACTTTTTCGCAAATTGATTTCTTTTCGTCCAATAACGTCCAATACGTTCAATCTATACTTAATCACGGCTAACCTATTAATTACGGGCCCTAAATCGCGTTTTTCGTCGAAACCTAATTGAAACCCTAACCCTAAATCGAACCGAAAACTCGAAATAAACGCTCAGAGATTGTAGGTACATACCGGGGTTGCGAGAGAGGAAGAAACGTGAAGGACGGAGGAGAAACGGAGGTCGGACGGAGTCGGCATGGCGTGAGAACGCCGACGGCCGTGAGGGAGAGAGCCCTCTGCTTCGTGCGTTCCAGAGAAGGAGAAGAAGAAGAGAGAAGGTGAGGGAGAGAAAATAGATTTTGGTTATTTATTAAAATGGATTTGCAATTACCATTTTGCCCTTTCTACTTAAATCTATTCGTTTCGTCCTTCGTTTCGTCAATCGTCCAACAGTTCGGGTTCTCCAATTTTTCTTATTTTGCGAATAACCCATAGTCATCGCCAGGGGTCTTATTAAAACTGTCTGTTCGCAATTTGAGCTTCATTTACTATTTTTACTAAAACGTCCTTTAAGTTTCGAGAAACATAATTACTCGGAATATAGCGTCATTACTCCGAAAATTCCCGTAATTTCCTTAAAATTCTTATTATTCGTTAGAGTCTAATGACGCTTTCTTTTCGTGAAACGGACCTGATTTGACATATTTTCAAAAATGTCATTATTTAATAGAATATTAATATAATATATTAAATCTGAAATCCGTACAAGCCGGATATTACACAAGATTTATCAATTTGTTCAAGGACTAAAGCCGAGTTTGTATGTGAAGGTAAAGACTTCTGGGATACACAATGTACCTTATGGCGAAGTGACGGCTAAGGCCTTAGAACTGGAGGAGGCTGAGATGACAGCTTATGCACAGCGTGAGCAACCAAAGAAGTTCACTAAGGAGACTCAACCACCACCACGACAGAACAAGGGATGGCAACCCCAGCAGAACAGGAACCAACAACAACAACAGCAAGGTGTTAAGAGATCCTTCAATCCAAGTGATGACCAAGGAAGAGGAAAGCGACCTTCGGCTCCCCTATGTTCCAACTGCCAGAAGAATCACCATGGTGAGTGCAAGCTGCACTCTGGCCGTTGCTATAGATGTGACAAGGTTGGACACATAGCCAGAGACTGCCCGATGCCATCAGACCCAAATCGAATCAGAGTTGCACCAAGAGTCTATGCTATGATGGAGGATGAAGATGCTGAACCACGCACGGTCATATCAGGTACCATTATGGTTGTGGTCTTTCTGCTTATACACTTATTGATACGGGAGCCACACACTCATTCATAGCAACCCTGTTTGTGTGTAAACATAAGTTAGAACTTTCACCAGTTGATAAACCGTATAGAGTTATATTACCATCAGGGAAGTCTTTACATTCTGAGCAAATGTTGAAGGGTGATGTTTTGTCCTTAGGAGGTAAGGAGCTATATGTAGAACTGATTATGATTGACATGAAAGGATATGAAATTATTTTAGGAATGGATTGGTTATTTAGGCATTATGCCACGATTAGTTGTAGGTCTGGCCTAGTTGATTTCCGACCCCCAAATGGCGATCGGTATACTTCCAAGCTATTCCAAAGGTGAGTAAGATACCAATTATATCCTCTCTATGGACTCAACGGTTACTGAAGAGTGGTTGTTTGAGTTATCTAGCTAACATAATGGATGTCCGAGTAAAGAATAAGGTGGAACTACAAGATATTCCTACAGTACGAGAGTTTCCTGAAGCATTCTTGGACGATTTACCGGGACTACCACCCGATAGAGAGATAGAATTTGTGATTGATACATACCCCGAGGCATTACCTGTGTCTAAGAACCCTTATCGAATGGCACCTGTGAGTTAAGGAATTAAAGGTCCAACTACAGGAATTAGTTGACAAGGGATTTATACGTTCTAGTAGTTCTCCCTGGGGTGCACCTGTCCTTTTCGTTAAAAAGAAAGATGGTTCTCTTAGAATGTGTATAGACTACAGAGAACTAAATAAGTTGACAGTCAAGAATAAATATCCTTTACCCTGGATTGATGACCTGTTTGACCAACTACAAGGAGCTAAGGTGTTCTCAAAGATTGACTTACGTTCGGGATATTACCAACTGAAGGTTAAGGAAGGAGATATACCAAAGACAGCCTTCAGAACCCGCTACGGACACTATGAATTTCTTGTAATGTCATTTGGACTGACTAACGCGCCTGCAGCTTTCATGGACTTGATGAACCGAGTGTTTCGTGAGTACCTGGATAAGTTTGTAATTGTGTTTATAGATGACATTTTAATATACTCACAGACTGAAACCGACCATGCAGAACATTTGAGAATAGTGTTATCAACCTTAAAACAGCAGCAACTATATGCCAAATTGTCCAAAGTGAATTTTGGCTGGATAAAGTCAACTTTTAGGTCATGTCATTTCTGCTGAGGGCATATTAGTAGATCCAACTAAGGTTCAGGCCGTTAAGGACTGGCCACAGCCAAAGAATGTCAGTGAAGTTCGAAGTTTCCTTGGTCTGGCTGGCTATTATAGAAAGTTCATTAAAGGATTCTCTATGATAGCTAAACCTTTGACTAATTTAACCAAGAAGGACCTCAAGTACTCTTGGACCGAAGCTTGTGAAGATAGCTTCCAATCATGAAACAGAAGTTAACGACAGCCCACTATTAACTCTCCCAACTGAAGAAGGAAAATTTAGTGTTTATTGTGACGTATCCAAGATTGGTTTGGGATGTGTTTTGATGCAAGAAGGTAAAGTTGTGGCGTATGCCTCTAGGCAGCTAAAAGGTTATGAACAGAATTACCCCACTCATGATTTAGAGCTAGCTGCAGTTGTTTTTGCTTTAAAAATTTGGAGGCACTATTTGTATGGACGGCAGTGCGATGTATTTCTGACCACAAGAGTTTAAAGTATCTTTTCACCCAAAGGAATTAAACATGAGACAAAGACGTTGGTTAGAATTTGTTAAGGACTATGACTTTGAAATCAAGTATCATCGGGTAAGGCTAATGCTGTAGCCGATGCCTTGAGCAGGATGTCAAAGACAATGCAACCCGCAATGTCAGTTTTGTCTGCACCCTTGAGGACTGAAGTTCAGAAGTTTGAATTGGAACTAGTTCCAGAGTTGTCAGCCTTACTTACCGATTTGACCATTCAACCAACGGTTTTGGAAAAGATCGAAGAGTCACAACAGAAGGATTCCGAGGTGAATAACAGTATGATGAATAAGTTGAAGGATGCCACCTCCGAGTTTAGTCTTTCCAACGATGGAATCCTGAGATTTAGAAATCGATGGTATGTCCCTAGTGATGAAGAACTACGTAAGTTGATTTTGGCCGAGGCTCACTCGTCTTCCTTTTCTGTACATCCTGGTAGCACCAAGATGTATCGAGACTTGAAGTTACTTTATTGGTGGCCTAATATGAAGAGGGATGTCGCCAAGTATGTAGAGTCATGCTTGGTATGCCAGCAAGTTAAGCAGAGCACCAACGACCAGGGGGTACCCTTCAGCTCTACCTATTCCCGAATGGAAGTGGGAAACATTGCCATGGATTTTGTCGTAGGTTTACCTAAGACAACTAGAGGACATGACAGTATATGGGTTGTGATTGATAGGATGACAAAGTCAGCTCATTTCTTACCTGTTAAGACAACCTACACGATGGACCAACTTGCTAATCTTTATGTTCAAGAAATTATCAGATTGCATGGGATTCCCGTATCCATAGTTTCTGACCGTGACCCTAGATTCACCTCCCGATTCTGGAAAAGTTTGCAAGGTACATTAGGCACAAAATTATCCTTCAGCACCGCCTTTCACCCGCAGACAGATGGACAATCCGAGAGGACCATTCAGATACTCGAGGATATGTTGAGAGCATGTGTGCTAGACTTTCAGACTACATGGAGTAGACACCTACCTCTGATTGAGTTTTCTTACAACAACAGTTACCAGTCCACTATTGGTATGGCACCCTATGAAGCTTTGTATGGCAGGAAATGTAGGTCACCTTTGTACTGGGATGAGGTTGGCGAAGCAAAACTTTTAGGCCCCGAGATTTTACAACAGATGTCAGACAAGATTACGATTATTAGGAGGAGAATGTTAACTGCACAAAGCCGACAGAAGAGTTATGCGGACCAAAGAAGAAGAGATCTTGAATTTTCTGTTGGCGATGAAGTTTTCCTGAAGATTTCACCATTTCGAGGAGTCTTAAGATTTGGTAAAAAGGGAAAGCTTAATCCACGATTCGTTGGACCATTCCCTGTCTTAGCAAGAATTGGCAGTACAGCCTATAGATTACTTTTGCCCCCATCTTGGAAAAGGTTCACAATGTCTTTCATGTGTCTATGCTAAGGAAATGCATACGTGATCCGACTCAGGTTGTTGAACCAACAGAAATTGAAGTTGAGCCTAATTTAGTATATGAAGAGAAACCAATACAGATTTTGGAATATGCAGTCAAGACTCTGAGAAACAAAGAGATTCCATTGGTGAAAGTTTTATGGACAAATCACGGCATTGAAGAAGCCACATGGGAAAGACAGCAGGAGATGCTGGACAAATATCCTAAGTATTTGCTTGAGCAATTTTCGAGGACGAAAATTTTGTTTAAGGAGGGGTGGATGTAACACCCGACATTTCGGCCAGGTGATTTTCTGACCATTTTCATTGTCACCCTCTTATTTAACCTTTATGATTTAAATTTAATGTTAAGATAAAATTATTACAAGTTGAGTAAAACTAGGTTGGGTGGCAGTTTTGTAATTAAAATTTATGGGTTAGGTATAAATAGGAAATGGAAACCTTAAACCTCATTTATTACCACTGTAGCCGACATTCCCTCTCGGCGATTCCTTCTCTCCCAAGCTTTTACTCTCGGCTATCAGAACCTCCCTTGCCGACGGCTGGTTTCAGCCTGCTTTTCTCTGCAATCTGCACCCGAGGTACGAAATGGACAATGTAGTCATTTATTAATGATTAAAGCTCTGTTTTCAACTCGGCATTTGAGTTCGGATTTCTAGCAGTGGCCGAGTAGTTTTAGACTCTTTTAAGTCTGAGAGTAGAAATGCCATCCCAAATCGATTCTGAACATTTTAAAGTAACCAACTCGGATTTAATCAATGGTAAAACCTGTCCACCTAGTTTCGGATTTCAGACTGCAGTGTGTCAAACAGTGGAATCAGAATGACTTTAGCTGTTAGATTCTAGGATGACTTTCGAGTAGAACTTTTAGGACTTTATTTTAACTACTGTAATGTGGAATGTTTTAGGTGAAGAAGTGAAGAGAAAGTGATTCAAGTTGCTAAGGAATCCAGGTAAGTGAATGTACTAAGTTTCCGGCCAATAGGGCCCTACATCAAAGGATTATGTTACATTTAGTGAACGTTGTCAGCTATAAGTTCGATGAAATGTCGATGGATATGATTCTGGTATTCTGATAT
The DNA here is from genome assembly GCA_022432975.1 of Begonia masoniana. Taxonomy (NCBI): domain Eukaryota; kingdom Viridiplantae; phylum Streptophyta; class Magnoliopsida; order Cucurbitales; family Begoniaceae; genus Begonia; species Begonia masoniana. Next base: position 19,922,481 of record CM039506.1, read on the forward strand.
ACTCCCCTGTCTTAGTTCGATGATTAAGTGCATTTATGTTATGCATCATGTTTTACTTCTCAAGCATATGAAAATGTTTTGAAATATGTTTTCTCATGAATAAAATAAGAAGATAAAACTTATGCAACGTGGTTAAGTGAGGGTTGGGGGTGGTTCGGCGTATGTCACAGTCCGCAGTAGGACATATGAATACGACCCGCAGTAGGGACCATGATCAAACTCACTGTCGAACCCCCTTTACCAGCACAAATCCTCTCTTAATCCACATAATGTAATGAAGAATACGAATGATGAATATGAGCATGTCCATGAATGATGATTATGATCAATGAATACGAGATACGATTATGAATGATGATTAAGACTAAGTACACGAAAAGAAAAGACTCATGAGCATGTTTTTTTCCCCAAGTTATGCATTCATGAACTGATAATAGTTTGCATTCCTTACTAAGCCTTAGGCTTACAGTTACACCTTATGATGTAGGTGAAGAAATATCAGGTGAGGATTTCAAGATTGATGAAGTGTCTGAGTTCGGTTGCTGGAAGTGATCAGGGTGGAAAATCTGTGGCTGGATGGCGAACATGACTCTCTGGTTTAAGCTTTTAAGATTTTAATAATGTTTATGAACAAGGAAGTCTAAGTATGATGAGTTTACTTTCGAATATAGAGTTTTAGGTCTGTCTAATATGAGTACTGAGTCTGAAAATATTTATGAGATATAGAATGAGTTATTTTACCTAGTCTTCCGCTGTGTGAGTTTGAATGAATTTATGGATTATTCCGATGAGTTTTGGCCATTAAGATTAAGTTATGAGGTCTACGTTTATCTAGATAGAAGTCTGAGAAAACCAGGATGTCTTCCGCTGAGGATATTGGAGGAAATGAGTTTGTCTTCCGGCTGACGTCATCGGAAGAGGAAAAGTATTTGTCTTCCGACTGACGTCATCGGTAGAAGAATTGTGATGGAAGTCGGGTAGGTTTGTCTTCCGACTGACGTCACCGGTAGAGGAAGTGAGTTCCTTGTCGTTTACTCACCGGTAGAGGAAGTGAGTTCCTTGTCGTTTACTCACCGGTAGAGGAAGTGAGTTCTTTGTCGTTTATTGACCGGTAGAGGAAGTGAGTTTTAATGAACCACGCGAAGTTTTAATTGATCACACGGGTTGCACGTGACTGTCGGCAGATGCAAATATGTGTGCCTGCCGATAGATGTTTAATGAATCATGTGGGATGCACGTGCTGACCGGCAGATCAACTAGAAGCTCGTCGTTTACTGATCGGCAGGAGTGAGAGTTATAATGGATATATTCAGTGAATTGAATGAGATGTTTTAAGTTATGTTAAGTCAAAAAAAAAATAGATGAATAAATATGTGGACTATTATGATCAAGTTACGTCACGAGTTTAGTAACAAACCGAGTTTAAGGATTCGGGGCGTTACACTTATGGAACAAATCGATGGAAGAGAAGTTTTTTATGCTTCATCAAACGCATTATTAACTCTTAATTACTCGTCCATGAAGATTCTTGGGTCCTCAATACACGTCGTTGTCATCACTTCAAGTTAAAACCTTCAAGGTGAAATGGATTACTTAGTTTCTAACCACAAGTCATGTAACACTCAACCTAATTTGCTTGATATTTTCAACTCTTTTGGAACAAATCGATTGAAGTGAAGTTTCTTATGCTTCATCAAACGCATTACTAAGTCTTAATTACTCGTCCTTGAAGGTTGTTGTGTCCTCAATACACGTCGTTCTCATCACTTCAAGTTAAAACCTCGAATGTGAAATGGATAACTTAGGTTCTAACCACAAGTCTTGTAACACTTAACCTTATTTGCTTGATACGTTCAACTCTTTTGGAACAAATCGATTGAAGTGAAGTTTCTTATGCTTCATCAAACGCATTATTAAGTCTTAATTACTCGTCCATGAAGGTTCTTGGGACCTCAATACACGTCGTTGTCATCACTTCAAGTTAAAACCTTCAATGTGAAATGGATAACTTAGTTTCTAACCACAAGTCTTGTAACACTCAACCTAATTTGCTTGATACGTTCAACTCTTTTCGAACAAATCGATTGAAGTGAAGTTTCTTATGCTTCATCAAACGCATTACTAAATCTTAATTACTCATCCATGAAGGTTGTTGGGTCCTCAATACACGTCGTTCTCATCACTTCAAGTTAAAACCTCGAATGTGAAATGGATAACTTAGTTTCTAACCACAAGTCATGTAACACTCAACCTAATTTGCTTGATACGTTCAACTCTTCTGGAACAAATCGATTGAAGTGAAGTTTCTTATGCTTCATCAAACGCTTTACTGTGTCTTAATTACGCATCATAAAGGTTGTTGGGTACTCAATACACGTCGTTCTCCTCACTTCAAGTTAAAACCTTGAATGTGAAATGGATAACTTAGGTTCTAACCACAAGTCATGTAGCACTCAACCTCATTTGCTTGATACGTTCAACTCTTTTGGAACAAATCGATTGAAGTGAAGTTTCTTATGCTTCATCAAACGCATTATTAAGTCTTAATTACGCGTCCATGAAGGTTATTTTGTCCTCAATACACGTCGTTGTCATCACTTCAAGTTAAAACCTTCAAGGTGAAATGGATAACTTAGTTTCTAACCACAAGTCATGTAACACTCAACCTAATTTGCTTGATACGTTCAACTCTTTTGGAACAAATCGATTGAAGTGAAGTTTCTTATGCTTCATCAAATGCATTACTAAGTCTTAATTACTCATCCATGTAGGTTGTTAGGTCCTCAATACACGTCATTCTCATCACTTCAAGTTAAAACCTCGAATGTGAAATGGATAACTTAGTTTCTAACCACAAGTCATGTAACACTGTACCTAATTTGCTTGATACGTTCAACTCTTCTGGAACAAATCGATTGAAGTGAAGTTTCTTATGCTTCATTAGACGCTTTACTATGTCTTAATTACGTGTCCATAAAGGTTGTTGGGTACTCAATACACGTCGTTCTCCTCACTTTAAGTTAAATCCTTGAATGTGAAATGGATCACTTAGGTTCTAACCACAAGTCATGTAGCACTCAACCTCATTTGCTTGATACGTTCAACTCTTTTGGAACAAATCGATTGAAGTGAAGTTTCTTATGCTTCATCAAACGCATTATTATGTCTTAATTACTCGTCCATGAAGGTTCTTAGGTCCTTTAAACACGTCGTTGTCATCATTTCAAGTTAAAACCTTCAATGTGAAATGGATAACTTAGTTTCTAACCACAAGTCATGTAACACTCAACCTAATTTCCTTGATACGTTCAACTCTTTTGGAACAAATCGATTGAAGTGAAGTTTTTTATGCTACATCAAACGCATTACTAACTCTTAATTACTCATCCATGAAGGTTGTTGGGTCCTCAATACACGTCGTTCTCATCACTTCAAGTTAAAACCTCGAATGTGAAATGGATAACTTAGTTTCTAACCACAAGTCATGTAACAATCTACCTAATTTGCTTGATACATTCAACTTTTCTGGAACAAATCGATTGAAGTGAAGTTTCTTATGCTTCATCAAACGCTTTACTATGTCTTAATTACGCATCATAAAGGTTGTTAGGTACTCAATACACGTCGTTCTCCTCACTTCAAGTTAAAACCTTGAATGTGAAATAGATAACTTTGGTTCTAACCACAAGTCATGTAACACTCAAACTCATTTGCTTGATACGTTCAACTCTTTTGGAACAAATCGATTGAAGTGAAGTTTCTTATGCTTCATTAAACGCATTATTAAGTCTTAATTACTCGTCCATGAAGGTTCTTAGGTCCTTAATACACGTCGTTGTCATCACTTCTAGTTAAAACCTTCAATGTGAAATGGATAACTTAGTTTCTAACCACAAGTCATGTAACACTCAACCTAATTTGCTTGATACGTTCAACTCTTTTGCAACAAAACGATTGAAGTGAAGTTTCTTATGCTTCAACAAACGCATTACTAAGTCTTTATTACTCGTCCATGAAGGTTGTTGGGTCCTCAATACACGTCGTTCTCATCACTTAAAGTTAAAACCTCGAATGTGAAATTGATAACTTAGGTTCTAACCACAAGTCATGTAACACTCAACCTTATTTGATTGATACGTTCAACTCTTTTGGAACAAATCGAATTAAGTGAAGTTTCTTATGCTTCATCAAACGCATTACTAAGTCTTAATTACTCGTCCATGAAGTTTCTTGGGACCTCAATACACGTCGTTGTCATCACTTCAAGTTAAAACCTTCAATGTGAAATGGATAACTTAGTTTCTAACCACAAGTCTTGTAACACTCAACCTAATTTGCTTGATACGTTCAACTCTTTTCGAACAAATCGATTGAAGTGAAGTTTCTTATGCTTCATCAAACGCATTACTAAGTCTTAATTACTCGTCCATGAAGGTTGTTGGGTCCTCAATACACGTCGTTCTAATCACTTCAAGTTAAAACCTCGAATGTGAAATGGATAACTTAGTTTCTAACCACAAGTCATGTAACACTCAACCTAATTTGCTTGATACGTTCAACTCTTCTGGAACAAATCGATTGAAGTGAAGTTTCTTATGCTTCATCAAACGCTTTACTATGTCTTAATTACGCATCATAAAGGTTGTTGGGTACTCAATACACGTCGTTCTCCTCACTTTAAGTTAAAACCTTAAATGTGAAATAGATAACTTAGGTTCTAACCACAAGTCATGTAACACTCAACCTCATTTGCTTGATACGTTTAACTTTTTTGGAACAAATCGATTGAAGTGAAATTTCTTATGCTTCGTCAAATGCATTATTAAGTCTTAATTACTCGTCCATGAAGGTTCTTTGGTCCTCAATACACGTCGTTGTCATCACTTCAAGTTAAAACCTTCAAGGTGAAATGGATAACTTAGTTTCTAACCACAAGTCATGTAACACTCAACCTAATTTGCTTGATACGTTCAACTCTTTTGGAACAAATCGATTGAAGTGAAGTTTCTTATGCTTCATCAAACGCATTACTAAGTCTTAATTACTCGTCCATGAAGGTTGTTGGTTCCTTAACACATGTCGTTCTCATCACTTCAAGTTAAAACCTCGAATGTGAAATGGATAACTTAGTTTCTAACCACAAGTCATGTAACACTCAACCTAATTTGCTTGATACGTTCAACTCTTTTGCAACAAAACGATTGAAGTGAAGTTTCTTATGCTTCAACAAACGCATTACTAAGTCTTAATTACTCGTCCATGAAGGTTGTTGGGTCCTCAATACACGTCGTTCTCATCACTTAAAGTTAAAACCTCGAATGTGAAATTGATAACTTAGGTTCTAACCACAAGTCATGTAACACTCAACCTTATTTGATTGATACGTTCAACTCTTTTGGAACAAATCGAATGAAGTGAAGTTTCTTATGCTTCATCAAACGCATTACTAAGTCTTAATTACTCGTCCATTAAGGTTCTTGGGACCTCAATACACGTCGTTGTCATCACTTCAAGTTAAAACCTTCAATGTGAAATGGATAACTTAGTTTCTAACCACAAGTCTTGTAACACTCAACCTAATTTGCTTGATACGTTCAACTCTTTTCGAACAAATCGATTGAAGTGAAGTTTCTTATGCTTCATCAAACGCATTACTAAGTCTTAATTACTCGTCCATGAAGGTTGTTGGGTCCTCAATACACGTCGTTCTAATCACTTCAAGTTAAAACCTCGAATGTGAAATGGATAACTTAGTTTCTAACCACAAGTCATGTAACACTCAACCTAATTTGCTTGATACGTTCAACTCTTCTAGAACAAATCGATTGAAGTGATGTTTCTTATGCTTCATCAAACGCTTTACTATGTCTTAATTACGCATCATAAAGGTTCTTTGGTCCTCAATACACGTCGTTCTCCTCACTTTAAGTTAAAACCTTCAAGGTGAAATGGATAAGTTAGTTTCTAACCACAAGTCATGTAACACTCAACCTAATTTGCTTGATACGTTCAACTCTTTTGGAACAAATCGATTGAAGTGAAGTTTCTTATGCTTCATCAAACGCATTACTAAGTCTTAATTACTCGTCCATGAAGGTTGTTGGTTCCTTAATACATGTCGTTCTCATCACTTCAAGTTAAAACCTCGAATGTGAAATGGATAACTTAGTTTCTAACCACAAGTCATGTAACACTCAACCTAATTTGCTTGATACGTTCAACTCTTCTGGAACAAATCGATTGAAGTGAAGTTTCTTATGCTTCATCAAACGCTTTACTATGTGTTAATTACGCGTCCGTAAAGGTTGTTGGGTACTCAATACACGTCGTTCTCCTCACTTCATGTTAAAACCTTGAATGTGAAATGGATAACTTTGGTTCTAACCACAAGTCATGTAGCACTCAACCTCATTTGCTTGATACGTTCAACTCTTTTGGAACAAATCGATTGAAGTGAAGTTTCTTACGCTTAATCAGACGCATTATTAAGTCTTAATTACTCGTCCATGAAGGTTGTTGGGTCCTCAATACACGGCATTGTTATAACTTCAAGTTAAAACCTTAAATGTGAAATGGATAAATTAGGTTCTAACCACGTCTCATGTAACACTCAACCTAATTTTCTTAATACGTTCAACGCTTTTGGAACAAATCGATTGAAGTGACGTTTCTTATGCTTCATCAAACGCTTTTCTAAGTCTTAATTACACGTCCATGAAGGTTGTTGGGTACTCAATACACGTCGTTCTCATCACTTCAAGTTAAAACCTTTAATGTGAAATAGATAACTTAGGTTTTTACCACAAGTCATGTAGCACTCAACCTCATTTTCTTGATACGCTCAACTCTGTTGGAACAAATCGATTGAAGTGATGTTTCTTATGCTTCATCAAACGGTTTACTAATACTTAATTACGCGTCCATGAAGGTGTTTGGGTACTCAATACATGTCGTTCTTATCACTTCAAGTGTAAAACTATAATGTGAAATGGATAACTTAGGTTCTTACTTCAAGTAATGTAGCACTCAACTTCATTTGCTTGATACGCTCAACTCTTTTGGAACAAATCGATTGAAGTGACGTTTCTTATGCTCTATCAAACGCATTATTAAGTCTTAATTAGTCGTCCATGAAGGTTGTTGGGTCTTCAATACACGTCGTTGTCATCACTTCAAGTCAAAACCTTCAATGTGAAATGGATAACTTAGTTTCTAACCACAGGTCATGTAACACTCAACTTAATTTGCTTGATAAGTTCAACTCTTTTGGAACAAATCGATTGAAGTGAAGTTTCTTATGCTTCATCAAACGCATGACTAAGTCTTAATTACTCGTCCATGAAGGTTGTTGGTTCCTTAATTCACGTCGTTCTCGTCACTTCAAGTTAAAACCTCGAATGTGAAATGGATAACTTAGTTTCTAACCACAGGTCATGTAACACTCAACCTAATTTGCTTGATACGTTCAACTCTTTTGGAACAAATCGATTGAAGTGAAGTTTCTTATGCTTCATCAAACGCATTGCTAACTCTTAATTACGTGTCCATGAAGGTTGTTGGGTCCTCAATACACGTCGTTCTCATCACTTCAAGTTAAAACCTCGAATGTGAAATGGATAACTTAGGTTCTAACCACAAGTCTTGTAACACTCAACCTAATTTGCTTGATACGTTCAACTCTTTTGGAACAAATCGATTGAAGTGAAGTTTCTTATGCTTCATCAAACGCATTACTAAGTCTTAATTACTCGTCCATGAAGGTTGTTGGGTCCTCAATATACGTTGTTCTTGTAACAACCCTGGCCAGGAGCCGTCACGTGTTCATATCCTTTCATGTATCGTTTGCTTGACTTTTACTATTATTACATTCACTTACTATCTCTCAACAGACTTTCACATTCTACATATATATTTTTTTTTCTAAACTGGTAATAGAGACGCAGAACCATTAAGGGAGACGAACCCTCTCATGCCCGACTTCCCACGCCTCGTCGGCTCAAACTTTCACAGAGTCGAGCGGCTAGACTCAGTCATCGGTTTCTTGACAATCTCGGGAAAAGAGGAAGTGCCCTCAATTCTCTTAACATAATACCACACGGGTTTTGCATGGGTTGCATGCATTGACAACCCTCAGTAATTTAGTCGTCCGGTCATCACGTGCATTACGCGTGACTCGCTTAACATCGCCTAAAAGAAGACATCTTCCGGTGGGCACGTGGTGTAACGACCCCTGTTCCCAGCAAGATATTGTCCGCTCTGGGGATTGGGCCGCAGCCCAATATCCTCCCCTCACGGCTTTGTTTGGCGAGAACTTCCCGGAAGGTCACCCAACCTGGAATTGCTCTCGCCTAAGCACTTTTAACTTCGGAGTTCTTATGGGATCCGTTGTCAATTGTGCTCCAAAACGCATCTTGCTATTTAGGGAGGGATCTCTTACATATGTTTCATTTCCACATACTTCCCCAAGCGCTTGTGGGATTGTGACGACCCCCTCTTTACGACCCGTCACCTTCCGGCTCGCCCGCGCGGACGTACCGCCATCCGGGTTCCGGTTCGTGCAGCCATCGTACCATACTTACAGATCCGGGTCATCACAATCACCCCCCCTTGGGGGGCCCAACGTCCTCGTTGGCCACAATTCCGGTTGGGTATAGGCTCTGATACCATTTGTAACGACCCCTGTTCCCAGCAAGATATTGTCTGCTCTGGGGATTGGGCCGCAGCCCAATATCCTCCCCTCACGGCTTTGTTTGGCGAGAACTTCCCGGAAGGTCACCCAACCTGGAATTGCTCTCGCCGAAGCACTTTTAACTTCGGAGTTCTTATGGGATCCGTTGTCAATTGTGCTCCAAAACGCGTCTTGCTATGTTGGGAGGATCTCTTTACATATGTTTCATTTCCACATACTTCCCCAAGCGCTGTGGGATTGTGACGACCCCCTTTTTACGACCCGTCACCTTCCGGTTCGCCCGCGCGGACGTACCGCCATCCGGGTTCCGGTTCGTGCAGCCATCGTACCATACTTACAGATCCGGGTCATCACAATCACCCCCCCTCGGGGGCCCAACGTCCTCGTTGGCCACAATTCCGGTTGGGTACAGGCTCGGATACCATTTGTAACGACCCCGTTTCCCAGCAAGATATTGTCCGCTCTGGGGATCTGGCCGCAGCCCAATATCCTCCCCTCACGGCTTTGTTTGGCGAGAGCACTTCCCGGGAGGTCACCCAACCTGGAATTACTCTCGCCGGAGTACGCTTAACTTCGGAGTTCTTATGGGATCCGTCGTCAATTGAGCTCCAAAACGCGTCTTGCTATTTAGGGAGGGATCTCTTACATATGTTTCATTTCCACATACTTCCCCAAGCGCTTGTGCGATTGTGACGACCCCCTCTTTACGACCCGTCACCTTCCGGCTCGCCCGCGCGGACGTACCGCCATCCGGGTTCCGGTTCGTGCAGCCATCGTACCATACTTACAGATCCGGGTCATCACACGTGGGCCTCGCGTGCTAAATTAAAATATCATCCGGTCGCTAAACGACAAAACACACTTTACATCTTCCGGTCGCTAATCGACAAAACACATTTTACATCTTCCGGTGACGTCATCTGGAAGACTAAACCATCAAACAACTACCCTTCGGCATCTGCCGATGACGTCAGCCGGAAGACTAAACCATCAAACAATTACCCTTCGGCATCTGCCGATGACGTCAGCCGGAAGACTAAACCATCAAACAATTAACCTTCGGCACCTGCCGATGACGTCAACCGGAAGACTAAACCATCAACAACTATTCTTTCGGCATCTGCCGATGACATCAGCCGGAAGACTAAACCATCAACAACTATTCTTTTGGCATCTGCCGATGACGTCAGCCGCAAGACTACCTCTTCCAGCTTCCGTCTTACGGTAGAGAACTCTAAATCATCAAATGACTCCTTCCAACAGAAAGAAAACACAACTCATTCAAAATGCATATAGCGGAAGACTTAAGCAACAGACCATTTATAAATCTATATAATCATTCCCTGACTCAGTGATCCACTAGACAGTTCCAAAGCTCAACGTTTTAAAATAATCTCATCCTACTTAAACTACCATATTCTTTAACATACTGTAACTTAAGAGTCTTAACCAGGGGTCATAAATCGCCTCTCCAGTCCCGCACTGTCACCTTGAGCATCCTCCAGCAACCAGCCTTAAGCATCCTCTTTGCACATAACATCCTCACCTGAACCTTCTTCACCTACACCATAAGGTTTAACTATAAGCCTAATGCTTAGTAAGGAATGCATGCTGACAGATATACATGAGTACACAATTTAAAAAGACATAAGTTCATTAACCATTCATCAATCGTGTTCATCTTTATCATTTACATGACATGTATTAAGGCAGGAGACGAGGGAGGAAGACAGGGTACATAGTCATTTGCCTATCGCGGCAGTCATACATAATCAATTGCCTATCGCGGCAATCATGATACATCACTCGGCCTCCCCCAGTGGGAGAATTCGCGAGCCATACATATCATTAACTCGGCCTCCACCAGTGGGAGAATTCGCGAGCCATACATATCATTATCTCGGCCTCCACCAGTGGGAGAATTCGCGAGTCATACTTAACATAGTCTTTTCCCCCGTTCTGCACTTAATCATGGTTACATTTACTTTTCATGTTCTCAACTTAATCATAAACGTGGACATAATACATAGACATGAGGTTCATAGAGAAAAGTCTTACCATAATGGCAAGTAAAACATCCTGTAACTTACATTTACTTACGTAAATACTTCATATCATGGAAAATAGATAGTTGTAGTCAACAGACAAACATCACAGTGATTTCCTAATACCCTTGCAGTGTAGGGCCCTAGTGGCCGGAAATCTTAATACATTCACTTACCTGGATTCCTTAGCGATCCGAACTTCCTCTCTTTAACTTCTTCACCTAAAACATGTACATTACAGTAGTTAAAACAAAGTCCTAATAGTCCTAATCATAAACCATCCTAGGATCTAATAGCTAAAGTCATTCCGATTCCTCTGTTTGACACACTACAGTCTGAAATCCGAAACTAGGTGGACAAGTTTTTACCATTGGTTAAATCCGAGTTGGTTACTTAAAATGTTCAGAATCGATACGGGATGACATTTCTACTCTCAGATTTTAAAAAGTCTTAAACTACTCGGCCACTGCTAAAAAAATCCGAACTCAGTGCCGAGCTGAAAACAGAGCTCTATTTACTAATGAATGACTACATTATCCATTTCATACCTCGGGTGTGGATTTGCAGAGAAGAGCAAGCTCGAAACCAGCCGTCGGTAAGGGAAGTTCTGGTAGCCGAGAGCAAGAACTTGGGAAAGAAGGAATCGCCGAGAGGGAATGTCGGCTACAGTGGTAATAAATGAGGTTTAAGGTTTCCATTTCCTATTTATACCTAATCCATCAATTTCAATTACAAAACTGCCACCCAACCTAGTTTTACTCAACTTGTAATAATTTTATCTTAACATTAAATTTAAATCATAAAGGTTAAATAAGAGGGTGACGATGAAAATGGTCAGAAAATCACCTGGCCGAAATGTCGGGTGTTACAGTTCTCATCACTTCAAGTTAAAACCTCGAATGTGAAATGGATAACTTAGGTTCTAACCACAAGTCTTGTAACACTCCACCTTATTTGCTTGATACGTTTAACTCTTTTGGAACAAATCGATTGAAGTGAATTTTCTTATGCTTCATCAAACGCATGATTAAGTATTAATTACTCGTCCATGAAGGTTCTTGGTCCTCAATACACGTCGTTGTCATCACTTCAAGTTAAAACCTTCAATTGGAAAAGGATAACTTAGTTTCTAACCACAAGTCTTGTAACACTCAACCTAATTTGCTTGATACGTTCAACTCTTTTGGAACAAATCGATTGAAGTGAAGTTTCTTATGCTTCATCAAATGCATTACTAAGTCTTAATTACTCATCCATGTAGGTTGTTGGGTCCTCAATACACGTCGTTCTCATCACTTCAAGTTAAAACCTCGAATGTGAAATGGATAACTTAGTTTCTAAACACTAGTCATATAACACTCTACCTAATTTGCTTGATACGTTCAACTCTTCTGGAACAAATCGATTGAAGTGAAGTTTCTTATGCTTCATCAGACGCTTTACTATGCCTTAATTACGTGTCCATAAAGGTTGTTGGGTGCTCAATACACGTCGTTCTCCTCACTTCAAGTTAAAACCTTGAATGTGAAATGGATAACTTAGGTTCTAACCACAAGTCTTGTAGCGCTCAACCTCATTTGCTTGATACGTTCAACTCTTTTGGAACAAATCGATTGAAGTGAAGTTTCTTGAGCTTCATCAAACGCATTATTAAGTCTTAATTTCTGGTCCATGAAGGTTCTTAGGTCCTTAATACACGTCGATGTCATCACTTCAAATTAAAACCTTCAATGTGAAATGGATAACTTAGTTTCTATCCACAAGTCATGTAACACTCAACCTAATTTGCTTGATACGTTCAACTCTTTTGGAACAAATCGATTGAAGTGAAGTTTCTTATGCTTCATAAAACGCTTTACAATGTGTTAATTACACGTCCATAAAGGTTGTTGGGTACTAAAGACACGCCGTTCTCCTCACTTCAAGTTAAAACCTTGAATGTGAAATGGATAACTTAGGTTCTAACCACAAGTCATGTAGCACTCAACCTCATTTGCTTGATACGTTCAACTCTTTTGGAACAAATCGATTGAAGTGAAGTTTCTTACGCTTAATCAGACGTATTACTAAGTCTTAATTACTCGTCCATGAAGGTTGTTGGGTCCTCAATACACGTCGTTCTCATCACTTCAAGTTAAAACCTTAAATGTGAAATGGATAATCTAAGTTCTAACCACATGTCATGTAACACTCAACCTAATTTGCTTAATACGTTCAACGTTTTGGAACAAATCGATTGAAGTGACGTTTTTTATGCTTCATCAAACGCTTTACTTAGTCTTAATTACGCGTCCATGAAGGTTGTTGGGTACTCAATACACGTCGTTCTCATCACTTCAAGTTAAAACCTATAATGTGAAATAGATAACTTAGGTTCTTACCACAAGTCATGTAGCACTCAACCTCATTTTCTTGATACGCTCAACTCTGTTGGAACAAATCGATTGAAGTGACGTTTCTTATGCTTCATCAAACGCTTTACTAATACTTAATTACGCGTCCATGAAGGTGGTTGGGTACTCAATACATGTCGTTCTCATCACTTCAAGTTAAAAACTATAATGTGAAATGGATAACTTAGATCTTACCTCAACTAATGTAGCACTCAACCTCATTTGCTTGATACGCTTAACTCTTTTGGAACAAATCGATTGAAGTGACGTTTCTTATGCTCTATCAAACGCATTATTAAGTCTTAACTACTCGTCCATGAAGGTTGTTGGGTCCTCAATACACGTCGTTGTAATCACTTCAAGTTAAAACCTTCAAAGTGAAATGGATAACTTAGTTTCTAACCACAAGTCATGTAACACTCAACGTAATTTGCTTGATACGTTCAACTCTTTTGGAACAAATCGATTTAAGTGAAGTTTCTTATGCTTCATCAAACGCATTACGAATTCTTAATTACTCGTCCATGAAGATTGTTGGGTCCTCAATACACGTCGTTCTCATCACTTCAATTTAAAACCTCGAATGTGAAATGGATAACTTAGGTTCTAACCACAAGTCTTGTAACACTCAACCTTATTTGATTGATACGTTCAACTCTTTTGGAACAAATCGAATGAAGTGAAGTTTCTTATGCTTCATCAAACGCAATATTAAGTCTTAATTACTCGTCCATGAAGGTTCTTGGGACCTCAATACACGTCGTTGTCATCACTTCAAGTTAAAACCTTCAATCTGAAATGGATAACTTAGTTTCTAACCACAAGTCTTGTAACACTCAACCTAATTTGCTTGATACGTTCAACTCTTTTGGAACAAATCGATTGAAGTGAAGTTTCTTATGCTTCATCAAACGCATTACTAAGTCTTAATTACTCGTCCATGAAGGTTGTTGGGTCCTCAATACACGTCGTTGTCATCACTTCAAGTTAAAACCTTCTATGTGGAATGGATAACTTAGTTTCTAACCACATGTCAAGTACCACTAAACCTAATTTGCTTGATACGTTCAACTCTTTTGGAACAAATCGATTGAAGTGAAGTTTCTTATTCTTCATCAAACGCATTACTAAGTCTTAATTACACGTCCATGAAGGTGGTTGGGTCCTCAATACACGTCGTTCTCATCACTTCAAGTTAAAACCTTAAATGTGAAATGGATAACTTAGTTTCTAACCACAAGTCATGTAACACTCAACCTAATTTGCTTGATACGTTCAACGCTTTTGGAACAAATCGATTGAAGTGACGTTTCTTATGCTTCATCAAACGCTTTATTAAGTCTTAATTACGCATCCATGAAGGTTGTTGGGTACTCAATACACGTTGTTCTCATCACTTCAAGTTAAAACCTATAATGTGAAATGGATAACTTAGGTTCTTACCTCAAGTAATGTAGTACTCAATCTCATTTGCTTGATACGCTCAACTCTTTTGGAACAAATCGATTGAAGTGACGTTTCTTATGCTCTATCAAACGCATTATTAAGTCATAATTACTCGTCCATGAATGTTGTTGGGTCCTCAATACACGTCGTTGTCATCACTTCAAGTTAAAACCTTCTATGCGAAATGGATAACTTAGTTTCTAACCACAAGTCATGTAACACTCAACCTAATTTGCTTGATACGTTTAACTCTTTTGGAACAAATCGATTGAAGTGAAGTATCTTATGCTTCATCAAACGCATTACTAAGTCTTAATTACTCATCCATGAAGGTTGTTGCGTCCTCAATACACGTCGTTCTCATCCCTTCAAGTTAAAACCTTGAATGTGAAATGGATAACTTATGTTCTAACCACATGTCATGTAACACTCAACCTAATTTGCTTGATACGTTCAACTCTTTTGGAATAAATCAATTGAAGTGAAGTTTCTTATGCTTCATCAAACGCATTACTAAGTCTTAATTACTAGTCCATGAAGGTTGTTGGGTCCTCAATACACGTCGTTCTCATCACTTCAAGTTAACACCTCGAATGTGAAATGGATAACTTAGTTTCTAACCACAAGTCATGTAACACTCAACCTAATTTGCTTGATACGTTCAACTCTTTTGGAACAAATCGATTGAAGTGAAGTTTCTTATGCTACATCAAACGCATTACTAAGTCTTAATTACTCATCCAAGAAGGTTGTTGGGTCCTCAATACACGTCGTTCTCATCACTTCAAGTTAAAACCTCGAATGTGAAATGGATAACTTAGTTTCTAACCACAAGTCATGTAACACTCTACCTAATTTGCTTGATACGTTCAACTCTTCTGGAACAAATCGATTGAAGTGAAGTTTCTTATGCTTAATCAACCGCTTTACTATGTGTTAATTACGCGTCCATAAAGGTTGTTGGGTACTCAATACACGTCGTTCTCCTCACTTCATGTTAAAACCTTGAATGTGAAATGGATAACTTTGGTTCTAACCACAAGTCATGTAGCACTCAAACTCATTTGCTTGATACGTTCAACTCTTTTGGAACAAATCGATTGAAGTGAAGTTTCTTATGCTTCATCAAACGCATTATTAAGTCTTAATTACTCGTCCATGAAGGTTCTTAGGTCCTTAATACACGTCGTTGTCATCACTTCAAGTTAAAACCTTCAATGTGAAATGGATAACTTAGTTTCTAACCACAAGTCATGTAACACTCAACGTAATTTGCTTGATACGTTCAACTCTTTTGGAACAAATCGATTGAAGTGAAGTTTCTTATGCTTCATCAAACGCATTACTAATTCTTAATTACTCGTCCATGAAGATTGTTGGGTCCTCAATACACGTCGTTCTCATCACTTCAAGTTAAAACCTCGAATGTGAAATGGATAACTTAGGTTCTAACCACAAGTCTTGTAACACTCAACCTTATTTGATTGATACGTTCAACTCTTTTGGAACAAATCGAATGAAGTGAAGTTTCTTATGCTTCATCAAACGCATTATTAAGTCTTAATTACTCGTCCATGAAGGTTCTTGGGACCTCAATACACGTCGTTGTCATCACTTCAAGTTAAAACCTTCAATCTGAAGTGGATAACTTAGTTTCTAACCACAAGTCTTGTAACACTCAACCTAATTTGCTTGATACGTTCAACTCTTTTGGAACAAATCGATTGAAGTGAAGTTTCTTATGCTTCATCAAACGCATTACTAAGTCTTAATTACTCGTCCATGAAGGTTGTTGGGTCCTCAATACACGTCGTTCTCATCACTTCAAGTTAAAACCACGAATGTGAAATGGATAACTTAGTTTCTAACCACAAGTCATGTAACACTCAACCTAATTTGCTTGATACGTTCAACTCTTCTGGAACAAATCGATTGAAGTGAAGTTTCTTATGCTTCATCAAACGCTTTACTATGTCTTAATTACGCATCATAAAGGTTGTTGGGTACTCAATACACGTCGTTCTCCTCACTTCAAGTTAAAACCTTAAATGTGAAATGGATAACTTAGGTTCTAACCACAAGTCATGTAGCACTCAACCTCATTTGCTTGATACGTTCAACTTTTTTGGAACAAATCGATTGAAGTGAAATTTCTTATGCTTCATCAAACGCATTATTAAGTCTTCATTACTCGTCCATGAAGCTTCTTTGGTCCTCAATACACGTCGTTGTCATCACTTCAAGTTAAAACCTTTAAGGTGAAATGGATAACTTAGTTTCTAACCACAAGTCATGTAACACTCAACCTAATTTGCTTGATACGTTTAACTCTTTTGGAACAAATCGATTGAAGTGAAGTTTCTTATGCTTGATCAAACGCATTACTAAGTCTTAATTACTCGTCCATGAAGGTTGTTGGTTCCTTAATACACGTCGTTCTCATCACTTCAAGTTAAAACCTCGAATGTGAAATGGATAACTTAGTTTCTAACCACAAGTCATGTAACACTCAACCTAATTTGCTTGATACGTTCAACTCTTCTGGAACAAATCGATTGAAGTGAAGTTTCTTATGCTTCATCAAACGCTTTACTATGTGTTAATTACGCGTCCATAAAGGTTGTTGGGTACTAAATACACGTCGTTCTCCTCACTTCATGTTAAAACCTTGAATGTGAAATGGATAACTTTGGTTCTAACCACAAGTCATGTAGCACTCAACCTCATTTGCTTGATACGTTCAACTCTTTCGGAACAAATCGATTGAAGTGAAGTTTCTTACGCTTAATCAGACGCATTATTAAGTCTTAATTACTCGTCCATGAAGGTTGTTGGGTCCTCAATACACGGCGTTCATATCACTTCAAGTTAAAACCTTAAATGTGAAATGGATAAATTAGGTTCTAACCACGTCTCATGTAACACTCAACCTAATTTTCTTAATACGTTCAACGCTTTTGGAACAAATCGATTGAAGTGACGTTTCTTATGCTTCATCAAACGCTTTACTAAGTCTTAATTACGCGTCCATGAAGGTTGTTGGGTACTCAATACACGTCGTTCTCATCACTTCAAGTTAAAACCTGTAATGTGAAATAGATAACTTAGGTTCTTACCACAAGTCATGTAGCACTCAACATCATTTTCTTGATACGCTCAACTCTGTTGGAACAAATCGATTGAAGTGATGTTTCTTATGCTTCATCAAACGTTTTACTAATACTTAATTACGCGTCCATGAAGGTGGTTGGGTACTCAATACATGTCGTTCTCATTACTTCAAGTTTAAAACTATAATGTGAAATGGATAACTTAGGTTCTTACCTCAAGTAATGTAGCACTTAACTTCATTTGCTTGATACGCTCAACTCTTTTGGAACAAATCGATTGAAGTGATGTTTCTTATGCTCTATCAAACGCATTATTAAGTCTTAATTACTCGTCCATGAAGGTTGTTGGGTCCTCAATACACGTCGTTGTCATCACTTCAAGTTAAAACCTCCTATGCGAAATGGATAACTTAGTTTCTAACCACAAGTCATGTAACACTCAACCTAATTTGCTTGATACGTTCAACTCTTTTGGAACGAATCGATTGAAGTGAAGTTTCTTATGCTTCATCAAACGCATTGCTAAGTCTTAATTACGTGTCCATGAAGATTGTTGGGTCCTCAATACACGTCGTTCTCATCACTTCAAGTTAAAACCTCGAATGTGAAATGGATAACTTAGGTTCTAACCACAAGTCTTGTAACACTCAACCTAATTTGCTTGATACGTTCAACTCTTTTGGAACAAATCGATTGAAGTGAAGTTTCTTATGCTTCATCAAACGCATTACTAAGTCTTAATTACTCGTCCATGAAGGTTGTTGGGCCCTCAATATACGTCGTTCTCATCACTTCAAGTTAAAACCTCGAATGTGAAATGGATAACTTAGGTTCTAACCACAAGTCTTGTAACACTCCACCTTATTTGCTTGATACGTTTAACTCTTTTGGAACAAATCGATTGAAGTGAATTTTCTTATGCTTCATCAAACGCATTATTAAGTCTTAATTACTCGTCCATGAAGGTTCTTGGTCCTCAATACACGTCGTTGTCATCACTTCAAGTTTAAATGTAACACCCCTAATACTGTACCCGTATTTCCCGTATAATTTTTTCATTTTATACTTTTTACTTTTCTATGCTTTAAATAAAACTTAATGCGGAATCTAAACCGAAGTTGAAATCAGAACTGAAGTCGGAATTAAAACTCAATTTTAAAAGCAATTAAAACAAAACCTTTAATAAATAATTAAAACTAAAACATTTAATAAAACTTAAAAATAAACAAATAAAAGAGGGGAGGGCAGAATCGGAATTCTGCCCTCGTGAATGGAGCAGCGCACGGTCGCTGCCCTATGCAGCGACCAGGCGCTGGTCGCTGCAATGTGTGCAGCGACTTCGCTCTCTGGAAATTTTTATTTCCAGAGAGAAACCACCTTTTTACTCTAACATTTCCACCACTCTGGAACGTGATTCCAGAGAGCAGAATTCAACATTTTCCTCTATCCTTCCTGCTACGCTCTCTGGAATCCTGAATTCCAGAGAGCAAATTTCTGTTACTTCACGCCAACGATCACCATAATTCACAACCTAACTCAACCAATTAAAACATAATATAAACTCAATCGACTCGCGTCGGACTTTACGAAGTCCAACTGCGTGGATAGCTCTAAAAACCGAGCTATCCGTATCAACCTAAAAATAGTTCATAATACTTAATTTAAACCAAACAGTTCCAGAATTGCTATAACGTTTAAATAACTGTTAAAACCAAAACATTTTATAACATTCATCAAAGCAGTTTAAACCAAAACATTTTACATACAATTACCAAAACGTTATCTAACCCCTATCCAGATCCAAACAACCTAAATATGTTCTATACAGTTTATCATCAATCCAAAATATCACAAAGAACCCCCCAAAACCTTACATACACCCCCCACGGGTCAAAACGCGCCTCGACTGCTCAGCGCACTCCCACGGCCATCATCCATCAGCTGCTCCTACGTCAGGAGGAGGAATATCATCCTCACCTGGGTCAACGTAACCTAGAATGTCCACCTACACCATACAGACACATATGAGATATTGAAATCTCAGTAAGCTACGTAAATGCAGATGCATGCGTGCGTATGCCATTCATAAAACGTGCAGATTACAGATTCGTGTAGACGCGGTTAAGGTGAGCTAAGCATAAGGAGTGAGCGGGACTTGGGAGCAGGTAGCGGAGACGCACGGGGTATGCCGGTGGAGGCAGTTGTCGGGGCAGCTCGACCATGGTCTTCGGAAGGATGTGGGTTGCACAGTATTTTGGGTCGGTATAAGTTACATTTATTTTGGTGCGTTTGTAGAGTTGCCTTTTTGGTTGATGTTGTTTTTTTCAGTTATTGCATAGCTATTTGTATTTGTGTATATAGCTAGTTAAGGGTTGATGTGTTCGCCCCATAATATTGATGATTTTCGTCACTTAGGGATGTAGTATTTTTAGTTTCCTCTATTACTGCTATTGGTGATTCGTATGCTGGATAAGTTGAGTAGGAGTATTCTGGATTGGTTGCGGTTTTTAGTCGTTTGCCAGGTACCCTAGCATTTGGAGGCGCCATTTTAAGCGTTACTTTGCCAAATTTTTGGGAAGGACGCCGTGGTGACTTAAAAGGTTAGGATAGGCGAAATTAGTGAGTCTAGGCAGAAGGTATTGACTAAGAAAGAATTCGAGAAATTTAGTTTTAAATTCAGCCGGGTAGTTCCTGTCAGTTTTCTTTTTATGCTTGGGGTTTATGAAAAATTATGTTTTAAGTGGGTGGGCTAATTGGCTAAGCCCCAAAGTAGCGCCACCGAGCAGCGGGCGGTGGG